>CAMRHE010000163.1:0-1200000 GCA_947044405.1 Leptodactylus fallax | reverse complement strand
TAAACAGTGGGGGTAGTTGGAGGGGGACATTAAACTGGGGGCAACTAGAGGCAGACATGTCCCCCTCCAGCTACCTCCCACGGTTTAATGTCCTCCAGTTGCCCCAGTTTAATGTCACCGTCCATCTGCTCCCCCAGCTTAGTGCCCCCCTTCATCTGCCCCCAGTTTAATTGCCCCTCCATCTACCACCAGCTTAATGTCCCCCTTTATCTGCCAGTTTAATTGCACCCTTTATCTAGCTTCAGTTTAACTGGCCCCTGAATCTGCCCCCAGTTATCCCCTCTTGCTCACACATGCTATGCCTCTGTCTCTTCCATCACTCTTTGTTCCCAGCAGCTTTCTATGTAACATCACACTGCCCCGCAGTATCCAGAATAGCTCCGCCCACGCAAGAGTCTGATCACATGGTCATGACGTCATCAAAGGTCCTTTACCCACTAGGATTTAGCATTTACACTACACTAATAAAGTTTAACAGCAAAACACTTCAGGGACATAGCGGGACAAACTGCAAGCTATGCGGGACAGCTGTGTAAAATCGTGACTCCCCCAATGGGAGCTATGCTGTTAATATACCCAGAAAAAAAAAAAAAGTCATACCTACCTGCGATGCTGATGAATGGAGCTGTCGCCTCCTCCCGGTCCACGCACAGGACTTCTGTGTCTGAGCGCGGGCGGTGCGATGTTGTGACGTCATTGCGCCGCTCGTGCTGAGAATCAGGTGGTCGCAGACACCGATCTAGTTAGAAATAAAGGATGTATTAATGGCCCAGGGTGGGCCCCAAAAATTCAGCGGGCCCGGGGCGGCCGCCCCCTCTGCCCCCCCCCCCGCTAGCTACGCCTCTGCCCATAACACATTGAAACAAACTCATAACACGGCATGATATATAATTCTTCACACACATCATTATTTATGCATTTTTTTCCCTGCAATGTTGGATATACCAGTTATATATACTATACTATATATGTATATTTCATTTTTAGTTTGTGTAGTGACCCCATAAGAATTGGCCAGTTTTGCACTTGACATCCAGTATGGCTCTCCAGTATAGGTATAGTCTATTTATGGCTGTGTTGCTATGGAAACCTGGTAAATGAAATGTGAACTTACATTGGCTAATACACGTCATATGACTGAATATTTAAGGACCTGCGAACTGCTATTGACTCATACAGGACATAAATAGCTTGGTTGCTATGGAAACCTGGTGTAAAGCTGTGTGTATGTCAAGACTGAAGAACCTGCGATTTTCCATTGGTCCATAAGTGTCATGTGATCATGTGCATCTCAGTTTGGATATCAGTGAAAAACCTGCGATCGGTTGTTATGGAAAACCTGGAGTAAAGCTGTGTGTATGTGACCTTGTGTAACAGTGTCATCCACACAGTAACAGTGTCATCCACATAGTGTAGCAGTGAAGAAAAATGGCTGGGTTGTTATTGAAACCTGGAGTGCAGCTGTGTGCATGTGGCTGACAATGCTTTGTCAGATTGGAGACGGGCTTGGGTCTGCTGGGGAGTTTCAGCAGCTCACTGTTGTCTGTAACATACCTTATCAGATTGGAGACAGGTGTAACGTCTCTGCCGTTTCGGGTCTCGGCGCCGCCCTCCGCTCGCACGCTGTGGCAAAGGAGGCGTGTTCAGTTTGGTTCTTTGTGTAAGTTTCTTGCTGCTCAGTCTGAACATGGTCCTAGTCAGTGTAATGGATTTCCGGCCCCACCCGTGTTCTGAACATTTCTCTCTGGACGGTATAGAGTTAATCTCTTCCTGGCCTGTGTGATTGACAGCCTGTGTACCTATCAGATCTGGGGGTTGGTCCCAGACTTTCTATAAACAGGTTGTCAGCCCTCACATAGTCGCCGGTTATTGCACTTGTGTTTGCCCGCTCTCTTTTTTATATTCCTTACTCCTCTGTTACTTGATTCTCTGACCCTTTGGCTTGCCTTTTTGACACGTCTCTTGGATTTTGACTTTGTACTGCATTGCTCGTTTGCTACCGACCCCTTGGCTTCCTGACCTCTCTTTTGTCATTTGTTTTGTCTTGTCCTGTTCTCTGTGTCACTTACCCAGTGTAGGGCATATCTTCTAGTTGTCCTTTTAGGGTAACTGAGGCAATAGGAAGGGACAGTGGCTGGGGTGAGATTAGGGCTCACTTGTCTCTGTCCTTCCTCCCAGACCGCTGCAGTAGTGTCAGGGTTGCTACGGTTGGCAAGACCCTTACAACAGGCTTGGGTCTGCTGAGAGTTTTCATTAGCTCAAGCAGCAGCCATGCGTTTTGCTGCAGGGGACATGAGTAGTTTAAAAAACGTTTCAATTTATAAGAATGCTGAAATCCAGTATGGCAGTCCAGTCAGTGGCGTAAATACCGGTTTAGCAGTGATAGCAGCTGCCACAGGGCCTGGCGGGCCTCTGATGTTTTTTTTTTTTAACACCAGCAGGGCCCTATTTACTTACCGATCCCCACTCCTGCTCACGGCCGCCTGCACTTCACCTTCTGCAGAGGCGGCTGTGAGCAGGAGCGGGGATTGGTAAGTAAGGCCTGTGGGCTGTGAACCCCACAAACACTGCTATCATTATACTCTGGGGTCTTTTCAGCAGGCTTCGGGCCTCCTTGGTGGCATCCCAGATGTCGGTTGGCCAGTCCGACGTCATTATGCGTTGCGATACATGCCTGGCTCACGTGACATCTGGTCCAACATTGAAGAAGTAGCGGGAAGTGCGCATAATACTATATGAAGGAGTCACTATGATACTGTGTGCAGGGGCCACTAAGGGGCAGAATACTTTGTGCAAGGGCTACTATGGGGCCTAATAGTGTATGCAGGGGCCACTATGGGGCATAATAGTGTGTGCAGAAATGCAGTTTGTGCGTGGGGGGGGTTGCCGGGGGGGTCCCATGTCAATTGTTTGCCTTGGGGCCCTGCCATTGCTAGTTACGCCACTAAGTCCAGTATAGGTACAGTCTATTTATGGCTGTGTTGTTATGGAAACCTGGTAAATTAAATGTGAACTTATATTGGCTGATACACGTGATATGACTGAATATTTAAGGTCCTGTGAACTGCTATTCACTAATACAGGTCATACATAGCTTGGTTGCTATGGAAACCTGTGTGCCTGAGGAGAGTAAGCGCCTGCGAGCTGTTATTGGCTGATAAGGGACATGTGACTGTGTGTATGGCAGTTGGAATATGAGTGAAAGACTTGCAGGCTTGTATAGACTAATGCTGGTCATTTTTTGGGAATACTGTACCTCAGGAACGGTACGTCCAAGAGAGCTGAGACCCAGTCTATAATATTCCCGGACACCTGATGTACATGTGTGCCAAATTTGTTGAGGATCGGTCCAGTCGTTTGGTCGCACATAAAGAACAGACAGACAGACAGGAACTCATTTTTATATATATAAGAGATATGCACTTAAAGGGGTATTCCCACGAACATAACCATTTTTAAATTTGTAGGTAATTAAAAGTTAAACATTTTTCTAAATATAATTAAACATTTTGCAGAATTTTAAAGATTTTCTCTAAATATCTTGTGGCCATGAGTTGTTGTCTTGATCGGTTGCCAATGGCTATGACCATGAATGCAGGACCTTTCTAAGGTCATAAATCAGCCATGATGTCCTTATTGTGGCCGGGATATCCTCTGATACATGTAGTGTCCCTGCCTGATAACTCAGCTACAATAAGAAAATCATAGCTAGGTTCCTGACAAGTCCCAGACCATAGAAAGTTTCTGCATTTGTGGTCGTATCCATTGGCAATGAATCACGGTTTCCCCATAGGCATAATTGAAACAGAAAGTCTGCAGAGGAAAACTCTGAAAACTTTGTGTCTAAAGCGCTGCGGGAAGAACCACGATGCAATCCCACCGCGGTCTCTCCCGCAGCACTTTTTTTTTCTGCAAGATGCCACATGGGGCCTTAGTCTCAAGTTGTTTTGTTTTTTCACTTATCACTTTTTTAATTTTTCCCCTTGATATATGTATATTGATGCAAATAGATATATCTTTTAGATATTATTTTATATATTATTTGCACATTTGTATTTGGTTAGTGATACGTCAGTCTTTATAAGCCCAAGCCAGGAGTGGAGATGACGTATAATGGAAAGATTCACACCAGAGTTTTTGACAATATCACAATATGATAAAAAAAACATTAACCCTACCCCCCACAGTGTGGATAGATAGCATACGCCTATGATATATTTCTATATTGGATGTACATTGTCTAGTTTTACATGCTGATATTCTGTTTTAGTGCAAAACTAAAGCTTTTTTGACAGAACAGTGAAAATGGCCAGAAGACAGATGCTTCTAAAACCATGAATGGCTATGGGGTTATTCACATGTCCATTTTTGGTGACTGCAAAAAAAAAAACTGATATGCTGTATCTTTGTCTATTTTGATGCACATAGATTGAGACATTTGAACAGACCCCTAGACATTCGTGGTTCTTAAAATGGCCGTGGGTTGGATTTAGACTATGAGGAAAAGACAAGTGAGGTGAGATTGTAGAGGAAACTATATAGCCTTACATATATCGGCTCATCCTCAGGTTTCCTATGGCGCTTACTTTACAATGTTACCCCCTGTGCTATATGGAGAATGTCTGCTAACATACCTATGTTATACCCTGACACAGCTGTCGGTGACCGATAACACAGACAGAGACTACAGAGTCCAAAGACCTGGTTCTACCATGAGACTGAAACTACAAGCCGATCACATGGCCAATGTGGCACTCGTGGCTGTAGACAAAGGGGTCTATAGGCTGAACAGCAAATTTAAGATCTCCCAAAAGAAGGTGAGAAATTTAGTGTAAATCATAATAGAAATTATTGCCATGTTAGTGTGGCAAGGGATCTATTTCTAAGGGTCAAATTAATCCATGTCTGTATTTCCTGTCTAGGTGAGGGATTCCATAGAGAAATCAGACCTTGGCTGCTCTCTGGGAAGTGGTGCCGATAGTATGGCGGTGTTTTATGATGCCGGCTTGGCCCTACAGTCAAGTCTCCAAACAACAACCCAGCAGAGATCAGGTGACAGATATCATCTCATGTTACTAAACCCTAGGCGACATGTGCTGTAATAATACGGAGCAGCTGCTGAGGTCTTATAACACCATACTATTACGGCGAAAGTCTTCCACCCGCTCACACAGTGAGTGGGAAGTTTCTGGAGTGCAGTTAGATATAACTTACAGCTAACACCCTGATCCAGCACCCCTGTTCAGATATGAGCTCCGATCAGGGTTTTTAAACCTTTAGATGTCACATCTAAGGGATTTCTGCTGTCATACTGTCCCCCACTGGTCCCCTTACAGCGTTTTCGTGGGGTGCCGATATGTATTTTTGGCAGTCTGGGGTCTGATCCATGACCCTATGCTGCCAGAGTGATATACTTGGCTGACCCTGCCCAAAGCAGAGGAAGTCAGCCTGTATACAACTGTTATACATAAAAATGTTACTACGCCTCTCAGAAGATTGGGATGCAAAAATAATTGATTTATGTCCCCCAAATGGGTTCTTGTTCTGCAAAATTAGGACCGCATAAAAATATATAAATAGGGTATCACTGTAATGGTGCTAACCCTTAGAATAAAGGTAACATGTTACTTATGCTGTGCGCTGCACAGAAAAAAAATTTAAAAAGGTAGAAAGCAATGCCATAATTGATGGGGTTTTTTGTTTGTTTTAATCCACCAAGAAAGAGTTAATAAAATTTAGTTAATAAGTTATAGGTCATGTGCCTAGGGGTTCCCTTTTACTGCCAATTCAGGGGGTCTGTAAAAGTGGCATGATATCCAAAACCAAACTGTGCTCCAAGTTTATACCCACATATGATATTGTTAAGTACGTTATCCTGGATACACCAGTGTCATACATTTGGGCATAAACTGCTGTTTAGATGGACACATAGCAGGGTGCAGTTGTGAAGGAGCACTAAGTGAATTTTGGAGCACAGATTTAGATTGTTTGTTTTTTTGTTTGCATAGACCATGAAATGGCCCCTGCGAAATGGGCCATTTCATGGGGAATTCCAATTTACTGGCACTTCTGGGGCTCTTCAAAAACAATTTGGCATCCAGAAACCAGTCCTTCTAAATCTGTACGACAAAAACTAAAAAGGTCACTGCTCCTTCCCTCCTGAGCACTGCTGTGTGCCCAAACAGCAGTTTACTCCCGCATATACAACTTTTTTGTACCCATGATAAATCCAGGTTAAGGCCGCACGTGGCATCCTGCAGCAAAAAAAGCGCTGTGGGAAAAACCGCGGCGGGAACACATCGCCGTTCTTCTGCAGCGCTTTAGACAGAAAGTTCGCAGAGGTTTCCTCTGCAGACTTTCTGTTTCAATTATACCTATGGGGAAACTGCCGGCGTTTCCATGGGTATAATTGACATACTGCGATTTCCAAAACCGTACCGGTTTTTACCGCAAAGTGGGCATGGGATTCGCTTTTTGTCTTTTTTTTATTTATGTTTTTATACATTGCTGATTTCTCATGTGACTGGGGCCAATGATGCAACATTCTATTATTTACTGCAGAGCTGATCTGGGTGGGATCATGGCGGCTCCCATAGCACTTATTGAGCACTGTGTACACAGCGATCAGGAAGGCAGGTATGGTAATAAACCATCCTTGCCTTCCCTATAGGAGGTTTAGCTGTAGTAACAGCCCCAACTCCCCCACTCCTGCAGCTGCACTTTATTGATCAGATGCAAGGACGTATAAAGTCAATTGGCGGTCCGGAAATATTAACTGATCGTCAATTTAGTTAACCAATGCAATTTGTCATGAAAACATTTGACACAATATCACAACGATGCTAAAAAATTCTTGACAGGTTGCAATTCTCTCCTTCCTTTTTCCCTCACAGAGTGGTCACATAGACAAAAATGTGATATCGCTTTGTATTAACTTATCAGAAGATCATTTTGCTTTTAGAAAAAAGTTTCTTAACTTCTGATACACATACTAGGGCAGATAAACTAATATTGTCTAACACTTAGACCATGTAAACTTAAACTAGACCATCTTAAACTAACAGCATTGATTGCTCAGGAATGGTAGGGGCTAGAGAAACAAATCCAACTGTGTCGGAATCAATGGAGCAGCATCTATTGAAGAATGGAAAGACTTGGGGTTGGTGCAGGTGGTGAAAGGTCCTCTCTAAGCTGCACCAGATTTTCCAAACTGTCTAATGCTGTTTGAAAATCTTGCATATTTTTAGACTGTCTAGTCTTTACACCACTTGTTAGCTGGCTTAATGTCCGACAAAAAGTTGCCAAAATTTTGGGGCAATGATGGGAGCTCCACAACATGTAGGACAAGGCAAGAAACTGTTAGAAAGTGTCTAAAACACATAGAACATGAGGTGTAAAACATGTACCCCAGTTTGTTTGCTGCAGATTGTTGAATTCTGTTGTATTTTATTAGTTTACTTTTTTTTTTATCCCAACAGAACCAGAATGTGAGGTCCGTACTGCTCGGAGGCGCCGCTCTGCTGCACAACTGATTGAATTGAAAGCTATATATGGTGAGAGGAAAGGCAGTGGGCAATGGACATTCACTTATTTACCAATTTTTCAGACAATAATACACACTTTTTGGCAAGGAAAACCCTTACCAAAAGTCCCTGCGTCTTATAGATCTCTTTCTTAATGATTGGAAGAAGCTCTGATAAAACACATTTCTCGCTGCGCAGCTCAATTGCTGATGCCGCCACTAGTGTGATGTATTCATGCTAAAAGGCTAGGAACTGTCAGTTCTCAGTGGGGGTACTCAGGAGCTGTATTCTGTGTGAGGGGCAAAATGCCCCGTTAGTGCCCCCCTACACAATACTGTATAATGATCCTTAGTGGAACCACACAGTATAATGTTCCATTAGTGCCCCAATACAGTATAATGTTCCACTGTTGCCTGCCACACAGTATAAAGTCCCATTAGTTCCCCCCAAACAGTATAATGGTCCTGAGTACCCACCATACAGTATAATGCTGCATTAGTGCTCCCATAGAGTATAATGTCCAATTAGAGCCCCCATACAGTATAATGTGCCATTACTGTCCATCACACAGTATAGTGCCCTATTAGTTCCTGCATACAATATAATGCTCCATTAGTGCCTCAACAAAATATAATGTCCCATTAGTGCCCACAACACTATATTCCATTAGTTCTTCTCAGACAGTAAGTAGTAAAATGTTCCATAAGTGACCCCATACATTACAATGCCCCATTACTGTCCGTACACAGTATAATGCTCCATTAGTGCCCTCCACACATTATAATGCCACATTATACTGTCTGGTGGCACTGACAGGACATTATATCATATGGAGGGCACTAATGGCGTTTTTTGTGTGCCTTTTCAGCAGCAGGAGCAGATTGTTAGCTAATAACCCCCTTTATCCTCCTTAGCCTATCAGTTAATGACACTAACCCCTCTACTCAATTTTTCCCCCAGGGCTGGTAAAACTAATCTGAAATATTTTTTTTTTCCTAATTTTTGTGCCTAAGCATGGGGTGTGCCATAAAGTCAGATGTGTCTTAGCATCCAAAGAAATTCAGTAATTGTTTTCATTTATATTTTTTCTACCTTTTTTTCAGACTTTTTTTCGAACTTGGATATCGAGCTTTGCTTTATTTAAATAGAACTGCAAAGGGGTTAACTCCGATGTATAACTAATGGTTTACTTTTGGGGGTACAGCTGTAAGCTAGTAGGAAGGAGATAGTATAATCTGTAGCAAACCACAGCATTAATAAAATGAGGAAGAAGTATAATGTTGTACCGTGTTAGCCATAGAAAGTAGTGGAAGAGTGAAGAAATCAGGCGATACCTTTTAGAGGCTGAGTATATTTGATAGTAAGTTCTGGAAAGCTCACTATCAAATATACTCAGTTAGCCTCTAAAAAGTATCGCCTAATTTCTTCACTCTTCCACTAAAATGAGGAAGAAAAGATTGTACCCCATTTAATTTGTTCTGCTGTCTGCTTTCTACATTACTGCTACAGTGCCTTGCGAAAGTATTCGGCCCCCTTGAACTTTTCAACCTTTTGCCACATTTCAGGCTTCAAACATAAAGATATAAAATTTAAAATTTTTGGTGAAGAATAAACAATTGGGACACAATCGTGAATTGGAACAAACTTTATTGGATATTTTAAACTTTTGTAAAAAATAAAAAACTGAAAAGTGGGGCGTGCCAAATTATTCGGCCCCCTTAAGTTAATACTTTGTAGCGCCACCTTTTGCTGCGATTACAGCTGCAAGTCACTTGGGGTATGTCTCTATCAGTTTTGCACATCGAGAGACTGAAATTCTTGCCCATTCTTCCTTGGAAAACAGCTGGAGCTCAGTGAGGTTGGATGGAGAGCGTTTGTGAACAGCAGTTTTCAGCTCTTTCCACAGATTCTCGATTGGATTCAGGTCTGGACTTTGACTTGGCCATTCTAACACCTGGATACGTTTATTTGTGAACCATTCAATTGTAGATTTTGCTTTATGTTTGGGATCATTGTCTTGTTGGAAGATAAATCTCCGTCCCAGTCTCAGGACTTTTGCAGACTCCAACAGGTTTTCTTCCAGAATGGTCCTGTATTTGGCTCCATCCATCTTCCCATCAATTTTAACCATCTTCCCTGTCCCTGCTGAAGAAAAGCAGGCCCAAACCATGATGCTGCCACCACCATGTGTGACAGTGGGGATGGTGTGTTCAGGGTGATGAGCTGTGTTGCTTTTACATCAAACATATCGTTTTGCATTGTGGCCAAAAAGTTGGATTTTGGTTTCATCTGACCAGAGCACCTTCTTTCACATGTTTGGTGTGTCTCCCAGGTGGCTTGTGGCAAACTTTAAACGAGACTTTTTATGGATATCTTTGAGAAATGGCTTTCTTCTTGCCACTCTTCCATAAAGGCCAGATTTGTGCAGTGTACGACTGATTGTTGTCCTATGGACAGACTCTCCCACCTCAGCTGTAGATCTCTGCAGTTCATCCAGAGTGATCATGGGCCTCTTGGCTGCATCTCTGATCAGTCTTCTCCTTGTTTGAGATGAAAGTTTAGAGGGACGGCCGGGTCTTGGTAGATTTGTAGTGGTCTGATACTCCTTCCATTTCAATATGATCGCTTGCACAGTGCTGCTTGGAATGTTTAAAGTTTGGGAAATCTTTTTGTATCCAAATCCGGCTTTAAACTTCTCCACAACAGTATCACGGACCGGCCTGGTGTGTTCCTTGGTCTTCATGATGCTCTCTGCACTTTAAACAGAACCCTGAGACTATCACAGAGCAGGTACATTTATACGGAGACTTGATTACACACAGGTGGATTATATTTATCATCATCAGTCATTTAGGACAACATTGGATCATTCAGAGATCCTCACTGAACTTCTGGAGTGAGTTTGCTGCACTGAAAGTAAAGGGGCCGAATAATATTGCACGCCCCACTTTTCAGTTTTTTATTTTTTACAAAAGTTTAAAATAACCAATAAATTTTGTTCCACTTCACAATTGTGTCCCACTTGTTGTTGATTCTGCACCAAAAAATAAAAATTGTATATCCTTATATTTGAAGCCTGAAATGTGGTAAAAGGTTGAAAAGTTCAAGGGGGCCGAATACTTTCACAAGGCACTGTAAACTAGTCCATGACCTAAAGTCTCATTGATCTGAAGACAAACAGTACATGGTACAAACTGACTTGAATTTATAACAACATCTACAATATTAATGTCTCAACGAATACTAAGAATCTCCCTCAAGCAAAGATCATGTTTTTTATATTGATATTAGATTTATTATAGTAATCAATGAAAACCTATATTTTAGGCTCCAAGTACTTGGACCCAGTGAGGAGATGCTGCACTGATGGCATGTATCCATCCAGTCTCAGCTGTGAGAGGCGAGCAGAAACTATCATGGAAGGCAAAGAATGTGTGGACGCTTTCCTGGACTGCTGTAAATACATCGAACAGAAGAGAAAAGAGGAAATAAATGGAACAGAACAAGATGAAGGCAGCAAAAGTGAGAAGTGGGAAATCAGGGGGGGGGGGGGGGGTCGAGAAAAAACACTGAAGAATGTAGACCTCTTTTTAAAATATTTTTATTTAACATACATGATAACTTCCAGTATACTGTATACATACAAAAAAAAGACAAAAAACAATGTATGCACCCTACCCCCCACCATTTACCCTAGTCCCACTGGAGGGAGAAAAATAAAAAGCAAAGGACATCTAATAGAGCTATGTTCAGCTTAGCAAAACTGGTTAGATTTATTAAGTTAGTGCCTTTCATACATGGCTTGCACCAATTTACTATGTTTCAGACACTTTTCACCTTCCCCAACAAGAGGTCGTAGCTAAAGATGTGAAAATGTGCACCAAAATTACACCACAAAGTTCTGGTGCAAAGTAAGCCAACTAAAAGATGACATGAACTAAGGGCTCCTAGGAACCAATCTATAAAACATAGTGTAGAATACTGTCAGGGCTCCTAGGAACCTATGTATAAAACATAGTGTAGAATACTCTTAGGGCTCCTAGGAACCAATCTATAAAACATAGTGCAGAATACTCTTAGGGCTCCTAGGAACCTATCTATAAATCATAGTGTGGAATACTCTTAGGGCCCCTAGGAACCTATGTATAAAACATAGTGTAGAATACTCTTAGGGCTCCTAGGAACCTATCTATAAAACATAGTGTAGAACACTCTTAGGGCTCCTAGAAGCCCTAACTATTATTATTATTATTATTATTATTATTTATTTATAGAGCACCATTAATTCCATGGTGCTGTATGTTTGAGGGTTTACATATGGTACACAAAATATACAAAACAAATACAGTACTAAGAGGAACGAACTGGCACAGTTGGATAGAGGGCCCTGCCCACAAGGGTTTACAATCTATGAAACATAGTATAGAACACTCTTAGTGCTCCGAGGAACCTATCTATAAAACATAGTGTAGAATACTCTTAGGGCTCCTAGGAACCTATCTATAAAACATAGTGTATAAAACTGTCAGGGCTCCTAGGAACCTATCTATAAAACATAGTGTAGAACACTGTCAGGGCTCCTAGGAACCTATCTATAAAACATAGTGTATAAAACTGTCAGGGCTCCTAGGAACCTATCTATCCAATTTCTAGCTCTCTAAGGCAAACACAGCTGAAGTTATGTCAAAGTGACAGTGACATGTATGTCTATGGAAAAATAGGTGGTAAGCAGTGGATACAAACTCAGAGTTTAACCATACACGGCGTGGACACTCGCTTTTAGTCATTTAGCATTTAAATGCTCCAAAAATTACCCTTTTTGGGGGGAAAAGGTGCTTGCCCGTGGATTTTTAGACACAAATGGCGGTTATATTGCAAAAAGCAATGGTTTTATTAAAAAAAAATTAGCCCAATTTGATGGCTTGTAAGTGTTACAGGGGCTTATTGTTATATGGGAGACAACTAAATAAAGAATTGGCTTGCCAAAAAAAAAAAAAAAGTCACCAAAAATTGTCAGTTTATACTAAATAACAATATTTTTTTATTTAGATTAGCACTGGCTTTTTTCAGATTAGCACAGGTTAGACTGTATATTGGGTGAACACACCAAAAAAACAAAACTTCATAATAATGGAGATTCTTTTTTACATTAACAAAGGATGCACTACTAGTACCACGGCTACCACTACTACTTTAAAAAACTATGTGTGATGTATATCTAAAATTATATATGCGCATACAGAGAAACGCTTAAAATACTTTGTTCAGATTAACAACAATGCTCCTTCACATTGTATATGTGTCAGACTCCAGACCAGATGAAAAAAAAAACATAAAATTCCTAAAAAAAAATTTTTAAGATTTTTTTTTTAAGATTTGAACAAGCTAGATTTTAAATTGGTTGAACTTTAAAACAACAAAAACCATTTGTATATAGCAGAGTTATTTTTTTAAAAGTTTGCACAGGGCTACATATTGGGTGAACAGTAGCAAAAAAAAAAAAAAAGTGTGTATATAAATTAAGAAAGTTAGGTTTTTTAAGGTTTGGGAAGGCAAAAGCAGCAACAATTTCCCATTAAACAGCAGTATTTATTTAATGAAAAAATGTTAACTCTTGACCAAAAAAGTCCTTTAAAAATATTTTTCACTAACAGGATTGTCTTCAGTAAAAAAAAAAAAAAAAGTATGCACAAAGATTGTGTATAGAGATGAAATTGCTCTATTGCCAGTACTGTCAAACAATATAAATTATTACCTGGCAATGAAAGGGTTAACTGACTTTGTTAAAACAGAATCACAGATTCCAGGCAGCAGTCGCTGACTGAACCTGTCCTATCTATGTCTATTCAATCCTATTCTAGCACTACCAATCTGCCTGTGTATTATTGCTTAATTCTCTAAGTCCTCCTATAACTATTGTTCAGTTTACTTTGCTATCACGTGATGTGTGAGTCACTGTACACATGGCAATGCGCCTGTATTTACTGGTCAAACATGAGGCGGTGGCCATTTTATCATAACACGGCCTTTTTGTTTGTCCAAAGCGAATCGCCATTTGTTTGGTTTTGGTTTGCTTTACTTATTCTCCAGTGTGTGTATGTTTTTTTTTTTTTTTTTTTCTTTAAAATTTTATTAAAGTTTCCGATGACTAACATCTGCTAAAATGACAACTGTATTGTTAATAATATATATTAATCTTTTTTTTTTTCCCTTCAGAACCACAATATGAAGTCAGTACTACTCGGAGACACAGAAGTAAGAAATGGGAGCTGTAAAATACATATTAGATTGTAGAAACCTAAGAAAAGCTATATATTGTATTCTAGACTATAGGAGGTTCGATTTAGAGATGAACAAATCTCTTCAAGTTTATTTTGGGTCAAATTCACTTGAATGGATCATCAAATTTTGTCTGAATTGCTCCAATTACCTAGAAAAGTCATACATTCAATGACAAAGAGTCATCTAAAGTTCATGTGGTTTAGGCTACTCCAGGTCATTGAACGTAAAGAATCAACAGCCAAAGACAGCCATAAGCTGTAAGCTGTCATTGGCTGGCTTCTCCCTGTCATTGACCTACTTTTGAAACCACTGTAGATCAGTGATCACAAGTAACCCCAGACTACACGTGATCTAAACCAGCCAATTACAGCTCTCACTAGCTGATATAGAGGATACTTTCGGTCACTGAAAATAGATCAATGACCAGTTTAATGGCAGACAACTATTTAGCTAGAAGCTTATATGTTTAACAATCGTCAATTTATCAGAATGAAATCCCAAAAGTTTCTAACTCTCTGAAATCCAAAACTTTTGGGAAATTCATCACAACCTTGGAATCAATTTGCTCATCTCTAGCTCTGTTATATTGACTTTGCAGCTTATAACAATGTAGTATTATGTTTTTTCTGATCTTCTTCGTATTTGTATCTTGTTGCTTCCTCTTCCTCATTCTCCAATGTTGGGTTTTTCTATTTACTTTAAGAAGGTTCTGGTTGTTATTATTATTATTATTATTATTATTATTATTATTTATTTATATAGCACCATTAATTCCATGGTGCTGTACATTATTATATTAATTCCATGGGGCTTTACATTTGAGGGTTTACATACGGTACACCAGATATTCAAAACAGATAATACTAACAGTGACCAACTGGCACAGTGGGATAGAGGGCCCTGCCCGCAAGGGCTTACAATCTATGAGGGAAGAGGGATAGAGACAGAAGGTGGGGGTAGAGGCTGTACAGATGGCGGTGTGGTGACAGTAGTGTTATTGGAGGTTGTAGGCCTTCCTGAATAGGAGAGTCTTCAGGGCCTTCTTGAAGCTGGTTTTTAAAAGCAACATTGAGTTCCAAGACTCTTCTCTGTGATACGACTCTCGAAATGTTCATTGAGGGCAACTCCTTCAAAGTGTGCTCATAATGTTTTAACTATAAAAAGCTCTTAAAGTGTTACAGATTTTTCAGATGCACAAAACAATACTAAATTGTGACATCTACAGAAGTAAATAAAGAAGCATGTTGCTATACTCACCATTGAAAAAGGAATACCATCTACTATACTATAGCATCAGTCATTAACAAAACATGAAAGGGGTTTCCCAGGTTTATAAAATAGATGACTTATCCTCTGAATAGGTCATCAATTGAAAATTGGTGGGGGTCCAGATGTTTGAAACGACAGCCACACTCCTAGAGAGCTGCTTCATCTTCACAAGTTATGTATTGTCACATTCATCGGTCACATGACCTATTTGCAGCTTAATTACATTCAAGCGAATGGGACTGAGTTGCAATAACAAGCACAGCCTCTGTACAATGACTGGCACTGTGCTTGGTTTTCAATAAAAATTCCCGCAGTGCCCTAACATTGTGGTCTCTTCACATGGCTGATCCATGGGGGTCATGAGTCTCGTAATCCCTTGGATCTTCTCCTTGCCTATTCCAGCACCTCGGGACCGAGATCAGACCTCAGATACCTAAACATAAACACCTCGCATCCAAAAAGGCCTGAACTATTAAAATATAAAATATTTATCCCACACAGTAAAGGCAGTCAATTACAGGAGATGTAATTTTTTTTTGTATTTTGTTAATTATTTAAAAGGCATTAACACATGAAAATCACTATATAAATTTGGTATCACTGTGATCACACTGACCTGCACTATCTAGTTAACACATTTACTAAAACCTTAAGAAATTGTCAAAACTGTTTTTCCCCAATTCCACTTCATTGAGAGTTTTTTCCCAGATTCTCAGTACATTGTACAAATTATAAAATGATGCCATTATAAAGTACAATTTGTCCCACAAAAAATAAGCTACAATTCTACTGTGTAAACCAAAAGATAAAAATAATGATGGGTCGTGGAATGTGGGAAGGAAAAAACGGAACCACAAAACTAAAAATTGGCCCGGTCTTTCAACATGACTAAAACTTTCAAAAACCTTGCGATCTTCTGGCAGCATTTGTGACATAAATACATTTTTTAATATACTTTAGTAATAGTTTTTGACTCCATGAAATCCTTTGCTGAAATCCATTCCTGTCCCTTCTGTATTCACTACAGGGGGTCGTTTTAAATAGTTATATCTTGGCCATTCTAAAATGTAGAACAGTGTTTTTGGTATCATATGAAAGAGATTCTCTTGCTTTCAGATTGCAATTTTTTCTATATTATTTTCAAAAATATCAATCAAAAACAGTCAAGTTTGGAAAATTTATATATAGCTGATGCTGCTCCTAAATCTTGACTGTTCTTAACTGATGCTATCTCCAGAAACAAAACTGCAATCTTGGTGTAACATGACACCAGGAACATTGTTCTACATTTTATAATGGCTAGAGAGATAATTGTTTGAAGTAACGCCTCAGACTAAGGGTGGGTTCACACTTGCGGCGGCACTCCGCCGCGAATCCAACCTAAATGTCGGAAAACTGGATAGGGAAAGTTTTACGACGCTTTGCTTAAAAAAACATTCACTTGGGTTTACGCGCGGGTGTGCGTCTGACTTTGTTTCCAATGAAATAAAGCGGCTTCACGGCACAGAGGGTGTAAGCGCATTGCTTTAAAAACCCATTCAAGTGAATGGGTTTTTAAGCAAAGCGTCGTAAACCTTTCCCTATCCAGTTTTCCAACATTTAGGTCTGATTCGCAGTGGACAAAGTGCTGGCGCAAGTGTGAACCCACCCTTAGTTTCCCTACTCCAGTGAGGGAATCAGGGCAAAAATACAGAAGGAACAAAAAGTGGATTTCGGCACAGGATTTCATGGAAAGGAGCCAAATCCATTAATAAAGATTATTACAATATTTATTAATATCACCAACGCTGCCAGAAAACCAAGAGTTGTCCAAAATTTTAGGCATACTCTAAGTAAGTTTAACAATTTCCATTTTTAAAGCCAGTGCTTAAAAATGTCTATCTATAAACACACCATGTTTTCTTCTACAGGTTACAATGATGATTATGAGGAATATCTCCCAGATGCCGATATTATTCAGAGAACAGAGTTTCCAGAGTCCTGGCTCTGGAGATTAGAACAAATGACAGAAAGACCTGATAATAAGGGGTACTATTTATGGTTACATATTACTATTCAACAGAAATACGGTATTAGACTAATTCTGAAATAATGTAGCAGTGAATACTGTACTGTGGATGTAGGACTCTCTTCTACTTCTATATGGGATCAAAGACTTTAGTCATCATTTCTCCATATAATTGGGTTTAATCAGACAGCTTACAGAAAACAGTGGTCTTTCTGTAGTAATGACCAACAATGTCCACCTCCCCCATTATGATGCTGGGTTTTACAGAAGGATGTTTTGGATGGCCTTGTATGTCATGAATGAATGGGATGAATGGGCCAAACGGATGAATGGGCCAAATCAGGAGCGCGTCTCAAGCTGTGGACACCGCGGGCGGAATCCACTGCAAGATAGAGCAGGTCGCTTCTTTTCTCCGCGTCCTGCTGCTATCTCCGCCTCCCATTTTTTGCAATGGGAGGTGGATTCGGGAGGAATCTGCTCCAGATTCGGGGGCTGAATCCGCCCCCAAATCCGCGGCAAATTCCACCGTGTGAACACAACTCACAAATGCATGTCCATGAGAACCACCAAGTGGTCCTTACTGTTAGCTACCACTAAAGTCTTAATATTTAGAGTTATTTTACATTTAAAGAATATTAGCATGACAAAATGGTACTGCGCAACAAATAGACTTAAAGTGTACCCGAGTTTTCATCAAAAGTTGAAATGTCTGCAGTGCCTTGCCTGTATAAGGCTTCATACATGATGCCCTATCAGTTTTTCTACTACTAATAGCCCTGTTATGGGTGCAGTTCATTTTGCATTTCTCCCTGTGGTAGAGGCTGTGTACAATATAGAGTGGAGCCTCCTCCCCTATCCCTTATTACTAGTACTGGTTTCTTGTAGTACTAGTCTAGAAGAAATTTTTAAATACTAAACTAATAGCTGATAATAGCTCAAGTGACCATAATAGAGATGCAGGGACATTGGCCTGCAAATGCAGGTTATGCTGCAGCTAAAAATATCCCTGACACAGAAATAGAGAAATCTGAGCAAAATATGTCTATGACTAACATTCCTTCATCAATAACATCTCCCAAACAGCTAGTCAGAAGTAGACTGAAGTACATAGATTCTCCTTACACTCGGAGAGTAGTTAGGAGCTGCAGACTTATCTCTGTGCAGTGTACAGACAGGGAAAGTGTGTGTAAACATGCATAGACTGTGAAGAGAGACATGCCCCTCTCTCTCACCCTCCACTTCCTGTGTTCCTGGGTTGAGCCTGCTGGCTTCTAAAGACAGAAATTCCTTAGTAACAGGCAGTGAAGGGCAAACTAGCTAGAAGGGAGACACCTAGTGGCAGGAACTTTATGGAAATTTTTCAGACAGAAAACAATATTTTTAAATAAAGTGCACTATGGTTTGCTCAAGAATCACATGATCTATTAAATAATCTAAGGTGTCTGAAAATGTACTAGCCATCTAAAACATTATATGCAGGTCATTTATACGTGTTCACAACTGAGCTTTTCATTTCTTTAGAATTTCAACCAAGGTTCTTAACGTCTTCCTGAAGGATTCTATCACAACTTGGGAGGTTCTGGCTATCAGTTTCTCCCAAAGTAAAGGTAAAAACATTTAAAAAAAAAAAGTTTTCAGTGAAAATGATCGGATGTTGGTGGTCAAGAGTCTTGACCATATTAAAGCATAAACATACAGTACATGTAGACACATAATCTAACTATTATTTAGCAATATGTTGAAATATTTCTAAAAAGTATATACAATAATGGTCCTTTGAGAATTTTTATGCATGGTGGTGATTATTACTGTAGATTTAACTACTTCATGAGTGGGCCATTTTCAACATTACTTTTTACATGTTTCTGGATTTTTTTTTTTATATATACATTGTGCCCCCACAAAAGATCAAATTAGACCTTTGGGGGTTATTTCATTTTTTTGCTGATTTTCCCTGTATCTAGGGCTGATATATTAGGCAAATATAGCCACCTAGCATGACCTGCAGAACTGAACTGGCTACTCTAGAGCCCTGCAGCTCCCTGGCATCAGGAATTACCGTGGCCAACAGGCCAGGAGAAAGCCTCAAGGTGGTTTCCATAGCTGTATACACAACGCTCTATGAGAGCATGGACACTGTGATCAGAAAGGCAGAGATGGTAAAAACTGTCTCTGCCTTCTACTTAGGGAATCTAGCTTTCTTCATGATATCGTGCAGCTGCAAACTCTGCCCAGATGTATCAGTATGTCCTTGCATAATTAAATGCTGAATGCCCAGATTGATGTAGTCAATGGGTGGTTGGCAGACAGTTAACTCAGTCAGCCAATGAGAAGGTATCACATCAATCTCTCTTGATGGACAAGATAGGATCTATGGATGATGGTTTTGCTGACATATTTTTTGGTCATGTTAATATGTAATATGTAAAAAGAGACAACTGAATTAAATTGATCATATTTGACTTGTGTTATTCCTTAGAAGCAATGTTTAAAGGGTTTTTTGGACTCTAGCATGCTTTTGATACTGATGACCAGCCCAACATCCAGGACCCCACTGATCAGTTGTTCACGGCTGCCTCGGATGCACTATGCAGTGTACGGACCAGTGGCGTAACTAGGAATGGCTGGGCCCCAAGGTGAACATTTCACATGCCCCCCCCCAAACCGCCGCCCCCAACCCCCCTGCACAAACCGCATTCCTGCGTACACTATTATGCGCCATAGTGGCCCCTGCACACAGTATTATGCCCCACAGTTGCCCCTGCACACAGTATTATGCCCCATAGTGGCCCCTGCACACAGTATTATGCCCCACAGTGGCCCCTAACACAGTATTATGCCACACAGTGGCCCCTGCACACAGTATTATGCCCCATAGTGGCCCCTGCACACAGTAATATGCCCCATAGTGGCCCCTGAACACAGTATTATGCCCCATTGTGGACCGCCCATGAACGATTATTATACTCAGACCCCAGAGTATAATGATCGGAGACCCAGGGTAGGATAAAAACATAAAAAACAATGCTACTTTCCTCTCCCTGGCTCCGCTGCACTCCGGTGTGCTACTTTGGCCATCTTCAATGTTGGATCGGATCTCGTGTGAGTCAGGCCGGCGTCGCGATGCATAATGACGTCGGCTGACATCTGGGACGTCACCAAACAGACCTGAAGCCTGGGGAGTGTAGGAGAGGTGAGTTACAGTGTTTTTATATTCCCTCACCTCCCCTGGGCCCCCAATCATTATACTCAGGGGTTCCGGGCCCTGTGGCAGCCGCTACTGCTGCTACCCCGGTATTTACGCCCTTGGTACGGACACATAAGCAGAAGGCTCTGTATACTGTGTAGCGGCCAAGATGGAGTAATGCGACTTAGTCCTCAAGTGAAAAAGCAAATTCCTGGAAAATGCCTTTATCTATTTAAAGATTGTGATTATAAACCATAGTATAGACTGTATGTGAGGTTAAGAGTCATTATAGTCTAATGTATACAGTCAGATATCAACAGACTTTCTGTCTTGTACTAGGTCTTTGTATAGCCAAGCCTTTTGATATCCAGGTAATGAAGAACTTCTTTATTGACCTGGAGTTCCCATATTCTGTGGTGAGAAATGAGCAGGTGGAAATTCGAGCCGTACTTTACAACTATGGCTATGTCAGTATGAAGGTAAGGAAGGAGATCTGAGGGTTCTACAACTATGAGGGCAAGTCATAACTTTCATGACTCTCTTACTAAATTACCATCTGGTAAGGTATGGTACCTTAGAATAAAAATTGCTTATACATACATATTACTTGAGACAGTTCCTTTATGATTCTTATATTCTTTATAGCCAAGTCTAGTCCAAAACTTCTTTATGAATAGTATTTGCATACCTAAATTCCTTACCAAATTTTCTTTATCTTTAATATCTTCATCTTAGGCACGAGTGAAACTAACTCCCAATTCAGAATTGTGTAGTCTATCTATGGACAAAGCAAAATTCCATCAGTTTGTAGATATCAGACCTCAGTCTTCTGTAGTTGTTCCTTTTATTCTTGTCCCATTGAGTCTGGGTGATCATGATGTGGAGGTGAAGGCTCCAATTTCTGGAGAGTATGAGTCAGATGGCATAAAAAAGAAACTGAAGGTTTTGGTAAGTAAGCATGAAGAGTGATCATATAATGTAGATACAGAGAAATGGGGTTTGGTAATGCATTTTAAAGAGAACCTTTAACCATCTCCACCAACTCCAGCTCTTTGCTTTGTTTAATAGGCGCTGCTTCACTGATTCCAGCACAGTTGACATTTTTTCTCTAGTCTTCACCATTTTGGAGTAATCGATGCAGTTAGTTTTTGTGCCTGATATGATAATTAGACCTCTACTGGCCTCAGTGGTTGGTCTTGGGCTAGAGCAGACAAGAGGTTTGATAGTGAGCTCTGGGACACTGTCTACCTCTGATTGGAGCTCTGAATCACACCCCATTGCTTTCTCCTGCCCAAGACCACCCACTTGACAGTAGAATGCATAAGTAACATATCAGGCACTAAAAGTCACAGAACCAATTGTTCAGGAATGGTGAGGGATAGAGAAAAAATTCCAATTGCGCTGGAATCAGGTTACAAGGAGCTGGAGTTGGAGGAGGTAAAAGGTCCTTTTTAACTACTGGTTCTTATCAGTCTCAAGTAATATACTGTACGCATGTAGTCTTTTATATTTCTATTTATCCAACATCCACACAAAATAGCCCCCTATATCATTGGGGGGGGGCTTACAATCACAATAAAATCTAGTGTAACAATATACTATATAATGGTGTGTTTCAATGTATTACCATGACCCTATTTCCTTCTAGTGTTAACTCAGTGTTAACTGCGGGCATGTAATTACAAGCCTATACTTATGTTTTCCTTAGTCCCCTCTCCATTCCCACTATCCACAACTTTCTTGTATTGGTAATATCCAAACCAATTCCATAATGTTACCTATAGTGAAACATATATTCACAACCATTAGAAAACAATAGTATTTTTGAACCCTACTTTCCACTTTTTTTTAGATTATTATTTAAAGCTACTTATTCCTGACATATACAGTGGGAAAAAAAGTATTTAGTCAGCCCCCAATTGTGTAAGTTCTCCCACTTAAAAAAATAAGGCCGGCCTGTAATTGTCATCATAGGTAGACCTCAACTATGAGAGACAAAATGAGAAAACAAATCCAGAAAATCACATTGTCTGATTTTTTAAGAATTTATTTGCAAATTATGGTGGAAAATAAGTATTTGGTCAATAACAAAAGTTCATCTCAATACTTTGTTATATATCCTTTGTTGGCAATGACAGAGGTCAAACGTTTCCTGTAAGTCTTCACAAGGTTGGCACACACTGTTGCTGGTATGTTGGCCCATTCTTCCATGCAGATCTCCTCTAGAGCAGGGATGTTTTGGGGCTGTCACTGGGCAACACGGACTTTTAACTCCCTCCAAAGGTTTTCTATGGGGTTGAGATCTGGAGACTGGCTAGGCCACTCCAGGACCTTGAAATGCTTCTTACGAAGCCGCTCCTTCGTTGCCCTGGCGGTGTGCTTGGGATCATTGTCATGCTGAAAGACCCAGCCACGTTTCATCTTCAATGCCCTTGCTGATGGAAGGAGGTTTGCACTCAAAATCTCATGATTCATGGCCCCATTCATTCTTTCATGTACACGGATCAGTCGTCCTGGTCCCTTTGCAGAGAAACAGCCCCAAAGTATGATGCTGCCCCCCCATGCTTTACAGTAGGTATGGTGTTCTTTGGATGCAACTCAGCATTCACTCTCCTCCAAACACGACGAGTTGTGTTTCTACCAAACAGTTCTACTTTGGTTTCATCTGACCATATGACATTCTCCCAATACTCTTCTGGAACATCCAAATGCTCTCTAGCGAACTTCAGATGGGCCCGGATATGTACTGACTTAAGCAGGGGGACACGTCTGGCACTGCAGGATCTGAGTCCCTGACGGCGTAGTGTGTTACTGACGGTAGCCTTTGTTACGTTAGTCCCAGCTTTCTGCAGGTTACTCACTAGGTCCCCCGTGTGGTTCTGGGATTTTTGCTCACCATTCTTGTGATCATTTTGACCCCACGGGGTGAGATCTTGCGTGGAGCCCCTGATAGAGGGAGATTATCAGTGGTCTTGTATGTCTTCCATTTTCTAATTATTGCTCCCACAGATGATTTCTTCACACCAAGCTGCTTGCCTATTGCAGATTCAGTCTTCCCAGCCTGGTGCAGGTCTACAATTTTGTTTCTGGTGTCCTTCCACAGCTCTTTGGTCTTCACCATAGTGGAGTTTGGAGTGTGACTGTTTGAGGTTGTGGACAGGTGTCTTTTATACTGATAACAATGTCAAACAGGAGCCATTACTACAGGTAATGAGTGGAGGACAGAGGAGCCTCTTAAAGAAGAAGTTACAGGTCTGTGAGAGCCAGAAATCTTGCTTGTTTGTAGGTGACCAAATACTTATTTTCCACCATAATTTGCAAATAAATTCTTAAAAAATCAGACAATGTGATTTTCTAGATATGTTTTCTCATTTTGTCTCTCATAGTTGAGGTCTACCTATGATGACAATTACAGGCCGACCTTATTTTTTTAAGTGGGAGAACTTGCACAATTGGGGCTGACTAAATACTTTTTTTCCCACTGTATTTCATTGCATCCATAAGGACACAATTTATTAATATACTTTTATTGCCATTTAGCCAGAAGGTATCCGTATCACAAAAAATGTAAAAATAGTGACTCTGGAACCACAGGTCAAAGGAAAGGGTAAGCCATTCTTCCATTTCTACTGTCTGTAGGTTAACAATAAGAGGGGACAAAGGAAATAGAGTAATATATTATTATTATTATTATAATTATTGTTGTTGTTGTTGTTGTTATTATTATTATTGTTTAGAGCACCAGTAATTCCATGGTGCTGTATATTATTATATTAATTCCATGGTGTTGTACATTATTATATGAATCCTATGGTGCTCTATACATTATTATATTAATTCCATGATGCTGGACATTATTATATGAATCCCATGGTGCTGGACATTATTATATTAATTGCATGATTCTGTACATTATTATATGAATCCTATAGTGCTTTGTACATTATTATATTAATTCCATGGTGCTGGACATTATTATATTAATTCCATGGTGCTATATACATTCTATTAATTCCATGGTGCTCTGTACATTATTATATTAATTCCATGGTGCTGTACATTATTATATTAATTCCATGGTGCTGTACATTATTATATGAATCCTATGGTGCTCTGTACATTATTATATTAATTCTATGGTGCTGTATATTTGAGGGTTTACATACAAAACACAAAATACACAAAAACAAGTACAATACTAAAATAGTGACAAATTGGCACAGTGGGATAGAGGGCACTACCTGCAAGGACTTACAATCTATGAGGGAAGGGGGATAGAGACAGTAGGTGAGGGCAGAAGCTGCTCAGATGCTGATGTGGTGGCAGCAGGTTTTGGAAGGTTGTGATTGTGGGGGACAGTGTTATGAATCGTGGAAATGAACTCTAAAGTATGGAGGATGCATGGGAGAAGTCTTGGAGGTGGTTGCGCAAAGAGCAGAAAAGAGTAAAGTGTAGAAAGAGGTCGTGAAAGGATCAGAGATTATGTGTGGAGTGGTAACTGGAGAATAGGACAGAGATTTATGGAGGGATGTGAATGACCTTGTATGTCAGAGTTAGCATTCTTAATTCTATTTGCTGGGTAATGACTATGACCATAGGATCGGACTACATACAGGGTTCATTTGTTGTCTGTTATCATGGAGATTCAAAGACCTGCATCCGAGCTGTATTCACAAGTCTATAGGATTTTTATAGACATAGGTGAACCTCAAGATTTGTGCCATTTTGGGTTTATGTGGCTTGGGACCAAGATTTGTTTTGGGATGAACAAGTTTGGTATCAACCACATCTTAAATTAGTTTACAACATAGTGTCAAACACTCTTAGGACTCCTAGGAACCTATCTATAAAACATAGTGTAGAACACTCTTAGGGCTCCTACGAACCTATCTACAAAACATAGTGTAGAATACTCTTAAGGCTCCTAGGACCATATCTATCCAATTTCTAGCTCTCTAAGACAAACACATACAAAGTTATGTCAAAGTGAAAATGACATGTATCATGTTTATCATGTGTATCATGTGTCTATGGAAAAACAAATCGTAAGCAGTGGATACAAAGTCCAAGTTTAGCCACACACTGGGCTAACACTCACTTTTATGCATTTAACATTTAAAATGCTCCAAAAATGACCCATTTATTAGGGGAAAAGGTGCTTGCCCATAGTTTTTTAGACACATGAGGCGGTTATTTTAAAGTTATTATTATTTTTTTTTTAATGCCAACACTACAGTGTTACAACAGTGTGGTATAGTAGAATGTGATGGACCAGGACATAAGACATGTCTGTCTGAGTGATAGCATTGGTGGTCTGCACTAGGCAGCTGTGACAACATTTGTGGCAGTGCATCAGGGCATAATTTGATGGACCAGGCCTCAGGACATGTCTACCTGAGTGGTAACAGTGGTAGCTATTTAGGAGCAGCATCAGCAGCAGTACAGTAAATGGAAGATAATGATAAAGGGAGATGGTGACATCACTTCTTGAAGGCACCAGTGGGAGGTGACTGAAAATCCTCATGGATCCATGCCTGATTCACTTTGACAAAAGTCATTTTTTCCAAGCTACCTATGGACAGTTTTGCCCTTGTAGGTGTTGCATTGCCACCATTAGCACTGAACACCCTCTTGGCCATAACACTTGAAGCCGGACAAGTTAAAACTCCCATGGCAAACTGGGCCAGATTCTACTGCTCTAGCTTATTGGCCCATAATTCCATTGGGTCAGTGTTATCTGCTGGAATATAGGTGCACTCTATGTATAACTGTACCTTCTGTACCTTCTCCGATTGGCGCTGCAAATCTTTCAGATACTGTACTGGACCTGGCTGCTGCTGCTTTTACTCCTCCTGACACTTGTGGCATTGGCAGAGGAAGTGGAGTACTGACTGAGTGAGTGAGGTGGACTGATAGCCTGTAGAGACCACCTGGGTATACCTGGCAGTTATAGTGGTCTTCCTAAACACTGTGACAAGCTGGGTATACAGCCTATCCTGATAATAGTCTAATTTTTGTTACCTTTCAGAAGCAGAGTAGAATTTCCCCATTTTGTCTTTATATCAAAGGTCTAAGAGCACTGCCATCCAGTTCTCATCCCTCTGCTTGATGCTAATAATACGCTTATCACTGTGTAAGCAGCATATCCTACAGCCTGCCATGCTTTCCAGTAAATGCACGGATCTAGGGGCCTGCGATTGTTGGTGTTCTTGGCCAGCATGGTCATCATCATTATCAACAAATAAGGGTCAGCCTCCTTCTCTGCATCCAAGGGAGAGTCTTCCTCCTCCTCTTCCTATTCCCGCTAGGAGTCCCAGTTCCTCTATCATAATGATCCAGATCCTGATCCAGCGCCATCAAAGCAGGGCGATGAAGTTGAGTAAGAGGTGGAAACTGTTCCTCCTCTTCCATCCCTCATTGCATGAATGTGTTACCTGTAAGATGAACAATGGCAGGGTCACATCGCTGATGCTGCAGTCATCCCTGCAGATGAATTTGGTGGCTTCTTCAAAGGGCTTCAGAAGTTGGAATACTTTCCTCATGAGCCTCCAAAAATGTATCTCAAAGTATTCTTCCTGTGGTCTGCTGTATACAATAATCGTTCACCACCTTTTGTTGCTCACACAGTTGGAATATTGCAGATAAGGTGGTGCAAAGGCGGACCATTTTGTCACCTCAAATTGAGCAGGGTGTTTTTTGCAACAAAACTATGGCTGAAATGCAAAGAGATTTTTCTGCCCATGAAGAGAACCTCTTTTAAGCTGCTATACAGGTTATTAAAGCAGTGAAACACCAGATTATGGATACGTACCATACAGGGAAAATGTGTTATTCATCCTAATTGCAGGGTAGTAACAACATTGAGAAGGAGTAGAACAGTCTTGCTCACTTCCCCTGCCAGTGGCACTGCCAAGTCTATTTTTCCAAATAATATAATAATGCCTTTTTATGTGAGTACCTAGAGATGTCTTTCCTACATTTGTTCCTGCACGGCCAAGGCTAAGTTTCTGCTTGCAGAATTTGTGCATTGACATGGATTTATCATTTGGAAATGTTCAAAAAAAATTCCCACACAGGAGATGTTCACGTGTAGTTGCTGCTGCCAGAAGCAGTGGAAACTTGACTGCCACTACCACCATCAGTGTAATCACTCTGCAAGATTCCGTAGTTGTGCCCTGGGCATGCTTTTGGGACATTGCACCTGCACAATGGCTGGAATCGCTACCATAACCACTGCCACCACTCTCTTCATCTGATGTTACCTTGTCACTCTGACCACGTTGCCAGATCCTATCCACAAGAAACTTATCAGCACTGTCATCATCTTTCCCATTTTTTTCTATCCTTCATCATGGTCATGTACACCTTCAGAATTTCCACCTCCAGATATCCCCTTAGCTCCCCTATCAGAACGACTACCAGTAGTATTAGTACCACACCCCGTGCCACTACTACCTCCAACACCACCAACAGTCATCCAGCTCATCAAAATGAAGAGGAAGTATGTTGTGATTAGGAGTAATAGATTGCTCATCAGGTGCCACATCACTACCAGGGGTCAAGAATGTCAAAGAGGGACAGTTGACAATCCTGAAAGACCCTGCGGTAAATTAAGTGTTATGGAGGAGAAGGAACACACTAAAGATCATATCACTCTCACATGTAATATTCTCCTGTGACTGAGATGAGCCAGCTAAATAATCAAAACTTCAGTTTTGACTGGCAATTTGGCAACCATTCTGGCATTGGGTGTATGTCTATTTTTTTTGTTTTTTCATTTGTTTTTGTTTTTTTTTTACAAACAAGTGTTTCAAGGAAATTCAGCATTAAATAACAGAGTTTTTTTTGTTTGTTTTTCATGTTAGTATGGGCTAGACTGTATATTGGGTGAACACACACAAAAAAACCCCACAATAAATGCTTAAATAACAGATATTCTTTCTTTAGATTAATGAAGGCTGCAATATTGTGTATATATGCGCACCATCGGCCGCTTAATCAATTTTTTTTTTTTTTAAATTAACAACACTCCATTACACTGTCTATACAGTATGTTGACCAGATCAAAAAAAACATGAAATTACAAGAGGTTTTTTTTTTTCAGATTAGTGCAGTTAGAATCATTGCTTTGCTTTTATAACAGCAGCATGTATTTAATAAAAAAATAAAAAAATAAAAAATCTAAACTCTTGCCCAAAAACATCCTTAAGGCTGAGGCACCACGTTGTGGAAACACAGCTTTTTTTTGTTACAGATTTTGATGCAGTTTTTTGAGCTACACAGCGGAGAAGCTGTTTCACTGTATCCTGCAGCAAGAATCCTGCTTGATGGCTCTTTGTAAACTCCAACTGGGCAGAGTTGCCAGCAACAATGGCATCAATATTGTTGCTGCGCTGAAGTTAGGACGAACGTGACATTGTCTCTTTATGGTGCATGTGTGTAATATGGTGGTTTGTCAGTTTATTAATCTGTGGCTTAAAAGAGGTGCTCCTCAAGACCAGAAAAAATCTCTGCCCATTTCAACATTTTTATGTTGAAAAAACACCCTGCTCTATTTGCAGCGACAAAACGGCCTGCCTTTGCACTGCCTTATCGGTGATGTTACAACTCGGTGGAAAGCCACCTTAAACATGCTGGAGTGTCTGTGTGAGCAGCAGAAGGTGGAGAATGATTATTGCATGCAACAGACGACAAGGACAATGTGTTGCTTCAATATATGTCATTGGAGGCTTATGAGGGAAGTGTGCCGGCTTGTCAAGCCCTTTGAAGAAGCCACGAAATTTGTCAAGGACAAGTGCAGCATAAGTGATGTGATCCCTCTATTGTACATCTTACAGGAAACCATTACACTCATGCAATGAGGGATGGAAGAGGAAGAACCGTTTCCACTTCTTAGTCAACATCATCATACTGTGATGATGGAGGAAGACGAAGATCCGGGTCAGATCGTCATCAGGAGTAAGACGCCCTCCTGGTTTTACACAAGTATGTCAGGCTGTATGCCTAGCTTCTTACACAGCAACAAGCATATAATTCGCATCAAGCAGAGACATGCTAGTGTTCTTCGACCCTCGCTATAAAGACAAAATGGGAGAATTCTTCCCTACTTCTCAAAGGGAATAAAAATTAGAATATTATCAGGTTAGACTGCATACCCAGCTTGCCACAGCATTTAGGGAGAACACTGCAATTGCCAATCACACGTGTACCTAAGCCTCTGTCCGCTCCCAGTCCACCCTACTCAGCCAGGGCTCCACCTCCTCTACCAGTACCACAAGTGTCAGCAAGAGTAAATGCATCAGCAGCCTGGTTCAGTACAGTATCTTGAAGATGATGAACCAAAATTTTTTCTTGCAGTGCCAACTGGAGCCACAACAGGCAACTTACATACACCAGCTGCACCAGCAGGTACAGTCATACCTAGGGTGCATCTATAGTCCAGAAGATAACTCCGACCCCATGGAAATCTGGGCCAATAAGTTAAGAGCAGTGGAAGAAGCTGGGCATACAGCCCAGTTTTCCATGGAAGTTTTATCTTGTCTGGCCTTAAGTGTTATGGCCGAGAGAGTGTTGAGTTCTTGCAGTGGCATTGTAACACCTAAAATGACAAAACTGTCCACAGGTAGCATGGAAAAAATTACTTTTATCAAAATGAATCAGGCATAGATCCGTGAAGATTTTCAAACACTTCCGGCTGATGCCTCCAAATAGTGGTCTCTCCATCTCCCTTTATCGTCATCATCTTCCACTTACCATACTATTGATGATGCTACTCTTAAACAGCTACCACCACTGCCACCACACAGGAAGACATGTCCTGCGGCCTAGCCCATCATATTAGTCCATGCCGCACTGTCACACATGATGCCACAGCTACCACCACTCAGTCAGACATGTCCTGCAGCCTGGTCCACCATGACATTCCACTGTAGAACACTGAGAGTAAATAATGAAATGCCAATTATGTGGTATTCTTTTCCAAGACCCCTATCTTGTGCTACCCCCAGAATAGACTTACATAATTGGACAAAAACATAGTACAGAGCTCTACAAAAAGATTCCCCATAATTGTTTATTTGGGAGGAATACAAGTATTTACTAAAATGAGAATGTCAGGAAAGGTGACCGATCCTCTTTAACCTAGCCTAGTAATGCATTCAGGATATGACACTGTGTGATGCATTTTTCAGCCTTGTGCACACAACTATTAATAGCCTAATCTGGTGTTTTTATGTCCAATAGATGGTGTTCAGGAAGAAACCATCCTTCCAATGGATGAGAGCAGCATTGTTCCGAGGACAGATATTGAGACAGTTGTCAGTATTCAAGGTAACAAAATAAACCTGTTATTTTTTTGCCCTTGTGCAGCAACTATGCTTTCCTTATACTGTATTCCCCTGTGACCTGCTGCTAAAGGGTATATTTGTCATATTAGTCATAAGATATAAGTCCACACAAACTAATAGTATTGCAAATCCACTATAACAGGGATCAGCAACCACTGGGCCTCCAGCTACAACTCCAATCATGCACACTGGCTCAGTTGTTCTCGAAAATCCACAGAAGTGACTGGATCATGATGGGAGTTTCACAATATCTGGAGCCCCGGTGATTGCTGATCTCTGACCTGTAATGCTCTAACAACAATCCAGAGTTACAAAACGCAAAGAGAGAAAACTGCCTCTTTATCGGCCAGCAAGAGAACAGCATGGAGGCCAAGATCCACTGGTCTCTACTTTAGTGATGGGCAAATCTCACAAGATTCTTTTTGCAGATATTACCGCAAGTTTCTTTTCAGACCAAAGTTGTTTGATCTGAAACAGAAGTACTATTATTATACTCTGGGGTCAGAACACTCATGCTCAACTTCCCTCGCCACTCCTGGGCTCCCTTGTGTATCAGGTGATCTTTCTCAGCTGTCTTGGAGCAAGAGAACCCAGGTGAGGATGAGTTTATTAATTTTTCACACCTAACCTGGGCAGCTGATTATTATACCCTGGGTGTGAAGAGACTCCAGAGTATAATAATTCATGGATGGCAAACCCCAAACTTTTTGTGTTCAGTTGACCCTACATTTTTATAAAATTAATAACAAACCTGATATGTTATGAACCAGTCGTCTCTACTCTGATTGTGGATTTACTGTGGATTATGATTTATTTTTTGACTGCCCCTTGTAAAAGTCTAAGCTGAAGACTGTAGTTTTAACTTTCTTACTATACTGTAGACCAGGTGACTTTTACTTTTACTATTTGATCTTATTTGTTTAAAGGAAATTGACTCTTAAAGGGAATGAGTCATGAGAGAATGACTTACAGTGTATTGTTTAAATCAAGTTTTTATTTTAAATATTTTTTTTTTTTTTATTCTGCCGATGTTTCAAATTTTCCATGTTATTATCTATATTTAAAAAAAAAATCCTAAAAGACCTGCAGTTCCAACAAAGTCTAAAATATTCTGGCACTTTCAGTTTCCTGCAGAAGAGACATGGGCATAGACATAATAGACTCAAGGGGACTCCTTGAGGTCTAAGGGACAGTATTTTAGGCAGAAAATTATTTGACTCAGTGGACCGGGTCAGGCCTATGTGATTGTTAAGTTTTGTTTTTTTTAATATAGATAATAAATTTAATTTATCCACTTCTGTACAGGGTTATTTTCCCTGGTTCAGGACCAGACACATTTTTTGTTTTTTTCGTACATGCAGTATTGAGGACTATAACATTTTTTTTTTTGCTTTGGGATATTGAAATGATTTTTGTGTCTTTTTTTGGTGATAAATGGGACTTTATTGTTATGTTGTTTTTTATTTTTCCATGATATTCCATTATTTGTTTTTCATTATTTTTTTTTTTAATAACAAAGTGCTACAAAAAAAAAAATTAAATAGCTTCCCTCTCTTTTGCGGTAATTTTCACTTATTGTGTCACTTGGGTTGGGGCTAGAACCTGTGACCTGGGTGTGGTAGTGGCCGGAGGTTACTTTTTTTTTTTTGTATTATTATTATTATTATTATTATTATTATTATTATTATCTATTTAACACATTGTGCCCCCCATAAGGTCACAATAGGCTGTTGGGGGACCATTTAAACTTTCTTTTTTTTATGATAATTTCTTCTGTAACTGGGGTTGATACATACAGTCCCAGTTGCAGGAGGAATACAGCCTCCTTTTCTGTACTTCAAAGCGCTCCACTGGGTCAGAGGGGAGCTGCATCAAGTGGGCTCCCATAGCTGTGCACACAGGATTCATTAAGGGCTGAGTACACAGTGATTGGGAAGGCAGGGACGGTCATAAACTATTCCTGCCTTCCCTCTAGGATGTCCTGTACTGTAGTAACAGCCGGCATACCTGAGCCCATATCTGCATGAATTTGCAGGGTTAGAGGAGGACCGCCCGGACATATAAAGTTTATATCTGGACTGAAAGAGTTTTTAAAAAATGAAAAACTCACAATAATCTCATTAAAATATGTATAACATGAAATCTAATTATAAAAATAGGTCATTTTCTTGGTGACATATTCACTTTTAAATAAAATCTGAAAAACTAAAAACCAAAAGCATAAGGGTGAAGAGAAAAACATCTTCATATTGGTCTAAGAGGTTGAGCAGTAGAAGACAGCTTCCATATAAAATCTTTAAAGGGGTATTCCCACGAATATAACCATTTTTAAATTTGTAGCTAATTAAAAGTTAAACATTTTTGCTAATATAAGTAATTAAACATTTTGCAGAGTTTTAAAGAATTTCTCTAACTATATTGTGGCCACAAGTCGTTGTCTTGATCAGTTGCCAGTGGATACGACCATGAATGCAGGACCTTTCTAAGGTCAGAAAATCAGTCATGATGTCCTTATTGTGGCTATCTTCTGATACATGTAGTGTCCCTGCCTGATAGCCTGTCCACAATAATAAAATCATGGCTGGGTTCCTGACAAGTCCCAGACCATAGAAAGTTTCTGCATTTGTGGTCGTATCCATTGGCAACCGATCAAGACAACAGATGTCACCACTAAGATGGTTAGAGAAAATCTTTAAAACTCTGCTGAATTATTAACTATTTATATTTGCAAAAATGTTTAACTTTTAATTATCTACAAATATATATATATATACATATATATATATATATATGATTATGTTGATGGGAATACCCCTTTAAATATTCAGAGGACATTTTACATTTATATCTGCCATTACACTTTAAGGCTAAATAGCGAAACACAGCTAAAAAAAAAAGCTGCGGGGGAAAAAACGCAGCAGAAATGCATTGCATTTTTTTCCTCAGCATTTTTCATTTCGTTTTGCTGCAGATTTTTTCTATACCTATAGGAAAAATTTTCCCTGTTTTCCTTACCTATAGGGAAGACGCCAGCATTTCCGCAGGCATAATTGACATGCCGTGGTTTTCAAAAACACAGCTTTTTTGCAGCAGTTTTTTTTTTCTGCAATGTGTGGATGCGATTAACCAGAATCTCATTTGCTTTGCTGGTGCCGTAAAACGCAATGTTTTTGTCCACAGCATTTCCACAGCGGCAAAAACACAGAATTTTCACAATGTGGGGATTTGGCCTAAGAGCTTATTTACAGGATTGAGTAAATCGGTGAGATCTGTGAAAAAATAAAACATAGAATAGCTTGGACTATCGGGACCATTTTCACCTACCCAATTAACCCATTGAAGTGAAAAAAAACATGGATGCTGCTAACTACAGCACAGTACTCGGTCATATGAATGAGACGTAACTCTATAACAGCCATTCTTTTTAGATTATTTTCTTACTATTTTATGTCTAAAATAATATTTAATAAATCATTACAGGAAATCCAATCAACCAAATGGTGGAGGATGTAGTGGATGGCGCCAATCTCAGTCCTTTAATTGTTGTTCCATATGGTAATGGAGAACAAAATATGATGAGACTGACCCCCACTATAAGTGCAACCATTTACCTTGATGCCACCAACCAGTGGGATAGAATTGATGTCAATCGAAGACATGAAGCCCTCAAAAACATCAGGCAGGGTAAGAAAAAAGAATAAAATTGCATAAATCTATGAAATATAAAATTTTAGATTTCAAGTTTTTATTGTTAGTTTTCCTATTCTCAACCCTATAGCAATGAAGATCAAATACTAAAAATTTTTGATTAGGCTGAGGCCCCACGTTTCGGAAACGCAGATTCTTTTGTTGCAGATTTTGTTGCGTTTTTTTGAGCCAAAGCCAAGATTGGCTACAAAAGGAATGGGAAATATCTAGGAAGCTTCTTACACTTCTCCCTTCTGCACAATCCACTCCTGGCTTTGGCGCAAAAAAAAACGCAACAAAATCTGCAACAAAAGAAGCTGTGTTTCCGCAACGTGGGGCCTTAGCCTTAAAGGGGTAGTTCTAACTTGGGAAATAATGGCATATTGTTAGGATATCCTCACTACAATAAAACTCACATTTTTCACTGTTCTGTCCCAGAACCTTCTCTGATTGGTCAAGTGACCTGTTTACATAACAACAGAATGCGGCCAATACAGTACAAGATAATATAAAATATAATGGTTAAAAAAACAGACATCTGACAGAACCATATGCAAATAAAATAAAACCAGCATTTGGGTAGTATCAATGAAACAGACTCCAAATAAAGTCCCAAAAGCCTTGAACGAGGTTTATTTTTTTGTGGGACAAACTTTACTTCTTAACGGCACCATTTAATAATGCACTTGCGCCATTTTCTTATGGGTTTAGCTTTTACAGCATTTACTGTGCAGCCCAAATGACATATCACCTTGATTCTCCAGGTTGTGAGGAACATGGCAATACCAAACATATACAGTATAGTTTTTATTATGCTTTAATACCTTTACAAAAATTCAAGACTTGGAAAAATAAAAAAAAATCTCTAAAAGAGTCTCCATAATCTGACATCCATAATGTTTTTATATATTTGTATATGTAGCTGTGTAAGGCATCTTTGTTTTTGTAGGGCAAGTTGTAATTTTTTTTTTTATACTACTTTGGTGATTGATGTTTTGATTGCTTTTTACTTAATTTTTGGGGGGGAGGCAATGCATTTTGATTTTTTATACCTGCTATCATTTTGTGGATACAGGGAAACCTAATGTGTTCATATTTATTTATCATTTATGGAAAGGGGGTTGACTTGGAAATTTATATATTTTTTACTTTTTTTTTCTTAATTTTTATTTTCAGTCTCCCTGGGCGACTTGAATTTTTGGGGGTCTGATCACCAGTACAATATACTGCAATGCTACTGTATTGTACAGTAGTCTGTTTTAAAGTTCGCTCACTTTTATTACAGGTTGCCTATGGTAACCTGTAATAGAAGTATAGCAATTTAAGGCTTGGGAGAATTCTATGTTCTCCTGCTTTAATGGAATTTACTATAACTCATGGCAGAGAACTGGCATGGAATTTGCACCAATTCCTGACTCTTATGCCCCTGAATTCTGCACCTGTGCATCTCCTGCCAGCTAGGGAATTGATGAAAATGGGTTATGTAGAATTAGAAAACAAGGCTGCTTTCTACTTCTCAGGAAGTGACCTTACAATCGTTGGTCACCTAAGATGATCACATAAAGTGAACCACAGGAAAGGTGAGAGAAGAGACTGGAGAGCCCTCCTGACCCTCTCCTTCCTATCTTCATCATCATGTGTGCTCCTGCCAGGGAATGGTGAAAAAGTGTTGCTTAGACTGGGTGGTTTGGGGGAGCTGTCATGCTGCTGTAGTGGAAAGGGTGCCATACAGCTGCCAGTGGGGGAGGCAATGCTGCCAATAGTGGAAGAGGCGTGGGAAGGGGTAATCACTATATGATATGAAGTTTTATTGGTGAATGTACTGTATATTAATAGAATACACTTGCAAAATGTGTCACTGTGTGCATCCTGCACCACATTTATTCTGTAATATGGGGTTTGGGGGGGAATTAATATTATATGTGAGATGGTGGGGATTTTAGACAGGGCTGCCTTTTAATTCCTAGTTTGGCCCTGATGTCAATAGTTTGATTCCTATCTTTGCAGGTTATATACAGCAACTTGTCTACCGTAAACCAGACAGTTCTTATGCAGCTTTCCGAGACAGGCCATCCAGCACATGGTGAGCGCCATATCTGTTTATGTAGAATATTTACAGATATTCATAACCATAAACAAGTAATCTCTATATACCATACTGTAGATCATTTTCAAAGCTTCTGGAAGCCACTATTCTATAAAACCTTTCTCTGTCCTTTCCTGCAGCTATCTATCTATCTATTTATCTATGTCATATCTATCTATCTCATATCTACTGTATCTATTTATCTGATATCTACAATATCTATCTATCTATCTATCTATCTATCTGTCTATCTCATATCTATTTATCTATCTCATATCTACAATATCTATCTATCATCATCTGTCTGTCTATCTCATATCTATCTATCTATCTATCTATCTATCTATCTCATATCTATCTATCTATCTATCTACTGTATGTATTTATCCTCTATCAATTCTATTTCTTTATGTATGATGACATAACACAAAAACATCTTGTTCTTTGAAGATTAACAATAATGAAGCCAACTTTACAGCAATAACTTGTAGTAATGGTTTTCTGGATGACAGTCTTTCACATCAGTCTGGAGGATTTTGGCCCACTCCTCTGTACATTGTTCCTTCAGGTCATTGAGGTTTGTGGCCATTAGTTTCTGCACAGTTCTCTCAAGGTCCCACCACAGCCCTTGCATTGGGTTGGAGTCTGGACTGTGACTGGGACATTACAGAAAATTTACTCTTTTTTTTTTTAACCCATTCTGCTGTAAATTTGCAGTTGTGCTTGGGATCTTTGTCCTGTTACATGACTCAGTTTCCACCAAGCTTTATCTTTTGGATAAATGGCCTCATGTTTGACTCTACAATACTTTGACATACAGTTGATGGTTAACTCAATGAGTGTAAATTGTCCAGGTCCTGTGGCCACAAACCAAGCCCAAAACATCACCTCTCTGCCACCATGTCTGACAGTTGGTGTGAGGTGTGCTGATATCTGCCAAACATGGTGCTGTATATTATGGCCAAACATCTCCACTTTAGTCTCATCTGTCTCAAGGATATTATTCAAGGAGTCTTGTGGTTTGTTCAGATGCAACTTTGCAAACTTAAGCTGTGCTGCCATGTAGAAAGAAAAGGCTTTCCCCTGACAACCCTCCTACACAAGCAATACTTGTTCAGTCTTTTTCTAACTAGACTGTAAGGAATGAGAACTCTTAATTCCTATGGAAGCAGTAAGGGTCAACTGAAATGTCACATGAAGATTCTGCATTTTGGCCTAGTTTTTATTAAAATAAATCACAAGGTTGATTATGTTACAGTGGGGAAAAAAAGTATTTAGTCAGCCACCAATTTTGCAAGTTCTCCCACTTAAAAAGATGAGGCCGGCCTGTAATTGTCATCATAGGTAGACCTCAACTATGAGAGACAAAATGAGAAAACAAATCCAGAAAATCACATTGTCTGATTTTTAAAGAATTTATTTGCAAATTATGGTGGAAAATAAGTATTTGGTCGCCTACAAACAAGCAAGATTTCTGTCTCTCACAGACCTGTAACTTCTTCTTTAAGAGGCTCCTCTGTCCTCCACTCATTACCTGTAGTAATGGCTCCTGTATGACATTGTTATCAGTATAAAAGACACCTGTCCACAACCTCAAACAGTCACACTCCAAACTCCACTATGGTGAAGACCAAAGAGCTGTGGAAGGACACCAGAAACAAAATTGTAGACCTGCACCAGGCTGGGAAGACTGAATCTGCAATAGGCAAGCAGCTTGGTGTGAAGAAATCATCTGTGGGAGTAATAATTAGAAAATGGAAGACATACAAGACCATTGATAATCTCCCTCGATCAGGGGCTCCATGCAAGATCTCACCCCGTGGGGTCAAAATGATCACAAGAACGGTGAGCAAAAATCCCAGAACCACACGGGGGGACCTAGTGACTGACCTGCAGAAAGCTGGGACTAACGTAACAAAGGCTACCGTCAGTAACACACTACGCCGCCAGGGACTCAGATCCTGCAGTGCCAGACGTGTCCCCCTGCTTAAGTCAGTACATATCCGGGCTCGTCTGAAGTTTGCTAGAGAGCATTTGGATGTTCCAGAAGAGTATTGGGAGAATGTCATATGGTCAGATGAAATCAAAGTAGAACTGTTTGGTAGAAACACAACTTGTCGTGTTTGGAGGAGAGTGAATGCTGAGTTGTATCCAAAGAACACCATACCTACTGTGAGGCATGGGGGTGGCAACATCATGCTTTGGGGCTGTTTCTCTGCAAAGGGACCAGGACAACTGATCCGTGTACATGAAAGAATGAATGGGGCCATGTATCATGAGATTCTGAGTGCAAACCTCCTTCCATCAGCAAGGGCATTGAAGATGAAACGTTGCTGAGTCTTTCAGCATGACAATGATCCCAAGCACACCGCCAGGGCAACGAAGGAGCGGCTTCGTAAGAAGCATTTCAAGGTTCTGGAGTGGCCTAGCCAGTCTCCAGATCTCAACCCCTTAGAAAAGCTTTGGAGGAAGTTGAAAGTCCGTGTTGCCCAGCGACAGCCCCAAAACATCCCTGCTCTAGAGGAGATCTGCATGGAGGAATGGGCCAACATACCAGCAACAGTGTGTGCCAACCTTGTGAAGACTTACAGAAAACGTTTGACCTCTGTCATTGCCAACAAAGGAAATATAACAAAGTATTGAGATGAACTTTTGTTATTGACCAAATACTTATTTTCCACCATAATTTGCAAATAAATTCTTTAAAAATCAGACAATGTGATTTTCTGGATTTGTTTTCTCATTTTGTCTCTCATAGTTGAGGTCTACCTATGATGACAATTACAGGCCGGCCTCATCTTTTTAAGTGGGAGAACTTGCACAATTGGTGGCTGAATAAATACTTTTTTTCCCCACTGTATGTGTTGTTGTTCATCTGAGGTTGGATTTACCTAATTTTAAGACTTTCCAAGCACTAAAAGTTTTATTTTTATTATGTCCTGATATGTAAAACCATATAATTGAAAAGGGGTTACAATACTATGCAAAAGTTTAAGCAGGTATGGAAAAAATGCTACAAAGTAAGGCTGGGTTCACATATGCGCTGGGTCTCCATTCAGGGTTTCCATCCCCAAACCCGTTTAAAAAATGCAGAGAGAAAAGCGCTGCATGCAGCGCTTTTCTCACCGCATTTTTTGACCATTTCAGGCGTAATACCCGACGGATCCCATTATAGTCTATAGGGTCTGCGGGTTTCTGCAGGTAACCACTTTTTTAAGCGGATTAAGTTTCCGTTCTTACTTTGCAGAATTTTAACACACCTGCCTAAACATTTTATGTGTGTATATGCAGGTCATCAATGTCTTGTTAATGGGTTTGACCACCATACCTGCTTAAACTTTTGCATAATATTGTAATCCCTTTTCAATTCTATGGTTTTACATATCAGGACTTAATAAAAATAAAACATTTAGTGCTTGGAAGGTCTTAAAATTAGGTAAATCCAACTGCAGATGAACAACAACACATAACACAATCTAGAAAACGATTATAGTGACATGACCCTTTGTCACCATCTACTTTGTACATTCACCTCTAAACATTCACCTCTAAACATTCACCTATTAGAGACAAACAATTGATCATTTCTAATTCCAACCTTTTATAATTATTCAATTGAAATTTCTCCAAATATGTCCAGTGTTTGGATAAGTTAATTAAAAATTAATTTAATGAATTATTATTAATTATTTTTGCTGAAAATCTATAAATATCTCTAAAACATTAGCCGGAGCTGCAATCTCCTTCTCAATAAAAAGATTAGGGCACATTTAGTAATACTGTCTAAGTTTTAAAGATAATTTTAAAGTGCACCAGAATTATCTCAGTGGCTGATACTGGCACATTGTTAGACTGTCTATTCTGAATTTACACCACCTATGAATTGTTTTATATATTTTTTTTTAAAATGCATAAAATGTTGGTGCACAGTGTTACATCTCAAGGCTAAGGACCCAGGTGGCGTGCCGCAGCACAAAAACCACTGTGGAAAAGACATCTGCGGAAACACTTCTCAGATTTTGCCGCAGCGGTTTTCACAGAAAATTCACAGAGTTTTCCTCTGCGGACTTTCTGCTTCCATTCTATCTATATGGAAACCGCCAGCATTTCTGTAGGTATAATTGATATGCTGCGATTTACGAAAATGCAACGGTTGTTGAATTCACAACATGTTCGATGTGGATTTTTTTCTGCAATTTGCAGGTACTGTAAAACACAGTGGTTTTTGCCATAGCGTTTCCACTGCTGCCAAATTGCGGAGTTTACGCTAAGTGGGGCCCTGGCCTAAAGGTGTTTTCCAGGATCGCAAGATTTTTTTTATACAGATGACCTACGGTTGGAAGCAGCCCTGGTCCTATTCAAGTGAATGGGAGCGGGGATGCTATTCCAGGCACCTGGTACTGCAGCCTCACTCCCATTCACTTGAATGGTTAGCCGCATCAGCTGATTGGTTGAAGGTTCTGGTTTCACACTTCAACCGATTTTATACTAATGATGTATCCTATCAATAGGTCATTAGTAGAGATGAGCGAATCGAAGCTGCAGAAGTGTAATTCGATCAGAATTTCTAGAAGTATTCAATTCGCATCGAATACGAATTTCCTCACGCTTCGTGGTAACGATTCGCATTTAGTTCAAAATGGCTGCTCTACATGGAACAAGGAACTCTGGGAATGCGGGATCACCCACAATGCCATGTGTACAGCCAATCTTCAGACAGCCCTGTGATGCCCTTCGCAAGCGCACACGGCATGTTTGACCGCTGCATCCAAGGTGTTAAATCCCCCCGATTGGTTATGGAGCAGGGTGTTAGCTGTCATTTACAGCTAACAACCTACTCCATAACCGACGCTGGGGGTTTTAACACTTTGGATGCAGCGGTCAAATATGGCTGCAGCATCCAAGGGGTTCCGCCATTTTGGAACCCATCCACCCACCCCAGCTCTCTTCAGCCAATAAATAGCTGTTTTTGTTAAATGATTCACCGCAATTTAATGTGGATCGAATAGAATCATATCGCATAATTCGGTGAAGTTGCCGAATCGAATTTTTGAATACTTTGCTCATCTCTAGTCATTAGTATCAAAAATCTTCCAGTCCTGGACATCCCCTTTACGGCATGCTACCTTTTTGGTGAGCCCTGGCTATCTGTTTTTCAAGACACAGAAACCATCTAAGACTGGGGCCCCATGTTGCGGAAATGTCAAAGCAAAAAAATGCTGCATTTTACATTACCTGCAAAGTGGATGGGATTCTGGCTAATGCCTTACACACATTGTAGAAGAAAATGCGCAGCGGAAAATGTGCGATTTCAAAAACACTGAAAATAGCAGCATGTCACTTATACCTAAGGAAACACTAGCAGTATATACAGGTGCAGCTCAATAAATTAGAATATTTTTGAAACGTTCATTCATTTCAGTAATTCAGTAATACAATTCATAATCAGCGTCTTCCATGATTGTGTCTCCTACTGAACCAGACTGAGGGACCATTTAAAGGCTTAGGAAACCTTGGCAGGTGACACTGAATTTACAATACTGAACTGAACTTACAATATTCTAATTTTCTTAGATTTGGGTTTTCATTACCTGTAATCCATAATCCACATTTACAGAAATAAAACACTTGAAATAGAACACTCTGTGTGTAAAGAATCTAGAAAATATAGGAGGTCACTTTTTAAATTTAATTACTGAAAGATATAAACGTTTCAAAGATATTCTAATTTATTGAGATGCCGCTGTATGTATAATAGGAGCAGAAAGTCCGCTGAGGAAAAGTCTGCTGATTTTCTGTGAAACGTTGTGCAAAAAAAATGTGATGCATTTCCATCGCGATCTTTAATGCAACATATTTTGGTTGAGGCTTGCTATGTGGAGCCTTAGCCTAAAAGTGTTGACAAGTAAATACTTGCGGTGTAAAGCAAATGCAACAGTTTTTGTACATTTTTAATAGTAAACCTGCCCTAAATTGTGTAGTCCTTGGACTTGTTTCATTTGAAGAGATACATTGTGTCTTTAGATTACAAACAAATATTAAATATTTCAAATTACAATTAGGATTATATTAAATTTAGCGTTTCAAATATTTACCTGCCTGAAAAATACCTCTTCTTCATGGCCAGGGCAACTGCTTACATAACCAAAGTTTATGCACTGGCTGAGACACTGGTGGACATTGAGAGCAGTGTTTTATGTGGTGCAGTCAAATGGTTGATACTTGAGAAACAGAAACCAGATGGAGGGTTCAAAGAAGAGGCTCCAGTAATTCTTCAGGAGATGATGGTATGTATCAGCAGACTTCATTCACATTAGTTTTTTTGGCTTTAATTTTTAGTGTTCTTTTAAATATTTTGCTATGTTTACGGATTTTAATATTAAGTCTATTTTCTCCTCCCCGAGGGTGGTCTCAAAGGGTCTTCAGATGATGTTGGACTTACAGCCTTTGTCCTCATTGCTATGCTGGAAAGTGGGATCTGCAATCTACATCTCAGCGTGAGTGTCCTGTCATCTTTTAAAGGAATCCCAATCCAGTACATTACTGTATTCATGTAGAATATGTCTTCAATATCTTATTATAGACCCTGAAGGTCAGCATTGAGAAGGCAACCAGTTTCCTGCAGAGCCACTACCAAGGTCTTGTAAAACCGTACACCATCGCTATTACCTCCTATGCTCTTGCTATGGCTGGGGCAATAGACAATCCAGAGAAGCTGCTTTCTGGAGCCACAGGTACCGAACCTTGCTGAATACTGTCTATAGTCTATATGTGAACCTACAAGACCTAAATAATTTATTAAAGTCAGAGTTTAAAAATTCTAAATCTTAGGAATTAATGGTTAAAGTACTCTAAAATGTCATTACTCTGGACATACAGAGCGAACCTACAACTAAATAATAATAGTCATCCTGTGAATTATAGAAAGAGGTCAAAATATCTATTTCAAGTAGTTGTCCACATTTAGAAAACCTACTGTTACACAGTGTACCAGATCAGTGAACCCTAAGTTGACAGTAGTGTTTCACCATTCATGAGCCTGATCTGTAAGCTAGATTTGAGTGCGGTTCCACAGATCTGTTCTGTTCTGTCCTACATTAGACAACACATTGATTGGAATGGACGCAGTGTAATGCTTTATTTCTCCTGTGGTGGCACTGCAAGGCAATTAAACACTCACTGCCAGTTTTAACCACAGATTGAAGATAAACAGTTGGGACTCTCATCATTTGGCAACTTTGCGAATTTGAAATTGGGTCCTTTTAACAAGTATGGATGGTCCAAAGTTCAAATATTAGAACATTTCAATATTCAGTAGCTTAACCAATTTAATAATATATGCTAAAGCAAAAAAACAAACAAAAAAAAATAGCAAAATCTTAACTTAAATCTGATCTTATGTGGCACAGGATAATTAAAGGTGGCAAGCGGGAAAACCAGGAAGAGCCTGGGGGGGCCTAAAAAAGAAACAACACCCACCTATCCTTGGTCCTCTGTTCCAGCGTCAGTTCCCCCATTCCATTCCATCAAGTTTAGATCATGTTTTGTAGGTTGCTATAGGTCAGTGAAAGTAAAGAAATAACAGCCAATAATAGATGCAAGGTGAAAATCTCCTTCCAGTGTCCGTCTGTATTCACTCCCATGTAAAAAACATGATGGAAATTGTATTTGCAGGACATTGTCTCAGTTTCAAAGGTAAACAAACATGATGGAAGAAAGCGTCCATCATGTTTTTTACATTATAGTCAATGGGAATGGACACATATGAAGAGGGCTCTATCTGCATCTGTCACTGTCACTATCATTAATGTCCATTACTCGCATCCTATGACGGATGACAGAAACAGACTAATAAAAGTAGTGTGAACAACTGCAAGCTGTCATTGGCTGGTTTAGATCACATGTGTCGGGTCACTTGCGGTCATTAGGCTACCTCTTGTAATGACATTACCTGGACCATTTTCTGGTCACAGATAACCTGAGATGAGCAACAATTATTAGTAACTAATTGTTAATAATCTCATATATTTTATTCATCACTTTACACTAAATTATTTTGTTCTTTCGACAAAGGGGAAAACCTTTTATGCCTCATATCTATATGTATCATTATGTTTTTTCATGTTTAGTCCTGGGCAGCAACTAAGTTCCCAGGATTCTCTGGAATCACTGCAAATATGGATATAGTGTCCAGAATAAACTGATGTCTAATTTGCTTAAGGACTCCAATAAAAGGATATTTTGAGGGGTTATCTATGATTTTTTTTTTTTTTATTTATGGACTATCCTATACAGCCATCTGCTTCTGGCTCCGTGCACTGTATAGTACACAGACCCGTAATACCGTCGAGCATCTGATTCTTGCTGGCTGTTGGCCCCCCACCTATCAGATATTTATGGATCTTGAGGATAGACAATACATCATATGGGGTGTCCAGTCTTAGTCCTTGTCCCCAAAGACAACAGGAACAAATTTGCATACGTGGCAGCCCACAGGCTCCCCAATAACTCGTTGTGCCCCTCAGTTGGCAATAAAGTTGCAAAGGAAAGAAATGCAATAGCTTCAAAATAAACTTATTGTATACAGTATCTATATTGCTGTATGTGATTTCTATGTGAAGTGACAGACCACTTCTAGTCCATAATTGTATCATAAGAGAACACTTGTGTCTCTCGAGTAAGAAGGAAGGTATCTCAATACACACCTGAGTTTTGAGTTTTCAGTCCAAATTTATCCAAGCTACAATGGTTCATCCCTTTAAAGGGATCAGGCCCTTGTGAATATTTAGCAGGGTGTAGAAGGTGAGAATCTAAGGATCCTTAAGATACATGAAGTTACATTTTTTCCTTGAGAACTAAATTATTCAGACTTTCTAAGTACAGATTTCAGTTCTTATTCCTCAGTTTTGTTTTTATGTATTACTTTACTGCATGTTATTCGACATTCCAGATGTTAAACATTATATTCTTATATATGACATATCTGAATATAACCAAATTCCCAACTATGTCTGAAGGTTTCAACATTATTGTTTGGTCTTTCCCATCATTTAAAAATTGCTTAAATTGGGACTTTCTACTTTGCAAAAAGTTGTAATTTTGTCCATCTTGTCTGAGACCTCTTCCAAAAAATACATATATATAAAGTCTTCTCTTGCTAGAAGGAGGTTTCTATGTTTTATTAATTGACTTTCCCTTCTATCCAAAGACAAGGTTCAGTGGAATGAGCCAGGGGATCGGTTTATCACTATTGAGGCCACATCTTACGCCCTTCTGGCTCTCTTGCGCTTGAAGCAGTATGATCTAACTGGACCAATAGTGCACTGGATAACTGAGCAAATATTTTATGGAGCAGCTTATGGTTCCACTCAAGTAAGTGATATCAGTAGGACTTCTTTAGTATCCTTCTGCTCAGTCATTCATGTCATTAATTGTTTGCGGTCTCTAATGTACTGTACATTACATTTCCTTTGTCTCAAATATAGCTGTTCTTGTTTTCTATAGGCTACAATTGTGATGTTCCAAGCATTGGCTCAATATCATATGGACATCTCACCTTTAAATGATATAGATTTACGTGTGGCCCTTCATCTCCCAGAAAGTTCTCCAGTAATGTACCGCATCAAAACAGATAATGCTATGGTGAAACGTTCTGCTGTGGTGAGTATTGTGGTGTTTATGAATTTCTGAATACTCTGCTTACATGCACCATACTATTACATATGTCATACTACAACAACAAGGAACATCAAGAGGGCAGCAAGGGGAGTCATGAGGAGGGAAGGGTAACAATAGCTCTGTCGCAGCAGAGTCAAGTCCTAAAACCAAGAGCAAAAACAAAGGCAAATATACATCATGTAAAGAAGAAAGAAATTGAGAGGAAGAAGAGGGGAAAATAAAGGTCAAGAGGACACAAAGGGGAAGGCATACTGGAACTCCAGAGTAGTAAAAGTGGTTCCACAGGAGCCATGTCTGTTGGTGGGCTCTATTGTCTTGTTTCAATTTCGCGAGCAGATTTTTCATGCTACGTATGCGGAAGACCTCCTGAAGCCAAGACATCAGAGAGGGGGATGTCGGTGATTTCTACAATCTAGGAATAACGGACCTCACAGCTACCAAATAAGAAGCCAAGTAGCATGCGGGTATGCTTCTTAAACTTACGCGGAAAGATAGAAAGAAGAAGGGGGGTGTGGTCATCATCCAAAGCAATGCCAGTGACCGTCTTAATAATGCGACGGACATCCAACCAAAAGGGGTGTAGGAGTGGACATCCCCACCAAACATGCTCCATTGTACCCCGATCAACATTACATCTCCAGTATCAATCTGAGGTGGAGGGGTAGATCTCATGAAGGACAGAGGGGACTCTGTACCTTCGTGAGAGGATCTTATAGTTTGTTTACCGCGCCAAACAAGAAATAGAGAACTTATGGCATGTTCATTAGTTTTTTATTTATTCTTCAGTGCAGTTTTATGACACTTGTTAGTTTGTGGGATGAGTTGCAGTTTTTGTAGGAACTATTTTGGGGTTGTGGGGAAGGTAGCTCGGTAGCAGCAATGGTGCAGACCCAACCAGTCAGAGATAGGGACACAAAATTTGGTTTATTTAGAAAAAACAGCAAAATAAATAAACTTTCACATCAGGTACAAAAATTTGCAAAATAAAATACAGCCTTAACTTCAGGCAAAAAGACAAACAAAAACCTGCTCGTCCGAGCCTGACTAAACAGTAACAAAAACTAACTATACATGTGGCTTACCACCAGCCACACGAACAAACAAATTAGCACAATACAGTCTTACCAGACTCAGTGTATTAGGACAGATCCAGGCGCCTCCTCTCCCTCCCAGGATCTTCCCTAAAGTCAGAGGCGTAGCTAGCGGGGGGGGGGGGGGGGGCGGTGGCCCCGGGCCCACTGACTCTCGGGGGCCCAATTCGGGGCCGCCGCAACACAGGTTACTGTGAACCGAGAGCAAGGCAGGTGGTTTGGTCTCCGCAACCAGAAATGAACGCACACGCGGTAGTTCAAGAAAAGAATATATATTTACTATAAGTTAATAAAGGCTATTTGAAGGTAAAATGACAGGATAAAGACAAGCAAAATATACAATATAGCATGAACAATTTCAAGGCAAATTCTGCAATGGTTTCTACTTTTACTCTGTCCACTTCTGCAGTATGGACACTGAATGAACAATATACTCAAAACTATCCCTAACTGACCCTGACATCACATTTGGGTGCACCCCCTTTTCCCCAGTGGTCCAGGTGGACCGCTTACAGTCCGTAGAAGCGCGCGGTGGGGCCCAAAGTCGTTCCTTTCTTTTATAGCGAAACGTCCTCTCCTCACGGTTATCAGGATCTTGGGAGAAATGAAGTCCTCTTTAACAGGGAAACCCAATGATTGCAATGTAATCCAACAGCAGATTCCACTCAGCACACTGACAGTCCTGCCGAATCCATACACTGAGCTGGGATGTAAGCCGGGGTTTAGCAGGTGCTGTCCAGTACATTAACAGCACTGCGAGTCTCTATCTGTGGTATCCATATACACAGTCACAATGTCAGTCTCACTGATCAGCCACTGAGCACAGTTCCTTTCACGTGGACTCACTAGTCCTGTTGTCTCTTTACACTCTGTTTGTCTCTGGACCAAGATACAGCTTAGCTGTACAGAAAAATCTCCACACCAGTTCAATACAACACTTGCTAAGATGGCTGCTGCTCTCTGTCTCGTCACTTCCTGCTTCTCTGCTCACACTCTGTCTGCAGAACAGGCAAGCTGACATAAAAGGGGGGGGGTCTCACTCCAGCATCATGTCACAATTACAATGGCTGCTGTCTTAAAGGAACAGAATCACAGAAATACATTCAACATTAACAGTTTATACAGACAAATAAAGCTTAGGACAACATTGGCTGTCTCTTACATTACCCTCACATATTAACTGCATCGGCGTCTGCATGACACCGATGCAGTTAAAATACATTCTCTGTTCGTACGTAGCTCGTAAACCACAAGCCAATTCAGGCCTGTGGCCTACGAGCTTCCCTAAGATGTCTGCGTCCTGGCACAGACGTCTGCGCGATGACGTCATTGTCCTGCGCTGTCCGCGCCAGGACGCAGCTCCTGCTTCTTCGGTAAGTGGCGGCAGTGCCGGCGGTGGAGACTCCTCCTCAGGGGATCGGAGGTAGGTGAGTAGCATCGCCTTTTTTTTTTAACTCACTTTGGGCATTGTAATTGGGAGTGGGGGGATGGGGGTAATACATATAAGAGGTCAGTTGGGAGCATTGGGAACTTAGATAAGAGGCCATAACTAATATAAGGAGTATTAGGGGGCTTTAGTAAAAGAGGATATAAATTATAGTGAAAGGTCATTGGGGGCTGAATGAATGTAAGGGGAGATAATATTAGGGGACATTGGGGCAGTATTAAAGGGGTTTTCTAGGGAATAATAAAGTTTACTGGTGAGGATTGTATTGGGCAAATTGGAGAGCAGGTGGGGAAGGTAAAAGATAAAAAAAAAAAAATACTCACTTGACCCCGGGCTACCGATGTCCGCAGCCCTCTGCTGTCTGTCCCGGCACACGCACGCCACTTCCCTGCCGCAAGTCCTGCACTGCATGTGATTGGCCTCAGCGGTAGCTGGAAAGGACTCGGTGATGTCACTCATATACATGACTGGGTCCTTTCCAGCCATCACTGACACCACCGATGGCCTCAGCAGTCACGTATGGCACGTGTCTGAACAGACAGTGGCGGCAGACACCAGAGCACTGGGGACAGGTAAGGCTAGGTTCACACTAGCGCTCGGTTTCCGTTTTTCGGGTCCACTTGGGGACCTGTAAAACGGAAACCCAATTCGCTTGTAAAGCGGTTACCTGCAGACTATAATGGGGTGTGCTGTGTTTCTGTCTGGTTTCTGCCTTAAAAATGCAGAGAAAAAAAGGCCTGCTTGCAGGACTTTTCTTTCCGCATTTTTCAAACGGAATTGGGGACAGAATCCCTCAACGGGGTTCAAGTGTTGGTGTGAACCCAGCCTTAGTATGATTTTTTATCACCTACTCCACCTCCACTGTGATTTGTCCACTTCCTGGACAACCCCTTTAAAGAGGACCTTTCATGTCCTCATGAACCTGTGATTTTATATACCGCTAGAAAGCAGACAGTCGGCTTTCCCATTATGTGCCCTGATGGAGGAGAGATCGGTGCCGTTAGTTTCGGCACATATCTGTCCCTACTGTCAGAAGGGCGTTCCTGACAGTCTAGCGTCATCGCTGGGCTGTGACAAAGGTTCCTCCTGACAGCATTCTAACATAGCCTTGTACTGTCAGAGGGGGCGTTCCTTACTGCCCTGTGATGACGCTGAGCTATGAGGAAGGCCCCCTCCCCCAGTACAACTCTTGGGGGGGGGGGCATTCCTCACAGCCCAGCGATGACGCTAGACTGTCAGGAACGCCCTTCTAACGGTGGGGAGAGATCAGTGCCGAAACTAGCGGCATTGATATCTCCTCCACCGTGGCACATATCGGGAAAGCGGACAGTGCGCTGAATTCAGTGCACTGTCAGCTTTCTAGTGGTATATAAAACCGCATATGCATGAGGACATGAAAGGTCGTCTTTAATACAAAGGGGTTATTAATAGGCATTATTAATACAGAGGGACATTTATGTAAGAGGGCGTAATTTATACAAGGAGACATAAGAGGGTATAATTAATAATAGGGGAATTGGGCAATATTAATTTTAGGTGGCACTCGGGCATTAAATTGATTTAAGGGGGTACACGGGGCATTATTAATTAGGGGGAATTATTAATTGAGGGGCAGTATTAAATAAATGGGGCACATAGGAGCATTATCAAATTAAAAAGGCACATGGGGTTATTATTCATTTCCAGGGGATTTTATATCATATATTTTATAATTGGGGTAGCAGAAGGATGGAGAGGTTATGTAGCTGAGGACAATGTGGGTCAGGTGCCTGGAAAAGTGAGAAGCCAAAGATGTCTGTGTTACAAACTTTACAGTCACAGCTGGAAGAAGTGGTCATGGCGGTCCAGATGGAAGAGACGATAAATGTAAACCGTCAGAGATGTCACCTGTAAGTCACAACATTGTTCCTGTACTGTATTTACGTAACTGGTCTTCACAGCCCTGTGTAGAACCACTATCTACCACTATACGGTCACCGTATAGTGATAGTGTTGGTATACCGGAGTTGGGGGCCCACTTGGACATGTTCGCCCACCCTGTGCTGAACCCCTAGCTACGCCTCTGCCTGAAGTGCAGGTTCTGCAGCCTTTTATGGCCCACTAATGAGGCCAGGACTCACACCTGGACTGAGGCCTACTCAAGACCCGCACTGGACCACACATATGTCAGAAACCTGGGGGAGATATACCGTGATTCCAGCGCTCTGCCTGTCACCTTCTCACAGGGTACATATATTACATTAAATTAATTTATAGTGAGCACAATGGAAAAGCACTGCAAATCATTGATTTCTAGGATTTATCTTTAGCATATTCACTATGCATAAAATGACATGCTACTTTTATTTTGTGGGTTTTCATGATAACGAAAATATAAAGTTATATGGTTTCTATACTTTTTTACTATTTTTGCACAATGAGAGCACATACACACACACACAGACATATATATATACACAGTACAGACCAAAAGTTTGGACATACCTTCTCATTCCAAGAGTTTTCTGTATTTTCATGACTATAAAAATTGTAGATTCACACTGAAGGCATCAAAACTATGAATTAACACATGTGAAATTATATACTTAACAGAAAAGTCTGAAACAACTGAAAATGTCTTATATTCTAGGTTCTTCAAAGTAGCCACCTTTTGCTTTGATTACTGCTTTGCACACTCTTGGCATTCTCTTGATGAGCTTCAAGAGGTAGTCACCTGAAATGGTTTTCACTTCACAGGTGTGCCCTGTCAGGTTTAATAAGTGGGATTTCTTACCTTATAAATGGGGTTGGGACCATCAGTTGTGTTGTTCAGAAGTCAGGTGGATACACAGCTGATAGTCCTACTGAATGGAGTGTTAGAATTTGTATTATGGCAAGAAAAAAGCAGCTAAGTAAAGAAAAACGAGTGGCCATCATTACTTTAAGAAATGAAGGTCAGTCAGTCCAAAAAATTGGGAAAACTTTGAAAGTGTCCCCAAGTGCAGTGGCCAAAACCATCAAGCGCTACAAAGAAACTGGCTCACATGAGGACCGCCCCAGGAAAGGAAGACCAAGAGTCACCTCTGCTGCGGAGGATAAGTTCATCCGAGTCACCAGCCTCAGAAATCGCAGGTTAACAGCAGCTCAGATTAGAGACTAGGTCAATGCCACACAGAGTTCTAGCAGCAGACACATCTCTACAACAACTGTTAAGAGGAGACTGTGTGCAGCAGGCCTTCATGGTAAAATAGCTGCTAGGAAACCACTGCTAAGGACAGGCAACAAGCAGCATCTTGCAGCGGCATGCTATTCCATCTGATTTGCGTTTAGTTGGACCATCATTTATTTTTCAACAGGACAATGACCCCAAACACATCTCCAGACTGTGTAAGGGCTATTTGACCAAGAAGGAGAGGGATGGGGTGCTACGCCAGATGACCTGGCCTCCACAGTCACCAGACCTGAACCCAATAGGAGATAGTTTGGGGTGAGCTGGACCGCAGAGTGAAGGCAAAAGGGCCAACAAGTGCTAAGCATCTCTGGGAACTCCTTCAAGACTGTTGGAAGACCATTTCAGGTGACTACCTCTTGAAGCTTATCAAGAGAATGCCAAGAGTGTGCAAAGCAGTAATCAAAGCAAAAGGTGGCTACTTAGAAGAACCTAGAATATAAGACATATTTTCAGTTGTTTCACACTTTTTTGTTAAGTATATAATTCCACATGTGTTAATTCATAGTTTTGATGCCTTCAGTGTGAATCTACAATTTTTATAGTCATGAAAATACAGAAAACTCTTGGAATGAGAAGGTGTGTCCAAACTTTTGGTCTGTACTGTATATATATATATATATATATATATATATACAGTCATATGAAAAAGTTTGGGCACCCCTATTAATGTTAATCATTTTTAGTTCTAAATATTTGGGTGTTTGCAACAGCCATTTCAATTTGATATATCTAATAACTGATGGACACAGTAATATTTCAGGATTGAAATGAGGTTTATTGTACTAACAGAAAATGTGCAATATGCATTAAACCAAAATTTGACCGGTGCAAAAGTATGGGCACCTCAACAGAAAAGCGACATTAATATTTAGTAGATCCTCCTTTGGCAAAAATAACAGCCTCTAGTCGCTTCCTGTAGCTTTTAATCAGTTCCTGGATCCTGGATGAAGGTATTTTTGACCATTCCGCTTTACAAAACAATTCCAGTTCAGTTAAGTTTGATGGTCGCCGAGCATGGACAGCCCGCTTCAAATTATCCCACAGATGTTCAATGATATTCAGGTCTGGGGACTGGGATGGCCATTCCAGAACATTGTAATTGTTCCTCTGCATGAATGCCTGAGTAGATTTGGAGCTGGGTTTTGGATCATTGTCTTGCTGAAATATCCATCCCCGGCATAACTTCAAATTCGTCACTGATTCTTGTACATTATTCTCAAGAAACTGCTGATACTGAGTTGAATCCATGCGACCCTCAACTTTAACAAGATTCCCGGTGCCGGCATTGGCCACACAGCCCCAAAGCATGATGGAACCTCCACCAAATTTTACAGTGGGTAGCAAGTGTTTTTCTTGGAATGCTGTGTTTTTTGGACGCCATGCATAACGCCTTTTTGTATGACCAAACAAATCAATCTTTGTTTGATCAGTCCACAGGACCTTCTTCCAAAATGAAGCTGGCTTGTCCAAATGTGCTTTTGCATACCTCAGGCGACTCTGTTTGTGGCGTGCTTTCAGAAACGGCTTCTTTCGCATCACTCTCCCATACAGCTCCTCCTTGTGCAAAGTGTGCTGTATTGTTGACCGATGCACAGTGACACCATCTGCAGCAAGATGATGCTGCAGCTCTTTGGAGGTGGTCTGTGGATTGTCCTTGACTGTTCTCACCATTCTTCTTCTCTGCCTTTCTGATATTTTTCTTGGCCTGCCACTTCTGGGCTTAACAAGAACTGTCCCTGTGGTCTTCCATTTCCTTACTATGTTCCTCACAGTGGAAACTGACAGGTTAAATCTCTGAGACAACTTTTTGTATCCTTCCCCTGAACAACTATGTTGAACAATCTTTGTTTTCAGATCATTTGAGAGTTGTTTTGAGGAGCCCATGATGCCACTCTTCAGAGGAGATTCAAATAGGAGAACAACTTGCAATTGGCCACCTTAAACACCTTTTCTCATGATTGGATACACCTGGCTATGAAGTTCAAAGCTCAGTGAGGTTACAAAACCAATTTTGTGCTTCAGTAAGTCAGTAAAAAGTAGTTAGGAGTATTCAAATCAATAAAATGATAAGGGTACCCAAATTTTTGCACCGGTCAAATTTTGGTTTAATGCATATTGCACATTTTCTGTTAGTACAATAAACCTCATTTCAATCCTGAAATATTACTGTGTCCATCAGTTATTAGATATATCAAATTGAAATGGCTGTTGCAAACACCCAAATATTTAGAACTAAAAATGATTAAGATTAATAGGGGTGCCCAAACTTTTTCATATGACTGTATATATATATATATATATATATATATATATATATATATATATAAGGAGAAATAATGTGGTAACTTTATAGTATGGGCCACTATTGAGACACCAATTATGTACTTTATTTTTTTTACTTCATTTCAATTTTGACTGTAAAATTATTTCGATGCTACAGACCTCAGCATCTAAGTAGTTAATGGTCATTTGACACTGATTTGACATGGAGAAATGGAAGAGCAGTGGTTGAAGGAGGTGAAAGAGGTAGGAATAAACAGAGAGGTCACATTATGTTTTATAGATAGGTTCCTAGGAGCCCTAAGAGTATTCTACACTATGTTTTATAGATAGGTTCCTAGGAGCCCTAAGAGTATTCTACACTATGTTTTATAGATAGGTTCCTAGGAGCCCTAAGAGTATTCTACACTATGTTTTATAGATAGGTTCCTAGGAGCCCTAAGAGTATTCTACACTACATTTTATAGATAGGTTCCTAGGAGCCCTAAGAGTATTCTACACTATGTTTTATAGATAGGTTCCTAGGAGCCCTAAGAGTGTTCTACACTACGTTTTATAGATAGGTTCCTAGGAGCCCTAAGAGTATTCTACACTATGTTTTATAGATAGGTTCCTAGGGGCCCTAAGAGTGTTCTACACTACGTTTTATAGATAGGTTCCTAGGAGCCCTAAGAGTATTCTACACTATGTTTTATAGATAGGTTCCTAGGAGTCCTAAGAGTATTCTACACTATGTTTTATAGATAGGTTCCTAGGAGTCCTAAGAGTGTCCTACACTATGTTTTATAGATAGGTTCCTAGGAGTCCTAAGAGTATTCTACACTATGTTTTATAGATAGGTTCCTAGGAGCCCTAAGTTTGTTCTACACTATGTTTTATAGATAGGTTTCTAGGAGCAAAAGACTTGTTCATATATCAAAAATATTAATCTATTAATTAATTCATCACGAGATAAAAACCTTGATAAAAAGACAATTATATCAATACAAACAATGACCATAAGGCAAACATCTAATACATAAAAAAAAATGTTAAAGCCCTAAGAGACACAAGAAGGAAAGAAGAGAATATAATGGGTGAGTACCACCACGCTAAAAATTATAGATGATATATCACAACAGATTATACCAGTTATAACAAATCTGTGTGGTTATAAATAGCATTACTACCACAATAGAATACAAGCAAGTCAATAATAAGCCCTGAAAAATAAAGGAGACTTCTAAGACCGTCTAAGTAGTACAAAAATTTAACAAACACAATCCAGTCACATGAATGTCATGCAACAGGGAATGTAAAGCAAACAGCAGTAAAATAGTGCAGTTATAAATAACAGTGGATAACTCCTTTGATATATACAGATGTGTCCTTATCTTTTTTCCTGGCTCAAGATATCTGGAGATGGGTGGCAGATGATCAGCTCTTTAGAGCAAGAATAATACAAAAATATTTTTAAAAGTTGGTCATTTGGCACAAAACATCTGAGGATATCTCAAGCCAGGAGGAAAAGCAAGGAAGGATACCGATACCAATCTCATGTACTTTGGAGGATGCCACCATTCTCTGTGACCTTCAGCTAATGTTTAATGTCTAAGATCGTCACCCTCTATGTAGAAAATTACAGATTTATTTGTATAATTCTGTTTTACAGACAAAATTGAATAAAGAATTTGTTATAAAAGCCGAAGGCAAAGGGCAGGTTACAATGACGGTAAGTTCATGGATGCCGTCAGGTAAGCTTGAGATAAAGTGTAGATGATTACTTGGACTTGGATATTTTTAGGTTTTATAGGGTTTTACACTTTTTTTAGTCTTTACTACTGTGCCCTTAAAGGCAGAAAAATGTCATTGTGTTTTTTTTTTTTTTTGTGAAAAACATTTACTCAATTTTTTCTAGACTGTGGGATTAAAGAGAAATTATTAAAAATATATCCGCTTGTGTGATGCCATGCTATTACGTTATATAAAATATATAATGAAGAGTCTTTGTGTTCTATGTACATATATTCTCATAATTAGTAATTATACCCATATGTGTTTTAAGAAATATTATACCCTGTGAGTGATTCCTTAGGTGGGGGTAGCCATTAACTGATGTCATCTTTGAATGTTGATATAGTGTACAGGCTTTCTAGGGGCCCCAGATATGACAAATATCTGTATGAGCTTATGTGTCCAAGGCTTTGTGTGAGAAACTTACTATGGATGGATGTTAGTTCATCGAATAGGGATGCAGAGATGATGTAATGATTCAGACTTACATGTATAAAAGTGTGCTTATCCTGCCCTATTTGAGACTGCATGTATACGTTGTAAAGAATTGCTTGCGGAGCAATTCCCCAGTAGCTGCTGGTGAACCCTGGTAGGAGGGGGACAACAAGACAGTGAGTCCTAAGCTGAACCAACCCCCTGTCCCTGCCTACTTGCCTCACTGCCGTAGGTGACAGGTGACAACTTGGTGCCAGTCCCTTCTTATGATATATGTGATGCCACAAAACGCAGACAAGACAAACAAACAGATACGGATCAGGAACGCCAGGGGTCAGGACCAGTCGAGCAGCGAAGTACAGAATTGGAATCCAAAAGAGTAGTCACAGAGAATAGCCAAAGTCATAAATATAAATATATACAGTAAACAGTAAGATAGCCAGCAAGCTCAGATAAGCTACATAGCAAGTACAAAGGTGAATGTGAGAAAAACATATATAGGAAGAAAGAACCCACCCCAGACTTGATTGGAAGATAGGCTGTCAATCACACAGGTAAGGCTAAGATTAACTATTAGAGGAGCAGAGGGAAATCAATGTGTAAGAGATGGGTGTGGTGGAAAATAATTTACAGAGGTGAGGGAATAGGACAGTGTTCAGATAATACAAGAAGAACCTAAAGCAAGAAATCATAGCCGTACACGCTTCCTGCGCGGTAGCATGCGGCCGGAGGATGGCGCCGGAGTCCAAACGGGCAAGGGTGTTAGATGTGTATTAATAATATTATATTCTCCCATCTCGAGATGATTAAATATTATATTCCTTGAAGATTTAGGTATAAAGTGGTATCTCTCTTGCCAGGAAGAGCTTAGCTGATAGCCTAGCAACGCCCTTAGCCAGTCTGAGCCAGTTCAGTGTTTACTTAGCTGGAGTAGAATCCAGTCCAATGTGGGAGCAACTATGCTTTCCAGTTTAAGACCAGATACCCTTAGATGGGTTTCCCCACAATTTTCTGTCTCAAGAAGCTCACAAAAAAGCAACCTTTGATGTTGTTTAGAGGATATCCACTGCTGCTCAGTGAGGAAACTGATATCCATGGCCAAAACAAGCCTTGTATTTCCTATAAAGTGGCTGAAAGAACATACCAAATTTTTGCCTAGGATACGGAACATCCCATATGTGCCACAGCAGAAAGGGTCAGAGAACTGGAGGAGGGAGTGATGAGCAAATGCCACATTTGTCCATGTTGTAGAGAGCTCTGCAAGTGGATGCTTCGACATTAAAGAGGACTTTTCACCACCTCCAACAAGTCCAGTTCTTTACATCATATAATAGCTGCTGCTCCACTGATTCTGGCACAGAATTTTTCCTCTAGCTCCCTCCAGCAATCAAGGTTGTTAGTTTTGGTGCCTGATATGCTATTTAGACTCTGTAATGTCAAGAGTAGAAGAACAGGGGTGTGATTGGAGCTCTAAATCACGCCCCCCACCTGACACTACCACTGATTGGAGCTCTAAATCACACCCCCTGTCTGAAACCGCTCTTCTAAATAGTACATCACACACCAAAACTAATTGCTTGGAAATTGTGGGGGCAAGAGAGAAAATTCCAACTGCGCTAAAATCAGTGGAGTGGCTAGTATTAACAGATGCTAAAAAATGTAATTAGTGTAGGTGGTGAAAGGTCCTCTTTGGGTAACTCTGCATCCATGTTACATCTGCTGGGGGAACTACTACCATTATCTTCTACACCGGTGGATCCCCCCCATTGCTGTGCAGCCCTAAGGACTGCAGAAGGTTTTGGAACAAAAACCACTGTAACCTGTTTGAGGAAAAGGTCAGCTACCATCCTGGGTCTACCCCACCACTGCTACACTGGTTCCCCTGGGACATTGCATACGCACAAAACAATTTAACAATACTTGCAGTGAAGGTAACCTCAAAGCCAGAGTTGACTATGAGATTTTATTGTCATAAATTAGATGGACATTTGAACCGGGAAGGTTCGGTAAAGTTGCAGGTCCTTAGTTTCAATAATTCTGTTTTACTCTTATGATTCCATAGGTGACATCAGTTTACTATGCTCCTGAGCAACAAAAGGAATGCAAAAACTTTGATCTTTCAGTGACCATTAAGGAAGAAAAAGCAGGTAAGTGTATAGTGAAAATGTAAGTGCCCCTTTTCCCCAAGTTTCATTCTATCTTCACCTATAATGTAGAACTGCATTTATTTTGTAATGATGGGTTTCTTAGGATTTTGGTTCTAAATATTTTTTGCCGTCTGGCACAGAAGAGGAGATTAGATTCATCTATGCATTACGTTAATTAAGTTAAGATTTTTTATTTGTATTTTGCAGTTGGGGCTCCAGAAGGCGCTTTGGGAACATCATCGGTTGAGATTTGTGTAAGGTAAGGAAAAACCTCCTATGAATTAAGTTTCAGTTGACTACAAAACAATTAAAGAAAGCTATAAAAACATCACACTGCATGAGAAGAACTGAAAATTACATTAAAGGTAGAAAAATGTTAATATTTGCAGATTTTCTTTATTTATGCTGCAACAGTGTACACACCCTTCAAATTATTTTTACCAGAAAAAATGCAGGTCACATGAATCAGATAACTCAATTCTATAGAAGTCTGTGGAGAGGAAGGGGAAGAGGAGTGATCAGAAAATGCAGACGGTAACACAAGATGGGCTTAAACGGATGCTGGAGTTGAATATCACCAGTGTTTATCAGTACTTCTCTATATATGTCCTGCATGGTCCTGGGGCATAGGTTAAAGGATGTAAAATGTCAGAATAATACTAAGGACAGCTTTTATTTCTTTTATCACATTCTTAGAAGATTACATACAGAAGTTTGACTGTGCCTTTAACTATCTTGAAAAATTCCACAAAAGGATGTAATGGTTTTAGAAGCTTCGAATAGGCTAATTGATATTATTTGGGTTATTTGGGGGTGTATCTATGGCAGTATTGTAAGGTCTAACGTCAAGCCCTACTTGACTCTTTGCTTGATATCATGGGAAAAATCAAAAGAAATCGGTAAAGAAATAAGAAAAAATATTGTAGACCTCCATGAGTCTGGTAAATCCTTGAGAACAATTTCCAAATGCCCAGCGGTCCCACATCAATCTGTTGAAATGATAATATGCAAGTTTAAACAACATGGGACCACATAGCCACCATACCATCCAGGAAGGAGACACATTCTGTGTCCCAAAGATGAATGTATTTTGGGGCAAAAAAATACAAATCTCTCCAAAACAACAGCAAATGACCTTGGAAAGATGCTGAAGGAAACAGGTACGAAATTAACTGCAACTGTGTGTCCTCTGGTCTGATGAAACAGAAATGGAATAATTTGGCAGTAAGGACTATCACCATTTATGGAGGAGACAGGGGTAGGATTGAAAGTCAAAGAACATCATCCCAACCATGAAGCATGGAAGTGACAGCATCATGTTGCGGAGGTTCTTTACTGCATGATGGACATGTCCACTTCACAAAATAGATAGCATCATGAGGAAGTAAAAATATGTAGAGATATTGAAGCCACATTTCAAGACATCAGTCAGGAAATTAAACCTTGGGTGCAAATGTATCTTCCAAATGGACAAAGTGGCCTAAGGAAAACAAAGTAAAGGTAATGGAGTGGTCTTCACAAAGTGCTGACTTCAATCCCATAGAAAAATTATGGGAAGAACTGAGAAAGCAAATGCTCTTGAAACCTGACTGAGTTTCTCCAGCTCTGGCAGGAGAAATGGACCAAAATTCCAACAACTCATTGCAAGAAGCTTGTGTAAGGTTACCCAAAATACTTGACTAAAATTAGACAATTTAAGGGCAATGCTACCAAATACTAGCCACATGTATATAAACTTCCAAGCCACTGGGAATATGATGAAAGAAATAAAAGATTAAATAAAATCATTGTCTCTAGCATTATTGTTACATTTCCTATTCTTGAACTGTAGTAGTGATCCTAACAGACCTAAGAAAGAAAACGTAGATGAGGATGAAATGTCAGCAATTGAGGAAAAACAATAATTATAATTAGAGATGAGCTAATTTTTCAAAAATTCGATTTGACCGATTCTCCGAAGTTTCCAAAACAATGACATTCGATCTGAATTAATTTGCGGCAAATCACATTAAAAAAACAGCTATTTCCTGGCTGCAGAGAGCCTATATAGTGGTGTAGAACACTGTGACTTGCAGTAACACGCATAGGGAGTCAGCTGTGGTGGTGAAACAATACTGTGAGTCAGTATGACACGCACATGACAGGCGTCGCTCTTAGAACCACTGCACACTCCACTTATTTGGCCAGTTACAGGGCCAAAACTGACCAACTCACTCAAGTGTGGCCTTACAGGTCGATGTTAGTGCCAGATATAAAGAACCCTAAAGAGGCCCAACATCCTACTGTAGAGTGAAAGAGCACACTCCTTTTACACCGTCGCCTGCTGATTCCCAATAGATGTCTACAGAACCTGTTCTATTAAACGCATATACAAGTAGAGCCCCCCTGACAGAGTGGAGAGGGTGTCAGCAGTAAGTTTGTAGCAAGGTGAAATATTGTGGAGGTAGCAGCAGCATGAGGAGGCCACAGAGTGGCAAGGTGACATAATGTGGAGGTAGCAGCAGCATGAGGAGGTCACAGAGTGGCAAGGTGATATAATGTGGAGGTGGCAGCAGCATGGGTGACACAAACAGTACCCGCTGACGATGGTGGCTGTAAGAAGGAGCACTTGGCATCAGATGTGTGGCATCACGTGGGTGGCATAATCAGAATAGTAGCTGAGACAGGTAGCCAGAAGAAACCGGTCTCTTTTGTCAAGGTTTGGGTGAGGCAGCATGGATGATTTAATCTGATGCATCAGGCATTGGTGGGTGGAAATCTTGGCTGATCCATGCCTAATTCATCTTGACAAAGGTCAGTCTCTCCACATTTTGGATGGACAGGCGAGTTCTCCTTGGGGTAACTATGGCCCCCGCCGCACTAAACACCCGCTCTGATGCCACACTACTGGCCAGGCAGGACAGCTTTTCCAGGGCAAACTCAGCCAAATCCAGTTTGGCTGCCCAGTAGTCCAGCGTATCTTCCATGACGAGTGGCAGGGTGCACTCTAAGTATGCCACCACCTGCTGGTTCAGGTTCTGCTCTGTGTCTAGCTGCTGGTGAGTAGTTTATTCACTATGTGTGTGAAGAAAGCTGCTCATCAGCGGCTCTAGGCTCAAGCTGCTGCTGATGGAGCTGATACTGCTCCTGCGCCTCCACCACCCCCCCCACAGCAGCCATGCCAGTGCAAGGTGAGCGCCCAGGGCCCCCCCGGTCAGACGTGCAAGAGGATGGACAATGATGCACATAGGCAGCGGCTAACTGGCTACATAGGATGTCTCCATAGTATTTCAGTTTGTCCTCCCTCTCAGCGGGAGTAAAAAAGGCCCTCATTGTTGACCTGTAGTGAGGGTCTAACATGGTGGAGAGCCAGTAGTCATCCCTCTGTCGAATGGTGACAATTCAGCTTTCAATATGCAAGCAAGTGAGCATCCATCGGGCCATTTGCACAAGTGACTCGGAGGGACTCCCTGCGTCTATCTCCACTGCATACTGCCACGGTGTGCCTGGGTCATCTGCCTCGTCTTCTTCCTCTCCCTCTTTCGGCTGCTCCTTCTCTCCTGTCACCTGTGTAGAAAACCCACCATTTCGCTACACATTGCTTGTGCTACAATGTCCTCCTCCTCCAGTTCAGCCCCCACAGGGCTCATGTGGCTGTGAGATGTAGGCACCATGTCTCCAGTCCCCTGACCAGCCAGATTTACCAGCATCTTTTCCAGGATATGAATCAGTGGAATGACATTGTTCATCCCATAGTCCTGGCGACTGACAAATATAGTGGCCTCCTCAAAGGGAACGAGCAAACGGCAAGTGTCATGCATGAGCTGCCACTGGCTAACATTGAAGTTACACAGGGGAGTACCTCTGTCATCAAGAAATCGTTTATGGCCTTTCTCTGTTCATACAATCGGTCCAACATATGGAGGGTGGAATTACAATGGGTGGAAACGTCGCATATCAGCCTATGTTGGGGGACGCCGTTCTGCTGCTGCAGCTCAAGGAGGTTGTGCTTGGCGGTGTACGAGTGGCTGAATTGCATGCAAAGTTTCCTGGCCATTTTTAGGATGTCTTGCAGATGGGTGGAACACTTAAGGAAAAGTTTGACAACCAGATTGAACACATGAGCCATGCAGGGCGCATGACTCAGCCCTTCTTGACACAGCACTAACACCATGTTCTTCCCGTTGTCGGTCACCATGGTTCCATTTTGAGTTGTCATGGAGAAAGCCAGGATTCGATTTGTTGATGAAGGACACGGAGCAGTTCCTCCCCTGTGTGACTCTGTTTGCCCAGGCAAACAAGGTGTAGAATAGTGTGACACCGCTGTGCCCTGCACATGTGGTATGCTGGAGGAGCACTGTGAATTGTTCCTGCAGTGGAGGCTGAGGACACAGTGGAGGATGAGGCGGACATTGTTGCAGGACCAACGGCATGAGAACATGGAAGCAGAAGAGGCGTCACCTGGCCAAGTAGCTGGTGTGTCTGGGCAGGAACCACATTCACCCAGTGGGCCATAAAGGACATATATTGTCCTTGACCGTAGATACAGCTCCACATGTCAGTGTTGCCATGCACTGTGGCAGACACCGACAGGCTCAAGGACTGGCCCGCCTTCTGTTCTACATATTTGTGCAGGGCTGGTACTGCCTTTTTGGCAAAGAAATGACAGCTTGGCACTCTCCACCTCGGCTCAGCACAAGCAATCAGTTATCTGAAAGGTGCAGAGTCCACCACTTGGAAAGGGAGGGACTGCAGCACCAACTTGGACAGGAGCACGTTCAGCTTCTGTACCGTTGGATGATAGCACGCATACTGTTGTCTCTTCAAAATCACTTCAGGGATGGATTGCTGATGCAATGACTGACTAGGAGGAGCAGGAGCATCTCGACCAGCAGATGATGGGAGGACACACTTCTTCCTTCGGCTGAGGTGGTGGAGCCTTGACTGCCTGAAATGGGGCGCGTGCAAGTGGGTGATGCAGCGGTTGCTGCGGCAGGCTGGACCACCACATTGGAGCCATGGTTCTCCCAGGCCACTTTATGGTGACGCTGCATATGTTGATGCAGGGCTGTGGTGCCAACATTGGCACCCTGGCCACGCTTCACCTTCTGCCCACAGATTCGACATATGGCCATGTTCAACTCCACCGGTGGCTTAACAAAAAACTGCCACACCACTGAGTAGGTGATTTTACCCCCAACGCTCCTCACTGACTGACTGCTACTACCACTGACTCCGTGAACCCCTGCACCACTGCTTTCCAGGCATCCTCACTGTATAGTGAAGCTGAACCCACAGCATAGAGTACTTCTCTGGCTGAGGGAAGAGAAAAGGACAGAGGCAAGTTGAGGACAGGTGAGGGCACAGGGCCTGCTGCCGGGCCATGCCAACTAAGGGTTGTGTCTAATGAACCCACCGACTCTTGGCAGGGGGTATGTCTGATGTAACTTGGGATGAAGTGGATGACCAAGTCATTCTAGAAATGATGGGTTGCTGGTCAAAATACGACCGCTAGCTGACACTGGGAGCTCAAGCCTCTGGAAGTGACTCCTGCCACGGAACATTTAGGCCTGTGCCCCTCCCCTGTGCAGGGCCTGTCGCATCTCTGTCTGATATACTGTTACATCAAATAAGTAAATGAAAAGGAAAATACAGGGCAAAAAAGGCCTGTAATTTTCTCCCTTCAACACACAACGGTGAATAAGCCCCTTATTTTTTACCCACTAATAAACCCCCAGAAAAGGCATTATAACAGATAACTGCGGAGATTAATGAATAGCAATCCTTTTTTTTGTCATCCTTTTTTTATTCCCTAGCACCTGCTGACATCTCTCCCTGCACTAAGATGGCAGAGGGTATTTTTAGGGCTGTGACATCACAGGGCCGACTGGCTGCTGATTAACTGCACGCATGGTATTGTGGGTGATCTCACATTCCCAGAATTCCTTGCCCCTTGTCCTAACATGTGCAGCAGCCATTTTAGGAAAAAATATGATTCGATATATCGAAGCATGAGGAAATCCGGATTCGATGCGAATCGAAGATTTCCTGAAATTCAGATTGAGTTCCACTTTGTCAGCTTTGATTCGTTCATCTCTAATTCTAATCTACCAGGATCTGAACCATTGTGTCCACTGTCTGTAGTCTACCTACTTAGTAGGGAGCTGATGGTACACTAACTATAACATCTGCAGTCTTACATAATATGCTGTAATAATTCTACCCAGCACTATAGAGGGAGAACATGGAGTATCTACAAGTCATCTCCTAGATGTTGTTGTCATCTGCTATCAATCTGTCTTCATAACCCTTCTGTAGACATCTTAAAGACAATGATGCCACTATGTCTATCTTGGATATCTCTATGATGACTGGATTTATCCCCGATATTGAAAGTCTCAATAAGGTGAGATTGATTGGTTACTATATTTCTTACATGACATTGTATTGTCTTTACGGGGGAGATATAATTCATATTCTTCTTACCCACAGCTAATGAAAGGAGCCGTCAAATATATCTCCAAGTATGAGATTAATAAGGATGCGGCTGATAAGGGAACCCTCCTCATCTACCTGGATAAGGTATGACGTATCAGCTACTCTAAGGTTTGAGGTCCATATACTGTACATATGTATCCTCCTTACCCAGAGGTGTAACTGTAGGGAGTGTGGAGATAGCATTCACTACTGGGCTCTGGAGCTGTGGAGACACCAGTATTATAGATAGAACATGATAAATGGAAACCTTGTTACATGTTTTGCATTGTGGACCATGAGCCTCAAGTTATACCTTTTTCCTACATGTCCTCTTGGCTAGACATGTCTAGATACAGTACTATGTAAAAAAAAAATTTAGGCAGGTGTGAAAGATCCTCAGTGCGCCAACACCGCTTTGGCTCACACCTGAGTCTTCTTTCATATAAAACCACACTCACCACCAGTGAGTGTTGGGTCCACAAGATAAATACAAGACAAGCTTTCTAAATTTTATATATTTATTAACCCCTAAATGGGTCGGTATTAAGATCTAACACATGCAGTTCAGAACAGATATGTAGATATATGCAAGCATTAACAGTTACTAGTTACAAGATACAGTGCAATGAAATAAAAGGGACTAAAATTTAAATAATTACTTTACCACGCATCTCCTTGAGGTGGCTCTATAATCCAACACTCACACATGCTCTGGTATGTGTGAATAACCAGTGGAGGCAGCGCCATTAACTCCAGCATCTCTGCTTGCATGCTCCTCACAGTATAATCCAATAGTCTCTCTCAGTGGAAGTCTCTCTGTAATCTCCTCATAGTGTTCTCTTGTAGTCCCAGCACAATCTCCTCTCACTGACCTCTTACCTCATCTTATAAACCCTTTATGCCACCTCCCAGAATGAGGTCACCGGCAACAGCAAGTCTGATGGATTAATGCACTCAAGTCCAGATTCTTTGTAAAGAGCTGAGACCAAGTGAAATGATACAATGTTATCATCCATATCTGATCTACCAGTGCAATGCATGTTTGTTTGATCAGCCAGGACTGTGTAGGAATTCAATGGAGCCCTGCTGGGATGGATACAAAGCCCTATTGTTCCAGTACGGCCACTATTGGCAATATACCTATGATTATGGCTGCGCACCTTATGAGTAAAGAGATACGCTACCCAGAGACCAAAATACAGCTTTGAGTTATAGCCATATTTAAGCAGAATCATCACAGCAGGTATGGAAAAAAATTCTGCAAATTTAGAATTTTTCAAAAAGTGTTAATAGTTTTTGGAACTCGGCAGGGAGGTTGTTCCACCATCTTGGAGAACTAAGTACAGATCTTCTGTGGATGTTGGCTTGCTCCAATCCTTCTATCTCTTCTTGTCATCCCAGACAGACTGGATGATGTTGAAATCAGGGCTATATCTGTAGGGGCCATATCATCACTTCCAGGACTCCTCCTCCAAAGGTCACTCACACCAAATATTGATGGGATTTTGATTTTTTTCATCCCCTTAATAGTTTTTTGTCAATTAACAAAATTGTTACTTCTTTTTTTGATGAAATTCTTACTTTGCAGCATTCTCCACACCTGTGTAAAAGCTTTGCACAGTACTACACATGTGGACAAAATTGTTGGTACCCCTCGTTTAATGAAAGAAAAACCCACAATGGTCACAGAAATAACTTGAATCTGACAAAAGTAATAATATATAAAAATTCTATGAAAATGAACAAATGAAAGTCAGACATTGCTTTCCAACCAGGCTTCAACAGAATTTTTAAAAAAAGAAAACTCATGAAACAGGCCTGGACAGAAATGGTGGTTCCCTTAACTTAATATTTTGTTGCATGACCTTTTGAGGCAATCACTGCAATCAAACGATTCCTGTAACTGTCAATGAGACTTCTGCACCTCTCAGCAGGTATTTTGGCCACTCCTCATGAGCAAAATGCTCCAGTTGTCTCGGGTTTGAAGGGTGCCTTTTCCAGACGGCATGTTTCAGCTCCTTCCAAAGATGATCAATAGGATTTAGGTCAGGGCTCATAGAAGGCCACTTCAGAATAGTCCAATGTTTTCCTCTTAGCCATTCTTGGGTGTTTTTAGCTGTGTATTTTGGGTCATTATCCTTTTGCAAGACCCATGACCTGCGACTGAGACCAAGCTTTCTGACACTGGGCAGCACATTTCTCTCTAGAATCCCTTGATAGTCTTGAGATTTCATTGTACCCTGCACAAATTCAAGACACCCTGTGCCAGATGCAGCAAAGCAGCCCCAGAACATAACGGAGCCTCCTCCATGTTTCACAGTAGGGACAGTGTTCTTTTCAAGATAGGCTTCATTTTTCCGTCTGTGAACATAGAGCTGATGTGCCTTGCCTTTCAATTTTTGCCTCATTTCTCCATAGGACATTCTCCCAGAAGCTTTGTGGCTTGTCAACATGTAGTTTGGCAAATTACTTTTGTCAGATTCAAGTTATTTCTGTGACCATTGTGGGTTTTCTTTCATTAAACGAGGGGTACCAACAATTTTGTCCATGTGTGTATATGCCTGTCACAAGTTCAGTACCTTTCTAAAACAACATGAACTCCTAATAAGTTACGCTAGGTTCACACTAGCATTTGGGCTTCCATTCTTAGGGTCCGCTTGAGAACCAAAAAACAGAAACTCAATCCACTTAATAGTCTGCAAAGACTATAATGGGGTCCACCAGGTTTCTACCCATTTTCCGCCCAAAAAATGCGGGGAGAAAAGTCCTGCTTGCAAGCGGAATGGAGGACGGAATCTATAAATGTTAAGCAAGCGCAGATGTGAACCTAACCTTAGCAAAAATATATGGCCATCCTATGAAGGGAGAGGAAGGTGTGAATAGCAGACTGTCAAGTTTTTTGTTAGCATGTTGCGATGTACTGTACAGTATCGGTGATACAGTATATACTACTGGTGCAATATGAATAATTATCACCTGCCTAAAATCATTGATTGGCCAACCCAGGATCCTCATGATCAGGATGATACAATAAACAATGATGGGCCCCAATATTCTGAAGAAGAAAACCATCTGATCGTATAGACCTCAGGTTCGGGTTATCTCTGCAGCCTCTTCACTGAATACCAAGCACAATGCTGTACACTGTGTAGGGGCAGTGCTTAGTATTGCAGCTCAGTTCCATTCACTTGAATGGGACTAAGCTACTGTTGTACCATGAGACTGATGAATGTGAAGTCATTGGCACAGGGAAGAGGTTGCAGCGCACATGACCACAACAACCTCTTCAACCAATAGATTTGTGAAGTTTAAATGGTGGTTCAATGTGGACTCCTATGTTTTGAGAAGTCATCAATATGCTAGGAGTTAAACAATGAAAAACACAAAAATTAGAAAGTTGCCTTGTCCTTGTCTAGAGATGAGCGAATCGATTCTGCAGAAGTGGAATTTGATCCGAGTTTCAGGAAATCTTCGATTCGCCACGATTCCGGATTTCCTGATGCCTCGCGGTAACAAATATTTAGTAAGGACCTTTGTGACATCAGACGGTCACATGATGTTCTCTAGTGATGTGATTGGGTAGGCGTGTCTTTACTTGTTAGCAGATTCTTCCACATTAATAAAAATTGTCCGTGCTAGAGAGAGAGAGAGAGACAGACATGACCGTGGCATCTAATGGCTTCCGGCATTTTGCCGCCCTCCGGCCCACCCCGGCTCTCTGTAGCCCGGAAATAGCTGTTTATTCGCCACAAAGTAATTCGGATCGAAGCAGATTTTTTTGGAATTTTGAATCGAACTTTTGAGAAATTCGCTAATTTCTAGCATTGTCCTTAAGGTGGTGGGAATCTTGTGGATTATACTCACTAGATCTTCTAAAGCCGATGAGAGACTGAGACCTGGATCAAAGCAATGATGTGCCCTGAAGTGATCATCCTGAACGATATGACATCTGTATTCTATATTAACACCATGTGTAACCCGCTATTATCACAGACATCGGGATCTTACAGTATATACATTCTTACATTTCACTAGTTTTTCCACAATCTAGTAACTGTTCTTGTCTTACTTTGGACAGATCTCACACAAACAAGATGAATGCATCAAATTCAATGTCCACCAGATGTATAGAGTTGGCCACATCCAACCTGCATCTGTCACTGTGTATGAGTATAACGCTCCCGGTAGGTAGCAATGAGGATTTTTCTACTGACCTGATACATATTTATATATTCATGTCTTACTGTCCATGTCTTTGTAGAAAACCGCTGCACTAAATTCTACCATGTGAACAAGGACAGCAAGTTATTGGACATGATCTGTCAAGATGGTGCATGCCGATGTGCCACAGGTAAAGCCCCAAACAAATGGTGTATTATCCAACACATAATAAAAACAAAGGGTTAAGGGAGTAACGTTACCTATACGGTACATAAGATATGTACGCACTAACAAATACAATGAACATTACCCTATAAATGGTTGAAAGTCTGTGAGGATTCTGGATCAAGTCTTGACTTACATTACCGATTATAAAATATAAGATCCATGGTGTGCCAAAGAAATAAATAATCAGTCGGTGGTGTGGCTGTACATACAGGAAATAAAATTCAAAGGTGTTGTACCAAAAATACCCTCTGCGAAATGTCAGTCCGACAAGTAATAGCAATGTAGAAGATGGGACTGTCACACGGAGTCTCCATTAATTCCACTTTCGCTCAGGAGGATTCAACAAAAGGATAGTGCCAGTCATTCCATCTCTATAGATACTGTAGTGTAAAAGATGGAGGTCTAGTCACTGAGTCCCTTATTGATCCCAAGAATAGCCATCAATAACAAAATGGACTTCCATGTGTCATTATTCTCTGTTGCCCAAAAGTGTAAACAAAGCCTTATAACTAATCTGTCCTTCCTTACCTTTCCTCTTGTCTGGGCATATCTAGATATGTATCACCAAATGGCTGCTTCTCAAAACCACAAGACTTGGTGATATTTTGTCACAAGATGCTTACCCTATGCTAGCCTATGTGGCCACCCATCAGTCATATATTATAGGCCATAAAAAATTAAGCCTGGACAACCCCTTTAAAGGCTCTGGTCTTTCTGACCCATCTGTCATGGACATTGATGAAGAAGGCACAGATCCAATCACACTTATCTATATAATGAAAGCGATAGGAGCTGGTGAATTTCCTCATTGTGACCAAATGACACCAGATTTGACACAAATCTTTATGAGACCCTACATGACTGCCAAAGGTGGCTGCCAGATAGCTATAGTACCTCCTGTCTAGGAATCTCAAACCAGTACAAGTACAAGAGTAATACAAGAGCAGATTCTACTGGGTTTACACTAAAAATACTGCTAATTTTTTTCTACACATTGATTAGTTGCACATATATGGGGTGCTTTAGTGATTTTCTGCTCACCCTCCTGACATTGATTTCTTTCGGATTTTGTTCTTTAGATAATTGTTACTTGAATCAACAGCTGAACGATGAAGTTGATGCAGCATGGCGATACGATAAAGCATGTGAGCCAGGAGTGGACTATGGTGAGGGGCACATACTGTCATACTGTGTGACCTGTTTATAAATTATGTAGATATGAGTCTTGATGGCACTTTCTTTGTATTTGCACAGTGGGGAAAATAAGTATTTGATACACTGGAGATTTTGAAGTTTTAACACTTACAAAGAATGGACAGATCGATAATTTTTATCGTAGGTACACTTCAACTGTGAGAGACAGAATCTAAAAAAAAAAATCCAGAAAATCGTGCTGGTGATGTTCTGTTTCGCTGTTTCCAGAGACGGGAGGCCACCAATACTCCTCTCTCCCCCTCCTCTTTCCCCCTCCATCCCCATCATACTCATGCTGGGCATCACTTCCTTCACAAGTGAGCCGGAGTCAGCGCCTGTGCAATAGAATGCCGGCAGAAGCGAAGAGAAGCAGCAGGCCTCCCACGCATGCGCAATAGAACAGCTCTATTGCGCAGGCAGAAGAGGAGACAGCGGCACCGATGAAAGTGATCTCTAGGACGAGAAGACAGGTAGGTATGATGGGTTGGGAAGGGGGTTGGGGGACTGAGTTAGTTAGCTAGATAGGTAGGGCTTGTAGTCCGCGGGCTAGCTAAGGAAACAGGGGGTTTATGAGGGAGGAAGTGAGAGGGGGGAATCTGAGTGAATTGCAATGCATCATAGTAGTTGTAGGCTAGGACAGCAGGAAGCTACCCATGTAAACAGATGCAGAGGATACCAGGAGCTCCCAGAGAAAGACAGAAATCACTCAAAACACTGCTAAAGGTATTAGGATGCACTAATTAACTCATTGATGCAATAACAGACCTTTTTTAAAAAATTTTTGCCTGGAAAATCCCTTTAATATTTGGTACAGAAACCTTTGTTTGCAGTTACAGAGGTCAGATCTTTCCTGTAGTTCTTGACCAAGGTTGCACACACTGCAGCAGGGATTTTGGCCCGCTCCTGCATACAGATTCTCCAGATCTTTCAGGTTTTGGGCCTGTCACTGGGCTATATAGAGTTTCAGCTCCCTCCAAAGATTTTCGACTGGGTTTAGGTCTGGAGACTGGCTAGGCCACTGCAGGACCTTGAAATGTTTCTTACAGAGCCACTCCTTAGTTGCCCTGGCTGTGTGTTTTGGGTCATTGTCATGCTGGGAGACCCAGCCACGACTCATCTTCAATACTCTTAGTGAGGGAAGGAGGATGTTGGCCAAAATCTCACGATACATGGCCCCATCCATCCTCCTTTCATGAAGGTGCACTTGTCTTGTCCCCTTTGCAGAAAAGCACCCCCAGAGTATGATGTTTCCACCCCCGTGCTTCACAGTCGGGATGGTATTGTTGGGGTTGTACTCATCCTTCTTCTTCCAAACCCAGCAAGTGGAGTTGATACCAAAAAGTTCTATTTTAGTCTCATCTGACCACATGACCTTCTCCCATGCCTCCTCTGTATCATCCAGATGGTCATTGGCAAACTTCAAATGTAGCTGGACATGTACTGGCGTGAGCAGGGGGACCTTGCGTGTCCTGAAAGATTTTAATCCATGACAGCGTAGTGTGTTACTAATGATAATCTTGGAGACTGTGGTCCCAGCTCTCTTCAGGTCATTGACCAGGTCTTCCCATGTAGTTCTGGCTTGATTCCTGACCTTTCTCCGAATCATCCTTTCCCCATGAAGCGAGATCTTGCATGGAGCCCCAGACCGAGGAAGATTGACAGTCATCTTGTGTTTCTTCCATTTTCTAATAATTGCACCAACAGTTGTTGCCTTCTCACCAAGCTGATTGCCTATTGTCCTGTAGGCCATATCAGCCTTGTGCAGGTCTACAATTTTATCCCTGTTGTCCTTAGACAGCAGTTTGGTCTTGGCCATGGTGGAGAGGTTGGAGTGTGATTGAGTGTATAGACAGGTGCAATTAATACAGGTAATGATTGGGGAGTAGGAGGGCTTCTTAAAGAAAAACTAACAGGTTTGTGAGAGCCAGAATTTAAAAATTTGATTTTATGGATTTTTTTTATTCTATCACTACCTACAATAGCAATTACAGACCTCTTCACTCTTTGTAGGTGGGAAAACTTGAAAAATCGCCAGTGGATCAAATACTTATTTTCCCCACTGCAGCTCTGTAGTGTACAGTACAGGAATTTCAATCCCTACAGGGTTATCTGTATAAACTGACCAAATGTGCAACAAAATAGCAGAGGTTTAGTATTTATAACTGTAAGGTTATACATTTTGGGTCAAAATTATCAGCTAGTTCTATCCTAAACAGATCACTGGGTCTGAGTCTACAATGAAGAAAGATTTGGGAGTAATTGTTGATGATTAACTAAATTGTAGTCTGCAGTGCCAGTCTGCGGCATCTAAAGCCTAAAGGATATTGTCCTGTTTTCAGAAGGTCATGGCTTCCAGAGAGAAAAATATTATTTTACCACCCTAAAAAGTAGTGATGCAACCACATCTTGAGTATACCGTCCGTTTTGGAGAGCTGGAGAGAGTTCAGAGAAGACTAACCAAAGTAATACATGGTATGGAAGATCTCATGTATGAAGAATGGCTATGATTAGAGATGAGCAAAGTGGCTCGTAATGAGCTGGGATCATTGTGAGTTTTCCAAAAATGTTGGGTTCTATCAAACCTAACATTCCTGGTTTTCACCTACATATCATTATTATACTCTGAGGTCTCTTCAGGCCCCAGAATATAACAAACAGAGTCCCGGGGGAGGTCTGGGAAAAATTAGAAACCACTGATATTGACCTGTCCTTACTTTTCCTTTGTGTTTGGTCTTCTTTTCTGGCATCTGATCTTCACCTGTGAGCTTTTGTGGCTTTTATGGCAATCTCCAAAATCACACTCTGAGGGGTTACTGCTGAGGCCTGTGATTGGTCACATTGGGTACATCAACATCATAACAATGGACCCAACCTGCAGCAGTGACCCTAGGGTGCTTGAAATTTGAGATCATGCCAGAAGCACCCTTCACTTCAAGAGTGAATCCTGACAGAAAGGAGCAGCTATAAAGTAGTCTTTCTGCATTCCTGGACCCTAAAATAGGCCTTCAGTCAAGTCTAGTGCTCCGTGGTTTTCAGGCCACATGTCGCTTAGGTCCGTGTCCGGCTATCGGATACTGCAGCCCAGTAACTGTGAGTAACTACATTTACCCTAAATTAGTCACCCCCCGGGTGCCAACCGGTGAAGATCCCTTTTCTGTAGTTATAATATGGACTGTGTCTCCTCAAAATCCTAGACTACAAAAATCTGAGGAAAGTTGTGTGTCAGCCTCAGCTCTTACCAGTCAGTTTGCAAGGGAATCCTCCTCACATGCATCCCACTGTATTGTACATGAGAGACTGTATTACTATTGACTTGCTATTATGTATTACTATGTATTACTGTATTATTATTGACTTGCTGTGTGTCCATGAGAGGTGCCCCACAGTGTGGACCACCACTACAGCTACCATGACCATTTCAGTAGCCCAGTTACCAGAGGGACTACTACCCCCATTAGGTCCTACTATAACACCTGCATCCTCTGGGATATCACAACCCCAGAATATAATATTAGCACTTCCAGAACCTAAACTTGTGGACAAACCTATCAACTATTCGTAAAATGATTGTAAGAAGGTCACTAGTTATTTAGTCTAGCGAAGAGAAGGCTGAGAGGAATATGCTATCTTTATATAAGTATGTAAATGCTGTCTGCTATTAATGTAATGCCTCTCACCTTGGAACATTTCTGTACATGTTGTATTTGTATTTGTATCTGCTTATCTTTGCTGCTGTAACACACTGAATTTCCCCATTGTGGGACTATTAAAGGACTATTATTATTATTATTAAATGGTCCTGATATAGTGATAGAAATGGATTGTTCAGTGAACTGAGCACACAACATGGAGACTCTGTTTACAGTTAGAGGAAACACAATTTGGCCAAAAAGTTTGGGCACATTACTTTACTGTCTGAACTGTAAAATGGTGGAACGTGTTTCCACAAGATTTAGTAATGATGGTAAAGCTTCTGGTATTAATGTAGAATGCTGATTCAGGGATCTGTCCGATCATCAGGAGGGGTCAGGAAGGAAGTTTTTTTTTCCCCATTTTATGGTAAATTGGGTCTGTGATTTAAAACAGTTGAACTTGATGGACCTAACTATGTAACATTCATATAAAATATATATTATAGATAGATAAATAGAAAATTCAGCTTCCACATCAAAATGTGTAGGTAAAAGCATTTTGGGAATTAATTTACACTTAATAATAGTGTCTCTGAAAATTAGAATATTCCCTGACCCTTTAAATCCTTTTTTTTTAACCACTTCCATACCAGATGCTTTTCCCCTCTTCCATACCAGGCACATTTTCAAGTTTTTTGTATGTGCGGTTTTGAGGGCTATAACATTTTTATCATTTGCGTTAGTCAACTAATTTCTGCATCTTTTTTCCGTGACACACAGGGCTTTATTTTTATGTTTTTATTTTTGCATGTGTTTTAATTTTTTTTATATCCGGGAAAAAGAGGGAAAATGTGTCTTTTTTTTCATTTTCATAGTTTTTTTTTATTTAATAACACAAAGTGCTACTAAAAAAACTTTATAAAATAGTTTTTACTCTCTGTTACGGTAACTTGTATTTTGTATGGTGTCGTCGGGGGTGGGACTATAACTTTTAATAAGGGCGTTTTATTGGCATATTATTTTATTTACATTTATTCTATTATTTTTTTTATTTTCTTTTATATTGTGTCCCCATAAGGTCATAATAGATCTTTGGGGACATTTGATCACTTTTTTTTGTTTTTCTTGGGGAGGCTGATTTCCTCTGTAACTGTGTGTAGAAAGAAATAAAAAGAAAAAACAGCGCAGAGCGCTAATAGTGTAAAACCAAAGGATGATAGATATCAGAACACTGATACAAATTGCTCACCTTGGTGGGTTGTGATCAGCTCACAACAACTTAGTAGGCATGTAGAATCAGATTATCTTCATTGGGACCTTGTGAAGCAGCTGCTAGCCTCGGAACTGTGGTATGAAGCACGTGTGGAAGAATCCAGATGCAGGTAGAAAAGAGGAGGCAGATGAGCACTGGTCCAGAATAAATGTAGTCTTTAATCCAATTGAATAAAACACACGACGCGTTTTGGGACAAGCCCTTTTTCAAGTGTGCATAAAAACATAGCATGGGTAGCATAGCATATATATACACTTTACAAAAATAAAAAAATAGGACAAAAACGGGCGGTAGCCTCGCCCCCTCACGTGTGGGGGCGTGGCTAAAGGGTCTAACCTAAATAAAGAAAAAAAAAGAGAGAAAAAAAAAAAAGTTAAAAATATATATGTGAGAAAAAAAAAGAGAAAAATTAATTAGAAAACATAGAAGCAATAGAAAAAGTTTACAGTACATTGTATGAATAATTAATAAATAAGTAAAATAAGTTAGGAATAAATAAGCATACAATAATAAATACAATTGATAAAATAATCAAATATTGAGGACGATAAAAACTAATTATTGGAATTCCTTAGTGGGGAATAGAATGGGAAGCTCAAAACGAGAGGAAATCAAAGGTACATTGCATCAAATTGGTTTAACGTATGAACTTGGATTGATACTCAAAAAAATTTTCTGATGCTTCATTTAGACCTACTGGTACCATTGTGTTCAGTCTATAGATCCAAAAGAATTCTTTTCTTTTAAGTAACTCATTATTTGTAGTAGTAATTTGATCTATTGGAGTGATTTTGAATACATTAAATTCACAATCATGATATTTGGCGGTGTGTCTAGAAACACTATGTTTCTGAAAACCCTTAAGAACGTTGGCCCGATGTTTGTTTAAACGTTCCCTGAGGTGCATAGTAGTGCGCCCCACATATTGTAAGCCACACTGACAGTGAATAACATAGATGACAAAGGATGAGTTGCATGTAAGATGTGGCTTGATTGGAAAAGTCTCACCTGTGGAGTTACTAGTAATTGTAGTTTGACCATGAGTGATGCTACTACAGCATTTGCATCTAGTTACGTTACATTTGTAACTCCCACCTTGGGCAGCTTTTGGCTGAATATTAATCACTCTAGGAATCTTGGATTCCCTCAATTTGCTGGGGGCTAATAAATTTTTAAAATTTCTGGCACGTCTGTAAGTGACACACGGTGTTTTTGGAAGAGTTTTACTCAGAAAAGGGTTATTAGTTAATAGTGACCAATATTTTGAGAGTATAGACTTGACCTGCTGATGTTGATAGTTGTAAGTGGTTATAAAATTAAATTGGGGAGGTTTCTTTCGGAGTTTAATTGAGGGTTTGATACAATCAAGTTGAGTTAGTTGTTTCACTCTATGTTGCACTGATTCGATTATTCCTGTCGGGTAATGTTTTTCAGAAAATCTTTTTGTGATGATTTTACTTTGATTTTCATAATCGTGATCTAATGTACAATTGCGTCTTATCCTCCGAAATTGACTGTAGGGTATATTATTCTTCCATTTTTTATAGTGAGAACTGTTGTAGTCCAGAAGACTATTAGAATCGACTTTTTTGAAAAAAGTTTTTGTCACTATCTTACTATCAATATTCATCAGTTGTAAGTCAAGATATTCAATGGATGTACTTGATGTTGTACCAGATAGAGTAATGCCCCATTCATTCACATGGTTGTTCAAATGGTCTGTGAATGCATTAAAGGATTTAGTGTCCCCTTCCCATATGAAGATCAAGTCATCTATGTATCTTTTATAATAGATGATATGTTTCGCCCATGGGTGGTCTGAGTATATTGTTTCATTCTCAAACTCACCCATAAATAAATTTGCGAAACTCGGTGCGAAACGAGTTCCCATCGCGGTCCCCCGTATCTGTAAAAATATATCTGAACCAAAGTGAAACGCATTATGCTTTAATATAAATTGAATACTGTCCAGGATAAAAGTTTGTTGATTGTTAGGCATGGCGGGATCAGATGAAAGGTACTTGGAGATGGTGGATAGGCCCTTCTCGTGTGGAATATTGCTGTATAACGCAGCTACATCAAGTGTTGCCCGGCAGTAGGTTGGTTTCCATGGGATAATTAACAAATCAAATATTAAGCTGGCAGAATCTTTTATGTATGACTTGAGATTAATCACATATTTTTGTAAAATAATGTCTATATACTGGGACAGATTGGAGGTGAGAGCGTTAATGCCAGAAATTATAGGTCTACCTGGGGGATCGGTAGCATTCTTATGGATTTTGGGTAAATGATAGAAGAGAGCCAGTTGTGGATTTTCAGGTAGAAGGAATAGTTTTTCTTTTTTTGTTAGAATCCCTACCTCTGCTGCTTCTATAATTAAGTTTGTATATGGTGTTATATATTCGGGGGTGGGATCATGAGTCAGTTGTATATAATATGTAGGATCTAATAGGATCCTGTGGGCTTCCGCTTTATACGTGGAACGGTCCTGTATTACAATCCCCCCTCCCTTGTCCGCCCCTCTTATGGTGATAGTATTATTGCCCATAAGACTTTTAAGGGAGATTCTTTCTTTATTAGATAAATTATCCTTGCTATAGATAGGATTAGATTTAAGTTTTCTAAATTCGGAAGAAACCATATTGCAAAAAATATTACTACCTTTGTGGTATGTGGGATAAAAATGTGATTTAGGTCTTAGATCAGTATGACAAGGTGTGGGGGATATCGAGGGTAATGGAATTTGATCCGTACATGGGATTGGTTCGTGGCAGAGAGGTGTAGTTGGGGTACATTTTTCAGATAATGTAAGTGCTAATTTGCTAGTAGATTCTAAGATGGCAAAATGTCTCCCCAAGGTGAGTTTGCGAATAAATTTCTGAAGATCAATGTAAAGATCCAACTCGTTAATGGGTTGCTTTGGGCAAAAGGATAGGCCTTTGTTAAGGAGGCTAATTTCGTCTTCATTCAAAATATAGTTAGATAGATTGAAAATTCTTACAGTTCCTTCTTGTTCCTTTTTGGACTGGGTTCTGAGTCCGGAGCTTCTAAAACTGGGTTTACTCCTTTTTCTGGTACCAACCCGACATCCTCTGGTTCTTTTGGTTTTAATAGGGTTAAGGGATCCTGGAGTTTCCTTTTTGGTCTTAACGGTGTGTAATAATCCGAAATTTTGGTCATTAAAAGATTTTCTTTTACATGATACGTGGCTAGGGGGGTGAGAGCTGGGGGTAAGCCTAAAAAAGATTCAGAGATATTGTGTATAGATACATTAATTTCAGACGGAATAGCAGGAATGGTAATGTTGGGAGGAGTAGTGGGTATAAGGTTATGGATTTGAGCTGAGGATAAGGGGGTATCATAAATAGTAATTAGAGAGTCCTCAAGATCAATATCAGAAATATCTGTATTGTCTTGATGGATCATGGCACTTGTGGTTTTTTGATGCATCATAACATTTGTGGAATCTTGGTGACTCACAACACTTATGGTTTTTTGAGGCATCACAGCGTTTCTGGGATCTTGATGAATCATGGCATTTGTAGTTTTTTGATGCATCATTGTATTTATAGGGTCTTGATGAATCATGGCACTTGTGGAAGAGGTCTTAACGACTTCTGCAAATGTAGTAGCTGGGAATGCTAAAGAGGTTCTAGGTGGACTTTCAGGTTTAGCCTTGGTATTGTGAACACTGGGTTTAAGAACAGTGTAAGATTTGGTGTACTGATCAAGTAAGGAATGATAAGGTGAATGGTTGAAATTGTTGGTATTCTTTTTGTGCAATTTATTATTGCTGTTAAAAATGTAATTCTTTTATTTAGAGTATGATGTTGGTGTGAGTTGGTTTGTTGGGATTTCTTATTTAGAAATTTTAAGGACATAAGAGGTACTGGCCTAATATTACCTAGTTTAGAGGCATCTGAATTGGATTCTCTAGGCACAGTTGTCCTCTTAATAGTTGATACAATATTTTTGGCAATGGATTTTTGCCAATATTTAACGTTTTGGGCTTGGTAATCTTTGCGATCACGCTAGAGTTTACCGGATTTGACCTCTAAGGACTCTCGTTCAAGATTGAGGAGTCGGGTGGTAAGGGATCGGTTCAATCTTGTAAACTCTGGGTGATCTTTATGTGACTCTAATTCAGAAATAGCAACTAACAGGTGAGACTTTTCCAATCAAGCCACATCTTACATGCAACTCATCCTTTGTCATCTATGTTATTCACTGTCAGTGTGGCTTACAATATGTGAGGCGCACTACTATGCACCTCAGGGAACGTTTAAACAAACATCGGGCCAACGTTCTTAAGGGTTTTCAGAAACATAGTGTTTCTAGACATGCCGCCAAATATCATGATTGTGAATTTAATGTATTCAAAAATCACTCCAATAGATCAAATTACTACTACAAATAATGACTTACTTAAAAGAAAAGAATTCTTTTGGATCTATAGACTGAACACAATGGTACCAGTAGGTCTAAATGAAGCATCAGAAAAAAAAATTTTGAGTATCAATCCAAGTTCATATGTTAAACCAATTTGATGCAATGTACCTTTGATTTCCTCTCGTTTTGAGCTTCCCATTCTATTTCCCACTAAGGAATTCCAATAATTAGTTTTTATCGTCCTCAATATTTGATTATTTTATATATTTTATCAATTGTATTTATTATTGTATGCTTATTTATTCCTAACTTATTTTACTTATTTATGAATTATTCATACAATGTACTGTAAACTTTTTCTATTGCTTCTATGTTTTCTAATTAATTTTTCTCATTTTTTTTTTCCTCACATATAATTATATATTTATTTTAACTTTTTTTTTTCTCTTTTTTTTTTTTTTCTTTATTTAGGTTAGACCCTTTAGCCACGCCCCCACATGTTAGGGGCGTGGCTACAGCCCGTTTTTGCCCTTTTTTTCTCTCTATTTAGTTTATATCCATTAGCCACGCCCCAACACGTGAGGGGGCGTGGCTACCGCCCGTTTTTGGCCCATTTTTTTATTTTTGTAAAGTGTATATATATGCTATGCTACCCATGCTATGTTTTTATGCACACTTGAAAAAGGGCTTGTCCCGAAACGCATCGTTTGTTTTATTCAATTGGATTAAAGACATTTATTCTGGACAGCGCTCATCTGCCTCCTCTTTTCTATCTGCATCTGGATCCCCCTGTAACTGGGACTGGTACATTTAGCCCCAGTTGCAGGAGGAATAGACTCCTGCACGTTACTTACACATTACTATAGAGCTGATCTTGGTCCTGTAGGAACCAGCAGCTCTAACAGACGCTGATCCCAGCAGATCACGTGACCGCCGGGTCCGAGGGGAGCCCAAGATGGTTCAGTTGCTGAGTTCTGCTTGGACATACCGGTAAGTCCTTGCAGAACTAGACAATCACCTTCCGGATGTAAAAACTCAATGGGCAGTCTGGAAGTGGTTAATTTAAAGGGAGTCTGTCATCAGCATACAGCATATCAACCTAGCCCCACAGACACATAGGTCAGAGTCAACTGAATCATACAATTTTTTTCCCCTCATGAATCACTGCCTCTGTTGCCAGGAAATTGCTGCTTTTGCTAATATGCAAATGAGCTATTTGGAGCAATGAGGGTGTTGCCTTTGCTCCAAATAGCTAATTTGCATATTGACAAAAGCAGTGATTTCTTGACAATGGAGGCAGCGATTCATGGGGGAAAAAAACTGTATGATTCAGATGACCTGAATCATAAAGGTCACCTGAATGTGCAAGAGGCCTTAGGCTATGTTCACACAACAGTGAATAATGGCCGTGTGATGTCTGTTTTTTTAACGAACGTCACATGGCATTATTAATTTCACTGTCAGTGAATAGCGGCTATTCACATGACCATTATTTTGACGGTCTGTTGTCGCGGACCATCAAAATATAGGCCATGTCCTATTTTTGGCTATTTTCATGGATCTCTCCATACACTGAAATGTGTGGGGGATCCGTGAAAATGGGTGTCCCTTGGGTACAAGACGGCCGTGAAAAATGTTTTGCCCCTCTTTCTTGCGAATCTAGCCTTAGGTTACATGGAAACGTCAGCATTCCATCGGTGTGTCACTACTCACTTATTTTTCATCAGTTCTCTGTCTGTCCATATTTAATGTCCATTTTACAAGTTTTGCAACAGTTTTTAACTGGAAAAAAACTGATGAACTTCATTGGTCCTTTTTTTGACCCAAAAATGGACATTAAAAACTGACCCCATAGACAGTTTACTTTGTTAAAAAAACCCCGCCCATTGTTCTAAAAACGGACACATAATGGATGTTAACCCCTTCCTGACATTGTACAATAGTACAGCGGATACCAGGTATTTAAAGATGGTGAACGCTCTGCTGCAGAGCGGTTGCCATAGCTACCGGGTCTCCACTGTAATGGTTGAAATGTCCATGAAAAACTACTGTATGTGTGTTCAGGCAAGTGCATGGACCATTTTTTGAAACCGCCGTCAAATGACTATTATAGAACCCATGATTTTCATTCATTCCACTATCTATGTCCATTTTCACTTACAAAGACTGACTGACATCTAACCTACCTTGTTTTCCATGCAGAGGTGAGTAGATGTTTTTTTTTGGAGTAACCCATCCAAACTCAGCTAACCCATCCAAACTCATATTATTAAACACGTCTTATTTCCTGTGTTTGTAGTGTACAAGGTCCGTCTGGAAGAAATACAGAAGAATGATAACTATGATACCTACGTGATGAAGATAATCCGTGTCATCAAAAAAGGTAAATACAGGAGAAGACATCCATACAGGAGACAATTGTACAGATATATTGTAGGATGTATGTTTATCAACATGGCTTCTACATGATATATTTTTATATGACTCATGTAGTGATGTGTGAAACTATAATTGTCCATTACAAGACTATCTTCCAACTCTACCTCATACAAGAACATGGGGTTGTGTAGTGAAGGTCTCCAATCCCTGGCAGCCATGACCAGTGGCATCCCTCTTCTTCCCTTCATTTTCCCTTGCAATTGCCTCTAGCTGCTGCTATGTTCCTTATGGTACATGCACTCCCTGACTCTTTACAGGCTATTGCAAGCCCATCAAATTGTGCCCAGCCAATTTCCTGAACCTATGGTTTATTTAAGGCACCATCCTCTATTGTCAAGATACCTTCCAATGATGTTCCGAGAGTCCCTGCAAAGATTTTTGACTATTATTTTTTACTTGTGTTTTGACCCCTATGTGTATACCCATATCTGATCTGTTCTGACCTGTTCACCGTATCTGAACCTGTTGTGTCTGCCCTGACCTCTGCCTGCCCTGACCCCAACTTGTCCACTGACCACATCTCTTTCTGCTGTTAGGTACAGAACAAAGTGTGTTGGACAAACTGAAGAATTTTGTCAGTCATATAAAGTGCCGTCAAACCTTGCATCTAAAACAATGGAGCGATTACCTAATCTGGGGAGTGGACAGAGACATTTGGAAACAGCCATCTGGGTGAGTGATATGGACATTACCCATTCTATGGGACTTATGTGAGACGTACTCACAGTGGATTAGACCTCTGACTTGTTGGCAACTGATCCTTTGCAAAGCATGGCAAGTAAATTTCTGCTTTCTTTCAGCGGGTTCTCTGCAATGTAAAATCAGCAGAGGACACATCCCAAATAGACCTAACCTCAGGGTTCCTATATAATATATATTTTATATATATATATATATATATATATATATATATATATATATATACAGTGGGGAAAAAAAAGTATTTAGTCAGCCACCAATTGTGCAAGTTCTCCCACTTAAAAAGATGAGGCCGGCCTGTAATTGTCATCATAGATAGACCTCAACTATAAGAGACAAAAAGAGAAAACATATCTAGAAAAATCACAGTGTCTTATTTTTTAAGAATTTATTTGCAAATTATGGTGGAAAATAAGTATTTGGTCACCTACAAACAAGCAAGATTTCTGGCTCTCACAGACCTGTAACTTCTTCTTTAAGAGGCTCCTCTGTCCTCCACTCATTACCTGTAGTAATGGCTCCTGTTTGACATTGTTATCAGTATAAAAGACACCTGTCCACAACCTCAAACAGTCACACTCCAAACTCCACTATGGTGAAGACCAAAGAGCTGTGGAAGGACCAGAAACAAAATTGTAGACCTGCACCAGGCTGGGAAGACTGAATCTGCAATAGGCAAGCAGCTTGGTGTGAAGAAATCAACTGTGGGGGCAATAATTAGAAAATGGAAGACATACAAGACCACTGATAATCTCCCTCCATCAGGGACTCTACGCAAGATCTCACCCAGTGGGGTCAAAATGATCACAAGAACGGTGAGCAAAAATCCCAGAACCACATGGGGGGACCTAGTGAATGACCTGCAGAAAGCTGGGACTAATGTAAGAAAGGCTACCGTCAGTAACACACTACGCCGCCAGGGACTCAGATCCTGCAGTGCCAGACGTGTCCCCCTGCTTAAGCCAGTACATATCCGGGCCCGTCTGAAGTTTGCTAGAGAGCATTTGGATGTTCCAGAAGAGTATTGGGAGAATGTCATATGGTCAGATGAAACCAAAGTAGAACTGTTTGGTAGAAACACAACTCGTGGTGTTTGGAGGAGAGTGAATGCTGAGTTGCATCCAAAGAACACCATACCTACTGTGAAGCATGGGGGTGGCAACATCATTTTGGGGCTGTTTCTCTGCAAAGGGACCAGGACGAATGATCCGTGTACATGAAAGAATGAATGGGGCCATGTATTGTGAGATTTTGAGTGCAAACCTCCTTCCATCAGCAAGGGCATTGAAGATGAAACGTGGCTGGGTCTTTCAGCATGACAATAATCCCAAGCACACCTCCAGGGCAATGAAGGAGCGGCTTCGTAAGACGCATTTCAAGGTCCTGGAGTGGCCTAGCCAGTCTCCAGATCTCAAACCCATAGAAAAGCTTTGGAGGAAGTTGAAAGTCCGTGTTGCCCAGCGACAGCCCCAAAACATCCCTGCTCTAGAGGAGATCTGCATGGAGGAATGGACCAACATACCAGCAACAGTGTGTGCCAACCTTGTGAAGACTTACAGAAAACGTTTGACCTCTGTCATTGCCAACAAAGGATATATAACAAAGTATTGAGATGAACTTTTGTTATTGATCAAATACTTATTTTCCACCATAATTTGCAAATAAATTCTTTAAAAATCAGACAATGTGATTTTCTGGATTTGTTTTCTCATTTTGTCTCTCATAGTTGAGGTCTACCTATGATGACAATTACAGGCCGGCCTCATCTTTTTAAGTGGGAGAACTTGCACAATTGGTGGCTGACTAAATACTTTTTTTCCCCCACTGTATATATATACTGTATATATACTGTATATATTTTTTTTTGTGGCATATTATTTTAGGATTTTTGTTTGGTTTATATAAAAAAACAAAACACATAACCAACTAAAATGACTTATATTACTTATATTGTGCTAAACTTGAGTTACATTGAGTACTATATTATGGAGCAGCACTCAGGGTAGGCATTAGACTAGAGGTTGGCCTGTGCAGGACTATTTTAGAACCCCTGACAGGCTACCTAAGTACATGTAATACTGCTATATGTTGTACTGTAGACACACATAATGCTGCTCTAGCCAAAGTCCATGTAGCAGCGTCTTTCATTGCAATTTCAGAGTTTTCCTCTGTTCACATGCTGCCCCTATTATACCTATACAGAAAACGTCAGCGTTTCTGCAGGAATAATTAACATGCTGTGATATTCAAAAACACAGCATTTTTGAAAATGCATCATTTTCATTACCAATTTTCCAATTTTTTTCTACAATGTGTTGATGGGATTATTCAGAATCCCATCCACTTTGCAGGTACAGTAAAACACACTGTTTTTTGCCGCTGCGTTTCTGCCACACCCAAAAGGCGCTGCTGACCCAGGTGGGTGAAGAAATTGTGTGTGCCCCTGAGGGCACAGGCAGAAATGTGGTAAATTGATAAACCAAGGTCAGGACAGGCAGAGTTTATGCATAACAGTAATTGGATCAGGGCAGGCGGCACAGACTCAATATAGTATTCAGGCAGAGGTAAGGCCAGGCAGAACTGGTTCAGGGTCAGTTACTGTACAAAGGCAGTGACCAAACACAGATAGTCAAACAGTAGCAAGAAAAAGTCTTCACACTTAAATTAGACAAGGTAGGAATCTTTGTACTCAGCCATTCTCCACAGGGACTCAAGTAGTAGGCTAGGGACAGATTAGACTGTGCATGCTGGCCCTTTAAGAGCCAGGCAGAGTGCACAGGCTCCATTATGGGATCTGCACAGAGAGAGGAGAGGGCGGAGGAAGGAGAAGGCAGCAACAGCCACAAAGGGCACACCATAGAGATCAGCAGTGGGAGTGAGTACCACCAGGAGAGGAGAGATGATGGTGGTCATGGACCTCGGCATTAGAGCCATGTTGTAGGAATGTAAAATGTCCCTCTTTTCTATACTGTAAATATAAATATAAATCACATAATATTATACTTTCTATGTTTCCTTATTTAGCTATTCTTACATTATTGGAAAAGACACAATGATCGAATGGTGGCCGAATAATAGAGAATGTCAAGATGCAGCAAACAGGAAACGGTGTGATCATTTCTTTGAACTTTCTGAGAATCTGGAGCTTGATGGATGTCCTTCAAGGGAACGTGAACTCTAAAATCTCTTCCTCCTCCTTCTCCTTCTCCTTCTCCTTCTCTTCCTCTGTCCCCTATAAATAGTTGTCAGGTCTAATTTCATGTGTCAATAAATCTTTTATCTGCTATTGCTTGTCTTCATCTTATTAGATAATATTGAACATTCTCAATATACTTTATATAACTTATATTTAAGATTTCAGGAGTGCAGAGTGTCAGGGGCGATGGCCGAGGATAATTATACAATTCACCTGAATGTAACGGACATACAACAGATACAAAAGACAGAACCATTCTGGGCATAAACTATGTACATGAATGAAAGCACGAGGTCACGTGACATAAGGAAAAGAAATGTATTTAGCAAAGATATCGCACCGTATGCACCGTTATTGTAGACAACACTATATATGACTCTTCCTCTCCTCTATTGGAGCTAGAAAGCACTTTCTGTGCTCTGAAAAGAGTGTTGCACAAATTGGAATCCAAACTGATATATACACTCATTGACAAAAAAATACCACACCCAGATAGAAGTGTCGGGATTCTACAAAACTTGCCCTGCAGTTCTGTCTCAGGCAGATATGTAAATGATTCCAGGTGTGGTCTGATCAGACACTGGGTCTTACCACAAGAGGGCGTAGAAGTGCTTCTGCCGCTCCTTATATAAGGGCTCTCATAGGCTGCTTTTGGTAAATGTACCACTTGGTGAGGAATCGATGACTGCTAGATCTGCCTTTGCAATGCACTCAAAGACATTTTGCCCAGTTGACAGATTTGGAGAGTGAACACATCATTGGACTTATAGAATGGTTGTTTTGATGAATTGCCACCATCGAAGCTGTTCTGACCTAGTTGTTAGGACATTTTGGGAGCAGTGGTTACGTGAGGGCACCCAAACATGGCAAATAGGCTCCAGACGGCCCAGACAGACCACCAGGCAGGGCCATTTTAACACATTGGTGGGCCCAGTGCAAAGGTTTCATAAGTGGGCTTCCCCCCCCCATCACCACCCACTATTATATCCATCTGAAAGCTGCCAAAAACTAGGATTTTATATGGTGACATTCAATGGGTTAAAATGTGTTCTCTGACTGATAGAACATTTCCACCTGTCAGAAATGTTTTATACGTTCATCTCTAGTAATAATCGTTATTGCTATTATTTTTGCATTTAACAGATATTGCCAGAAAGGTGGCCACATATTTTACTCTCTAAAGATCAGGTATGGACAGGACAGGGAAAAAATGTAAACTTTATTGATGACTTTGTGTATGTGTTGTGTAAGAGTTTGGTGCGACTCTTTTGGCGCTGCGACCTCGACGATGGTAAATGCCTGGGTCACAGCACTAGAGGGGTATTATGTTCAGAGGGGTATTACATAAGAATACCCCTGTGATTAGGCTCAGAGGGGTATTACATAATCCCTCTATGTGACAATCAGAGAGCAGAAGTATAGTATGTTCTCTGATTGATAGGAGAGGGGATAACATGGACAGAAATCCCTGCTACCCCCTGCCTGGGGTCACATACAGGTTATACACAGACAATGAGGATTTCTCATTGTCTCTGCAGTCTGCAGCTCTGCTCCTTTTCCCTCCTTCCTCCTTCACGCAGCTCTAAGATGCTGCATGAGGTAGGAGGGGTGAGGACAATTTAGACCCCCATATCTCAGAATCGGTTAGGGCTGTGAAGATGACCTTGGATTCATTTTAAAGATGAGAATCTCATCTTTAAAATGACACCATCATCATGATGGTCCTTACAGATTCGGAGTGATTCGCTGGTGAACATGCTGTCGGGAATTGAGATATGCTTTGGGATCTCAATGCTGAACATCCTTTTCACCAGTGAATTGCTCTGGAACTCTAAGGACTATCGTGATGATCTTGGTATCATATGATTCTCATCTTTAAAAGGAATCCAAGGTCATCTTCATAACCCTGCAGTTGTTCCCACAGTTTAATGTTCCTCTCCTACCACACAGAAATGAAAAAAAACACTAATACTCACCTCTCCTCTCTTCCCTACTGTCTCGGTCCCGAGTTTTCAGGGAGCTGCAGGCATGTTGTAAGTGATGTGATCACATCGCGCCTGCAGCTCCTGGGGAAGACAGGATGAAGCAGGGAGTGCATGGCTCCCTGTATTGTATGCAATGTCCTATCAGGGCCCCCCGCTACCATAGGGCCCAGAGCAAGTGCACCGTTGGCCCTATAGTTAAAGTGGCCCTGCCACCAGGAGATCGTTTGATCTACTGACATGCAGGAGCAACTCCCACAGTTTCTTTGGCTACCTTCCAGATACAGATGGCTCCATCATTACACGCCCTGTCTCTGCCCGGACCATTTCCAAACACTTGGCAGAAGGAAGTTGTTATCTCAGTGTCAAATAGCTATCCTGCCATGGACAGCAGCCAATGTCACCTTTGTTTGCAGTGGTGTCATGAACAAGAAACCTGAAATGCCACGGACTGGAAAAGTAGAGATCCATAATGTGTCCCTTTTTAGGATGCCTATCAGTGATTAAACATATGGTAGTATAGGAATAAGCCATGTTTTCCTAAACCAGAACCCAAAAATGATCCCTTACACCTATAGTCCCTTATAATTTTCTGTGTGAGAGGGATGGTTGATTCATCAAGAATCAATTGATTCTTCTGTCTTCTAATTTGTAAAATTGTGGCCTTCATTTTGAGCAATCGCTGGGGGAAGAATACCAAAAGATTGAAATTCCATTACAACCCCTTCCCATTGCAGTTTTCAATTTTCATTTTTTTTACTCCCTGCTTTCAAAACCCCATAACTTTTTTTTTCCCATTCACAGAGCCATATGAGGGCTTAATGTTTGCGGAACAAATTGTACTTTTTAATATTCCATACAATGTACTGAAAAAAAATTCAGAATGGGCTGGAATTGTAGAGAAACTGCTTGTATTAGACCCCCTGCATAGAGCAGCCTGTAATACAAGGTAATGCCAGATAAGCCTTGAAGCCTCCAATAGGCTCCCAGTTGGTAATCCTACCTAAAATGGTTTGCATCATGGGGAAGATGGGGGCCTTAATGCCCGTGGCACTGATCGTGGGGCTAAGCGTCATGTCTCTGCTGAGTAAGACAACGGCCGCCATGTTTAAATACCCAAAATCCACCATACTATTACGGGAAAGGGTTAAAACAGTTGTGTGAGGGTTTTTTCCTACTGTTGTCTGAAAAAAAAGTCTGTTTTTTTATGAACCATTTTTCACGGCTGTAAAAAAAAAAAAAAACTGACATGTTCTCAGTCTATTTTGATGGACTTAAAGATAGTCGTGTGAATAGACCCATAGACCTTTATGGGTTTTAAAATGGCTGTGAGATGGCGGTTCGAAAATTGCTCAATACCCGGCTATTATTCACTTTCATATGAATAAGACCCTTCAACGGGCTTCAAAAGATTGACATGGATGTTTTTCACGGCCATTAAGGGGACGTTCAAATTACCGTTGCTAGTGCCTGTTGATAGCATCTGCTACAAAATGTTAACAATGGACAGTAACAGATCAGTCATAAATCTGTTCAAAATTTCATTAATTCAATGTCCATTATGATAGGCGTCCATTTTTTTTTTTTTTTTTTAATGGAACATATGAGAATGGACATCTAACGGTAGTGTGAACGGCCCCAAAGGCTAAGGCCTCACATTGCAGAAAAGCTGATTTTTTTTTTTTTTTTTGTTTCAGATTTTGCTTTGTTTTCTTGAGCCAAAGCCAGGAGAGAATTTAGTAGACAGGGGAAGAGCTTCTTGTATATTCTCCATTTCTTTTGTATTCATTCCTGGTTTTGTCTATAAACAACCGCAGCAAAATCTGCAATAGAGATGAGTGAACTTTTCAAAAATTTGATTTGCATTAAAAACAGCAATTTCCTGGCGTCAGAGAGCCTGTATAGTGGTGTAGAACACTGTGCCTTGCAGTAACACACATAGGGAGTCTGCTGTGGTAGTGAAACAGTACTGTAAGTGTGAACTCAACCTTACAGGTCGATGTTAGCGCCAGGTATAAAGAACCGTGCAGAGGCCCAAGATCCTACTGTAGCGTGTAAGAGCGCACTCCTTTTACACCGTCGTCTGCTGATTCCACATAGATGTCTACAGAACCTGTTCCATTAAACACTTATACAATTAGATCCCCCTGACAGAGGGGAGAGGGTGTCAGCAGTAAGTTTGTGTTGACGTCACGGATTATTTTGCCCTTCCTCTGATCCGTCAGAACAATAATCCCCCCCCAAAAAAAACGGATCCTGTCTGTTGAGCATCCGCCTTCACTCAATCAGGATTTGGTCAGTAATCCATCAATATTGCTGATGCCAAAAAAACCCAGGAGTGGATCCAAAACAGAGATGACACGTGAATGGATTATTTGCATGTCTTCTGTGTTTTGTACCAACTCCTGCTTTTGGCTACCAAATCATAAGCCAATTCTGATGGGACCATACAGGCCTTACACCTGCTACACAGACAGGATCTGTTGTGCGTCTCATTTTTCCTTCCTTCTGACAGATCAGAAGAAGGGTCAAATAAATGATGATGTCATCCAGGCCAAAAAGGCAAAATAGTGGCCCAGTCATGGAGTGGGGAGGGTGGAAACAGCATGAGAAGTGACATAGTGTTGAGGTAGTAGCAGCATGTTGAGGCCACAGAGTGGCAAGTTGACATAATGTGGAGGTGGCAAAAGCATGAGGAGTAAATAAAGTGACCCGGTGACAGAGTGGGGAGGTGGGTGGCACAAAAAGTACCCGCTGACAATGGTGGCTGTAAGAAGGAGCACTTGGCATCAGATGTGTTGCATCAGGTGGGTGGCAGCATCCGAATAGTAGCTGAGGCAGGAGCCAGAAGAAACCGGTCACTTTTGTCAAGGTTTGGGTGAAGCAGCATGGATGATTTAATCTGATGCATCAGGCATTGGTGGGTGGAAATCCTGGCTGATCCGTCCCTGATTCATCTTGACAAAGGTCAGTCTCCACATTTTGGGTGGACAGGCGAGTTCTCCTTTGGGGTAACTGTGGCCCCTGCTGCATTAAAAACCAGCTCTGATGCCACACGCTGGCTGGACAGGACAGTTTTTCCAGGCAAACTCGGCCACAAATTCAGTTTGATTGCCCAGTAGTCCAGCGGATTTTCGATGACAGGTGGCATGGTGTACTCCAAGTATGCCACCACCTGCTGGTTCAGATTCTGATCTGTGTCTAGCTGCTAGTGAGTAGTTTTTTCACTATGCGGGTGAAGAAAGCTGCACATCAGCGACTCTAGGCTCAGGCTGATGCTGATGGTGCTGATATTGCTCCTGTCCCCCCACCCCCCACAGCAGCCATGGCAGTACAAGGTGAGCGCCCAGGGCCTTCCCGCTTAGACCTGCGAGAGAATGGATGATGGCACAGATAGGCAGCAGCCAACTGACTACATAGGATTTCTCTATAGTAGTTCAGTTTGTCCTCCCTCTCAGTGGGTGTAAAAAAGGCCCCCATTTTTCCCTGGTAGCAAGGGTCTAACATGGTGGAAAGTCATTAGTCAACCATCTGCCGAATGGTGACAATTCGGCTGCCACTACGCAAGCAAGTGAGCATGCATGAGCAAGTGATCATGACTCGGAGGGACTCCCTGCATCCATCTCCCCTGCATATTGCCACGGTGTGTTTGGGTCATTTGTCTCGTCTTCCTCATCTCCCTTTTGCTCTTCCGGCTGCTCCTGCTCCTCCTCTCCTGTCACCTGTGTAGAAAAACCACCCATTTTGCTACACATTGCTTGTGCTCCAATGTCCTTCTCCTTCTCCTCATCTAATTCAGCCCCCACAGGGCTCATGTTGCCATGAGATGTAGGCGCCATGTCTCTAGTCCCCTGATCAGCCAGATTTACCAGCATCTTTTCCAGGATGTGAATCAGTGGAATGATGTTGTTCATCCCGTAGTCCTGGCAACTGACAAATAAAATGGCATCCTCAAAGGGCACAAGCAAATGGCAGGTGTCTCACATGAGCTGCCACTGGCTAACGTTAAAGTTACACAGGGGAGTACCTCTGTCCGCTTGGATCATCAAGAAAGGTGGAATTCCAATGGGTGGAAATGTTGCATATCAGCCTATGTTGGGGGACACTGTTCTGCCGCTACAGTTCAAGGAGAGTGTGCTTGGCGGTGTACGAGTGGCTAAAGTTCATGCAAAGTTTCCTGGTCATTTTTAGGATGTCTTGCAGATGTGTGGAAGACAAGGAAACACTTGACAACCAGATTGAACACGTGCACCATGCAGGGCGCATGGCTCAGTCCTCCTTGACACAGTGCCAACATCATGTTCTTCCCGTTGTTGGTCACAATGGTTTCAATTTTGAGTTGACAGGATTCGATTTCTTGATGAAGGACACGGTGCAGTTCCTCCCTTGTTTGACTCTGTTCGCCTAGGCAAACAAGGTGTAGAACAGTGTGACAGCGCTGTGCACTGCACATGTGGTATGCTGGAGGAGCACTGTTAATTATCCCTGCAGTAGAGGCTGAGGACACAGTGGAGGATGAGGAGGACATTGTTTCAGGACCAACGGAGTGAGAATGTGGAGGCGGAAGAGCGTCACCTGGCCAAATTGCTGGTGTTTCTGGGCAGGAACCACATTCACCCAGTGGGACGTAAAGGACATATATTGTCCTTGACCGTAGTTACAGCTCCAAACATCGGCGCTACCATGCACTTTGGCAGGCACCTACAGGCTCAAGAACTGGCCCACCTTTTGTTCTACATATTTGTGCAGGGCTGGTACTACCTTTTTGGCAAAGAAATTATGGCTTGGGACTCTCCACCTCGACTGCGCAAGCCATCGATTCTCTGAAAGGTGCAGAGTCCACCACTTGGAGAGGGAGGTACTGCAGCACCAGCAACTTGGACAGGAGAACGTTCAGCTTCTGCACTGTTGGATGAGTGCACGCATACTGTTGTCTCTTCGTAATCGCTTCGGTGATCGATTGCTGCCACAAATACTGACTAGAAGGAGGAGGAGGAGGAGCATCAGGACCAGCCTCATGCACAAGCTGCCACCCTCTTCTCCCGATGATGATGAAGCCCCTTCATCACCTGTTTCCCAATTGCATTCGGCTACATCATCATTGAGTACTGTCTGCACATCACTCAACGGTCTCTGAGCCAGGAGCCTGACCGCTCTCAACACCAGCTCCCATGCCACTCTCCTCATCACTACTTGCCCGCCTACAGGAGGAAGCGGCAGATGTCTCCTCCAGATCTTGGCTGGGCAGTAGCTGCTGACTGTCCTCTAGTAGCTCGTCCTAGCTGTATACTAGAGCTGAGCCCACAGCATAGAGTACTTCGATGCTGGGGTTGCCGGCATTCTCCTAAACACGTGCCGAGTATTCTGGTGAAAGGTTAATGTTGGTGCTGACGGAGTCCATTTAGTTTCACTTCTGCTCCTGTTCACCGCTGGCTAATCGGTCTTTTCCTGTTGTTAGCTCTCCTCCCCTGTGTTCTGTGTACCTCTTGCCTGACTTCTTGGTTCCGCCCCGATTCTTCTCTCGTCTTTTGATTATGTACCTCTGCTCTCAATTGCTACGACCTCCGCTTGCCTCTAGACTTCTGCCCATTGATCACGATCGTGTACCATGCTGCTCTCCTGCTATCAACCCAGCTGGTTTGATTTATCTCCTGGATTACCCTGATGACTAAGATTGTACGACTACTCTATTGGTGAACTACTGCCACCTCCTGGTTACCACCATCTGCTGTTTCTGCATCTTCAGACCTTCATCCCGCCTCTGGAAGTTTTCCGGTAAGTGGTTTCAGTTTCTGTGTCTGCTGAGACTAGTGGTGTGCTGTGCATCCTGCACTCTCTGACCTGTTACTGCCCTGCCCAACAGTAGCTTCAAGTCCATCCCCAACATCTCTGGCTCTGGTGAACATCTCTAGGGCTGGTATTGGTGCGGTTTGGAGTGCGCTGGAATGCACAGCGCTGTTTTTGCCATTGATCAGTGTGTATGGTGCTGGGCTGGGACTCATTATACAACCATTCTAGAACCGCTGGGTTGCTGGTCAAGATATGACCGCTAGCTGACACTGGGAGCTCTGGCCTCTGGAAGTGACCCCTGCTGCCAAGCCCCCTTACTCTGCTGCGACCTGTGCCTGCACCAGAAACATTTAGGCCTGTGTCCCTCCCCTGTGCAGGGCCTGTCGCTTCTCTGTCTGACATACAGGTACATCTCAATAAATTAGAATATCTTTGAAACGTTTATTTCAGTGATTAAATTAAAAAAGTGACCTCCTATATTTTTGAGATTCTTTACACACAGAGCGTTCTATTTCAAGTGTTTTATTTCTCTAAATGTTGATTATGGATTACAGGTAATGAAAACCCAAATCTAATAAGACCCTAATAATTTGAAATACACAGGTATGATCTATTGCAAACCTGCAATGAGCAGCAGTATAATGGCAGTGAGTGCAGCAAGGTGTAGTAGGATTGTTCCTATTACCCAGGCTGCAAACACCCCAAATGAACCCTGTTCTGCTTCAATATTCTTGTATAAATTCCTCCCTATCCTTTCCCTACACTTTTAATGCTCTATCCCTGAACTTCGATTGAGCAAAATATCAGTTTTCAAGTCTTTTCTATCACTTTCCCTAGCGCCTGCTGACGTCTCTCCCTGCACTAAGTACACTGGAAAATGCCTGGATCCCAGATGGCGGAGGGTGTTTATAGGGCTGTGACATCACAGGGCTGGCTGGCTGCTGATTGTCTGTACGCATGGCATTGTGGGTGATTCCACGTTCCCAGAGTTCCTTGCCCCATGTCCTAACACGTGCAGCAGCCATTTTAGGAAAAAAATGCCATTCATTACCACGAACCGTGAGGAAATCCAGATTCGATGCAAATCGAATATTTCCTGAAATTTGGATCGAATGCCACTTTGTCAGCTTCGATTCGCTCATCTCTAATATGCAATAAAAAAAAAAAAAAAAACAGTACAACATGGGGCCTTAGCCTAACTCGGCTGCATTGAATACACTGTAAGTGACTGAGGTGATCCACATGACTGATTTTTGATGGTCTGTTTTTACCCATTTTTATGGTTCCCTCAATATCATAAAATGTATGAAGGATCAGTGAAACTGTGTTTTCCTCAGGTGCAAAATGTCTGTGAATAATGTCCATGTTGTTTTGTACCATGTTTGTGTGAATACAGGCTTAAGCTGGTCATACACACATTTTAGACTACTGAAGTAGCAGATTTTGAGGGCTTTATTGAATGATTGTTTGTACATAAACCTACGAGCATTTATCCCATATAGAGAAGGGCAAACCTCATGAGATTTGTGTCGCCAAATATTTGTGAGTTTGTTTATCTGTTTTGTTTTCAGACCCCAGAGTGGGAGCCATGAGGAGGTGCGACAACATAATAGACATTTATACTCACCTTGCCTCACCTTTTCCCTTACGGAATCCGGTGTCTTCCGGCCTCTTGGCTGACATCACATACTCCAGGAGACCTCTGAGGTCTGAGGGTGCAACAATGTCTTGACTCTTTAATGCTAGTGTCATGATGTTGCATCCCCCAAGGTGCAAACATGTCAACCAGGAGACAAGAAGATCCTGGAAGGGGATGCTGTAGGGACCACCTAACACCACAAGGGTGTCCAGGAGAAGACAGGTAAGGTGAGTATTTATTATGTTGCCACACCTCCCCTGGACCTCTGCTTATTATACTGTGAGGAGACCCCAGAGTATAATAGTGATTTAATATTTTTAATATTTAATATAATAGTGATATGTGAGAGACGAGTCCAAAAGTTTTAGGTTTGGGTTGAGCCTGAAGCTTTTGGAAAATTAAGGTCAAATTTGGTTTGATTCGAATCGTTTCGCTGATGTCTAGTCACAAACAAAATCGGCTGTGTTGGATTTTTTGGCTGTAATGGTTTTTGTATGGGCATGTGTTTTTTTTTTTTTTTAAAATATGGTCTAAACAGAATCTTTATAGAGTGGGGCGAACATTTATGTAACGAACTTTATATAAGGAATGTTCATGAGAACATTCATTGCTGTTCGTGTGTTTGGACCCGTCATCTGTATGAACGATCCATGAATATTTGCTCCAGATGAATGATAGCAGTCTAAAATCTAATGTTTATGGTGAACTTTAGAAATATTTTGTTCTGCACCTTAATATAAGATCAAACAGTTCATACAAAGCAAACAGTACATGAATGCAACGAATACTAAATCCCCGGCATGTTCTGTTGTGCATATTGTGCACAGAAAATCTGCAGATTACAACTGAGTAGGCTTTATTCACACCACAGTACAGTTTTTCACGGACCTAACATCTGTGAAAAACCCTATTGGACCGTTCAAGTCCACAGAAAAGACATATTCACACGGCCCATTCGAGGACAGTTTTTGAAGCCACTATACAAATTAGATATTAGTTTGATCTGATCAACATAGTGAATACATGTATGTGGTCATTTAAGCGGCATGGTGAAAGGCGAAATAGCATAATAATTGCAGTTTTTTTTTCTATTCCTTCCCATAAACAGTTAACAAAAGTTAATCATAAGATATATCTACCCCAAAATAGTGCCATTAAAAACTACAACTTGCTCTGCAACAAAACAAGCCCTCATATACAGGAGTTACAGGTGCATCTCAATAAATTAGAATATCTTTGAAACGTTCATTCTTTTCAGTAATTCAATCCATAATCAGCGTCTTCCATGATTGTGTGTCCTACTGAACCAGACTGAGGGACTATTTAAAGGCTTAGGAAACCTTGGCAGGTGACACTGAATTTACAATACTGAACTTTTTCACAATATTCTAATTTTCTTAGATTTGGGTTTTCATGACCTGTAATCCATAATCAACATTTACAGAAATAAAACACTTGAAATAGAAGACTCTGTGTGTAAAGAATCTAGAAAATATAGGAGGTCACTTTTTTAATTTAATTACTGAAAGAAATAAACATTTCAAAGATATTTTAATTTATTGAGATGCCTCTGTACATTGACTGAAAAATAAAAAAAAATATAAAAAATGGTTTGGTCATTAAAGGGGTTGTCCAGGATACAATATTATATATATTAAGCCAGAGAAGGTGAAAAAAACAAAACAAAAAAAAAAAAAAAAACATACTCACCTTTCTCCAGTGCTCCGGTGTCTCCCAATTCAGAACATCACAGCCCGGCGGGGACTTCCGTCGCAAGAAAACAACGCAGCAGGACCGGATTGGTCTGGGAGACACCGGAGCACCATAGTCAGGTGAGAGTGTTTTAGTTTTTGTTTTTTCACCTTCCCCGGCTTAATATAAAAAAAAAAAAATATCCTGGATAACCTCTTTAAGGCCTGAAGGGTTTATGAAGAGGTGGCTGCTGTATAAATATAAACAGAGGAAAGCCAAGAGTGCTTGTGACATTTCTGTAACTTCCATAGAAGTAAAATGTGCGTCACTCCACACATTTCTACAGATATCAAGCCAAGCATAGACTCTGCTGAATGGCCTTGTTGTGTAACGTTCTGTATAACTTCTATAGAATCCTTTATCTCAGGTTCAATAAACATTGAGCAAGTCTGGACACAATCCCTTTTTTCAGGAAATTCCTAAATCAGCTACAGCCCATTATAGAAAATAGAAAACAAAGAGAACTCCCAGTTCTGACCCTAATGTGAGGATTTTATTGTGGTGAAAGACCTCATTGTCCAAAGCTGATAGTGAATAGCGAATGAATGTCTTTGGTTTATCCTCAATCTCTTTGCTACAACAGTGCCCAGCCATGCTATAGCCATTGTGAACTGGATTGTAACATGGTCAATAAGTGGTAACTGGGCTATAATCTCTCCAATATAGCCCTAATTGTAAAATATCCAATGTTGGGGGACCCCAGAAGAAACTCTACAAGGTACAGTACCACCAAATGGCTTACTATTGAGCCAGATAGATTGTATGAGATTTACAGCACATTTTGGGATTTGCGGACCCTTTTTTTCAAACCAGCAGAGAATGAAGTGCAAGCAAATTGACACATTGTGGGAAAATCAGAGTTGCAAAAAAATTGACTTTTTAAAAACTGTATGTGTTTTTGAAAAACACAGCATGTTAATTTTAGTTGCAGAATCGCAAGTGTTTTTCCTATATATTTAATTGCAAAGAAAAACACAGCAAAAACTCAATGAAAAACATTGCAAAAAAAAAAAATGCTTGCCATAAATTACCAGAGATATCAGATACTTATTACTAGAGATGGGCGAACCTCTCCAGATTTGTTCCGGATCATGATTTGTTTCAGGTCAAACAAGTTTGGAATGAACCACACCTTAAATTGTCTTAAACATACAATATAAAATTCTCAGGGATCCTAGGAATCAATCTATAAAACAGTGTAGAATACTCTTAGGGCTCCTAGGAACCTATCTATAAACCATAGTGTAGAATACTCTTAGGGCTCCTAGGAACCTATCTATAAAACATAGTGTAGAATACTGTCAGGGCTCCTAGGAACCTATCTATAAAACATAGTGTAGAATACTGTCAGGGCTCCTAGGAACCTATCTATAAACCATAGTGTAGAATACTATTAGGGCTCCTAGGAACCTATCTATAAAACACAGTGTAGAATACTCTTAGGGCTCCTAGGAACCTAGCTATAAAACATAGTGTAGAATACTCTTAGGGCTCCTAGGAACCTAGCTATAAAACATAGTGTAGAATACTCTTAGGGCTCCTAGGAACCTAGCTATAAAACATAGTGTAGAATACTCTTAGGGCTCCTAGGAACCTATCTATACAACATAGTGTAGAATACTCTTAGGTCTCCTAGGCACCTATCTATAAAACATAGTGTAGAACACTCTTAGGGCTCCTAGGAACCTATCTATAAAACATAGTGCACAATACTCTTAGGGCTCCTAGGATCCTATTTATCCAACTTCTAGTTCTTTAAGGCAAACAACTGAAGTTATGCCAAAGTGAAAGTTACATTATTATACTCTGAGGTCTCTTTAGACCCCAGAGTATAATAGGTGGAGGCCCTGGTGCAGTGTAAAAAAAAGGAGGCCCTTTTTTGGGCCTCCTCACAGTGTTCAGTGCCCCCTTGGTGACACTATAACACTTGGCGTGCCCATGTGACTGCTGGTGGCCCAATCACAGGCCTCAGCATTGACCCCGGATGCATGACATCCAAAAGGATGCAAAGAGAATGCACCGAACGCCGCGAGAAGGTGAGCAAAGGTGAATATAAATTTTTTAAAATTTTTTTTTACACCTCTCCTGCGCCTCCACCTATTATACAATTTGGAATATTTGGGTTGAACCTGGCTCACTAGGAGTCAGTTTACCCATCTATTCTAACTATATATATATATATATATATATATATATATATATATATATATAACAAAAAAGTGTAGCAGCACTCTGACACAGCACAAGGGTATATAGAGAACAGAGATAGCATTACTGCTATTATTGGCACCTACAAATTAATATGGTGTATAAACTAAAATTTTGAGGTTCTTAGTTATACATATTTGATCAAACAGTAGGAAGCCCACCTGCCCCGACAAGGCGACCTCATTAAGGTGGGACCCTATACTAATACCTCTATTAAACCCAAAATAAATCTACAATGTGAACACAGGGCAATAACATACCTCTCTTGGACCCAGAACAGGTCTACAATGTGAACACAAGGAAATAACATGCCTCTCTTGGACCCAGAACAGCTCTACAATATGAACACAGGGCAAATAGGATCTAGAGGACCCACAACAGGTCTACAATGTGAATACAGGGCAAATAGGATCCAGAGCATACTCAACTTAAAATAGCCTAGGGCCAAATGGGGAACTGAAAAATATCCTCTATTCAACTTAAATAAACCCGTGCAATTGAATGGGAGTGCAAGTCCAATTAGAGGGAACCACACCCCTCATGCAATACACACACAAAAAGATTCAGACAGCACATCCCAATGTGATCAGGTGCAAGCTACTGTGGTAAAATGTATAAAAACAAAAAGGTGTAGCAGCCTCTGACACAGCACAAGGGTATATAGAGAACAGAGATAGCATTACTGCTATTATTGGCACCTACAAATTAATATGGTGTATAAACTAAAATTTTGAGGTTCTTAGTTATACATATTTGATCAAACAGTAGGAAGCCCACCTGCCCCGACAAGGCGACCTCATTAAGGTGGGACCCTATACTAATACCTCTATTAAACCCAAAATAAATCTACAATGTGAACACGAGGCAATAACATACCTCTCTTGGACCCAGAACAGGTCTACAATGTGAACACAGGTATTAGTATAGGGTCCCACCTTAATGAGGTCGCCTTGTCGGGGCAGGTGGGCTTCCTACTGTTTGATCAAATATGTATAACTAAGAACCTCAAAATTTTAGTTTATACACCATATTAATTTGTTGGTGCCAATAATGGCAGTAATGCTATCTCTGTCCTCTATATACCCTTGTGCTGTGTCAGAGTGCTGCTACACTTTTTTGTTTTTATACATTTTACCACAGTAGCTTGCACCTGTTCACATTGGGATGTGCTGTCTGAATCTTTTTTTTTTTGTGTGTGTGTGTGTGTGTATATATATATATATATATTCAATGCTTAAATAATTTGGTATACATTGTAGTAATAGCTCTATATAGTGTTCACATAATGCTGCACAGTAAGAATACTTTCAGAAATAGAAGTGTTAATAGTTAATAGTTTATTTTTGAAAATTAACAAAAAAAAAAGTGAATGAAGAAAAGAGAAATATAAATCGCATGTGATCTTTGGAGGAGGAGTCATGGAAGTGATGATATGGTCCTTACAAAGTCCTAATCTCAACATTATTCATTCTGTGTCAGGAACTGAGCTCACCAGGTCTTGAACCCTTGACTTCCTGGCCATGTTCTGCAGGCTTGACCATTATGCCATTGTAGAAGCCTGTTTATTCTTTGCCTTGCTTAGCCTGGACTTTTCAATTGGTTAGCTTATGGATCTCACCTGCTCTGTGGTCAATCACAGTATAGCCATCCCTGTATAATACCACAGCTTACTCCTTCCTGTGCCTGATTATTCTGGCTGTCTGCTTCCTGTTTGCCCTGATCCTCACCATTACTCTACTGCTCCTGTGTACTGAACTCTGCATACGTGTGACTACAGCTGATCTACTGCTCCTGTGTACCGAACTCTGCAAATGTCTGACTATGGCTGATCTACTGCTCCTGTGTACCGAACTCTGCAAACGTCTGACTATGGCTGATCTACTGCTCCTGTATACCGAACTCTGCAAACGTCTGACTATGGCTGATCTACTGCTCCTGTGTACCGAACTCTGCAAACGTCTGACTATGGCTGATCTACTGCTCCTGTGTACCGAACTCTGCAAACGTCTGACCATGGTTACGTCTGCTCCTGAGGTACTATTTCTTCATCTCCTACTATTTAAGTACAGTACTGTTAGCCTCACCAATTGGACTTCAGATCTGATAACTAGCATCGTTGCATTCTGTCTGGGGTGACTTAAAGAGACAGAAGGATTGGAGCAAGCTTAAATCAACAGAAGTTCTGTGCTCAGTTCTCCAAGATGGCGGCGTGGACAACCTCCCTGCCGAGTTCCTTCAAAAATTGTCTGCAAATACCGAGAAGAATTAATGGAAGGTAAAGGGCAAAGGTCACTCCAAATATTGAAGGGATTTACATTTCTTTTTTTCTTCATTTTGTTAAATGAAAACAATAAACGATTAGGATAAGCCATAGATATCTCATAGGTCAAGATTTTTTTATATTACATCATAAATATGTGAATTGGGGGGTGGTCAACAGTTATTCCAGCCTGTGTACAGTCCTTGTATTATAAAGTATTGGAGCTGGGACACAGATCTATCTACTTCCAGCTCTGTGCACTGCATAGTACAGGGACTTGATATATCGCTGATCAGTAGAGAGGCCGGTTGTCTCTTCTCCCCCCAATAATCTGATATTTATGGCCTATACAAAGGAGAAACAATACATTAAAAAAAAACCTACAAAATTACAAACACAAATAACAAATCTGGACCTTTTCACTTTGGTCAGAGCATCAGGAGTGGAAAGATATCCTGGAACAGGCAAAGACTTTGCAAAAGTACAGAATATAAGTCCTAACAAACCATTTGAAGCTTCTAATACAAAGTCAAGGTTCTGATATCAGAACAAATGTCCCATTGGTGCGACAAAGGTTTTTTTTTTTTTTTTTGCTCCTTCTCAAATTGATCAATTTACTCTAGACAAATGGGTGCTGCAGACAAGGGCATAAATTAAGGGGGTGCAGACGGAGCACAGGAGCCTCAGAGAGTGCATTAGGTGTCTATTCCCAATAACAGGATGACCACTACAGCCAATCACAGCATCACAATTGAGGTAAGTGATTGACTTCAGTGGTCAGGTGGGTAGCCAGTTTGATCAACAGTTATCGACAGGGACTGCCATAGCAGTGGAGTTACAACAGGATGGGATTAGTGAGGAGAATATAGATTATTTGTTGTTTTATGCCTGTAGTCAATTTTCTTCCAAATTCTGAAAACCCATTTGATGTGTCATGGGAAGGTCGCTCATTCCATGGTAAGATGTTGTTAATGCAGTTACTGAGAAGATTGTAAGCCCTTTCGGGCAGGGCCCTCTATCCCACTTTGCCAGTTGGTCACTGTTAATATTATATTTGTCTTGTATATTTTGTGTAACGGATGTAAACCCTCAAATGTAAAGCACCATGGAATTAATGGTGCTGTATAAATAAATAAACAATAATAATAATTATTAATAACACTGCAGAAGCTGCGACGGAGCCCAGGAGAGGTGAGGAAAGGTGCGTATCAGTGCTTATTTTACCACGGCTCCTCACTTATTATATTCTGGTGTCTCAAGAGACTCCGCAGTATAATAGGGATTTGTGGGTAGCCACATCCAAAAATCTTGAGTTCGGTTAAATATAAGGATTTTGAAAATTCATAAGGACCTGGCTCATTACAAACTGGTTTGCTCATACTGTATTCACTTAAGTGACGTCACACAGTTAAGACTAATATTGGGGAAAGAGGTCTCAATGGTGTCATGGGGGTGTCTTCCACAACTTTCCATGTGCAGAGATCCTGGTCCTGGTGACTATGGGGGTTTCTCTACCACATAACAGGGCAGCAGTTCTACAAGTGGTGAAGTGACAGGCAGGGTCTCTCCCGCACAGGACTTGTCTTGTTGCCCAAGACATTGCACTGTTGGCTGTGATTTTTTTTTTTTTTTTTTGGCTTCTATTGTCCCTGAGAGTCAGTAATCCTTGCAGATCAGTCTATGATGTGAAGGGCACAGTCTCTGTGTATTTTACAATGGTTTGCTGGCACTCTTCCCTGTTACTGAGGGACTGTTTTTAATGTCCCATAGATGATATATAACATCAGTGCCCAGCAGTAGCTACACATCATCCTGGATACACCATGGGGTGCAGACTTCTGGGTCTCACCCTGCTCGCTCTTCTGGCTGGCTGCTTTGGACAACCGTGAGTACAAGTATTTTATATTCTCTTTATATAGAAGTAAAAGAGAAAGAGACCTCAGCTAGGATTTGTGTTTGTGTAACTGCAGCATTTTCTGAGCAGTCATGGACTAGTGGATTGTTGTGAGATCTGTCGGTAGGACTAGTATTAGGGGGCTGTAAACTGAGTAATTGTCTATGGTTCCCATTACTAAGAGGTTCCTGAGGACAGAAACCTACAGTAGAAGCCAAATAAACCACCTAGTACCAATTACTTTGTATGGTTTTATTATGTGGGAATGGAATTGCAGTATTATGTGGGAACTATATGACTTTTTTTTCCCATAGACTTGTTAAAAGGGTTTTCCAGCCCCTAATGCAAGTTCATACTGATAAAACCTATCCACAGTGTCTGATCTGTGGGGGTCTGACTCCTGGATCTTGCCCAGATCAGCTGTTCCAATATACTGTAGTGGACGAAAAGGGTGGAATAGTCTTCTCCTATTCAAGTAATAGGAGTGGTGCTCCCACAGTTGATTTCTTCACACTGCTTGCCTATTGCAGATTCAGTCTTCCCAGCCTGGTGCAGGTCTACAATTTTGTTTCTGGTGTCCTTCCACAGCTCTTTGGTCTTCACCATAGTGGAGTTTGGAGTGTGACTGTTTGAGGTTGTGGACAGGAGTCTTTTATACTGATAACAATGTCAAACAGGAGCCATTACTACAGGTAATGAGTGGAGGACAGAGGAGACTCTTAAAGAAGAAGTTACAGGTCTGTGAGAGCCAGAAATCTTGCCTGTTTGTAGGTGACCAAATACTTATTTTCCACCATAATTTGCAAATAAATTCTTTAAAAATCAGACAATGTGATGTTCTGGATTTGTTTTCTCATTGTGTCTCTCATAGTTGAGGTCTACCTATGATGACAATTACAGGCCTCTCATCTTTTTAAGTGGGAGAACTTGCACAATTGGTGGCTGACTAAATACTTTTTTTCCCCACTGTATATATATTTTTTATATGGCTCATGGTCATAATGAGGATAACTCTGAATGGTTTGCCTGATGTTTCTTTTTGTATCTTCTGTGTTAGGTGCACTCTTATTACACCCAGCGTGCTACATTTGGAGAGTGAAGAAACCATCGTCCTAGATGGACACAACAAGGCTTTTCAGGCTGACATTGAAATTCAAGACCTCTCGAGGAAAACCTTGGTAAAGCAGAAGATCTCCCTGAATAATGGTAACCAATTCCTGGGCACAGCTAAAGTCAAGGTAAAATGATGGCATAACACAACCAACAAAATCCATCACACTACCTATCATTGATCTGACTTTTTTTCTTTGTTTTTTCAGATTCCATTTAAAGATTTTATTAAACAATCCGAAACCAAACAATATGTCTACGTGACGGTGAGGTCTTCAGTGTGTAATATGGAAAAAAATGTCCTGCTGAGCCATCAAAGTGGATATATCTTCATCCAAACTGACAAGACAATCTACACCCCGGGGTCTACAGGTATAACATGGATTGTTTGGGGTTATGGCAGTTCCCCTTGTTGTACAGTTTCCTGAAAGCTACATCAGTGTATATTGGTTTTAGTCAAGGGTTTTACCCAAATGTATTACTTACCATGTTTGTCTTCTTTGCACAGTTCTCTTCCGTATCTTTTCTATGGACTACAAGATGTCTCCTTTGAATAAAGCTCTGAACACTGAGTTTCTGGTAAGGCAACTCTTATGTAGGTTACACTTGTAAAAACAAATTTTACTAAGAAATCAAAGCCAAGACATTATCAACACTCTACACATGTAGGGATGGGCGAACCTTTCAAGATGTGTTTTATTTTGGATTCAGATGGGTCAAGCCAAAAAATTGATTCAGTCCGAAGTGGTTTATTGCAAGGCAAATGAGCAAATTGCCTTAAAAAGTCATGTATGACCCTCTGATGGCGTCTAGGATTGTATCTAACACCTTTCTAGTTCTCCAAAGGAAACACAGACTTAGGCCTTATTCATATGTTCATATTTTGCAGTTATATGACAATCATGTACTATATGAGGACCGATTTGTTTTTTTAAATTTTGGGTCTATGAAAATCACAGACTGCACACGGATGCCACAGACAGGAATAGCAGATTAACTATGGACAGCACATGACTCAATAATACCAAGATGGAGGGCTGCCCATGGTTATCACAGAGATCACACGTCCGCAAAATATGGATGTGTGATTAAGGCCATAGCTGTATCTGTCACTTTGAAATTACTAGGGGTAAATGGATGGCTGTTGGTGGTAACAAACACCTTGTTTAATAACACACTACACTGTAGGACTTTTAACACTTTTTTTAATCATAATATGGTCCAAAAATCATCTGTTTTTCAGGATAGATGTCTGTAGGTATTTAAACACAAAAGGTGCTATTGGAAGAAGCAAAGGTTTTTTTTCAAAAGCATAAAAAAAATAACCTTTTTTGGCATCCAGAATACTAGTACTAGTAGAAATTTGAGAGTTAGTTTCCAAAATAAAGTAGCAGCAGCAATGGCAGGACAGTATTAGACAGGAAGGGCAAAGCGGTAGATGTCCTGTTATGTGGTGTTGATAGCTGTAGAGGCAGCACACAGGATGGAGAAAGCAGGAGATGATGTCCCACTGTGTGGTGATGGTAGCAGTTGAGGCAGCATACAGGACAGTATGGAACATGAGAGACAAACCAGATGATGTCATACAGAAAAGGAGATGATGGCTGGCTGTGCAGGCGTAATAGCAGTGATAGCAGCTGCAGTATAGCATGGGATATAATGGATAAGCAGACAGTGGCATCATGGGACTACTGATAAATAGCCAAAGCCCCCTCCCACTTCAGTAATGGCAGATCTGATCAGTGACATCAGCTGAAGGTGTGTGAAAATCTTCAAGGATCCTTTCCTAATTCATTTTCACAACTGTAAGTTTTTTCCAATCTTTTGGTGGACAACTTTGTTTACCTTGGTGTGGTAATGCCACCTGCGGTGCTGGTTACCCTCTTCTACATTGCACTGGAGGCTGGACATGTCAGTGGAAAATTGAGAAAGTTGCTGCCACTGGTCCAATCTAGTGCACCAGAAATCAATGGGAACAGGGGTCAGAGTCAGAGCATCTTCCAGAATAAGGGCATAGTCCACGTACAACTGAACCTGGTTATGCAAGCAGCCCCAGTGCCTAGCTGTTTGTTCGTTGGTATCAGGTTGGCAGTGGCACTGTGGGTGAAAAATCATGTGATCCATCACGTTGTATGGCTTGATGTCGCTGTTTACATTGGCAGTGGCAAGCAGAATGGAGACTCTAAGTCAGATATGTGGCCAATGTTTTATGCAAAAAAGAAAATAAATAGCACCGAGCTGTGCCTAGTGTGATACTGTTTGGATAGACAGATTATTTTAGTAGTGAGCACATACAGAGTGGCCTCTCACCTTAACATGTTGTGATTATGGCCACAACTGCCTTGAATGCAGAATCTGGTGTAATACCAGTGAGTCTTTCCCGGATGGCTGCAGGATCATTCATGTCTCCAAGGGACGTCTGTAAGAATCACGACAGAAGGACTCCAAACCAGATGGCAAAAGAAAAAGAATCGTGCCTCTTCCAGATATTGTAGAATGGTTTTTTATTAATTGCCAAAAGGACACAACGCAACACGTGTTTTTTGAGCACCATTGCCCCTTTGTCAAGTGTGTAGCAAATAAATAAAACATAAACCATTCCAACATGCAGGGCTTTAAATCACAAAATGTGCATCAGTGGGCATACCCCTGGGACTGTCCCAAAAGTAGTAGACAGTAATTAAAAACAGTATTTATATTCATACTAAAATACACAGAGATCCTTGGACCTATATGGTGTCCATTCCTCAAGTTGTTCATTTGGCCAGACTGAAACGCGTTTCAATAATTAAATTGAAGTCTGCGCATGCTCAGATCAACTCCAGAGTCAGTGAGTATACGAGCCGCCCACGCATGCTCAGTATAGTCAGTAAGACGCACGCCGGTGAAATGACACGGCTGTGCTTGGATAAGACCCATCTGCTCAACTGAATGTGTTACATTATATCATTAAATGATCCTGGGCATCTTTCAGATCAATCAATGACTGGCTATTAGGCGAAATTACGATGAATTAAGTGGAACGCATCAGATTACATCTAAATAAATATAATGATATACATAATACATGTTTAACAATAAAATACTAGAGGACATTGGAATTCTCAAATTACTAAATGCCATAAAAGCAATGCTAAAGGGCATAAAAATAAAAATAAACTACATTGTATTTGTGAGAGAATATTAATAAACAATGGCACTATATTAAGTACATTAGGAGTTTATCTATACTAAATTGAAGATGTGGACCATAGAGATGTTGGGTATGTACTTAATGGGTCACATCTTCCAGTGCCTCATTTTTAATCACTATCTACTACTTTTTGGACAGTCCCAGGGGTATGCCCACTGATGCACATTCTGTGATTTAAAGCCCTGCATGTTGGAGTGGTATATATTTTATTTATTTGCTACACATTTGATAAAGGAGCAGTGTTGCTTTGTGTCCTTTTGGCAGTTAATAAAAAAACATTATACAATATCTGGAAGAGGCACGGATCTTTTTCTTTCGGCATCTGGTTTGGAGTCAGTCCTTCTATCGTGATGTGGCCAATGTTGGCAGGCAAATGGTCAGTGAAAGCTGCGGTGAGCTGGTAAATATCTGCTTCCTTGTAATATGCCAAATTTGACTCCTTCGGAAGCAGTAAAAGATCCCCCATTTTGCCTTAATACTAAGGCTATAAAAGTATCCCAATGTTTGATGCTAAATAAAAAAAAAAAGGCAGCATTCCAAAATTAATGCCAAGTGCCAGTTTCAGTTCAACCCGAACCTTTGATACTAACATGCTTGTCAGCAATAGAGAATGTATTTTGCCATGTTCAATAGTGTGTTCCAGTTTGGTTTTCCGCCCCACACAGCCATGGTTGGTCTTGGCCAGCAGCATCATCATCCTCATTGCCACAATAAGGGTACTACTGCTTTAGGGGGATAATATCATTGATGCTGCAGTTGTCCCTACTGACAAATGTGGTGACCTCCTCAAAAAGCCTCAGAAGTCAACACACTTCTCTGAAGAGCATCCACTGCCCAATCTCAGAATAGAATATTTCCCTTGAGGTCTGCTGATGGTGCATTCAGTAATTCTTGACAGTTGTAGTAACACTTTCTGGTGCTCATACAGACGGTCCAGCATATATAAGGTGGAATCCCAGTGAGTTTTTATTTTGCATATGAAGAGGTGCAAAGCCTTTTTTTTTAAATTGAAAGCCCAGGACTATCTTAGATATATAAGAATGGCTGAAATGCCCAGACACTTTCCTGGCCATGAGCACCACCTCCTTCAGGCACTTACTGTATATGCAACATAGTGATGAATAAAATAGTTTGCATATTCAAATATTAAAGCCAACCAAGAATAATTTGCAAAATTTGTTTCCTTCACCTTTCCTATTGAAAACAACAAAAATAACAGTCCTGATCCGAGAGAGAATATTGGAATATCTTCTCTACTCCTCACAGGGCTCTAGCAATATGGCAGGCTCTAGTATATAAAAAATTGTTCTATCTATTCAAATCTCTATAACCTGGGTTTTGCCTATATCTGGGCCACAATATTTATGCACAATGTACATGATGCCAATTTGCATTTTGCAAGCAGTACAACAACACAACCACTGTTTTATCAGTTAAATCTACAAGTTCTGAGCACTTTTTCAACTTCACATTTTCATAGCATATTCCAAAAAGTCCTTAGAAGATATTCCATGAATTTCGATCAATTTCTTTTATTTAGTGCTGGTCACTGGTTCTCACCACTCTCTGGGTCTTGTTCTTCTTTTTCACTCTCCTGATATTCCCTTCAGCGATACCCTTTTGAGGATCTTTGGTTCTGCTCCTTGCAGCTGTGTATGTACAGGCCCATGACAAAATTGCACGGACGACACATGAATGGTGTTTATGTACTGTTCGTGCCCTCTATGGACCCCTGCATTTCAATTAAAGATACCAGAATGTAAAATGGACAAGTATAGGAGAATTGTTGGGTAAACCTTGAGAAATTTGTTTTGCTCAATATTCATAGGTTCACCTGAAAGTTTTGATTCAAAATTTTTATTATGTCGGAACTGGGGAATACTATACTGTGTGGGACCTAAAGGGCACTATACTGTGTTGGACCTTGAGGGTACAATACTGTGTGGGACCTAGAGATGTTATACTATGGAAAGACACTTAAGGGGCATTATAGTGTGTGAGGAGAACTCCCCCACAAAATGCCCTTCAATCCCCATAATAATGTTGTATCTCCATGAAATCCCTCATCTCCTATATGTGACCCTGTTTTCTACATAAGTGTCATACACTACCCAAATAACTAACAGCAACCACACATAGTAATACTGCATTATAGTACACAATGGGAGTCATGTACAATAATACCATTGATGCTGAGATGTACTTGGATGCTCAACATTCCCCTCTGTCTTCTAATATTTCAAAATGGCAAGGCCACAGTACAAAAACAATACCAGGCCCCCAATCATAACGTATTGCTTATAGTACTTGACTCACTATATCAGGAATAGACACCTTATGTGACCCCCTAAAGCTCCTGGGTCCAGGTGTGACTATACCCACTGCACCTTCTCAAGTTACTCCCCTCTTGGCACCTGCATGTAATGAAGACCATTGCTGGGAACTAAAGAGTCCTTCTAGATGGGTGAACTGACTAAGTTGGGGTCCCTCAAATATTCCAAATTGCTAGTTTTTTTTTTTTTTTCTACTAAACTAATTTCACCCAGTAACAGAAGAAGTCTCCCAGTTCCTTTCTTCTTCTCACCCCACTACTTACACAAGCGATCCTATCCCGTCACACCTCCGGTCTCTGTCCCCTACTATTACAACTCACCTTACTAAAATTTTTAACCTCTCTCTTTCTTCTGGAATCTTCCCCTCCTCCTTCAAACATGCTGTCATAACCCCACTACTGAAAAAACCCTCTCTTGACCCATCCTGTGCTGCTAACTACCAACCTGTCTCTAACCTCCCCTTCATCTCTAAACTCCTGGAATGCTTGGTCTACTCCAGCCTAATCCGCTATCTCTCTGATAACTCTCTTCTGGACCCCTTACAATATTGTTTTCGTGCACTACACTCTACAGAAACGGCCCTCACAAAAGTCTCCAACGATCTCTTGACTGCTAAATCTAAAGGGAGCGATTCACTACTTATTCTTCTGGATCTCTCAGCAGCATTTGACACTGTAGACCACAAACTCCTCCTCACTATGCTCCATTCTATTGGCCTCAGGGACACTGCTCTCTCTTGGTTTTCTTCCTATCTCTCTGTACACTCATTTAGTGTATCATTTGCTGGTGCTATTTCTGATCCTTGCGGTTGAGGTTCCTCAAGGTTCGGTCCTAGGTTCCCTCTTCTTCTCTCTGTACACAGCCCCAGTTGGACAAACCATTTGCAAATTTGGCTTTCAATACCATCTTTATGCAGATGATACCCAACTATATACCTCATCCCGTGATATCACCCCTGCACTACAACAGAACATCAGTGACTGTCTCTCTGCTGTCTCTAACATCATGTCTTCTCTTTATCTGAAATTGAATCTTTCAAAAACTGAACTTCTTGTGTTCCCTCCATCTACTAATTGACCTAACACTGTTATTTCCATTTCTGTCTGTGGCCTTACTATTACCCCAAGGAGGCATGCCCGCTGTCTGGGAATTGTATTTGATTCAGATCTCACCTTCACCCCACATATTCAGACACCTGCATGCTCTTTTCACCTGGACCTTAAAAACATCTCTAGAATTCGCCCTTTTCTCACCATGGAAACTTCAAAAACCCTCATTGTCGCTCTGATTCTCTCTTGTTTTGACTATAACAATTCTCTTCTTATTGTTCTTCCTCTTACAAAACTCTCCCCATTACAATCTGTCCTGAATGTGGCCGCCAGACTAATCTTTCTGTCAAACCGGTACACAGACGCATCTACCTTGTGTCAGTTGCTGTATTGGTTGCCCATTCATCACAGAATACAATATAAAATGATCACACTGACCCACAAATCCATCCATAGCACTGCGCCCCCTATATCTCCTCTCTCGTCACTGTCTGCCGCCCTAACCGTCCTCTCCATTCTGCCAATGACCTTAGACTTGCATCCCCTGTTATCCGACCATCCCATTCCCATCTCCAAGACTTTTCTCGAGCTGCACTGGTGCTCTGGAATGCTTTACCCAAGACAATCCGATTAATCCACAACTACAGCAGCTTCAAAACTGCCCTAAAATCACATCTGTATGGTCAGGCTTATCACGTGCCCTGATCACAGTGTAGTGTGCGGAGATGGAGAACAATAACACCTTTTATCTTTCCTCCTGTGTTCCTCAGATCCTGGCTCCTCCATCTAGAAGTTACCCTGCACTCCTTGCACTTAGTATCTGTTTATTCACAGATACCGGCTGGTGACGGCTCATACAGCTTCAGCTACACAACCTTTTCTATTAAAAGATGGCTGGACCATGGTAGCAAACAAGTCCTCTTGTGTCCCCCTATCTCCTCATAGATTGCAGCGCCCTCACTACTATTGTTTGATATGTTTATTTCTTTGTCACATTGTAATGTCTCATATTGTCTGTTCATGTGTCCTCTGATTTGTAAAGTGCTACGGAATATGTTGGCGCTATATAAATAAAGTTATTATTATTATTATTATTATTAAATGGAAATTTATTCTGGGCAAACTAAAATGGCCTCCGCCTCTTTAAACCCCAGAGTATAATAGCTGGAGGCCCAGGGGAGGTGACAAAAATAAAAAAAAAACATTCATACTCACGTCGCCTCACCTCTTTTTAACTTTCACGATGTGGTGTGTTCCTGGTGATTTTATGTTCCTTTGGTCACCGCTGAGGCCTGTGAAGTCACATAGGCACAGCGAGCTGGAGGCTGAGAGAGAGAGCATGCCAGGTGCAGCTGAGGTGGCCCAAAAGAGGCAAGGTAAGTTTTTTTTTTTTTTTTTTTTTTTTTTAAACATCTCCCTTGGGCCTCCATCTATTACACTATGGGATTGTCACTTTCACTTTGATATAAGTTTGGCTATGTTTGCCTCAGAGACCTAGACATTAGTAGATAGGTTCCTAGGAGCCCTAAGTGTATTCTACACTGTTTTATAGATGGGTTCCTAGAAGCCCTAAGAGTGTTCTACACTATGTTTGAAGCCATTTTAAGGTGTGGTTCCTACTAAACTTCTTCAACCTGTAATAAACCTTGGACTTGAGCCCCCACCACCCCCCCCAAAAAAAAAAGAATGAGAGGTTTGCCCATCTCTACTCGGGACTCTTTGATCCATTGAAATTACTTCTAGTCTAATGTTCTGTTTCACACCAGCCCAAAGTACAATTTCTATTACTGCTCAGATATTGTAAGTTGTCACCTAATTTATGAGTCAGATGTTTCCAGATATTACATCACACACATGACATTGGTGGCTTCATCTTCATTCTCTTTTCTCTGTACAGACCCCCGAGAATAAGATTATTAAGAGAGATGCAGTCTTACCTTCTGGAAACTCCGGTATCATTTCCTTATCCTACAGGCTGCCAGATCTAGTCAGGTAAATATTACATGTCATACTCAGATATGTTATCTGGTTACTTGATATGTTACAGATCACATTAGGGAAACCTCTCAACAACCCTATTTAACATGGACAAGAAGGGATGGGAGCAATGTGGTAGGGGAGAACCCGGCAAAGTCATATCAATGTGTGATCTTAATGGAAGGGTTTGACCATTTTTTCTCTACTGTTAACCAACATCTACAGTATACAAGGTGAATATATGGAACCTATAAATATGGCCATTGTTACTGTGATATATATTTGCATGGAGGACCCTTCCATAACATGGCTGCTAATGGAGGGGCACACATCATCGCTTCCCGATGGTACAAGAACATGGCAAGTCATTGTGATTGGATGGGAAAAGGCTTAGTGACGTGTCTGTCACATGTCCCTCCAGTAGCAGACATGATATGTTATGTGAATTGCACAGAAGATGACTTGAACAAAGGGGCATGGTGCATAAATTGTAGAAAACTCTGCATCCCAGTAACAATGACCATATTAGTAAGTGCCATGTAGTCACCTTAGATGCATATTAGTGCACAGTAGTGACAAAGTGGACAATCCCTCTAATTATATAACCACAACTCATATTTAAAGGGGTTGTCCAGGAATTGTTATTTATGGCCTATTCTTATGATAAACCATAAATATCTGGTGATGGGCCGAAAGGTGGCCCCGCGCCAATCAGCTGTTTAGGGCCACTTCCAACACCACTTCTGCAGTATTGGTTTCCAGCCACTACACAGGGGCTATCTGCTTATGGTTTCATGCAGTGTATAGTGCAGGCATCGGAAGTTGCCCTTAACTGCTGATCTGTGCAGGGGCCACCTCTTGGCCCCCACAATCAGATATTTATGGCCTACCCTAAGGATAGGCTATAAATAAAAATTTCAGGCCAACCTCTTTAAAGGGGATGTCCAGGACCCAGACGTCTTCTAATTTGTAATATATTATTCTTACCAGAATGGCCAACTTTTCCCTGTTGTCAATGCAGTGACATGATCACTGGAAGTGATTCCTGTAACATCATGAATAAGTGCAAAATGAATAGTGCCATACCGGGCTTGTATATTATAATGCCATTTTATTGTATCCCTGCAGTTTGGGTGTATGGACCATATCAGCAAAATTTGATACCACACCACATCAAATTTATACCACAAACTTTGAAGTGAAAGAATATGGTAAGAGAGTATTGTCAGGGATCGGGGTCTCACACAAGATATATCCGATCACTAATTCAATGGGGTATCTGTACAACTTACTCACCACACACACACATGTGATCATACAAAGGGGAACTCAGTTTCCACACTCCCTTTCAACTCACCTGTCACACCAGGCTATACAGGCATGAAGTGACCTTCTACAATCACACATCCATACAGATAGCTGCCACCACTCACCACTTATTTTAGACAAGACGTCAATATACCCAAACCAAAGAAAAGGGTAACAAACCTAAGCGATATTTACTCTCTTCAGAATTGTGATGATGTTTAGAGCCAAGGACAATCATAAATTTTAATATACACAAAAAAGTACAGTGCTTAACAATAAAAGATGTCATAAAAAATATATACAATGTGAAATAAAATGGGAATAATGTACAGACCTGTTTTTAGGACAGGCGGTAGAGCCCCGCAGAAGGAAGACAGAGACAGTACCCATGCTAGAGGTGGATCCAAAGAATATGACAGATGTCATGTATCGCCTCACATTTATGGACTCTCAGCTTTGCTCATGTCCTGTAACCTCCGACCTCTGAAGTCATTTCCCTTTGTTGGATATCAGAGCTTTTAGCCTGTCCTGTGGAGTTGCAATGTCTGCCTCACTCCACACACACTGATTTACTAATTAGATTGACCACGATTGAATTAGCAGCCAGGAATGAGTTGTGGTTTCCAATTGCCATACAAATTACACAGGAGCTGCGCTGATACATTGAAGCGAACTCATCTATGACAATGACCACAAGAGTTAAAACATAACCAGACTAATCTAATAACACAATATAATATATACATATTTCATCACAAATATCACTATATGATATGCTTGTAATATGATATCAGTTTAATGTTGGTTCTTTTAGTATTTCTAACACTTTCTACTTGGTTTCCCATATAGCTTTACCCTCATTTGAGATTCAGCTGATTCCCAAGCAGAAATATTTTTATATTGATGATCTTGAATTTTCTGTGGATATTAAAGCAAGGTAAGAACAAGATTTGTGTGAATGGAAAATGAGTGTTGGATCCCATTTTATTAGAAGTATAAAAAAAAAAAAAAAAAAAATCAAAAAAGAGAGAATCAGAATCTTAGTTTCACCTCCCGCCAGTTCTTAGACCCTATAAGACTACATTCACATCTGCATCAAAGGTTCCATTCATCCAAAAAAAAGGCACCACTATAACAGAAACCTATCAGCCCAATTAAAGTCAATGGGGTCCATCAGTATCCAATATAGGTTAATGTCCCCATATAATGGCCACCATACATGATAATGTCCCCATATAGTGAGAGGTAAGTACTGCACTAATATTCGTGTGTCCTGCGGCCTACAAGTCAAAAAAGTGATAGGGCAGGAAGCCTTTCCTTACCCTTACTGCAACCGGACTGGGGTCAGGCTCCTCTTCTCCCCAGTACTGTGATCCAGTTATAATTATAACAATCAGATCGGCAGAGCTGAGGAGACGTGGCTGCATCCCACCACTGCTGGAATGTCCTAGTGGTCGGGGATATATCTACAGGAGAGAACTGTATCGTACGATTGTGCTGTTTTTGATCATCTGGTTTCTGTGGTTTTCTCTTCTATATCAGATACCTCTATGGGAAGCCTGTAAATGGCATGGCATTTGTAATATTTGGGGTCAAGAAAGATGATGCAAGGATCAATCTACAAGACACCCTGAGACGGATTGCGGTAAGGAATAAAATTTTTGAATTCATTTCAATGCAAATTTCCTTCTGTTAATTTTTTTTTTTTTTTTTGCGCTCTTCTGAGCACTGCTGACACCTGTTATTGATCCTTTTCTTCATCGCCATGTTCTGTCCATTAGATTACAGAAGGAGAAGGACGAGCTGTGTTGAGGAGAGAAGATCTTGTGAAGAGCCTTAGAAATGCTGCTGATATGTTACAGTATACTTTATATATGTCAGTCACTGTTACCACTGATAAAGGTAAGTACTGTAAGGTGAACAAACCTGAATGTTCTTAGGTTATCATGTCAACTTTAGTAGCTATGTGCTGTATACAGTTACTCTATAGCTTTATACATTTACTAAAGGAGATTTTCATTGTGAAAGAATCCTATACTGACCTGAGTGCCTGTCTGACCCCAGTCATATAAGCAACTGGTTAGCTTCCCATCCAATTTTATCACAGAGGAACAGGTGCAAGGGCAAGCACCATTTTTCGGTCTCCATTACTTTCCATTATCTCTTGTCTATATATATATATATATATATATATATATATATATATATATAATCTTGTATATCACATTTTTATAATAAACATATTTTTTAAACAATTTCTAGTTATTCTTTTTAAATTTTCCATATTATCATCTATATATGAAATATTAAATTAAAATTAAATTAAATTAAATTAAATTAAATACATATATTAAAAAAAATACTAGAAACCTTGCAACTCTTGCCACTAGGCATAAAATAGTCTGTGTCTCCTGGAGATGGCCATAGACACAATGGTCTGGAGCAGACAGTATAGACTTCTATTGGAGAGTTTCTGGGCATGCTCTGTGACCTATTCAGAGGCCATTTCACATAGGGTGAGTAGATAAGCTGAGACAATCAACTATTGTGACTGGTGGATTCTGTGTCTTATCTACATATAAATGATAGCTGTGATCATCAATGTGCTGATAAGTGAGGCAACTGCTATAAAGAAATCTACTATAGAAAACAGGAAGTATCGGCATATTATTTGGTTCGGTGACCAGAGACAAAATTGAAGGATTTTTTTTTTTTAATATAGATAATAGCATGGATTTTTTTTTTTTTTTACAAAAACACACAAACAATTATATAAATATATTTTTTAACATAAAATGTAATTTAATAGGTAAAATGGGTAATTTTCTGGCTTGAAATGAGCGCTGTTATCTAGGTACAGCATAGCACTAATATACAGGCAGTGTATGTCAGTAATATCAGGCTGTACTGGCTATTTGGTATTTGGCTATTGTAGTGACATTACTGTGTTTTGTGCTGCATTGTGTATTACGTATGTGAATAATAAATAGTCTGTACATTTATTATACTTGTATTACAGTTTGAATACAATATACAGAGCTCTGTAACTTTCAGACTTCAGTTGCAGCCTATTTCCTCACTTGCCTTTTACTTCACTTTCCTTGTTCAAGTCTTATCTAGAGCTGAAATTAAAGGGATTGTCCAGTTTCAGCAAGTAAATGTTATTGTTTGTGTAATGAAAATATAAAGTAGAAAAGACCCAGAACATTTTTATTTCTGTGTTGATGGAGCTGTATAAAAGTTTCATTTTGTTGAAAAACTATAGTTTTTATTGCTAATATTTTGCTAATATTTAGTACAGCTAACGCTTTCCTTTTTACTGTTTTTATATAAATATACACACATATATACAGTATTTCATATTTTTTAACCCCTTCCCACCGCAGGTCTTTTTTGATTTTCATTTTTGACTCCCCGCCTTCCAAAACCCATAATTTAAATATTTTTCCATTCACAGTCATATGAGTGTTTATTGTTTGTGGGACAAACTGTTTATCATAATGGTATCATTTAATATTCCATATAATATACTGGAAAGCTAAGAAAAAATTCGAATTTTTCTTTTTTTATAAACACCCATAAGACATTCCTGCGTCATATATGATGTAATATTATATAGATATACAGCAGAGTCCTACATTACACTTGTGCTCACCACATGGATTCCTGTCTTCCTCTTAGGCAGTGAAATTGTGGAAAGTGAACTGGAAGATATTCCAATTGTGAGATCACCATTTAATGTTCTCTTTTCCAAAACCTCCAAATATTTCAAGTCTGGAATGCCCTTTGACCTTACGGTAGGTGACCTTTGTTAATATACTGTATATTAAGGTACAAGTAAGCCATATATTAATAAGTGCATGCTACAGCTACGTGTGTCTAGTGATCCACCAGCTCATACCTCACCAAAACATCAAAGAGATCGTCCAAAAAAGAGACCTAACTAAACTCTCCGTTTACATGTCCTCCATTCCATTGCTGGTCGTCCAGTCAGTGAAGTTTTCGGTCCTTGCCGGACTTGTAGTGATGACATCCATTTGTCATTGTGTGACATCTGCAGCCAATCACTGGTCTGAGAAGTAACATGTGCCCAAACAGCACAAGATCACCTGACCCCAGCAGTTATAGATGTGTATCAGAATAGAGTAGAATAATAACTTTATATAGCGCCAACATATATCGCAGCACTTTACAAGTCAGAGGGGACATGAACTGACAATAGTAGTGAGGGTCCTGCTCGCAAGAGCTTACAATCTATGAGGAGATAGGGAAACACAAGAGTTCAGAGGGCTTGTTTTCTACAATGGTCCAGCCATCTATTAATAAATAAGGTCATATAACTGAAGCTGTATGAGCCGTCACCAGCCGGTATCTGTGACTATACAGATTAGAGATGGGCAAATCAAAGCTGCAGAAGTGGAATTCGATCGGAATTTCAGGAAATCTTCGATTTGCCTTGATTCCGGATTTCCTCATGCTTCGATGCATCGAATCGCATTTTTTTTATAAAATGGCCACTGCACATGTTAGGACAAGGGGCAAGGGACTCTGGGAGCTCGGGATTACCCACAATGCCAAGCGTGCAGCTAATCAGCAGCCAGACGGACCTGTGATGTCACAGCCCTAAAAAAATCCTCGGCCATTTTAGGTACAGTCATTCCACATCGCTCTTACTGTAGGGACAGACGCCTGCAGACTTAGAAAACATAGAAGTTCAGGGAAAAAGCCTTAGAACTGTAGGTAAAGGATAGGGAGGAACTGAGAGAAGAATTTGGGGTGGTTGCAGGGTCATTTACAGCAAGAATTCTAATACACATTGCAGCACTCACTGCCATTATACTGCTGCTCATTACTCATACCTGTGTCTTCAAGGTGGAACACAACAAGCCTTTTGCAGTGCAGTACAGCAAAAAAAAGTGAATTATTATCCACTAATATCTGCATTTATGTGTAATAAACGCCATTTATAAATACAGTATTGTCAATAATAATTCAATAATTCTTAGTGGTTATCACTTATTTAAAGGTGTTTATTAGTGTGGAAACCCAGTATAAAGTTGCAGCCATTTATCAATACAGTATTGGCAATAATTCAATAATTCTTAGCCACAAATCTCTGCCTTTATCACGCTTTTTTTATAGGTGTTCATTAGTGGGGAAAGAAATAAGGGACATATTTGCCATTCTCTTCAAAGTAGAAAATAACAGGCTTTTTTGCCCTTTGCAATTATGTTTTTTCATCAAACAGTATGTCAGACAGAGAAGCAACAGGCCCTGCACAGGGGAGGGCCACAGGCCTAAATGTTTATGGCGCAGGCATAGGTCGCACAAGAGTAAGGGGGCGTGGCAGCAGGGGTCATTTATAGAGGCCTGAGCTCCCAGTGTCAAGTAGCGGTCGTGTCTTGACCAGGAACCTAATGGTTGCAGACTGGTTAACTCGGTCATCCACTTTATCCCAAGTCACATCAGATACCCCCAGCCAAGAGTCGGTAGGTTCATCAGACACATCCCTTAGTTGGCATGGCCTGGCAGCAGGCCCTGTGCCCTCACCTGTCCTCAACCTGCCTCTGTCCTTTTTTGTTCCCTCAGCTAGAGAACTACTCTATGCTGTGCTGTCAGATCCACTATACAGTGAGGTGGAGGTACTAGATGACAATCAGCAGCTACTGCTCAGCCAAGATCTGGAGGAGACATCCGCCGCTTCCTCTGGTAGGTGGGCAAGCAGTGATGAGGAGAGTGGCGTGGGAGCTGGTGTTGAGGAGGACATCAATGACCTGCAGATAGTAGTGGATGATAATGTAGCCGATCGTAATTGGGAGCCTGGTGACGAAGGGGCTTCATCGTCATCAGGAGCAGAGGGTTGCAGCTTGCGCATGAGGCAGTGGCGGAGTCAGCAGAATGGCAGTGGGAGGTTGGGAGCTAAACGTGCCCGGGGTAGACCACCCACTTCGCAGCAGCCTACCTGCTCGGAAAGCAGTGGTACAGGGGTTCACGGAGGCAGTGGCGGTAGTAGTCAGTTACTGCGGAGTGTTGGGGTTAAATCACCTACTCGGCGGTGTGGCAGTTTTTTGTTAAGCCTTCGGGGAAGGTGAACATGGCCATATGTTCGATCTGTGGGTGGTAGGTGAAGTGTGGCCAGGGTGCCAATGTTGGCACCACAGCCCTGTGTCAGTGTATGGCCTCCTTACGCTGCTGCCACCTCCTCACTCTGCCACTGGGTCACTGTATGGCCTCCTAAGGCTGTTGCTACCTACACATTATATCACCTTGTCACTCTGTGGCCTACTCACTCTGCTGCCACCTCCGCACTCTGCACTGGGTCACTGTATGCCCTCCTCATGCCGCTGCCACCGGGTCACTGTATGGCCTCCTCATGCTGCTTCCACTGGGTCACTGTATGCCCTCCTCATGCTGCTTCCACTGGGTCACTATATGCCCTCCTCATGCTGCAGCCACCGGGTCACTGTATGGCCTCCTCAGCTGCTGCCACTTGGATACTGTATGGCCTCCTCATGCTGCTGCCACCTCCACATTATGTCACTCTCCCGCTCTGTTTCCTCCTCATCTTGTTGCCAACTCCACATTGTCGCCTTGCCACTCTGTAGACATCTACGTGGAATCAGCAGACGATGGTGTAAAAGGAGTGCACTCTTTCACGCTACATTAGGATATGGGGCCTCTGCACGATTCTTTCTACCTGGCCCTAACGTGGACCTGGAAGACTGAGTTCACAAATTAGTTGGTCAGTTTTGGCCCCGTAACTGGCCAAATAAGTGAAGTGTGCAGTGGTTCTAAGAGCGACACCTGTCATGTGCATGTCACACTGACTCACAGTATTGTTTGAGTACCACAGCAGAATCCAAAAATATAAACAAATATTCTCCTTTCATTAAGTTTTTAAAAAGGATTTACCATAAAAAGACATATTTGATCATTTGTGTTTATACCGCATGGGGCATAGATTTAAAAAAATCCAGTCAATACATTTTATGTAGCCTAAAATATTACCTATAAGAGGTAAAACCTGGAGCACCATAAAAAAGCCAACATACAAAAATTACTTGTTTTCCATAGAACATATTTTTTATTCTACTAAAATGTGAAAAGTAAACCACAAATTTGGTATCACCAGATACCAATCTGTAGAATAAGGATAACTTCTTATTTTTGCTTGCTGGGTTTATTTTTTATTATATATATATTATAGCTCTAAGATGACTTTTTTTCCCAAAGGTATTTGTGACAAATCCTGATGGTTCTCCTGCAAGTCAAGTACCAGTAGTGGCTGATCCTGGAAATGTGAAGGGTATAACAGGAGACGAGGGGACAGCCAGGCTGACACTGAACGCTGGGTCAAATTTAAAAACCCTTCCAATTACTGTGAGTATCTGAGCTAATTAATATATTGTGTGGTATCAGACAGATTATCAATTAAAATGACTTCATTAAAATCATCCAATAGCAAACAAAGAGCCCAAGTAGATTAAAGTATTTACTTGTCACACAATATGCTCCAATAATACCAAGTATAACCAGTACCACCAAGTCCAATGACTGTCTGTGCTGTTCAACCACAGACCTGGCACTTGCATGATATCCTTGTCCTACCCATGCTTTCATAGACCCATTAATTTACTTCAGTGTACCCTGGACAAAAACAGACAGATGGGACCTGTCCTGAGCTTTGACCCCATACATGGACTCATGATAATATATGGTCATGTGTATGAGGCTATAGAAACAGGTTAGTGTGTTAGCTGTGTAAAATATGGCTATCCCACTGACATGACACATGGTCATGAAGCCTTACTCTTTGTTTGAGGAAAGAGAGTCCTATGTTTCTGTAGGATGATGGAAGCTACACCGTCTATGAAATGGCTTTTGGTGGGCAATTTTGCCCAGATTGGCTTCTATATCTGTTTTTTGTGTTCTCTTGTACTTTGAGAATGTATTGTGCATTGTATGATGTGTATTGTGCTGTTTATTGTATATGCTGATGACTTCTTACACTTTATGAAGTATCACTGTCACTTTTGCAGCTGAATTATCGCATCTACTTCAGTCTTACTTTCTGGACAGTGTGTAGTGTAATGATTGCAAGTTCTAACCAAACAGGTGGATCTCTGTTGTGTCTACTGGTCCTTTTTATCCATGGTACAGCCTATGCATGCTACATCCTGATTCCTTACAGTCACACCAGGCCATAAAAGAGAGACTTTCCTGTGTTTTGGGTCCTTTCCATCAGGAACTTTCCTGTGACCCTTTTTTTCGGTGTGGAGTTTCCTCAGGATCACTGCCCTCACACTGAGAGGTTGCTAAGCATTCAGAGAGTTTCAAAGATCCTTGCTGCAAATGAGCAGCAGCAAAACATAGTGTATGACACTGTCAGGATTCCTAGGACTCTATTAGAGATTAATGAACCTCTGAAGATTTGTTTCAGGTTTGGGTGATTTGGTCCAAAGATTCATTTCAGATCTAATAAGTTCGTCAAGAACCAGAATTTAAATTGACTTAAGACAGAGTGTATGACACTGTAAGGGCTCCTAGGAACCCATCTATAAAACCTAGTGTAGAGCACTCTTAGGGCTCCTAGGAACCTATCTATAAAACCTAGTGTATGGCACTGTCAGGGCTCCTAGGAACCTAACTATAAAACATAGTGTAGAATACTCAAAGAACCTATCTATAACACACAGTGTAGAACACTCTTAGGGCTCCTAGGAACCTATCTATAAAACATAGTGTAGAATACTCTCAGGGCTCCTAGGAATCTATCTATAAAACATAGTTTATGACACTGTCAAGGCTACTAGGAACCTATCTATAACACACAGTGTAGAACACTCTTAGGGCTCCTAGGAACCTATGTAGCCCATTTTTAGCTCTCTAACTCAGATGGGAACTTGTAAGTTCATAATGCAAGTGTATGCCTAGATGAAAAGCGATGAAGTGGCTTTCCAGAAAAACAAACCAAAACTTCTCCCTTGATGGGAGCAGAAAGCTGCACTAACATGATATTAGAAGCAATGGTGTTTCCTATTTTGTAGTTATTGTGCCAGTGTGGGACTAGCAAGTGGCAACAACAGAATTTGAAGAAATATTTGTGGCAGACTGTCAGCGTGCCTGAATTACCTACTAGTTAACAAAGGCAGAATTGGCTTTTTTTTTTTTTTTTTTAAAAGTATCTCTTCTTTTTTATCAATGAATTTTTTTTTCATCTGATGCCTCAATATATTCTGTACTCTGCTGATATTCTGATTCCAGGTGAGGACATCACATCCTGCGATCCTTCCTGCTCGCCAAGCAACTGCATCAATGACAGCCAATACTTATCAGTCAGGTGGAAATTACCTGCACATCGGTATCACTGACTCAGAAGTCAAACCTGGAGACAGACTTGTTGTAAATTTCAATATTCGTAATAACAATCCAGACGTTCAGAAACAGATAAAACACTTCACCTACCTGGTAAACAGTTTCTATATTTATCTCTCCAATGGAACTTTGTTGCAATAAAGGCTTAATCTCAGGAATATCTATGGGCACATACTGTAGATATTTCCACCAGGGAGAAGCTTATGCAGTCTGACACTATATAGTATCATAATGGTGTCTGTATACAGGAAGAACTATTGTAGAATTATGATGACATGGCTGATGTAACTAAGATATAAGATCTGTTATGTTACTAGTTGGATCCATGTTTGACCTTCTTTCTACTGTTTTCATCCTTTTAGATCATGAACAAGGGCAGGATACTGACAGTGGGCAGGCAACCTCGGCTACAGGGTCAGGCTTTGGTTATTATGGCTCTCCCCATCACAGAAGAATTCATCCCATCCTTCCGTATAGTTGCATATTACATTGTCGGAAATGAGATTGTCTCAGATTCTGTCTGGGTGGATGTAACAGACTCCTGCATGGGAACGGTGAGGACTCTTATCTGGAATACAAAAAGCATTGCCCATGTCCTCTTGCAATTTACTAAGAAGAACTAAATAGTGGACACTTGTGTACTGTAAAGAGATTCTGGAGTGCAAAGTTCTATGCTCAAGAAATGTGACAAAGAGAAGAGCAGAGCATAAACCCAGACAATTCACATCCTATATTATAAAATATACAGTTGTAGCAAAACTCACACTAAGGGTCATTACAGATGGCCGATGTGAGGCTCAACAATCCCCGATCAGTGATATGGCAAGTTTAATGGGCATTTACATGGCCCAATGTAAACTGTATAGGAGACTGAGCAATTGTTAATACAACTGTTTGGATCATTGATCTATCCGTTTACATTATGCCAGGAAACAACCTCTGTTCACACAGGGATGCCAAACCTCATGCATCATTTATGTTACATAAGTGATCAGCCAGCGAATGAATGTTTTCTGGTTTGTTGAATGATCGATGTCTTTTTTCAATGGAGCAAAATCTGACTGAATGTTGTTGGGCACAGCCCGTCTAAAAGGCCCATAAAGGGTTTTTCCCATCTTGGCAAATCACTGCCAATAAATACCTGATTCTATGTCTCGACCAATAGGGCAAGATTTACAGGAACAGCGCAGAGCATCCCTGCTTGACTGTTTCTGTATCTCCCTTAGGGGTGAATGGGAGTTGTGGAAACAGTATAGCAGAGCGAGCTGTACTCTTTCCCTATCTTCGGCAGTTACAGAATCGGTTTAGCTCACTGTAGTACTCTGTTTCCGTACCTCCTATTTACCTCATATAGAAGAGCCACATTCGACTATTTCCGTAACTCCCATTCCAGGGGACTGGAGAAGGAGCACTGTATTCCCGTCCCATGTTTGGCTGAGATAGGAATATCCCTTTACCTGATGCTGATACAGTAACTTCCCGCAGCAGGAAATCTTATCACAGAACACAACAAAATTCAGTGAAAGAGCTGAGTTAATGTTCTGTGCTGCAGTGATAACCTCTGATGTATATAGTTGTATTGGAAAAACAACACACCTGACATGATAGATCCCTAATATATTACAAATATCAAAGAATGGTCCATTCTATATGTCTAGTTTATATACAGTAGATATACATGACATATATATATATATATATATATATATATATATATTGTGAAAAATAATTACAAACAAGGTGCATGTGAATACCATTATCATGAAATGAATACACACTTGTCATTATAGAGACCACATAGCACATGTGCCACAAGTTATCCCTTGACCATGCATAGTATCATAAGCAGTCCCTGCGCATGTGCCACTCATTGTGATGCACACTAGTATCCAAACAGTCAAACAGCAGTTCTGTCAGACAGAGGACATGTATATGGTGAATGTTGTCTAAAAAGTCAAAGTGTGAATGTGCCACAAACTCAGGAGCATGCGCAGTAGAGGACGGTGTACAAAAGACTGATAATCTATAATTATTGCAGGCAAATGTTCACATGGGAAAGATAACAGCACCTGAGCAGTCCAAAGACAGCACAAAATATACAGAATTGCCCCATAATAAGAAACAGATATGTAATAGAATATCAGACAAAAATATATAGCAGAGAACAGAGAAGGCGCAAAGTATTAGACATAGAGTGAAACGAAACCTTGCAGGTACAAAGTATAGTACAGTAAGTTCTCACACAAATCTAAATATAATATAATACACTACATTATAACATATATAATACAATATTGTATATTTCATACTGATGCACTAAATGTAATTGTATTGAACCTGAAAGTCCTATAAAAATATCAAGTGAAATAGTGCAACCCCCAATATCATCAACCAAACACCAATGTGCAAATAAAATACTGTATAAAGCTGCTGTGTATCCAGATCAATGGTTATACCAAAACCCACCATCTACCTACCCTTGCATTAATCTACTACCCCCACATGTAGGGGTGAATAATTTTACTGGGCTATAAATGAAAAACAATACATAAAATATTTATATACAATAAGTGACATGTCAGTGAATCCCATATATCAGCTCCTCTACAAACTGCCCATAGTACTTATTTTATAATGTTACCCCCTGTGCTATATGGAGAATGTCTGCTCACCTACCTATGTTATACCCTGACACAGCTGTCGGTGACCGGTAACACGTATAGAGACAACAGAGCCCAAAGCCCTGGTTCTTCCATGAGATTCAAACTACAAGCAGATCACTTGGCCAATGTGGCACTCGTGGCTGTAGACAAAGGGGTCTATGTACTGAACAGCAAATTTAAGATCTCCCAAAAGAAGGTGAGAAATCTATTGTAAATCATATTAGAAATCATGGCCATGTTAAAGTGTGGCAAGGGATCTATTTATGAAGGTCAATAATTATTTGTCTGTCTTACTTGTCTAGTTGTTGGAATTCATGGAAAAGTCAGACCTTGGCTGCACCCCGGGAAGTGGTGCCAATAGTATGGGGGTGTTTTATGATGCCGGCTTGGCCCTCCAGTCAAGTCTCCAAACAACAACCCAGCAGAGATCAGGTGATAGATATCATCTCATGTTACTAAGAAAACATATTTTATTAAATAGTGATAAGGTTTTTCCATGGAAGAGAAGTGGAGGAGAGTCATTTTTCCTGTCGAGATGAAGACAGGGAAGATGTACAGATGTGTCCACACTTAACCAATGTCCACATTAGTTAACCAATCTAAATTCTCATGAAACAATTTAGTTACAATATTGCAACATGCTAACAAAAGCCTTGTCAGGGTTCAATTCACACCTCCCTTTTCCCTCACAGAGTGGCCACACATAGACACGAATCAGGAGATCATGTTGATTTAAAAAATTGCTTAGTTTGCAACGCAGTACAGAATCGAAATCCAAGATAATAGTCAAAGGTAGAGGTCAGGAATATGAATACAGGTAACAAAACAGCAGAGAAGTGTTTAGCCAGGGATAAGTCTCAATAGCGAGCACACATGTGTGAGCAGATGACCTGTTTATAGGAAGTCAGAATCAGCCCCAGACTTGATTGGTAGATAGACTGTCAATCACACAGGTAGGCTAATATTAATTACTATTTGTGGGGCAGAGGGAAACAAAGGTGTAGGAGATGGGTGTGGTAGAAAATCAATTACAGAGAAGAGGTAATAGAGCAGTGTTCAGACAGAACGACAAGAACCCTAAGCAAAGAATCAAAACTGAACATGCATCCTGCGCCGCAGTGCGCAAGCGGATGGCGCAGAAGTTCAAACAGTTGCGCACGTAACACACTTATTCTTAAATCACAATTAAAACAAAAGCACACTTAGAATGAAAACACACTCTCAAGCTCACACACTCTATATTACTTAGGTTTTAAAGCTGTTCTCAGCTGCACAGAAAGCTGCAACTGATTCCTCTGGTTGCAAAGGAACTGCACACAGCAAGCGTAGATTATGATGTTAATCTGTTTTCCCTTTGTCCCAATAGCAGCACAATAGTGGGGTATTTATGCCTCTGTGTGCTGGTAGGGCAGAATGGAATTTTTTATAAATAACAAATGGTTAAGTTATTAACCCTTCCCCCTCCTCAATATAAGGAAGGAAGCACCAACCCTCCAATGTGTAATTATAAAGACAAATACTTAACACATTGGGGGGAGCCTTGTGCTGCTGTTGGAACTAAGGGAAAACATATTAACATAATGATCTACACTTCCCTTCCATCCCACCAGCAGCACAATAGTGGGGATCTAGCAAGAAGTACCCCTAGGGAGGGCCCTCTTGAAGGGAGGGCCCTCTTGAAATATAAATTCTTAGGCATCTGCCGACATCCAAGGAGTGAAGTTTGAACTCCTCTGGAGTAGCAGGATTTGCAAAAGACACAGGTAGTGCAATAATCTGATTCAAGTTGGAGTAGGAAGGCACCTTGGGATAAAATCCCAGCATAAACCTTAATTGAACTCTATCTAAATGGAAATAGATATAAGGTACCACAGATGACAAAGCTTGCAGTTTCCCAACTCTTTTAGCTGAGGTTACTGCCAAAAGGAATACAGGTGTGTGTAAGGAATTTGATGTCAATTTCCTCAAGAGATTCAAATATTGTAAAAAAGTTCAGTATTGTAAATTCAGTGTCACCTGCCAAGGTTTCCTAAGCCTTTAAATGGTCCCTCAGTCTGGTTCAGTAGGACACACAATCATGGAAGACGCTGATTATGGATTGTATTACTGAATCATTGAAATGAATGAACGTTTCAAAGATATTCTAATTTATTGAGATGCATCTTTATATAAGCTTTAGTACTGCTATGGCTTGTTATGCAATTTACAGTAAAAGATTATTCAGAGATGCAGTCATCAATGCGTACACTATAATATCACTACACTAATCACATATACTTGTCACTTAATCTTGAATCACACTTAAAACAAAACCACACTTAGATCAAATCACACTCGCAATCTCACACACTCACTTTATAACTTAGCTTTTAAAGCTAAGAGAGAACATATTAAGAAGTATGTGGAAGTGAATGTGTTTAGCAATGACCATGTGTAATGCAAGAGGTACCTGCTACAAGTTGTGCAGAGCAGCAAGCCTGAGTATAGCTACTGTGAGATAAGCCAGTGTACTGGTGTCAGAGACTGGAAGATACTGGGAGACACTGGCCAAAGTGCATAGGCTGTGAGTATAATAGAGCGGGGTTGAACAGTGGTCAGGGTGAGACTGGCTACTATGGACTGAGGGCACCATGGACTGGTGGGGAAAAGAGAATTTTACCTTACTACTCCATCTCCTGTTTAATAGAGTGAAAGGCTCTAGAAACAACAGTGTACAGATATTTCCTCTTCTACCTTTCCTCTTAGCTGGACACATCCAGCTATGTATACTGTATCAAGAAATAAGCAGCATTCAGGAATATGATGTCACAGTGTTATGCTATCTATTCTAATCTGTTTTGTGAATTATTTTTGTGTTAAGGGTTTTGCTGGTATGTCATGGTGTATTGATTGATTTTTTATTTTTATTTTTTTTTTGTTTGACAAATTTAAATCCTTAATAAAATTTTAGCTAAGTTTCAGGGTGGACAAATCTGTATTCGTTTTGTTTTGTTTTGTTTTGTTTGAGTTGGAAGGGACCTCAAGGGCCATCGAGTCCAACCCCTGCAAAAGCAGGAATTCCTAGATCATCCCAGCTATATACCTATCCAGATTCCGCTTGAAGATTTCAATTGATGAAGAACTCACCACCTCCCGTGGCAGCCTATTCCACTCCCTCACTACCCTTACTGTTAGAAAGTTTTTCCTAATGTCTAATCTGAATCTCCTTCCCCTTAGTTTCATCCCATTACTTCTCGTACTTCCTTCTGCTAATGAGAAAAGGGTAGATCCCTCTGCACTGTGACAACCTTTCAGATATTTAAATACCGCTATTAAGTCTCCCCTTAGCCTTCTCTTCTGCAAACTAAGCAGTCCCAATTCTTTTAGCCTTTCCTCGTAGGACATGGTTTGTAGACCTTCCACCATTTTGGTTGCTCTTCTCTGGACCTGCTCCAATAAATCGATGTCTTTCTTAAACTGGGGAGCCCAGAACTGTACACAGTATTCCAGGTGGGGTCTGACCAGGGCAGAGTACAGCGGAATAATTACCTCTCTTGATCTAGCTTCAATGCTCGTCTTGATACATCCTAGAATTTGGTTAGCCTTTTTAGCCACCGCACCGCACTGTTGACTCATGTTGAATTTGTGATCTATTATTATGCCCAGATCCTTTTCCCCTGTGCTATCACTTAGTTCTATTCCTCCCATACTATATATGCTTCTTGCATTTCTGTTACCCAGATGTAAGACTTTGCATTTGTCCCTGTTGAATACCATTTTGTTCACCTCAGCCCATTGTTCCAGTGTGTCTAAGTCCTTTTGGATGCATTCTCTCTCCTCACTAGTGTTGGCCATTCCTCCTATCTTAGTATCATCTGCAAATTTTATTAGTTCCCCATTAACTCCATCATCCAGATCATTTATAAAAATATTAAAAAGTACTGGTCCCAGGACAGAGCCCTGCGGCACCCCACTTTTTACTTTCTTCCAGTTTGATGTATAGCCATTTAGAATTACTCGTTGTGCCCGATCATTAAGCCAATTGTGAACCCACCTCACTGATATTTTATCAAAGCCATACTTGATCATTTTTTCAATAAGAATGTTATGTGATACTTTATCAAAGGCCTTACTAAAGTCAAGATATACTATGTCCACTGCATTCCCCTGGTCCAACCATTCAGTGACTTTATTATAGAAGGAAATAAGATTAGTCTGACAAGATTTATTAGGCATAAAGCCGTGCTGGCTCTGATTAATTAAAGCCTTCCCATCCAGGTACCTAATTAAATGTTCTTTAACGATTTGTTCAAAGATTTTTCCTACTATCGAGGTCAGACTTACCGGCCTATAATTTCCTGGGTCGTCCCTATTCCCCTTTTTGTAGATGGGGACCACATTTGCCCTTTTCCAATCTAGAGGGACCACTCCTGTTTCCCATGACTTATTAAAGATTATTGCAAGGGGTTCTGTTATTTCCTCTGCTAATTCTTTTAAAACTCTAGGGTGTAAATCATCCGGTCATGGGGACTTGGTTTCCTTAATCTTAGCTAAATGTTCTCTTACCAAACCTTCACTTATAATCAGCTTGGAGTCCTCAATCCCCTCATCACTATCACCATTAATGTTGATATTTCCATCCATTTCTTGGGAGAAGACGGATACAAAATATGAATTTAGTAACTCCACCTGCTGATCCACCATGTTAACTTTTTCACCCTTTTCGTTCTTCAGGACTCCAATGGTTTCCTTCACTTTTCTTTTGCTCTTAACATATCCCCAAAAACCTTTTACCTTACTCTTAACTTCTTTTGCAAGCTTCAATTCGTATTCAGCCTTAGCTTTTTTAATGCTTATCTTGCAGAGTCTGCAAACTGCTGTATACTCTCCCTTAGATATAGCTCCCATCTTCCACTTGTTGTATGTTTCCTTTTTCTTTTTTAGTAGGTTATGTAATTTTTTGGTCATCCAACCTGGAGTTTTTAGGTGATTCCCATTTTTCTTGCTTCTAGGTATTGTTAGTTCCTGTGCATTAATGATTTCCCTACGGAAAATTTCCCACCCCTCATGTGCATTTTTGTGCTTAAGTATTTTTCGCCATGGAATTCTACAAACCCTTACCTTTAGGCCCCTAAAATCTGCCCTACTAAAATTGAGCCTTCTAGTCTTTGTCTTCTCAGGTCTTCTTCTTACAACCCCAAACTCAAGTATAGCATGGTCGCTGAATCCCAATGTCCCTGCTATCCTTAATTCCTTAACCATGTCCTCCTTGTTAGTTAAAACTAGGTCCAGAATGGATGTTCCTCTCGTGTTTTTTTCTACTAACTGGGCAATGAAGTTGTCTGCTAGAGAGGATAAAAATTTCTGCAATATTCTGCAAGTAGTAAAGTGGTTCTTAAAAGTGACAGCATTAGAGATGGGCGAACATCTTAGGATTTGTTTAGTTTCAGGTGGCTCAGGTACCAGATCATTTTGGGTCGAACAAGTTTAGGTGTGAAACACACTTTAATTGGCTTAAAGCGCAGAATACAACACTGTCAGGGCTCCTAGGAACCTATCTATAAAACATAGTGTAGAATACTCTTAGGGCTCCTAGGAACCTATCTATAAAACATAGTGTAGAATACTCTTATGGCTCCTAGGAACCTATCTATAAAACATAGTGTAGAATACTCTTATGGCTCCTAGGAACCTATCTATAAAACATAGTGTAGAATACTCTTATGGCTCCTAGGAACCTATCTATAAAACATAGTGTAGAATACTCTTATGGCTCCTAGGAACCTATCTATAAAACATAGTGTAGAACACTGTCAGGGCTCCTAGGAACCGATCTATAAAACATAGTGTAGAACACTGTCAGGGCTCCTAGGAACCGATCTATATAACATAGTGTAGAATACTCTTAGGGCTCCTAGGAGCCTATCTATAAAACAGTGTCGAACACTCTTAGGGCTCCTAGGAACCTACCTAGAAAACATAGTGTAGAACAATCTTAGGGCTCCTAGGAACCTATCTATAAAACATAGTGTAGAACACTGTCAGGGCTCCTAGGAACCTATCTATCTGATTTCTAGCTCTCTAAGGCAAACACAGCTGAAGTTATGCTAAAGTGAAAGTGACATATTATACTCCAGGGTCTCTTCAGACTATAATAGGCGGAAGCAAAAGGGAGGTGTAAAAAACAAGGCCTCTTTGGGCCTCCTTATGATGTCTAGTTCTTTCTCTCGGCGTGCCCATGTGACTGCTGGTGGCCGAATCACAGGTTTCAGAGGTGACCTCAGGCACATGACGTCACCAGGAGAGCACCAGTTGCTCCAAGGAGGCTCAAAAGTAGTTAGTGAAGATGTGTATGAATGAGGTTTTTTTACCTCCTCTGGGCCTCCACCTATTATCTGAAGAGAACCAAGAGAATAATGTGGCGGCCATTTTCGTTTGCCTCAGACAAATCTCCATCAACCACGGACCTGGCACATGTATGATATCCTTGTTCTACCCATGCTTTCATTAATTTACTTCAGTGAACCCTGGACAAAAAACAGGAACTGTCCTGAGTTTTGACCTGGGTTCACGGCCCCATACACAGACCCATGATAATATATGGTCTTGTGTATGGGGCCAAAGAATATAAAATTATGGCTATAAAAACATGAACAACTTGGCACACAGCCTTACTCTTTGATTGAGGAAAGATAGTCCTACGTTTCTGTAGGATGATGGAAGCCATCCCTTCTATGAAATGGCTTTAGGTGGGCAATTTTGTCCAAGATTGGCTTCTATATCTGTTTTTTGTGTTCTCTTGTACTTTGAGAATGTATTGTGCATTGTATGATGTGTATTGCGCTGTTTATCGTATATGCTGATGACTTCTTACACTTTATGAAGTATCGCTGTCACTTTTGCAGCTGAGTCATCACATCTACTTCAGTGTTACTTTCTGGACAGTGTGCAATGTGATGATTGCAAGTTCTAACCAAACAGATAGATCTCTGTTGTGTCTATTGGTCCTTTTTATCCATGGTACAGCCTATGCATGCTACATCCTGATTCCTTGCAGTCATACCAGGCTTGAAAGTTCTCATATAAAAGAGAGGCTTTCCTGTGCTTTTGAGTCTTTTCTATCAAGAACTTTCCTGTGACCCATTTTTCGGTGTGGAGTTTCCTCAGGATCACTGCTCTCACATTGAGAGAGGTTGCTGAGCATTCAGAGAGTTTCATTGATCTTTGCTGCAAATGAGCAACTGTTGTTAACTACTTTTTTGCCAAACCAATGTTACCTCAATAAAGCACTGGTGAATAGAGATGGGCAAGCCTTTAAATATTAGTTTTATATCGGGTTCTGATGGTTTGGTCCAATGAGTAGTTTTGGGTCAGTACATAGTTTGTCACAAATCAGAGTTTAAGTTGCTTTAAAGCATAGTGTATGACAATGTCAGTACTCCTAGGACTCTATTAGAGATGAGCGAACCTCTGAAGATATGTTTCAGGTTTGGGTGGTTTGGTCCAAAGACTCATTTCAGATCTAATAAATTCATCCAGATCCAGAATTTAAATTGGCTTAAGACAGAGTGTATGACACTGTCATGGCTCCTAGGAACATAGTGTAGAATTCTCTTGGGACTCCTACGAACCTATATATAAAACATAGTGTAGAATAATCTCAGGGCTCCTAGGAATCTATCTAGCCCATTTTTAGCTCTCTAGGATACAGTGGGGAAAAAAAAGTATTTAGTCAGCCACCAATTGTGCAAGTTCTCCCACTTAAAAAGATGAGGCCGGCCTGTAATTGTCATCATAGGTAGACCTCAACTATGAGAGACAAAATGAGAAAACAAATCCAGAAAATCACATTGTCTGATTTTTAAAGAATTTATTTGCAAATTATGGTGGAAATAAGTATTTGGTCAATAACAAAAGTTCATCTCAATACTTTGTTCTATATCCTTTGTTGGCAATGACAGAGGTCAAACGTTTTCTGTAAGTCTTCACAAGGTTGGCACACACTGTTGCTGGTATGTTGGCCCATTCCTCCATGCAGATCTCCTCTAGAACAGGGATGTTTTGGGGCTGTCGCTGGGAAACACGGACTTTCAACTCTCTCCAAAGGTTTTCTATGGGGTTGAGATCTGGAGACTGGCTAGGCCACTCCAGGACCTTGAGATGCTTCTTACGAAACCACTCCTTCGTTGCCCTGGCGGTGTGCTTGGGATCATTGTCATACAGAAAGACTCAGCCACGTTTCATCTTCAATGCCCTTGCTGATGGAAGGAGGTTTGCACTCAAAATCTCACGATACATGGCCCCATTCATTCTTTCATGTACACGGATCAGTCGTCCTGGTCCCTTTGCAGAGAAACAGCCCCAAAGCATGATGTTGCCACCCCCATGCTTCACAGTAGGTATGGTGTTCTTTGGATGCAACTCAGCATTCACTCTCCTCCAAACACGACGAGTTGTGTTTCTACTAAACACTTCTACTTTGGTTTCATCTGACCATATGACATTCTCCCAATACTCTTCTGGAACATCCAAATGCTCTCTAGCAAACTCCAGATGGGTCCGAATATGTACTGGCTTAAGCAGGGGGACACGTCTGGCACTGCAGGATCTGAGTCCCTGGCGGCGTAGTGTGTTACTGACGGTAGCCTTTGTTACGTTAGTCCCAGCTTTCTGCAGGTCATTCACTAGGTCCCCCCGTGTGGTTCTGGGATTTTTGCTCACCGTTCTTGTGATCATTTTGACCCCACGGGGTGAGATCTTGTGTGGAGCCCCTGATGGAGGGAGATTATCAGTGGTCTTGTATGTCTTCCATTTTCTAATTATTGCTCCCACAGTTGATTTCTTCACACCAAGCTGCTTGCCTATTGCAGATTCAGTCTTCGCAGCCTCGTGCAGGTCTACAATTTTGTTTCTGGTGACCTTCCACAGCTCTTTGGTCTTCACCATAGTGGAGTTTGGAGTGTGACTGTTTGAGGTTGTGGACAGGTGTCTTTTATACTGATAACCATGTCACACAGGAGCCATTACTACAGGTAATGAGTGGAGGACAGAGGAGCCTCTTAAAGGAGAAGTTACAGGTCTGTGAGAGCCAGAAATCTTGCTTGTTTGTAGGAGACCAAATACTTATTTTCCACCATAATTTGCAAATAAATTCTTAAAAAATCAGACAATGTGATTTTCTGGATTTGTTTTCTCATTTTTTTCTCTCATAGTTGAGGTCTAGCTATGATGACAATTACAGGCCGGCCTCATCTTTTTAAGTGGGAGAACTTGCACAATTGGTGGCTGACTAAATACTTTTTTCCCCACTATATATGGGGACTTATAAATTCATAGTGCAAGTGTTATTTTGAAGAGAAATGTGTGGCATGCTATATGTGATATGCCTAGTTGAAAAGTGATGAAGAAGTGGCTTTCTGGAAACGCAAACCAAAACTTATGCCTTCATTGTGGCAGAAAGCCGCACTATTGTGGTATTAGAAGCAATGCTGTTTCTTATTTTGTATTATTATTAGTTAATATTATTATTATATTATTATGTAACACCATGTTAGTGTGCCTGCCCTTCCTGACAAGTGAAGAATGTGTAAAAATCCAACCTTCAGTCTGCATTAATTTTTCATTATCAGCTTTATGATGGATCTATCATTAATATGCATTGACCTTTCTTTCCTCTTCTTTTTATCAGAGAATTTTTTTTATTCATCTGGTGCCTCAATATATTCTGTATTCTGCTGATCTTCTGATTCCAGGTGAGGACATCAGATCCTACGCTCCAGACTTCTAGACAAGCAACTGCATCAATGACAGCCAATGCTTATCAGTCAGGAGGAAATTACCTGCACATCAGTATCTCTGCCTCAGAAGTCAAACCTGGAGACAAACTTGCTGTAAATTTCAATATTCGTAATACCAACATGGCCGTTCAGAACCAGATACAACACTTCACCTACCTGGTAAACTGTTTCTATATTTATCTTTCCAATGGAACTTTGTTGCATTAAAGGCTTAATCTCAGGAATCTCTATGGGCACATACTATAGATATTTCCACCAGGGAGAAGCTTATGAGGTCTGACACTATATAGTATCATAATGGTGTCTGTATACAGGAAGAACTATCGTAGAATCATGATGACATGGCTGATGTAACTAAGATGTAAGATCTGTTATGTTACTAGTTGGATCCATGTTTGACTTTCTATCCACTGTTTTCATCCTTTTAGATCATGAACAAGGGCAGGATACTGACAGTGGGCAGACAACCTCGACTGCAGGGTCAGACTTTGGTTACCATGTCTCTGCCCATCACAGAAGAATTCATCCCATCCTTCCGTATAGTTGCATATTACATTGTCGGAAATGAGATTGTCTCAGATTCTATGTGGGTGGATGTAACAGACTCCTGTATGGGAACGGTGAGGACCCTTATCTGGAGATAAAAAAGCATTGCCTATGTCCTCTTGCAATTTACAAAGAAGAACCAAATAGCTGGCCCTTGTGTACTGTAAAGAGATTCTGGAGTGCAAAGTTCTATGCTCAAGGCAAATGACAAATACACTTAAAGAGAACAGCAGAGCATAAACCCAGACAATTCACATCCCATATTAAAAAAATATACAGATGTAGCAAAACTCACACTAAGGGTCCTTTCACATGGCCGATGTGAGGCTCAGAACAATCCCCGATCAGTGATATAGCGAGTTTAATGGGCATTTACATGGCCCAATGTAAACTGCATAGGAGACTGAGCAATTGTTAATACAACTGTTTGGATCATTGGACTATCAGTTTACATTATGCCAGGACATCAACCTCTGTTCACACAGAGATGCCAAACCTCATGTATCATTTATGTCACATAAGTGATCAGCCAATGAATGAATGTTTCCTGGTTTGTTGAATGATTGATGTCTTTTTTCAACAGACCAAAATCTGACTGACTGAATGTTGTTGGGCACAGCCCGTCTAAAAGGCCCATAAAGGGTTTTTCCCATCTTAGCTATTCCAAGTTTGGACTGCTAGGGCAAGATTTACAGGAACAGCACAGAGCATCCCTACTTGACTGTTTCTGTATCTCCCTTAGGGGTGAATGGGAGTCGTGGAAACAGTATAGCAGAGCGAGCTGTACTCTTTCCCTAACTTGCGTGAGCCCACTGAATTAAGTATCGGCGTCCACCAACAAGGCACCGAGAACTGCAGTTCTCACTGCATTATTTATTTATTTTTGGCTGGATGCTTTTATAATGACTTAGATATTCCCCTGATGAACCTGGCAACCGATCTATCAGCAGGGGGAAACGCGTAGGGAAATTGGAGACGATTATATGGGAGCTTTAGGAAGATTGATAGTAGCTTTAAATCAGATACCTAACTTATAAGCTCCTATATTTATTTAGTGGCTTGAAGATAAATTTGTAATATGACCAGAGGGTCAGAATTATAATCTATCAGCCACTTCATACTAACCAATTCGTTTGAATTGCTTTAACGTCTATCTCTTTTTCTCCATTTATAAAAATTTGGTGGAGGAAAAAACATTTTTTTTCTTTGATATTTGATATGACAAGAAAGGGCATGATTTTGTTGCATACAATGTGCCTTTAGATTGTGTATCACTTGCCATATCGGATTGGTTTTTGAACATTGTGGAATCAAAATTATATAGTTATATATCAGGTTTTAATATATTCAATAAACGTTGAGTTTTATATTAATTATTTTTTGACCATTCTAGTGTTAGATATTAATCTACTACCCCCACATGTAGGGGCGAACAATTTTAGTGGGCTATAAATGAAAAACAATACATAAAATATTTATATGCAATAAGTGACATGTCAGTGAATCCCATATATCAGCTCCTCTACAAACTGCCCATAGAAATTATTTTACAATGTTACCCCCTGTGCTATATGGAGAACGTTTGCTCACCTACCTATATTATACCCTGACAGCTGTTGGTGACCGGTAACACAGACAGAGACTACAGAGTCCAAAGCCCCGGTTCTTCCATGAAACTGAAACTACAAGCCGATCACATGGCCAATGTGGCACTCGTGGCTGTAGATAAAGGGGTCTATGTGCTGAACAGCAAATTTAAGACCTCCCAAAAGAAGGTGAGAAATTTGTTGTAAATAATATTAGAAATCATGGTCATGTTAAAGTTTGATAAGGGATCTATTTATGAAGGTTAAACTCATCCGTGTCTGTCTTAACTGTCTAGTTGTGGGAGTTCGTGGAGAAATCAGACCTTGGCTGCTCCCCGGGAAGTGGTGTCGATAGTATGGCGGTGTTTTATGATGCCGGCTTGGCTGTACAGTCAAGTCTCCAAACAACAACCCAGCAGAGATCAGGTGACAGATATCATCTCATGTTACTAAGAAAACATATTTTATTAAATAGTGATAAGGATTTTCTTCTGAAGAGATGTGGAGGAGAGACATTTTTCCTGTGGAGATGAAGATGTACAGATGTGTCCACACGTAACCGATGTCCAGATTAGTTAACCAATGTAAATTCTCATGAAACTATTTTGATACAATATTGCAACATGCTAACAAAAGCCTTATCAAGATTCAATTCACACTTTCCTTTTACCTCACGGAGTGGCTACACATGGACACGAATCAGAACATAATGTTGACTTAAAAAAGTGTTTAACTTGTGATACACATACTGAGTGTAAGGGAATTACCAGTTGAGCAATTCCCCAGTGCTGTTGCAGAAACCTGGGAGGAAGGGAATTACAGAGACTGTGTGCCCTAAACTCGACCCAGCCCCTGTTCCTGCCTACTTGCCACACTGTCCTAATGACAGGAGCAACTGGGCGGCAAAACCCTTCCTTGAAATAAGTGAAACACAGAACAAGACAAGACAAAACAACACAGAAGAGAAGTCAGCAAGCCAAGGGTCAAAACCAGAGAGACAAAGCAGTGCCAAATCAAAATCCAAGGAGTAGTCACAAAGGAAGCCAAAGGTCAGAGGAGAGTAATACAATACAATAGCAAAAGAACAGCTTAGCAAGGACAAGGTCACAGGACAGAGTCACAATAACCAGCGACCATGTGTGGGCTGATGACCTGTTTATAGAAAGTCTAGGAGCTACCCTAGACTTGATTGGTAAACAGGCTGTCAATCACACAGGCAAGGCTGATTAACTATTTGAGGAGCAGAGAGAACAAGGTGCAGGAGACGGGTGTAGCTGAAATTCAATTACATAGTAGTAGTACTAGGAGAGTGTTCAGACTGAGCAACAAGAACCTTAAGCAAGGAATCAAGCTGAACACACCTCCTGCTCCGCAGCGTGCGAGCGGAGTGTGGCACAGAGACCCGAACAGGCAGACACCTAGGCTCATCAAATTTACCATAAATGTCCACCAATTTTACTATTTAATGTCCACCAAGTTGATTTGCCCTATGTGATTGTTTCTACTTGTAATGTGCATCTGTTATACAATTTTGCCCCTTCAATTGACAATGACTAGTGGGCCACAGTGCTAAACCCTGCCAGTGCCATTGTCACCAGAAAACAATTTCCAGGCTACCAACTTATATCTGAAGAAGTCTGGTGTTCGTGCAGGTTCTTACAGAGCTCAACACTGATGTAGGGGTTAGTGCGATGGTTGTACCATGGCATTTTTGTTAGAGAGGTTCATAGTAGATGAGGTTGGATGAAGACACTAGGTCCATCAAGTCCAACCTACAGTGTTGATCTAGAGGAAGGCAAAAAGCCAAATGAGACTTATGCCAATTGCCCCATTTCAGGGGAAAAATTCCTTCCCGACTCCAATCTGGCAATCAGTATAAAACCCTGGATCAACTTGTCCTTAACAGAATCTAAAAACCCATAACCCGTAATATTGTTCTGTTCGAGAAAGACATCCAAGCCCTCTTTGACCTTGTTCAATGAGTCCATCATCACCACATCCTGGGGCAGTGAGTTCCATAACCTCGCTGTTCTTACAGTAAAGAATCCCCTTCTGTGTTGCTGGTGAAACTTTCTCTCCTTCAGACTTAGAAGATGTCCCCTTGTCACTGTCACTGGCCTAGGAGTTAAAATATCATTAGAAAGTTCATTAGAAACTTTAATTGGCTTAAAACATAGAATATAACACTGTCAGTGCTGCTAGGAACCTATCTATAAACTATAGTGTAGAATACTCTTAGGGCTCCTAGGAACCTATCTAGCCCATTTTTAGTTCTCTAACATATAGGGACTTATAAGTTCATAGTGCAAGTGTTATTTTGAAAAGAAATGTGTGACATGACATGCTATGTGTGATATGCCTAGTTGAAAAGTGATGAAGAAGTGGCTTTCCAGAAAAATCTAGAACCTATCTATAAAACATAGTGTAGAATACTCTTAGGGCTCCTAGGGACCTATCTATAAAACATAGTGTAGAACACTCTTAGGGGGTCCTAGGAACCTATCTATAAAATATAGTGCAGATGTAACATCTCTGCCTGTTCGGGTCTGTGCATCACCCTCCGCTCGCACGCTGTGGTGCAGGAGGTGTGTTCAGTTTGATTCCTTGCTGACTCTGCTTCTGTGTTGTTTTATCTTGTCCTGTTCTGTGTGTCACTTATTCAGAGAATCCAGAGGCAGGTAGAAAAGGGGAGGCTATAGTAGTCTTTAATCCAATTGAATAAAACACACGACGCGTTTCGGTACAAGATGTTTTTCAAGTGTGCATAAAAACATAGCATGGTTAGCATGACATATATATACTTTACAAAAATAAAAAAAATGGGGCAAAAACGGACGGTAGCCACGCCCTCTCACATGTAGTGGCGTGGTTAATAGGTGTAAACTAAATAAAAAAAATAAAATAAAAGAAACAATTATATGTTGTGGGTAGAAAACAAAAGGAAAAGAGAGAAGGATCCAACGTGGGAATAATAGTGTATTTCGATAGTACAGTCAAAGGATCGCTTCACAGCATGGAGCAACTTGCTGTGACAGCGATCAGCTGTTTGAGAAGGAAATATAGAGCACATGCATGATGTGTGCTTAAAATGAAGGAGAAGGAGGTTCACTTCACAGCACCAGGCTCTGTGCTGCGACAGCAATCAGCTGTTGAAACAGATAAACAGAGAGCATTCATAATGCGCTGGTTCTAATAAGTGATAAAAAAGGAATGGCTAACATTGTGGGCTAAAGAATAGAGCGTATATCATGTGCTGTATAGGTATAAATATGTATATAGCGCGAATTGTAAAAAAAGCGCTAATTGTTCAAAAATACGCTTCAGTCGTAATTGAAGTGTATGATTGAGTACTAAATATATAATATATAAATAAATGGATTATATGTGAAAAAAAAAATACTGACTGATAAAAATTAATTTTAAAACACAGAAGCAATAGAAAAAGTTATTCAGAGAAGGGATTGTTGCCAAGGTGCCCTGCTACCCCCTAGGGTAGCTGAGAGAAGTAGGCACAGACAGGGGCTGGGTTGACTTTAGGGCTCACTGTCTCTGTCTTCCCCTTTCAGCAGCAGCACTAGGGAATTGCACAAATAGCACTCTTAGGGCTCCTAGGAACTTATCTATAAAACATAGTGTAGAATACCCTTAGGCCTCCTAGGAACCTATCTAGCCCATTTTTAGCTCTCTAACATATGGGGACTTATAAGTTCATAGTGCAAGTGTTATTTTGAAGAGAAATGTGTGACATGACATTCTATATGTGATATGCCTAGTTGAAAGTGATGAAGAAGTGACTTTCCAGAAAAATCTGGAACATATCTATAACACTAGTGTAGAATACTTTTAGGACTCCTAGGAATCTATCTATAAAACATTATGTAGAATACTCTTAGGGATCCTAGGAAGCTATCTATAAAACATAGTGTAGAATACTCTTAGGGCTCCTAGGAATATATCTATAAAACATAGTGTAGAACACTCTTAGTACTCCTAGGAACCTATCTATAATATATAGTGTAGAATACTCTTAGGGCTCCTAGGAACCTATCTATAAATCATAGTGTAGAATACTCTTAGGCCTCCTAGGAACCTATCTATAAAACATAGTGTAGAATACTCTTAGGGCTCCTAGGAACCTATCTATAAAACATAGTGTAGAATACTCTTAGGGCTCCTAGGAACCTATCCAATTTCTAGGTCTCTAAGGTAAACACAGCCGAAGTTATGTCAAAGTTAAAGTGCCGTTATTAATCTCCAGGGTCTCTTCAGACTATAATAGGTGGAGTCCCATGGGAGGTATAATAAAATAAAAAAAAACATTCATACTCACCTTCTCTTACCTCTTTTGGGTCTCCTCGCAATGTCCAGTTCTTTCTATCGACGTGCCCATGTGACCGCTGGTGGCCCAATCACAGGCCTCAGTGGTGACCTCGGGCAAATCACCATGAGCAGGCTCAAAAGAGGTAAGGGAAGGTGTGCATGAATGAGGTTTTTTATCTCCTCTGGGCCTCCACCTATTATCCGAAGAGACCCCAGAGTATAATGCGGCGGCCATTTTAGTCTGCCGAGACAAATTTCCATTTGTTCGATTTTGTTAAAAAAAACTATTTGGAATAATCGGGTTTAATTCAGCTCAGTACAAATTGGTTCTCTCATCTCTAGACAGCATAACTGTTCAAAAGGACTTGCCAATTCCTTTACTAAGTGTCTGGTACAAGAGCTGCATTTAGGTAGGATCAGTTCTGGTAAACAGTAGCCTCTTAGTAGAAAGTCAACAGTCACTTTGACCCAACCTAACTAAGACCCCAGTAGAGATTGAGGTCCCCAGTGCTACAGTTGTGTCCTACCCTACTTTCTTCTTCACTGGACATGTCTAGATACTGCATAAGTATAACAAGTTAAGCAGCTTTTCAAAATGCAGCATGTTATTGTGACAAGTGATCACAAGGGGATATCCTATTGCGTCCATGTATGATGACCCAGTGGGGGAGGTTAAATTGTAGGTTTTCAAGGCTTTTGTTATCATATGGTGATATTGTGAAGAACCAGTTTCAAGACAAATTGTAAACCTTAACCAAATTGAAGATCAGTTAAAGTGGTTGTCCAGGAATTTTTACATATTCTTAGGATAAATAAATATCATAAATATTGGACTGGTTGGGGGGCTGACAGGATCAGCTGTACTGAGCCATTTCAGACACCTGTACTATACACAGCACAGAGCTGGAAGCAGTTGGCTGCTGTCCCTGTATAGTGGCTTGGAATTTGTACTGCAACTTCTATGGGAGCTGAGCTGCAGTACTAGTGCCCAGTCATTATACAGGGGCTGCCTGGCTCCATGCTGTGTATAGCACAGCGTTAGAAGTGGCTCCTTACAGCTGATCTGTGTGGAGGCCACCTCTCAGACACCCACTGATCAGATATTTATGGTATATCCTAAGCATATGTCATAAAAAATCATCACTATACCGCAAAAACCTTTTAAAAAGCTACATCCTCCCTAAATTGCTATAGCTACTACATACACTGCCCATACAGCTCCCTAGATCCTTCTTTGATAAAACGAGACGCCTATTCTCCACTTTCCTATGGCACCAGAAATGCCGCAGGATTAATTATGCCCTGCTCCTACAACCACTTACTAAAGGAGGGATGGGACTTCCCGACCTTCATACATACTATAACGCCCATCAGCTAGAGCTCTGGATTCTTTTAACAAGCCCTTCCAGCAACAATTTGAACTTGAGCCCTCCCTCTGGTCTCTTTCAGACAGGCTGGCGCTCTGGGGCATCCAAGCACCCACTACCATAAAAACTCTCTCCTATATAGCACAACTCTTGCCTGGCATACTCTTCAAAAAGCTCACCCTCTGCTCTCTCAACCGAGACCCACAATGCCCCTAGATCTACTCCTGTACTTGATCGACCCTAAATGGTTCGTTCAACCCACATTTTGGAGTAGACTGCAGCACCATACTCTATCTTCCTTCTTTGCAAAAGATGTACTACGCACTCCCTCTTGGTTGTTACAAAGAACGAGTCTGGTCTTGATGAAATTTATGCAGCTACAGGACTACTCCTCTACTCCTCTGTGACTCTTATTTGTCACGCAACTCGTCCGAAGGTCAACCGTCCTGGCTAGAATCCTTTTCTAAAAAATATCCAGAATTTAAGGGAGCCTGCTACCAACTCTATCAGTTCCTTCTTTCCCTAACAGCGGACCCCTGCCCTGGTTTCCTGTCACGATGGGAAAAAGACTTGAGGATCTCCCTTTCTCCATGTGATAGAAAAAAGATCCTAGTCCCATGGCTTCTCACGCTGTGTCCGTACCCGAGAAAATTCTTACAAACTGCTTACACGATGGTATAAGATGCCATCTTGGCTGCATAGCATAGACCCCTCTATACCAGATACCTGCTGGTGGTGCCTTAGAGGGTCGGGAGATCTCTTTCATGTTTGGTGGCAATGTCCCCTGATCAAGCCTTTCTGGGACAAGGTACTCGACACCACAGATAGGACCGATTCTATGACCATAGCCGCAAACCTGAACATGTTTTGTTCTGGCTCCCCCGAGACGTCTATCATCCACTTAGGGAAAACCTAGCTACCCACCTTTTGGTTGCAGCTAAACTCTTGATTCCATTACTTTGGAGAAACATATGTTCCCCCCTCCTTCACTCAATGGGTCGATAAAGTAAATGATATCTGTAGGATGAAGGTACTAGTACATTGGACCACCATGTCCAGGTCGAACTATCTCAAGACGTGGACGCCATGGTTGGCTGTTAGACACTCACATGTTGACAATTTTCTCTTCTATGTACACTTGTACTCTCTCTCTAATTCACCCACTGCCTGAGTCTTGTGCATTGCAGTTAGACAATTCGCCCTGAGATCACCTTACCCATAGACATCATTTGTCCACTCTCGCTCCACTACCCCTGTCACGGTTCACCTCCCCCCAACGCACATTTTCCTCTTTCACAACTACTACGACATGTTTGCTTGTTATTATTGATAGGTTTTTCAAGCCTTTGTTACTTGCTCTTTTCTGTTTTGTATAACAAAAATGTAGTACAATGCATATATTTTTGATGTATAAGTTCCCCTTTGCTTTGTATGTTGTACTTAATAGACACAGTTTTCAAATATAGGCCATAAAAAATACTGGTCAACTCCTTTAGGTGTTCACACCTCTGTAAAATGAGTGCTACTGTAAGACAAAACCATTTGTTCAAATGCAAAGTCTGCTTCGGTTCTTGGGAACCCGTCTTACATGCTGATGACCAGTGTCTGGGGTATTGTCCATAATACACATTTGTCATCTTTTGTAATTATTTTTACAACAGAACAACAATGTTTTTCTGGTGCCGCTCGGAGTCGCCGCTCCACTTCACAACTGAATGAAGAGAAAACTATATATGGTGAGATGAAGGGCGGTCGGCAATAAATATTATTTTTATTACTATTCTTTTTTCTCTGGAATTTCTCACTTTGCTTGGACCTTTATTAACATATATTGAACTTTGCTGAATTTAAACAAAAATGGTAATATATTTTAATAAGGAAAAAGTTTCCTTCTCCACTTAACAGGCCGAGTTACTTTTTCATATGGAGAGGGGAAGGGGGAGGAGGAGGCTGCTGGAAAAGATATACAAATTGCTGCAGCTTCTTCACTCTGCTACTCTGTGAACGAAGGAGCAATTCTGACACTGCTGTTTTAAGACTCTATCAGTCCACCGATAGAGGAGATACTTCAATCACATCTAGATCACACACAGATATCTATAGAGAGGATAGGGGGAGGAGGCTGTTAATTAAAGTCGGATTTTTCAGCAAATACTAAGAATCTCCTCTCAAGCTCAAGCTGTTTTTTTATACTGATATTAAGTTTATTATAGTAATCAATGAAAATCTATTTTTTAGGCTCCAAGTACTTGGACCCAGTGAGGAGATGCTGCACTGATGGCATGTATCCATCCAGGCTCAGCTGTGAGAGGCGAGCAGAAACTATCATGGAAGGCAAAGAATGTGCGGACGCTTTCCTGGACTGCTGCAAATACATCGAACAGAAGAGAAAAGAGGAAATAAATGGAACAGAACAAGATGAAGGCAGCAAAAGTGAGAAGTGGGAAATCAGGGGGGTCAAGAAAAATCACTGATGAATGTAAATCTCTTTTTTCAAAATATTTTTATTGAAAGTTTTTTTCCAGGCTTGATAATTGATGACCTATCCTTTAGCTGATCCGCAGGGATCCCTGGTGTCAGACCCCCATGGATCGTCAATTCATAGTCTATCCTAGGCATAGGTCATCAATTAAAGAGGACCTTTCACTACCTCTACAAACTCCACTTCTTAGCATCTGTTAATAGATTCTGTTCCACTGATTCCAGCATAGTTGGAATTTGTTCTCTACCCCCCCCCCCACACTGATATGCTGCTTAGGCTCTGTACTGTCAGTTGGGTGGTGTCAGGCAGGAGGTGTGATTCGGAGTTCTGACATGCTTTTTACCAGATTTAGATTCCTCCTGTTAAGCATCAGCCTGTCAGCCTTCCACATGTGTAGACTTGGAGCACACTCTCCATCTCTGGAGATCATATTAGGAGAAGATGTAGTGTAGGTGGTATTAATTAAAGATGGGAGACCAAGTGAAAGTTGGTACAAACTTAGACTAGAGAGTGTAAAGATCCATTAAATGTCTCCTCCATCATCAGATACTATGAAAAATCTGGCACTTTAAGACTGTCTAGTCTAAATTTACACTTTATAAATCTGTCTCAATGTGTTATTATACTTTTTACTTGTTCTTTCTGTGTTTTCCTAATGTTTAAACAAAGTTTGGCTGATGGCTAATGTCTGGTAAAAAATGGCGAATGTATTTTCAATAATACTTATTATTCTTTTTTTTTCCAGAGCCACAATATGAAGTCCGTGCTGCTCGGAGGCGCAGAAGTGAGTAATGGGATCTGTTAAAGAGAACCTTTCACCAAAATCAACCAAATCCAGCTCTTTACATCAGTTAATAGCCGCTTCTCCACTGATTCTGGCACAGTTGGAATTTTTTCTCTAGCCCCCACCGTTCCCAACCAATCAATGCTGTTAGTTTTGGTGCCTGATATACTATTTAGTCTCTGTACTTTCATGAAGGCGGTGTCAGGTAGGAGCAGACAAGGGGTGTGATTCTGAACTCTGACACTGGCTGCCTCTGATTGGAGCTCTGAATCACACCCCCTGCCTAACACCGCCCTTCTGACATTACAAAGCTTACATAGCACATCAGACATCAAAATTAACTGTGCTTGTTGTTCAGGAACGGAGGAGACTAGAGAGAAAATTCCAACTGTGCTGGAAACAGTGGAGCGGCGACTATTAACAGATGTTAAGAAATTGAATTAATGAAAGTGGTGAAATGTCCTCTTTAAATAGTCAGTAGAAAGATATCTATTACATTGTATACTATAAGAGATTCTACTTAGATATGAACAAGTCTCCTGGAATTTGTTTAGGGTCAGATTCGCTCAAACTGGGCATCAGATTTGATTTGGCCTGATTAAAAAATGTTCCAATTGCCCTGAAAAGTAATTTCTTTACTTTCAATGGCCAACAGTAAATCTTAAGTTTAGATCATGCGGTTTAGGTTATTCTAGGTCAGTGAAAGCAAAGACATGACAACCAGTGATAGAATCTCGTCTTAAAGTTGTGATTGGCTGGTTTCTTGCCTTCATTGACCTACTTTTGAAAGTAGGTCAATGACCACGAGTAACCCGGACCACATTATACCAGACAATGATAGATGTAAGCTGCGATCTAAACCAGCCAATAACATCTTACAGCTGCCAAAATCTAATTTGCTTTGTTGGTACTGTAAAATGCAGCGTTTCCGCTGGATAAATAACAGCTGTGGAAAATCTGCTTTTTCAAAAATGAAGCATGTCAATTTTAGCTGCGGAAATGCAAGCAATTTCCCTATAGTTTTAATAAGGGAAGAAAAAATGCAGAGTAAAATTCTGCAAAAAAGCGATGTGTTTTTGTTGCATTTTTGTTTTTTTTTTTTTTTTTTTTGCAGTGTCTTTTTAGCTGAGGTTTGCAGATTCAGGGCAGCCCTGGAAAAGAAAAAATTCCTCCGGGCACCCTTACCAAATAATTTTTACTAAAAGAAAGATGCAGACTGTAGCACAGTTTTTGAATTTACAGCTCAAATATGTTAAGTGAATTTGTTTCACTTGTAAAATTAGAAAATCTCACCAGAAGCCGCATCAAAACTGCATGTACTGACTATAATGGGTCTGTGCGCTGTCCATGTGTTTGTCCATCCAGAATTCACTCGGACAGAAAAATTGCTTGTGTGAAAAGGCCCTTAGCTGTAGGTGAAGAACCTCTTTAAGGCTAAGGCCCCACATAGCAACCGCAGCAAAAAAGTGCTGCGGGAAAAATCACGGCGGCAACGCATCATGGTTTTTCATGAAGCACATTTCACAGAAAGTCTGCAGAGGTTTCCTCTGTGGACTTTCTGCTTCCATTATACCTAAAGGGAAACCGCCGGTGTCTCCATAGGTATAATTGACAAGCAGCGTGTCTACTGCGCGTTTTTTTCTGCAATCTGTGGATGAGATCCACTTTGCAGGGACTGTAAAACGCCGGGGAAAACCTACCAGATGCGGCCCCGGCCTTAGTGTAACAATTTCTATATAAAACTAGTGCTTAACTATATCCAGCTGTAAACATGCCATGCTTTTTTCTTCAGGTGATGATTATGAGGAATATCTCCCAGATGAAGATATTATTACAAGAACAGAGTTCCCAGAGTCCTGGTTCTGGAAAGTAGAACAGATGACAGAAAGACCAGATATTAAGGGGTAATTCTTACAATTCATGGTTATATATTACTATTTACAGTATATGAAATATTAGATACATTCACAGGTTATGTAGCAGTGAATACTGTGCTGTGGATGAAGGATTCTCTTCTACTTCTATATGGGAACCTAGAGACATTATATGGTCATTTCTTCACGTAATTGGATTTAAAGGGTGTCCACCACTACCATATCCCTTGTATGCTGCTGTAGGGCAAGTTAGTGGTGCACTAAGCATATCTGTCTTGTGTCAAAGTGCAGTCTTACTGTTGAGAAATCCAACTTTTATTCCATATTTAAATGACCTGTTTGGTGCATTTAGGGTGGGGCCACAACTACGGGGGTCTCCATTTTCTTTTGTGGTCACCATCCAGTGCCAATGCTACCCCCAAAACGGAAAGATTGACAGATCCCCTGGACAGCAATTTGTAGCAACCACTAAAGAAAACTGCACCAAAGCTTGTGGCCCAAACCGCTCATTTGCATGTGGAGAAGAAGATGAGTTTCTCAGAAGCAAGACAAAAGTAAGATATAAGCAGCAATGTGAGTGTCTGACCTTACAACAGTATATCGGTGGCTTAAAAGCAGTTTTGTTTTGGTAGACTCCCTTTAATCCCTTGTGTATGTCTCCACTTTCTTACATTTTTCCATTAATCTAGGGCCAGTTCTGAAACCCCTTGTTTGCTAACAATGCAATTCCTATTTGGAGTGCAGCATAGAGATTTGGCTTCTTCACCAAGTATAATATCTCATAGTGGCCTCCATACAGTATAATGTCTGACAGTGGCCCCTCCACACAGGATAATGTCCCATAGCAGGTGTTTTGAACTTTTGATTTTCAGGCTCCATATCTCACCATCCATTACAGTTTCGAAAGTGAGACTACCATCATTTTATAGACAATCATCTTGTCTTACTGTTTTGCTTCCAAAAATCAAAATTTTCATTTTTATTATTTTGTAATTCCACCCTTCAACTTTCAACACTGTCTGAATCCTTCTGGGCATGCTCTCAATCAGATTCAAGCATGTCTCTACCAAAATCTGATCCCAGGTATCTTCTACATGTTCCCAATGTTGGTGCATACTGGTAAACTCTACCTACAAGTGTTCGATTGGGTTGAGGTCAGGGGGGTCCAATTCAGGATCTCTACTTCATTGTCATTAAACCGTTTATTCGCTAATCTCGTCGTATGCTTTGGGTCACTGTCCTTCTGGAATACTATGTCGTCTTTTTCATATCAATAGTTCTCGAGTGTACAAAGTAACTCATCTTGTAGGATACTCACATATAGCTCAGCATTGAGACCACCATCAATCCTGGTCAAGTATCCAACGTCTTTGGCTGTGAAACAACCCCATATCATCAGGCTTCCTTCACCAAATTTGACAGCTCCTTCAATTTCTCGATCCATTAGCCCCCTTTTCCTTTGTTTTTTAAGACCCAATGTACATCAGAGCCCAGTCTATTGACATTCATCTCATCACTCCAAATCACCCATTTCCAATCTTCTACTCTTCACTTTTCATACTTTTTTTGCAAGCTCGAGCCAACACTTCTTATGATAATATTGAAGTCGAGGCTTCTTCACTTTTTTCGGGCCACCATTCCAGACTTGTGTAACGTGCATTGCATGGTGCTTGCAAGGACATCTGTGATCTCCCTATTATGAAGCATACGAGCCACTTCCACTGCCGTGTCTGTCATGCCTGAACTGATCTTGTGATGAGCCAACGTGTTGACTCAGATATTTTGACTGGACGTTGACCTCTTGGCTTTTGAATGGATAGACAGACTTCATTTTGTATTCTTCCAACTGTCATGGCACTCACATGATGCAGGTTGGCAATTTTCTTGGCTGAGAGGCCACTGTCGATGAGCTGGATGATGCTGTTTCTCTTTTTTTGGGAAATCTTCTTCATGGCTGATCCACGATTTGAATCAATGACCTTTGGCTTGGGAATCACCTAATAACCCCCTGAGCTATAGGGAATGTAAGAACAGGTTATAATTTGTAATATACAAGGAGAAAAAGATTTTTCCACCACCAGGAGCAAAACAGTAACAATGTAGTTACATGACAAGAATCTGCAGAACTAATCATATGCTAAATAGTTACAAGTCACATTTATGTATGAGATGGCCAATATGATTGTCTATAAAATGATGGTAGTCTCACGTTCCAAGCTGTAGTGGATGGTGAGATATGGAGCCTGAAAGTCACAAGTTCTAAACATTATTACCCTTTTGCTCGACACTGTAAACTTATACTGTATTTAAACATTTGCTACATATAGAAACGTACAACACATATAAACCTATACTTTGGCAATCTAATGTTCTTAAAGTTAAAGTTTTACTGGGCAACAAGTAGGCTTAGAACTTTATATACATTATATGGTCATACGTCTTCTATGTCTTCACCACTGAGGAGTTTTTAATTTCTTTAGAATTTCAACAAAAGTTCTTAATGTCTTCCTGAAAGATTCTATCACTGCTTGGGAGGTTGTGGCCATCAGTCTATCCCAAAATAAAGGTAAAAACCTTCAAAAATCTTTCTGTATCTTCTGTGAACGTAAGCGGGTGTTGATAGTCAAGATTATTGGGCAGGTTTCTGTGTGTACTGACCATATTAAAGTAAAAATATACAATACATGTAGTCACATAACAGAATTATTATAAGGCAATATATTGAGATATTTCTGAAAAGTATATACAATAAGGTTCCTATAAGAAGTTTTATACATAGCAGTGATTATTACTGGAGATTCAGTGGTGAAATATTAAACCCAAGTATGACCATAAGCACTGACTACGACTACGATCACTGATCATAATATGGGGCATTGTAATACGTGACTGGCCAATGAGACTATATGGTCCTCATATCTAGTAATAAATAACCCCAATAATGCTCAGGGGTCACTCTGCAGACCTAAACTACTTACACATCTAGGCCATGTCCAAACACATTTCTAGGTCTTTTATTTCATGTGGTTTAGAAATAGTTTTTTCCTTTGGGTTATTCAGATAATTTCTGCATCTTTATTTGGGGGTACACAGAGCTTTATTTGTAAGGCATTTATATGTTTATGATATTTTTATTATTAATGTCTGAGAAAATGTAAATAAATGCACAGAAGTGTTTTTGCACATTTTTCTCTATTTGTAATAGCACAAAGTTCTATAAATATATTGTTAATTACTTTTTCCTCTCCAGTCCAGTTATTTTTATTGGTCATGTTAATATTTAAGAAGAGTCAACTGAATTAAATTGATTATATTTTATTTGTGTTATTTTTTATAAACAATACATAAAGGGGTTGTCCAGGAATTAAAGAACTTAAGCAGGAGGCCGGGGAAGGTGAAACATAAAAAAAAGTCATACTCACCTGTCCCTGGTGCTCCAATGTCCCTGCTGCTGTCTGGTCAGGGGCACGATGTGGAGTCGCCATCGGAAGTTCTGTGCCACACTCAAATATGTCACTTGCTCCTTTCATGTGACCGCTGAGACCACTGATTGGTCACGTGCGATGAGGACTTCGCTGCCACAAGCTGAACCCAACGGAGGTGGGGACAATGGAGTGCCAGGGATAGGTGAGTATGACTTTTTTTTAATGTTTTACCTTCCCTGGCCTCCTGCCAAAGTTCTTTAATTCCTGGAAACCCCTTTAAGGCTAAAGCCCCACATTGCAGAAATGCATAAAAAATGCTTTGTTTTACAGTACCAGCGTAGTGAATGAGATCCTGGCTTATCCCATCCACACACTGTGGGAAAAAAAAAACTGCTGCAGAAAATCTGCATTTTCAAAAATGTGGCATGTCAATTTTAGCTGCAGAAACACAATTGTTTTTCCTATAGATTTAATAAGAGAAGAAAAATACCACAAAAATGCAACATTTTCATTGCATTTGTTTTGGAGCCTATATGGGGCCTTAGGGTTTTTTGGACTCTAGCATGCTTTTGATACTGATGACCAACCCAACACCTGGAATCCCCACTGATCAGCAGTTTGCGGCTGCCTCTCATGCAGAAACTATACAGTGTAACCAGCCTCCAACAGAGGTCTCTGTATACTGTGAAGTGGTCTTTCTGGAGCTCAGCTCTCATTCAAGTTCTAGAAAACCCTTTTAGGCTAAAGCCCCACGTGACATAAATGCCGCGATTCGCTCACAGCGGAAGCGCCACGGAACAAATCGTGGCGTTTTACAGTCAGAGCAAAGTGAATGGGATTCTAGTGAATCCCATGCCCACTCTATGGAAAAAACCGTGCTGCGGACACACGGCAATTTCCAAAACTGGCATGGTTTTGGAAATTGCAGCATGTCAATTACTGCATACCTACGGAAACCCCAGCGGCTTCCCCATAGGTATAAAAAAACTAAAAGTCCGCAGAGGAAAGTCCTTTTTTTTGCTGCGGGACGCCACAAGGGGCCCTAGCCTTAGGCTAAGGCCCTACGTTGCGGAAACGCAGCTTTTTTTTGTTGCAGGTTTTGCTGCGTTTTTTTGAGCCAAAGCCAAGAGTGGATTGAGCAGAAGGGAGAAGTATAAATGTAAGGGTCTTGCCAAACGTAGCAATACCCTGACACTACTGCAGGGGTCTGGGAGGAAGGACAGAGACAAGTGAGCCCTAATCTCACCCCAGCCACTGTCCCTTCCTATTGCCTCAGTTACCCTAAATGGTAAAAGGACAACTAGAAGACAAGCCCTATACTGGGTAAGTGACACACAGAACAGGACAAGACAAAACAAATGACAAAAGAGAGGTCAGGAAGCCAAGGGGTCGGTAACAAACGAGCAATGCAGTAAAAAGTCAAAATCCAAGAGAATAGTCAAAAGGCAAGCCAAAGGGTCAGAGAATCAAGTAACAAAGTAGCAAGGGATATAACATGGAGAGCAGGCAAAGACAATGCAATAACCGGCGACTTGCTGAGAAAGTGACATCCTGTATATAGAAAGTCTGGGCCCAGCCCCAGACCTGATAGGTACCCAGGCTGTCAATCACACAGGCCAGGAAGAGATTAACTCTATGCAGTCCAGAGAGAAATGCTCAGAGCACGGGTGTGGCCGGAAATCCATTACATAGTCTAGGACCATATTCAGACTGAACAACAAGAAACCTACGCAAGGAATCAAACCGAACACGCCTCCTTCGCCACAGCGTGCAAACGGAGGGTGGCGCCGAGACCCGAACAGGCAGAGACGTTACAATAAATACTTTTTATATATTTTCCTTTTGTAGTCATTCTTGGCTTTGGCTCAAAAAACTGCAGCAAAATCTGCAGCAACAAAAAAAGCTGCGTTTCCGCAACGTTAACCTTATGGTGTTTAAAGTTTGTGATTAGAAAGCATAGTGTAGAATAGGTGAGGTTAAGAGTCATTATAGTCTAATGTATACAGTCACATATCAGCAGGCTTTCTGTCTTGTACTAGGTCTTTGTATAGCCAAGCCTCTTGATATCCAGGTAATGAAGGACTTCTATATTGACCTGGAACTCCCATATTCTGCGATGAGACATGAGCAGGTGGAAATTCGAGCTTTACTTTACAACTATGGCCATGACCGTATGAAGGTAAGGAAGGAGATCTGAGGGTTCTACAACTATGTGAGCAAATTTACTAAATCAGCATCACCAGACCTAAAGCTGACCATACACATCAGACTTCAGACCGTGGAACTGGCAGATTATGAATGTTCGGTGAACGATCGTTCGTACATAAACCTATTAAGTCCATCCCATACAGCTGACCATCAACTAACTCTTAGACTTATTTGGCCGTCTTTCGGCTGTAATTGTTTGTGTATGGGCTGGACTGACAGATCGGTGGGAGATTTGTGTATTGTGTGTTTTTCAACATATGGACTGGTCAGAAGCCCTGCGGGTTGGGGGTGAATATTCACATAACAAATGTCTGCTTTGTATAATGGATGTTTATTGGAAAGTTCTTTGTGTGTTTGGAACAGTCGCCTGTAGGGGCGATCAATGAACGTTCGTTCCAAACAAACCATAGCAGTCTAAATCCTCAGAGTTAGGGAGCGTTCACACTACCGTTGGTGACCGTCAGTAGTGTCCGTTGCTATTGTCATTTACATGATTTTAACATCGGACACTAGCTGAGGGTGGGTTCACTCCTGCGCTTCAGTCCGTCCGTTGCCAATCCGAGTGAAAATCTCGGCGAACGGGATTGGCATCGGATACAGACAGGTTTGAGATGCATTGGTTAAAAACCCATTCATTTGAATGGGTTTTTAAAGCAATGCGAGGGTGTCCAATTGCACCCTCTGCGCTGCAAAACCGTTTTTTTTCGTCGGACACGAAGTCCTGCGTGTCCGACTTTGTTTCCGATGACAAAAAAGGATTCGCAGCGCATAGGGTGCAATCGGACACCCTCGCATTGCTTTAAAAACCAATTCAAATGAATGGGTTTTTAACCAATGCGTCTCAAACCTGTCTGTATCCGATGCCAATCCCGTTCGCCGAGATTTTCACTCGGATTGGCAACGGACGGACTGAAGCGCAGGTGTGAACCCACCCTGAACCGTCAGAAATCCGTTAAAATTTCCATTCATTTCAATGGGTTTTTATATTGTGTCCGTTAGTGTCCGTTTGTGTCCGTTTACACCAAATCCGTCAGAAGTCCGTTATTTTTCGCGGACAAAAAATCCTACATGCAGGACTTTTTGTCCCTTTGAAAAAAACTGATTCTTGATGGACAGCAAGTGTCTGTTATTTTTTTAATATTGAAGTCTATGGGTAAAGGACTTATAACGGACAGTAACTGATAGCCATCAGTTACTGTCCGTTATTTTATGTATGTTTTTTTCCTGCGCATGCTCAGAAAGCAGAAAAAAAAAAAACGTACAGTGTTAAAAAAAACGGACAGTGTTAAAAAACGGACACTAACTGATGCTAACTGATGCTAAGGTGTCCGTTTTTTTTTAACTAATCCATTAATTGGATCAGTTAAAAAAACAGACACATTAACATCAGTTAGTGTCCGTTAATGTCTGTTATGATAGGTGTCCGTTTTTTTTTGTTTTTCTTTTTTTAAAAGGCACTATCAGAACAGACATCAACGGTAGTGTGAACCCTGCCTTAGAATAAATATTGATAAATTTAATCCAAAACCTCTCTGAACAGTATTCACATTCCTAAGTTCTTTTCCATATTTTCTTAATCTTTAATATCTTAGGTACGAGTGGAACTGACTCACAATCCAGAATTCTGTACTTTATCTACAGTGAAGAATAAATTTTGTCAGTTTGTAGATATCAGACCTCAGTCTTCTGTGGCTGTCCCTTTTATTCTTTTCCCATTGTCCCTGGGTTATCATGATGTGGAGGTGAAGGCTGCAGTTTATGGACAGTTTTCATCAGATGGTGTCAAGAAGAAACTGAAGGTTGTGGTAAGTAAGTCTGGCCATGTCTATGAAATTATATTATAAATTAAATTAATATTCAAAATAAAATCCACCCTAACTATATACAGTGGGGAAAAAAGTATTTAGTCAGCCACCAATTGTGCAAGTTCTCCCACTTAAAAAGATGAGGCCGGCCTGTAATTGACATCATAGGTAGACCTCAACTATGAGAGACAAAATGAGAAAACAAATCCAGAAAATCACATTGTCTGATTTTTAAAGAATTTATTTGCAAATTATGGTGGAAAATAAGTATTTGGTCAATAACAAAAGTTCATCTCAATACTTTGTTATATATCCTTTGTTGGCAATGACAGAGGTCAAACGTTTTCTGTAAGTCTTCACAAGGTTGGCACACACTGTTGCTGGTATGTTGGCCCATTCCTCCATGCAGATCTCCTCTACAGCAGGGATGTTTTGGGGCTGTCGCTGGGCAACACAGACTTTCAACTCCCTCCAAAGGTTTTCTATGGGGTTGAGATCTAGAGACTGGCTAGGCCACTCCAGGACCTTGAAATGCTTCTTACGAAGCCGCTCCTTTGTTGCCCTGGTGATGTGCTTGGGATCATTTTCATGCTGAAAGACCCAGCCACATTTCATCTTCAATGCCCTTGCTGATGGAAATAGGTTTGCACTCAAAATCTCATGATGCATGGCCCCATTCATTCTTTCATGTACACCAGAGGTTCCCAAACTTTTTTTTTCTCGTAGACCACTTTCAAAATTTTACTGGTTTCGGTGGACCCCCTGCTGCTACATTTTTACCATATTCCCAAAACTCGTCAAAAAATGTGAAGATTAGATCTAACGTAGACCCCCGTCGAGTCTCTCGTAGACCCCTGTGGGTCCACCTGGACCACTTTGGGAATCGCTGATGTACACAGATCAGTCGTCCTGGCCCCTTTGCAGAGAAACAGCCCCAAAGCATGATGTTGCCACCCCCATGCTTCACAGTAGGTATGGTGTTCTTTGGATGTAACGCAGCAGTCATTCTCCTCCAAACACGACAAGTTGTGTTTCCACATGGTATATGAATCCCTTTTTCTGGCCCTGAAAACACTATATAAGCCCCTTTATCTGGCCCATCACACGGTATATGACCCCCTTTTTCTGGCCCATCACACGGTATATAACCCCCATAACAAGGCTGCAGGAGATGTCTGAATGTGTGGTGGTAGGTAGAGGCATGAGTGGCAAAACTGTATGGAACAAGATGGGTAAGGCGGGAAATGATTTCCTAGTGTGCGGTGGTAGTAACGGTGGAGCAGCAGTAGCAGAACTGTATGGAGCAAGGCCATAAAGGCAGAAGATGCTGTCCAGTTGGGCAGGGGTAGCAGCAGGGGCAGCAGTGCCGCATGGAACATAGTGGGCAGGCAGATAACAGCAGTAGCATCATTGGGCCAGTGATAAATCACTAGAGAATCCTCCAGTCAGATCTAATCGACATCAACTGAAGGCATGTGGAAATCCTCCTGGATCAATGCCTGATTCATTTTCTACAAATGTAAGTTTTCCATGCTTTTACTGGACAACTAGGGATGTGCAAACCGGCTCACAATTCTTCCAAAAATTTCAGGTTTGGCTGAACCCAATACTTTTTGGGATTCGCCACCAATGAATTTGCTATTATATTATGGGGTCTCCAAGTCACCTGTCAGAATTTAACCCAAGGAGGAAAACTAATTTCAGAATCATTAGAAATTAATAAAAGATAAAAATTGAGCCTTCGGTAGTTGATACCTTTTACTGGCTATGTGAAAATATAATGACCACTAGCAAAGCTTTGGAGACTGCTTAGGTCTCCTCACCAGGCATGGTACCAGGGTAAGTAGTCTCTTGCTATTAGTTATCATCTTCTCAGTTAGCCATTAAAGAGTATCAACTACTGAAGACTCTCAATTATTATCTTTTGTATCTAATGGTGAATACGTACAAAGATATATTTTTCCTTATATAGACATCAATAGTCTCTGCATTTTTGAAGACTTCTATCAAATTCTAATGGTAGTTCTTTATATCTAGTTGGCCAACCCTCACATACTGTATATTCTATTGCATCACTCGCCCACTAGGACTCAATTTATTAATATATTTTTATTGTCTTTTAGCCAGAAGGTGTTCGTATTACAAAACTCATAAAATCAGTGACACTAGAACCACAGGTCAAAGGAAAAGGTGAGTGCATTCTCTTCAGTTATGAATGATTTCTCTTCTAGTGTCTATAGGTTAGCAAGAAGAGGGGCAAAGGAAGTGGAATAACACCTGACTATAGGCTCAGACTACACATAGGGTTTATTTGTTGTCTGTTACCATGGAGATTCATAGGTATGTTCACAAGACTATAGGATATTTGTAATAGATTGTTTGCAAAATTGCTCCATTTAGTTATTTAAACTTCAAAATTTAACAATCACTAACAAAATTAGGGACACCGTAATGAAAACTAGACAGACCCCTTTATTGTTAATGGTGATGATCGTATGAAATTGGTGTCTGTTATATGACAAATCCATTTTTTTTTCTATTTTGTTGTTGGGTGACCAAAGATAGCTGTGATGCCTGTGACATCTGAAGTAACATAAGTAAATGGGGCCACATCGCAACCCCAAGGTTACCACAGTTCCTAGTCGTAGAAAAATCGAACACAAGTCGAGACTTTTAAAACTCCGAGTTGTGATCGTGGCAACTTCTGGGTCAGTGTTACTTGCATTACTTCAGCTGTGGCAATGTGACACATTGATCATTGGTCAATGTCACCATGTAGCCCCAACCTAAGAATAAAGGCAACTGCTTCTTCCTTAGAGTCTGTGAGCAAGACGTCTTAAAGGAGTTTTCCCACAAACACAACCGTACTTAAATTTGTAGACAATTGAAAGTTAAACATTGTTGCAAATATAAATATTGGATAGTTTTTAAGATTTTCTCTAACCATCTTAGTGATGACAATCATTTGGCTTCATCGATATCCAATGGATACAACCATGAAAGTCAGAACTTTCTATGGTTCGGCACTTGTCTAAATCCCAGCTATGATTTCCTTCTAGTGTCTGTTATTTAGCAAGAAGAGGGGGCAAAGGAAGTAGAATAAAACATGACGTTAGGCTCAGACTACAAAAAAAGTTTTGATCCAGGACTTGTCTGAAACCCAGCCATGATTTCCTTCTTGTGACTGGATTATTTTCTCATGCGCTGTCCCTGCCGTCTTCTGTGTGAGGAATAAAGAAAGCAAGGCTGGGTTTCTGATAAGTGCCAGACCATAGAACGTTCCAGGATATGACACTGTATGTGATGCATTTTTCAGCCTTGTGCACACAACTATTTATAGCCTAATCTGGTGTTTTTATGTCCAATAGATGGTGTTCAGGAAGAAACCATCCTTCCAATGGATGAGAAAAGCATTGTACCTAGGACAGTTATTGAAACAATTGTGACTATTCAAGGTAAAAAAAAGCCTCTTATTTTTTGCCCTTGTGCGCCGCCATGCTTTCTCTATAATGTACTCCCCTGTGACCTGCTGCTAAAGGGTATATTAGTCATGTGTGTGAAGGATGTGTGTGAAGCCCACAAAAGACAGGAGTTAGTGAAATTCATGCTAAAACACAAAGAGAGAAATCTCAACTTCTGTGTTAAAACTAGCAAGAGAACAGCATGGAGGCCGAGATCTACTGCTCTCCATTACAGATAGATGAACATCACCAGAATTGTTTTGTGAATATTTGCAAGGATAACCTACAAGTTTTGTTTGTTTCAATCCAAATCTGAAGTGTTACAATCACAGGCCGAGGGGTGGGGGGAAAATAATAGACACTCAAACTCACCTTCGTTGTCATACTCACCTCTCCTGGGCTCCCTCCTGGTATCTGGTGATCTTTCCTGGGTATCTTCCATTCTATTCCAGCCTCCTGGGTGGCATCTGAGCCCCAGGTTACTGCTGAGGACTGTGATTGGGCTTCAGCAGTCACACAGGATGTAGTGACATTATGAGGCTTTGATGCAAGTGTCATGACATTCAAAGATTACTGGATGCCATGAGGGAGCCCAGGACAGGTGAGTATGAGTGTTTTGCTTTTTCTGCACCGCCCTGTGCGTTCGATTATTATACTCTGGAAGAGACCCCAGAATATAATGATTCATGGTGGGGAGGGGAGGCGAATACCAAAAATTGTGTGTTTGGCTGAACCTGAGATTTTTGGGAAATACAACCCAGCCTGTTATCATTTATCTTAAGTCTTCACTCTGAGGTCTACTGATTTACTGTTTGGCCACCCCTTGAAGTCTAGTTATATATTGTAATAGACTCCATGACGACGGAAGGCAGCCCCGCCTCCTTCATGCCGATTGGCTGACACAACACCATGCATCACCAGGGGTGTGAGCATTACACTCCGCCCTGGTTATCTGTGATTGGCTCAAAGAACATAACACACTGATAGGAGGTGTGGTTTCTGCCAATATAAGGCCGTAGAATCCCATAGAGCTTGTTAGTGCCGTTCTGAACCTTTATCAGAGCAGTACATTATGCTACATCGTCCCCTGATGAACCTGTAGGCGGGGGGAAACGCGTCGGAATAACTTTGACCTCTTTGTCCTAATAATGCTGTTGTATATTATCTTCCCCTTGTGTTAGATCCCTTTTATCGCTAGCTAAAGTTATTTTGAATTCTAGGAGATAGATTGGATAAAAATTCCATACCAAGTATATGGGATCACTCCTAATATACTCAACACTCCAGTCCCGTGTTTATCATTGGCTTCTTCGCCACTAGAGTTCGCCTTTTTTATAACTAAGGAGGAGTGGGGTTTATATGTCCTATATTCCTTGTTTTATATAGGAATTTTTTGAGTATTTCAGGACATTTGCATAGAGGGAACATATACCGTATATACTGGCGTATAAGACGACTTTTTAACCCCTTAAAATAATGGCTACAGTGGGGGGTCGTCTTATACGCCGGATATACGGGGGCCGCACTGTGTGAGGTGTTTTTTTCCCCGTCAGCGCGTAGAGAGCCGCTTCCTGGGACCGCCGCGCATGCGCGGCAATCCGCCTCTCACAGTGATTAGAAGAGGCTTAGTACGCGCTGACGGGGCGGCGCGCTGTATGCTAATGCAGCCGCCCCGTCACAGCGGTCGGCGTCACAGAGCTGGGGGTCACAGGCGGCACTTACAGAAGCATGTCGGATCTTCATTAATATCACAGCATGGATGCGAGGGGAAAGCTGGCGGTGCAGTAACGCCAGATTCCCCTCGCATCCATGCTGTGATATTAATGAAGAGCTTACATGCTGGTGTAAGTGTGCATATTGCTACAATAAGTGCCGACCCCGCCCCCCTTCTCCTCCCGGTGACTCCCCGCCCCTGCACTAATCCTATTGGTTATACCTCACACAGTGCGGCTCCCTGCTCTTAGCATACTGAATATGTAAAAATATGTAAAATATGTAAAATATGTAAAATATGTAAAATATGTAAAGAATATGTAAAAATACATATACACATACATAAAAGTTGAAAAATCACTTTACTAAGCTATATGGAGGGTTAACAACAGATTACTATCGTTTAGTAAGCTGTTTTTAACCCTCCATATAGCAATTTGGCCATGTCAGTATCCCTTTAAGTAATTACAGTTTAAGAAAGATGGCTGGGCAAGCAGGGAGAGCTGACCAATCCAAGCAGGATTTATGCAACAAGCAGCCAATCACTGGTATAGCACTGTACATACCATAGCTTGCAGCGATTGGCTGCTTGTTGTACAAATCCTGCTTGGATTGGTCAGCTCTCCCTGCTTGCCCAGCCATCTTTCTTAAACTGTAATTACTGTAATAACACTGGGTACCGCATACAGTAATATTACAGTGGCAGTATTATCTGTACCTGTTCACACAGTAGCAACAGTACGGTACACACAGTACAGTATAAAAATGTCCAACAGTCAAAACCCCATCATGGCTCCACAAGCAAGAAGAAAGAAATATGAAGCCAGTTTCAAACTTAAAGTTATAAATTTTGCCAGGGAGCATAATAACTGTGCTGCTGCAAGACAGTATGGAGTTACAGAAAAGATGGTTCGGGACTGGAAAGCAAATGAAAAAGCTTTAAAGAGTATGCCAAGAGGTAAGTGTGCATTAAGAAGAGGCACCGCACACTGGCCAGAACTTGAAAAAATTGTAGCCGATATGGTGGATAAGCATCGCCAAAGCGGTTATGTAGTGACACGCAATCAAATACGCCTGTTTGCACTTCAGTGGGCCAAATCTAACCCAGATCACAGCAACAGATTTAAGGCCACTGCATCCTGGTGTACTAGATTCATGGCAAGACATAATATGGTACTGAGGCAAAAGACAAAAATTGCCCAAAAGTTGCCTGCTGATCTTGATGCCAAAGTGAATAATTTTCATCGCTACATAATAAAACAGCGCACTAAACACGGCTATCCGTTAAGTAGCATTGGAAACATGGATGAAACTCCAATGAATTTTGACATGGTTGGAAATAAAACCGTTCATCAGAAAGGTGAAAAAACTGTTTTAATTAAACAAACTGAGACCAATGATCATTTTCAAAAGAAAAACAATGCCAAAGCTCAAGTTCCCTCCTGGTTGTTTTGTGCATGTGAATGAAAAAGGCTGGATGGATGAAGAAGGGGTAAAGCTATGGCTTAAGATTGTGTGGAGCAGGCGACCAGGTGGACTTCTTAAAAAATCTAGTCTACTGGTGTGGGATATGTTCAGGGCTCATTTAACTCCAAGCACCAAGCAGAGGCTTGCAAGATTAAACACCCATGCCGCAGTTATTCCTGGAGGATTAACATCGCTGGTACAGCCGCTGGATGTGTGCCTAAACAAGCCATTTAAAGATCGCATTCGAGAACAATGGAATGAGTGGATGGTTAGCGGCGAAAAGTCATTCACAAAAGGAGGAAACATGCGTGCTCCACAGCTGGATGTTTTGTGCCAGTTTGTCATAAAAGCCTGGAATGATATTGATGAAGAAACCGTCATCAAGTCTTTCAAGAAGTGTGGCATATCAAATTCATTAGATGGCATGGAGGACGACTACTTGTGGCAAGATGAAGAGGAAGTAGAAGAAGCTGGAGCTGAGAGCGTACCATCTGATACGGAATTTGATCCATACGATGATTGCCTTACAAATGTATCACAAGATGTCATTGATGTACTTATGATATCAGATGACGAACAGGAGGATTTTGAAGGCTTTTAAAGGGAAACTGTCATGCCAGCAAGACCTGTTACAATATCGCAGCTTACAGTTATGATCACCAGGCACTTGCTCTCTTGTTTGTTTTGCAAAGTTTTAGCTTTACCGTACATGTTTGAAACAACCTTATGTTTATAAGTGACAGTTTTGCTGCTATATACAGTACCTGCATGTCATATGCATTTGAATTAAAATTAACATGTTGAAATCAAAGCAGACTTTTTTTCATTTGGGAGAGGGGTAGTCTTATACAGTGAGTATATACCAAATTCTATATTTTTAGGGCAGAAGTTGGGGGTCGTCTTATACGCCCAGTCGTCTTATACGCCGGCATATACGGTAATTCAGAAATTCATTACAAGTCATTATTAGGTGTCGAGGTATATCAGTAAATATGTTGTATTGGTTAAGTTATATTATTAACCCTTACGTGGCGGAGACATTTTTCATTTTTCTGTTTTTGTTTTTTACTCCCTGAATTCCAAAAGCCATAACTTTCTATTTTTTTCTGTTTACATAGTCATATGAGGGCTTGATTTTTGCTTGACAAGTTGTACTTCAAAATGGTACCATTTATTATTCTGGGAAGCAGGAAAAAATTCATAATGAAGTGAAATTGAAAAAAAAAAGCAGTAGCGCCATTTTCTTATGGATTTAGTTTTTAGCTTTATCCTCCAGATTAGTAGGATGACAGTGATACAAAAAGTTTTTAATTTTTTTAATAACTTTGCAAAAATTTAAAATTTTGAAGAAAAAAAAACATTTGAATCACCATATTCTGACACCTGTAACATTTTTATATTTCAGTGTGCAGAGCTGTGTAAGATTTTTTTAAGGGACAGTATATAGTTTTTATTGATACCATGTTGGGGAATGTGTGATGTTTTGATCACTTTTAATTCCATTTTTTTGGGAGGCAAAGCAGCGAAGAAACACCACTTCAGCGACTTTGATTTTTTTTTCCTGCTATGGCATTTACTGTATGGGACAAATGTTTTTATATTTTAATAGTTTAGGCATTTTTGGACTTTTAGGATTTTTTTTATTTTTTTAGATATTTAAAAACTTTTTTTTTTTTTTAGCCCCACCACCAGTGGGCTTAAACATGTCATCTTCAGATCTCGTGTAACATAAATTGCAATATTACTCTATTGTAGTCTATGGCAGATTTCCTATGTAACTATTGAAGCCTGCTGCAGGCAGACTTCAGTAATTACATTACTATGGCAGACCTAGGAGCCTTCAAACTGCTTTCTGTTTTTTTAGAGAAAATAAAATACAGAGAACTTGGTGTAGTTTAAAGGGGTTGTTCAGGCAAAAATGTACAACCCATTTAAGTTTTAAATCAGCCAGGGCAGTGAAGAAAAAAATTCATACTCCTTTCCATGGTGCTCCGGTAACTCCCTGCATGGTCCGATCTTCTTGGTCCCGTGCTGACACGTGGTGGAAGACTCAGCCACACATGAACGCTGAGGCCAATCACTACCTTTGATATCATGGGTCTCTTCCAGAGGCCTGCTGAGGCCAATCAGCGACTTCAGCGGAATTCAGGAAGAGACCTGTGAGAAGACATCAGAGCAAAAGGACCAGACCACGCTGGGAGGAGACGGGAGCACCAGGGACATGTAAGTGATTATTTTTTTCATTTTTTACACCTCCCTTGTATATTTAAAAAAAAAAATGCCTGGACAACCTCTTTAACATTCATGACCGATCTTATCAGTTTCTTACAATGTTCCAGACCACATATGTATCTACCAGAACATGCATGTTAGAGAATAAAGAGAAACCCTCTTGTTGATATTAAAAATGTTGGAGTTTCACCATTTTCTTTGATCCTTTCAAGTTTCCCTCATATCACACCCATCTCACAATAGGGACTTGGTCTTTAATATGTTGGTTGAGAAAGCTCTGATCAGACATTTCTTTCAAGGACCGATAACATAATTTTCTATAGTTAAAATGTTTTAAAAAAAAACAAAAAAACATAGCACAACCAGTGAAACTTAAATTTTTGATGGAGACTTTCATGTTTTAATTGTTTTTTCCCAGTTTTCTCTTTGACTATGTCCTCAATTTCACATCCCAGTTTCATTATGGAAGCTCCACATAAATAAAGTCTACAAGAGTCTAAAATTCAAGGGTAGAAAAAAAAGCAAAAACATTTTATTGCATTATAAAATATATAACAAACATCATAGAACATAAAATAACAGGATAGATATATCTTGATGTAGCCTTATGTCCTAAAATGGATGGAAGCTTCTCATGAACATCAGGAAGAATTTGTTTTGTAGATATTGTATTTTCAGATATTCACCTCCTTTTGAGATATCTTGCCCTACTATTTTGGAACCAAATCTGGTAAAAAATGAAAAATTTAATGAATATATATTTTTATATACTGTGTTGACTGCCATGAACCATGTTTGAGAAAGCTACAGTGTTGTCTAGACAGTATCATAATAACATAGATAAATAATAATTGTATATAAAATAGTTTAAAAAATTATAAAAAAGATAAATAATAATATTAATAATACTATATAAAACATAAAAGTATCATTACCTGTAACCTGGGCTCTGGGATTCTTGTGATTTGAAAAATTAGACATCTCCTCACAAAATCTGGGTAAGGATTATATTCAAACTGGTTCTGAAGGATCTTGAGTTGGTTATTGCTGTAGATGGTTTTCTTTCTGCATCGGGCGCTTGAAGATGTTGTGGGAAAGTTATCAATCTCTGCTCTAGGTTTCTTACATCCATCCTGTCTATCATCAGAATTTTTCCCTGAAAAAAAAATTTAGAGTGTTAAAAAAATTACAAAAATAAATACAAATATAGTATAGCCCAAAGCTTAATATAATAAATATTACAGTACAATATTATATTCTGGTGTTATGGCAAAGCTATATTGATATCTTTCTTATTAATATTTTACTGCACTATTAGAGCCAACACTGATGTCTGTGGTCTATGGTTCAGTGGTAGACACGTTCAGATTGCGGCATACACGGACGATCTTTTATTTATTTTTTTTTTTGCCTGAACCCTCCAAATTGTTGCCCCATCTGATGGCAGAATTTCATAAATTCCGTAGTCTAACCAACTTCCAAATTAACTTCCAGAAATCTGAGACCCTTAATGTCTCGCTTCCCCCGCGGGTTCAATTGTCTTTGAAGTCCTCCTTCCCCTTTTAGATGGTCGAGTGATGCAATAACTAACTTGGGGGTGTGGATTTCCCGGGACCTGGGAGAGTTGTACATGAAGAATCGCCTACCTCTTCTTCGTGTGCTCAGATCAGACCTGAAATGACGGTCCTAGGGAACCAACAACTGGTTTGGGCACTGTGCCATTTATAAAATGAATGTCTTACCCTGCCTGCTCTATCTTTTCCAAACTCTCCAGATCCAGCTCCCGTCTAGATTCTTTAAGCTACTATATAGTGATTTAACTAGTTTTATATGGCAGGATAAACTGGGTAGGCTGGCTCACTCGAACCCTTATATTACTGAAACAATTGGGTGGCTGGGGACTCCCTGACCCTCGCAAATACTACGAGGCCTCGATGCTCCAGCAGGTAGTGGACTGGTGCTGTCATCTTCTCTACATGCAGTGGGTCTCCTTGGAATGTGCATTCTCAGGAATTCCCCTCCACTTGCTCCCCTGGCTAGACTCACACCCCTCCGTGGCTCTAAAATCTCACTCCACCATAGGGCCCACGCTTCAAGCCTGTAAGACACTCTTCCCTAGGGAACTGATCTCCCCCTCCCCATCTCCAATGTTCCCTATACTAGGTAACCCAACTTTACCTCCTGGCTCCTTCAGACAGCGGCGTGAAGCAGGTAGGCACAGAGCCAGACATTTCTGCTCCCTCTGCTGGGTCCATGGAGAGTCCTTCAGCTCACTCACTTCCTCTCTTCTCTCCCTGACTCTCTGGGATTTGACGATTTGAGAGAACCTGTTCTGGGTCTGGCCTGGACAAGCACTCCCTTTCTGACTTTAACTTGCTGCTGGTTTCCCCTCCTCTGGGTCAAAAACCTGCCTTCTTGACGAAGTGAGAAACTGATCTACACACCGTATTCTCAGACTCCCAATGCTCCAGGATTCTCGAGTTCACTCACAACAGATCCATTGCTAGTAGATACCAAGAAGCAGGGTACAAACTCTTAGCTAGATGGTATGATGTCCCATCTAAACTGTATAGATTTTCCCATGAAGCACTGAAGCACTGTGGCACGGAGAAAGGGACATTGCTACACATTTTCTGGGAGTGTGCGGGGCTAAGGGACTTCTGGGATGGGTTGCACCAGACCATCTGTAAGGTCTATTAGGTTACCCCCCCCCCCCCTAAAACACCTGTTCTACCTCTCTGACTTCTCCCTCTGGGCTTATCGTAAATCATCTTTGAAGCATCTGGTCAATGCAACTCGGGCCTGTATCCCAGCATTATGGAAGTCCTCCACTTACCCTTCTCTCCTACATTGGATCCGTAAGGTGGAAGATATCCAGGGCATGGAGGATCTTGTTGCGTGCCGCAGAGACACGCACAAGTCCTTCATTGCGGCCTGGACATCATGGATCCTTTTCCAAAGTTTGCAGGATTACAGGAACCTTGTGCGTTGATGTCTGTGAATGCTATTTTCTGTGGCGGGGTTGTTGGACCTCTTCGCACTGCCGTCCTTATCCCCCTCACCCCCCCCCCTTTTTTTTTTTTTTTCTTTTTTTTTCTTTCCCGTTGTCTCTCTCCCCATCCTTTCCTTCATTTCTCTTTTCCTCTTCTCCTTTCTTTGGTCTTCATTCTCTCCTTCCATCCCTCCCTCTGGTTATGCATATACTTTTCTGTGAGTCTATCAATTGTGTGTTCTCACACCTTGTTATGCAGATTGTTTCTGTATTTTATACAGTTTGTTTCCTGCCCCTATTTGTATGGCTCGTTGTGTGTGTTTCTATTTTTGCTATAAATAAAGAATTTAATAAAAAGTAGAAATTATGCCATTATCTTTTTATGCTATAAATATTGCACTATTCACTGTGCAGCTTAAATTCCTGATAAATTTATTCACTGGGTCAATAAGATTACATTGATACCTATTTTTAATGTTTAGTGCTTTTGCAAAGTAAAACTAAGGCCCAATGTGGTTTCCGCAAAACCCCAGTGTAAATTTACATGATTATGCATGAAAGGAATAAATGAAAAAAAATATTGTTTTGCCACTAAGATCTATAACTTTATTTTTCGATCAAGGGAATTGTGTGGGGCTTTTTTTTTTTTTGAGAGAGAGAACACCTGACATTTTTACTGATGCCATTTTTTGGTCGCCAATTATGGTAATTATACACAACCTATTTATTTTTTACTAGCAGAAGGACCCGGCTTCGCACAGGTATATTTCATTTTTTTTTTGTGCAGTGGCCCCATACGAATTGGCACTGGTCTATTTTGTATGTAGTTTGTGTGTAGTTTAAATACATTTAAATTTATACAATTTTAGAGTTTATATGGCAGTCCAGTATAGGTACAGTCTATTTATGGCTGCGTTATGGAAACCTGGTAAATTAAAGGTGAAGTAATATTGGCTGATACACATCATACAACTGAATATTTAAGGACCTGCAAACTGCTATTGACTAATACAGGTCATAAATAGCTTGGTTGATATGGAAACCTGTTGTAAAGCAGTGTGTATATCAAGACTGAAGAACCTGCGAGTTTCCATTGGTCCATAAGTGTCATGTGTCTCTCAGTTTGGATATCAGTGAAAAACCTGCGGTCAGTTGTTATGGAAACCTGGAGTAAAGCTGTGTGTACGTGACCTTGTGTAACAGTGTCATCCACGGTGCCCTGCCCCTTGAAAGCTGACCAACAGCAGTGAAGACAAATGGCTGGGTTGTTATGGAAACCTGGAGTAAAGCTGTGTGCATGTGGAGACTAAGTGCCTGCGAGCTTCTATTGGCTAAAGGGACATGGGACTGTGTGTATGGCAGTTGGAATATGAGTGAAAGGCTTGCAGGCTTCTATTGGCTAATGCAGGTCATTTTTGGGGAATACTGTATCTCAGGAACAGTACATCCTAGAGAGCTAAGACCCAGTCTAAAACCTTCCCGGACACCTGATGTACCTGTGTGCCAAATTTGGTGAAGATCAGTCCAGTCGTGCATAAAGACACTCATTTATATATACAGTTGAAACCAGAAGTTTACATACACTATATAAAAAGTTACATAGGCATGTTTTTGTCACTGACATGAAATCAGAATAAGCCTTTCCCGTTTTAGGTCAATTAGGATTACCAAAATTATTTATAATTTGCCAACTGGGAGAGAATTTAAAGCATTTTTATGTCTTTCTGCAAAGTCAAAAGTTCACATATTTCATTAGTATTTGGTGCCATTGCCATTAAACTGTATGACTTGGGTCAAATGGTTTGGTTAGCCTTCCACAAGCTTCTCACAATAGTTGGTAGGAATTTGGGCCCATTCCTCCTGCCAGAACTGGTGTAACTGAGCCATGTTTGTAGGCCGCCTTGCTCGCACCTGCCTTTCCAGCTTTGCCCATACATTTTCAATAGGACTGAGATCAGGGCTTTGTGATGGCCACTCCAAAACATTGACTTTATCCTTAAGCCACTTTGTAACCAGTTTGGCAGTATGCTTTGGGTCATTGTCCATTTGGAAGACCCATTTGCGCCCAAGTGTTAACTTCCTGGCTGATGTCTTGAGATGTTGCCTCATGATGTCATCTATTTTGTGAAGTGCACCAGTCCCTCCTGCAGCAAAACCACCCCACAACATGAAAAAAGACTTTCCATAAAATCAAAGCAGCTAAAACTTTTCACTTGGGAGCAGAATGCCACACGGATATGACATTGATACTGGAAGAAGCAATTGTGTTTATTTTAGGTTATTATGCCAATAGTGTGGCAGTGGTAGATGACAACTAGAATTTGAAAAAAAATTGTGACAGACTTGCCTGATGAAAAAGGAAGGTAAAGTTGCCATTTGGAAACAATACCCCTCAAGAAATTCATCTATTGGCAATGTAAACATTTTGTCCCCACATATTTCACAGAATTTATTTAAATTGGGCCATGAAACAGTTTTTTCACTCAAAATGTTTTAGCTCAAATTTAATTTTTTTGTTGCAAGGAATAAAATAACTCAATTTGTTATTCAATTTCTCCTGTGAATGTCAAGATCCAATTTGTGCTCATAGACTGCTATTTGGGCACACAGGAGACTCAAAAAGGGAAGGGGGTATCTCTGCACAGTCCACTACTGTCTGATCAGTCCTGACAGTGCCAGATTGTTCAGAGACACCCCACAACTGGTAACACCCCGGTTTATTCTACTCAAATTTCTAGGAGGAAAAAAACAAAAGGAACAGCACAAAAAAAGAAAAAGATCAAAATTGTTACCATAGCGAATTTACAGTCTAGGTGGGTTCACACTTGTGGCGGCACTCCATCTGCCGGAAAACTGTATAGGCACAGGTTTGCGACGCATTGCTTAAAACCCTGTTCTCTTGCATGAATGTGCGCTTACACCCTCTGCGCTGCGAAGTGGTTTTTTCGCTGGAAACAAAGTCTGACATGCAGGACTTTGTTTACGATGAAAAAAAAACAAACACTTTGCGGTGCAGATGGTGTAAGCGCACATCCGCGCATTGCTTTAAAACACCATTCAAGAGAACAGGATTTTAAGCAATGCGTCGCAAACCTTCCCCTATCCAGTTTTCTGACATTTAGGTGTGAACCCACCTTAATTATTTACTAAAACAGACTCTCTAAAACTTGGGTGTAAAAAGTGTTTATTAATAATGATGAATATTAACCATTAAGATGAACAAAAAGCTGATGAAAGCTTTATTGGTTTATGATATGTCAAATAAGATCTGCAAATGACAAAGTAGACAGAGGTGGTGGGGAGATTTACCAGTTCACATTCTTACGTAGAACATCCATTAAGCTCCAGATTCTCAGAAAGGTCATCAAAATCAAGACACAGCCTCCCGTTTTCTCGATTTTTACACTCCGTATCATTTGGCCACCATTCGATCCAGGTGTCTCTTCCAATAATATAAGAGTAGCTAAGAAGAGGAAATATAGAATGTATAAAATTATATGATTAAATTCACATCTATATTGCAATATAAACCAGGCAGTAAAGAAAAGGAAGATGTTTTACAGTCCTATATGTAGGATTTTAGAGGGGGCTTCAGTCTGTGTAGCCCAGAATTACTGGATGATCACAATACAGTAGGCATTAAAGGTCATCCCACATTTCCTGCTTGTTCAGAGTTTACATATAAGGTGGTTCTGACACACCTTGAACATTTTGGTTGTTCTGCTCTTTGTCCGCACTTAGTTGCATGGTCAGGCAAGGGAGAAGCCGAACCAGTGTTTATGCTGCACGCTTGTCCTTGTATGGGGGCAGCCTTGGCAGTGTACCACAGCATGGAGTATCAAAGATTTGATATGATGTATGACTTGCACTACATATTGTGTTAAATGGGTTGTCCAGGGAGCAGTAATTTACTTACCTACTCTTGGGATCGGTTATGAATTACCCAGGGGTTCTGGTGACACCATGAGTTACGGGTCATGTGATCTGAAGCAACATTCCACCCCCTTCTCCCCCAATATAACAGGTGCCACAGGAACTTACTTTAGTTACCGCTGCTATGGCGGCCCAGCTGACTATAGTAATTACCTATAAGATTTTGGGGGGGTGGGGTGGAGTGACCTGTGAAGTCTGACTCACTGAAAAAGATCACATAACTGCATGAAATGCAATTCTCAGCTTCTACCAACAATGTTTTATGGCATCCAGTGTTGTAAATCTATAGCGGTTTGAAAAACAGACAAGTCTGTGAGCTGTCCTTTGAAAACACTGACAGAACACGGAAGAGAACCCCTGACATGTGAATAAGTACTAACCCCTTAAGACACAAATGGTTTTACATAAAGATACCAGGAACTACAAGTACATTAAGATTATCACACGGACACAGCTTCAACAGTGAGGAATTGGCTGTCACTGACAGTCGGGCTCCTACAGTAACAGTCAGTATCAGCTTAACCTTCGATGTTTGATGTTTAACACCTTAGGTGCCATGGCCAGCACAACTGCAGCGTCCAATGAGCTTGGCTGAAGGTGGGGACTCCTATTTGCCCATTGGCATCATCGCATAATCAGTCATATTTGTGATTACTTTAACAGCTCACTCACCCAGATGGCTGGTCCCAGAGGTCGCCTCCTATGCCCCAGATCAGGTAGTCACGGTCTTCTTTCATATCTAAGGTTTTGCGGCACTTGACATGACTGACAAAATTCCTCTTTTGGTTCAAAACATCTGGGTCTGTGCCTAATTGGATACAACATGGGAAAAAAAAAAAAAAAAAAAGTATCAACTCGGTGGGGCAGAGACACTCCACGGTGGGATAGTCGCACTGCACTCAAGATATCTATCAAAGTGGCCAAAGGTCGGGCCATTGGCTGCACCACATGCATCATCATTTACATCACTTATGTGGCATAAATGTTGACATATCTACAGCACCTATGAGTTGGCATAGATTTCTACTAAGGCACATGACCTGGTAAAGGACAAGTTTGATTCATAATGGGACGCCCTACAGGAATAAGGAACGCAGAAGACCAACTAGCACTCCTTGTGTGGTGGAGTGCAATAGTAAACAAGACATTGCGCTCACTCAGGGTATTCCAAAATGCACAGTTCTTTAGTCTTAATTTAAAACCACCATCACACACCATTTACTGAACGCTACTCGTGTCTTTTCATACACACAAGCCTCTGTGTGCCAATATTTCTCTTATCCAAAAGAGGCATGTCTTATCATTGACACGATTTTATGGATTATGTATGAGTGGAAACTTCCTTTTTTAAATAGGTTTCCACTTTGTATGCCATTTTTCCCACTTGAAAGAGGGTGATAACCCTGAAATGCTTCTTAGCCAAAAAAAAGTGTGGTTTTAAATTAAGAATAAAGAACTGTGCATTTTGGAATCCCCTGGGTGAGCTCGGGGCCTTGTTTACTACTACACGCCACCACACAAGGAGGAGTGCTAGTCGGTCTTCTGCTTTCCTCTGTACGGGCATCCTCCATAGGGACGAAAAGGGCTCCAGCTGCTACAAAACACCCACTTAAAGAGGTACACATTTAAGGTTTCCGTGTCCCTTACACAACCTTACAAGGTGATAATCCAGCGATATTTTTATGACAGTCTGTTGATATCACCACAGTATCACATCATGCACTGCTGGGTGCTTTTCCATTTTTTTTGTCTAAGTTCTACAGGAATAAGGGTCATACGGTTCCATAGAAGACAGTTTTACAGTATTTTCACTCATCTCTATAGACCAGTTGCATAAAAATACATCCTACAGTATATCTGTAGAGTTCTCAACTGGACTGTTCAGCATTTACCTGCCTTGATGACACGGATTATGTTCATCACGTAGGTATCATAGTTATCGTTCTTCTGTATTTGTTCCAGGTGCACCTTGTACACTAGAGAGACAAGAAATACAGAATTATTACTCTAGGAAGTCTGAACAGGAACTAAATGTAGACTTTTTGGTGCATCTTTAAATAACATATATTTGTTTCATTTTACATCACCTACTATTTGGCTTATTTTGCACAATTTTGGTTTATGCTAGGACACTAAGCAGCACATCCTTTTCTGCTAAGCCACATCTCTCATTGAGAGAGGCACAAAAAGTGCCATAATAAATAACTTAAATGATGCAAGACATGTAATATTTTATTTTTTGCTGGAAATTGAGCCAAAATTCTGGTACATTTAGCAAATCTCCCCCAACAGGTTACATTTAAGTGTTATGATGAATGTATGTGCCCCCTACCATAGTCCACACCCGGCCCACATGCTTTCTTATATCGCCAATCTGCATCAATATGACCTTCCAGCTGAATCTTCAAGAAACAATTCTCTAAAAAGACAAAAATAATAAAAAAAAAAAAAAAAATAAAATAATGCAGTTGAGGGCGATAATATTTTTTTCCTTTGGGTTAATCAAATAATTTTTGCGTTTTTTTTGGTTATAAATAAGGCTTTATTTTTATGCTTTTATTTTTCCATGTTTTTTCTTTATTTTCATATCCAAGAAAATGTAAACAATCAGGACATAAATATCTGATTGTTGGGGTGCTGACAGCTTGCTCCTGCATGGATTAACTGTTCAGAGGTGCCTCCAGCCTGTGTACTATACAGTGCACAGAGTCAGAAGCAGTTGACTCCTTGCCCTGCATAGAGGAATGGCACCATCACTGCAATATAGCTCTCATTAAGAGAGTCCCAAGAATAGGTCTTACATCTTAAAATGATATATAGATATTATATAATATAAAATCATGAACAACCCCTTTAACTAGTTCCCACCCCATGACGTACTGTTACATTACAGCTGACATCCTCCTCTAACTGCTGAAAGTGGTGGAAACAGTTCATGGCAATGTATCCTATAGATGCCACCTTCAATCTAAGGGCTCTATTTGTGTCTGACTCGCCCATTGGCATTGGGGCAATGCATTGCCATGGTGATGGGAGCCTACTGAAGACCCCCATGTCACTTCACTTTAATTTTGCATACTATATTACATTACAATGCAGAAGCATTACAATGTATTCTAGTATCAATTATGCTACCTAGTGTTATTTATCCTTCATGGTGAAACACACACAAACAATATCTCTGTATTTGTACTGACTGGCAGAATAAAGAGTTAACATGTCCTTTATGATGATTTACAGTGCACCACGCAGTAATGGGAACATAAAAAAGGTGGACCTTTGTTCCACTCCACATTCAACCTGAGCACAGGTGGTTGGTGTTGCCATTTACTTCAATGGGAGTGCTGGATAAAGCTGAATGGTGTACTTTGGCCATCTCTGGTGCTCCCAATGTAGTGAATCGATGCGTTGACTATCACCAGTCCCCAAGTGGACACAAATGACGAAGACCCAAACGCTAGTGTGAATCTAGCGCAAGTCAGGTCTGGCTTCTCCCTCAGCATTATTTATACATTGTGTCCATCTTATTTGAAGGTGTGTATAAAGTACATTGTAAGGACCATCTGGTTAACTTAACTACTCTAAACCTTTGTTTCCATTATGACTTATTTAGTACACTAGTTTGTGGTCTTACCCTCGGCACACCGGCATATATCATTTAGACAGATCATGCCCAATAACTTGCTGTCCTTGTCCACATGGTAGAATTTAGTGCAGCGACTTTCTATAAAGTGATAGGAAGCAAAATAGGTTACATATTTATATATTCATATTAAGTCAGAAGTAAACCCTCGATGTTCCCTACCTGGGGTGTAATAGTCATACACAGTGACAGATGCAGGTTGGATGAGACCAACTTTAAAGATCTGGTTTACATTGAATTTGATGCAATCCGCTTGTTTGTTTGAGATCTGTCCAAGGTAAGAGAAGAAAAGTTAAAAGGGGTTGTCTTTATTGTTGACCTATGCCATGTATAGAGGGGGTCTGATACCTGGAACCACTTGGGCACTACAGTAAAGATCATTGATTTGACCAGGTAGTGTGAAAATTTTCACCACCACCAGAAGCTGTAGTGAGGATTATAGCAGAACATTGACAAGACAACCATTACAAGTCTGTTGACTTTGGCATGATATGTATAATACAATGATGACCTCTATTGTTCCCTCGACAACAAGTTTCTGGCAGAATTGCCTTACAGGGAAAATTCACATCTCAGAAACGGTTAGCAATAAAATTCAAAACAGCAAGTTTTCTCAAAATGACATTTTATATTACCCAGATATCTAAGCGTTTGTTTTCCAGCTAACCTCCAGAACATTACCAAAGAAAGCAGCGTGTCAGGAGCAGACGTCTATGATGAGTAGAGCACTGAGATGATAAAACCTAGAGATGAGCAAGCCAGCTCATAAAAAGCTAGGTTCGTTTCAAATTTTCAAAGTATTTTGGGATCAGGCAAACCCAAGGGGTTTTTTTTTGGCTTGTCACCCATGAATCATACTCTGGGGTCTCTTCAGACAATCTGAATCTGAGGTCCCGCCATTTTTTTTTTCTTTCCAGACATTTTTAGGACTCCTGAATTATATTAGTGGCCCAAAGGGGACGATTTAGGCCAGGAATTGGGCCAGAGTGCCCCCCCCCACACCCAGGGCCACTGACATCACCCAAGAAGCTAGAATACATTGGGAAAGATGACCAAACACTCTGGCAGAGCCCTAGAGAGGTGAGGAAAAGGGCCTCTGATTATTCTCTGGGATCTGAAGAGAATTAGGAATTACTATCCAGCATTCTGACTGAAATTACTCTATTATGCTGTAGACTGCCTCATATTTCTGTCTATCCTTCTCCCTCTCCCCTCTGCATATTTAATTGTAAACTGACACTGCTTATGTGTGGAGTATGGTTTGAAATCATTTTTAAATAAAATTGCAGTGTATTAAATTAGTGATCAGAGCGTTCAAGATCCCTAGGAGTTATTGAAGTGGGGGGGGGAGAATAGAAAGTTAAAAAACACTTACACATTAGGTATCCCTGTGTCAAAAAAACCTGGTCTAGAAACGTAGAATAAATTTTTTTTAAAAAACTTAGAATTAAAAAATAATTTTTACCATATTGTGAATACTGTATAGGGAAAGAATAAAAAAACAGAAGTAAGACAGGTGTTTTGGCTTTTTTGAATTATTGTTAAGGGTGAAAAAAACTTCCCAAAATGGTATAAATAAAAAAGTACATCTTGCCCTGAAAAAAAAACACACACACACACACACACACACACACACAAACCCCAACATTGGTATTTCTGTAATCATACTGACCCACAGAATACAGATGACATGATATTTTGGCTGAATCTCCAAAGCAAAAAGACAAAGCCCATAAAGTTATCTAAAGGCAGTTTTGCTAATTCCGCTCCATTCTGAATTTTTTTTTTCTTCCAGATTTCCAGTATACCATACAGAATATTACATGGCATTATAAAGAAAAGATTTTCCAGCAAAAGTTAAGCCCTCTGCATGGAAAAAAAAAAAAAAAAAAAAAGTTATAGCTCTTCGAAGGCAGGGAGTAAAAAGTGTAATAAAAAAAAAAAAAGACACACACACACACACACACACACACACACACACACACACACCTACTGTTTTGATTTCACAGGAGTCTGACCCAACCTTTGCTCTGTATAAAATAGAGCAAGGCACCCGCTTCTAGTGTTACAGATTTTTACTGCTGGCTGGAATATTCAGCAGCATCAAGTTTCATAACCTGGCCACAATAAGGAAATCATGGCTGGGATTCTGACAAGTGCCAGACCACAGAAAGTTCCTGCTTTCATGGTTGTATCCACTGACTATCCAGTGTTCATGTGGCGTGTGACAATGCCATGTAATTCAGGAGGCTGAAAGACATCTGAAAAAGATGGGGACCTGCATCAGACAAAAATGGAACAGGTAAGTACGACTATGTTTATGCACCTTTCCTGGTCCTCCGTTATGATCTGGGCTCTGAGGAGACCCCAGAATAGCATAGTGGTTCATGGGTGGCGAACTCAAAATAAATAAATAAATAAATAATGGGGAGGGGGGGGAGTTCAGCTGAACCCAAAAGTTTTGGACAATTTGTAATGAGTTGTCACAGACCGTAAACATATAAGCCATGTTCTATTTTTGCCCATTTACATTTAAATGTATGGGGGAATCTGTGAAAATGTGCCCCTTGGGTGCAGGATGACAGTTTTGTACCTTGTCTGAATGTTTGGTCCTGTCTTTGTTTCATGTATGTAAAGCCTTCTCACACAGTCATAGAATTAAAAGGTTCTCTAAACATTAATAAAATATTATTGATGGTGGAAATTTATCTACTGTGGTGATCAGAGAGGTTAAAAGTAACTAAAACACATTTTATAATCTCTATATAGTCTCACATGTCTATTATTGATATATACAGTTATCCTCAAACCTTAGTGTAGCTGATACGTCATACCTTATCCAGGTAGATGATAAGTGTTCCCTTATCAGCCGCATCCTTATTGATCTCATACTTGGAGATATATTTGTCCACTCCTCTTGTTAGCTGTGAGTAAGAAGAACATGAATTATTTCATCCATAAAAACAATATAATGTCATGTAAGATATATAGTAACCAATGAATCTCACCTTATTGAGACTTTCAACATCAGGGACAAATCCTGTCATCATAGAGATATCCAAGATAGACATGGTGGCATCATTGTCTTTAAGATGTCTACAGAAGGATTAAGAAGAGAGATAGATAGATGACAACATCTAGGAGATGACTCACATTTTGCCATTATAGTTCTGGGTGCACAAATTAAAGTGAGTCTCAGCAGGGAAATGATGCAAACAACCCCCGTACCCAACAGTGACAGTCACACCCTCATATCTTCCCTGCAGTTTATAGAAATCCTCTCTGATACACGACCTGTTTAATATGTTAAAGAGCAACTAAACTTTTGAACAACTTTTCTGGCAGTATTTGGGCCATTAATACATTTTTTAATACACTTTATTAACAAGGTTTGTCTCCTTTCTGTGAAGTCCTGCATTTCTTAATTCCTTCCCTTGCTTCTCTACTGAGAGCTGTATCCAACTTCTCACTGCATATGGTGTACAGGCTAGTGTGTAATGCGGGGAAGGGGGTTGGGAAGGATGGGTGGGTCAATTTAAGCAATTATATCTTGGACATTGGTTTGGATATACAGTCGGGATTGGGATAGAAGCAAACTACTATGTTTTACAGTGATATTTCTGGAAATTGGACAGTAATTGTAAGCTTGTGTAAGAAAATCTCCCCTTTATATGACACCAGAAGCAAGCTTCTATTTTTTTTTTTTTTTATACAGCGGTTTGAAGTGACCCTCCCACACTTATTTCTACTGCATTACACACAAGCCCACATAGTGAGAAGCAGGGACAACTCTAAAAATAGAAAAGCAAGGGAAATTTTTTTTATATATATACAGTATATATATATATATATATATATATATATATATATATACACACACACACACACACACACACACACAAATATATAATTGTATACACACACACGCAGCATGTCAGAATTTCTCCTTACCTTGCACAAATCTCAAGTGATAGTGTTGAAAAAGTGCCTTCTGGAGCCCTAGCTGCAAAAAACTATATATTTTTAAATGCAGAATAAGTACAGCTTCAAGAGGGTCTTCAATTCATAGTCTATGCGACATTTTTACTGGTCTAGTGATTCATTCATAATACTATTCTCTCTTGTGGGAGGGGGCCCAGTGTCTCCAAGCAAACAAAACTGTCATGACAAACTGCTGAGTTTTAGATTTAAGGTTAAAGCCCCATCCTCTTTTTTTTTTAATTATTTAACCCTTTAGTACAGGGAACACTACAGTATACTAAAAGACTTCCAGCTGCTGTGTGAATCAGCAGGTCTGTCTGCAAGTCACATGACCAGCCAAGGGAGCCCTTTGGATGCTAAATAAAGTGAGGCTGCATTCAATGATTGATCTCACCCTTCAGTATACTGTAGTATGCCTTGTACTAATTTTTTTTTAATTATTTTTTCAGTTTTTAACTCATCACCTTCCAAACCCCGTAACTTTTGCATGTGGAGAGGAGCCCCACTTGTGTAAGTATCTGAATTATATTGTTTGTGGATATATCATTAGTGAATGTAGTGTTTATGCATGTGTCATCAGTATATTACATTGTTGTGTGTATACAAGTAGTGTCAAAGGTGAAAATGTTTCTTCCTACCATCACAAGGCCAGATGTTCAGCTAAGCCAGGTTTATTGCTTTTTGACTTGTTGGATAGTCAGGCATAAGAGGGAGTTGAGCCAAGACAGTGACCTCAGCTATTTGTAGAGTATTCCTCTTTACAAGGTGTGAATGAAGCCAGCCTTTTCCCAGCTTGCCAAGATGTGGAAAAGGGGAGATGTGGGGCACCCTGGCAGGAGGCCAAGCACAAGCCAGGAGTCTCACATTACGAAGGACTTTTCTGGCTTTCACAGTGTGACAGTTTCCAAACAAGCTGGGTGTATTTTTCCTCCAAGATTCATGGACACATAATAAATCTAATAACTTAGAGTCCTTCTGTCTTTTCTCCCTATTTATTTTTGAAAACTGTTTTGCATGTCTTGTTATCTCTTGTTTTTCTCATATATAACATTGAACCCTTTGGATATTAAATCATTATATTTAATGGTAAATTGTGTGTGCTCTGTGAACCCATTACCCTTTTTGAAGTGTGTTTGCATCTGATTGCTGGGAGCTCTGGATTCTGAATACAGTAGTTGTGGCAGTGAGTATTTGGGGTGAGTGGGTGAAAGGTAAGTGCAATATTAAGAGAGTGGAGTGAATTGACCCCTGACTGCTGCACCCAAGTCATGTGCTAGGATGGTTCGTACGTGATAAGGTTCCCGACTCTCATGGCAACAGTTCACCAGCTCAAAAACTTGCTCTGGGGACTGGCGATCCCATCCAAAATGACGGCGCCCATGCTCAGCCAGGAAAACGGAGTCTCGATCAAAACTGATCTGATGGAAGGGCACTGATTGCAGGCATTAGCACCGATATAATACAAACATCTGCCATACTATTACATCCACCACGGGAAGTTAAAGGAGATCTGTCACCAAATACAAAATACTACAGGGCATGCATCATTTGATTCTTGCTGTACCCCTGATCATTTTTTAAACATTATGGGTAAGAGTAGATTTTTATTTTTTTTTTTAAAGGGAGGCCTTAATGTACATGATATGTAATGGGGGTTTTGTTATCTTTATGTTACGTATGGCAGAGAATGATCCTTTTTATACAAGGAGCCTGTAGTGTTATTCCCATCTTAGCCAAACTCCCACTATAGCCATTGTGGGGAAATTAGGATACATGTTGGTCAATTTTGTGGGGATTCTTTATAGATTGTTATTGTGGATACTTGGCAATAAATGCCATGTGTAAGAGGTTTTAGCTCTATAGATACTTTTTGTGGAGAAGGGGAAACTTGGCTTAAGAGGGCCTTTATAGTTTTCTGATTGTTGGGGGCTTTTTTATAAAATTAATGTGGGGAAGGGGCGTTGCTGTAAATGCTATAGGTGAGGGAAGGGAACTCTTCATAGATTTGTTTCATGTTATATTTAGGGTTAGGGTAAATATTTAGAGAGGCCAAAAAGTGATCTCTAATCTATCAGAGAGAAGGATAGGGCAGGGAGCCTATGGTTGCCTTCTCTGCAATAGATTTCAACTGTATTCCTATGCTGAGAACAAGGAAAAAGTTGAAGTTAGTGCTATATTGGGTGGGGAAATCTAGGTAACCAGGCCAAATTCCCAGATCCAGAAGAGGCTCAAGCAAAAGTTGGCTATAGGGCCATCCATTTCTAGAGCAAGGGGTACTTTTTCCCATATACACTTACCGCCTATTTCTTCCTGAACTGTCACTGAAAGGTCAAAGTTTTTGCATTCCTTTTCTTTCTCTGTCACAAGAGCATAGTAAACAGACATAACCTGAAGAGCAATAAGAGAAACAGAAATTGCGAAAATTAAGAAAGACCCTGCAGCATTACCACACCTTCCTGGTTTAAATTCATTGACATAAATCCTAGTCAAATTTTCTTTTGAGGATGGAATTGGTATTTATACTAAACGAGCTTGACACTATAGTACCAAATTTTTATAATTGTTTTGTAGTAATTCCTTAACTAGGGGGTAAGATATGTCTGGGGGGGAGGAGCAACTTGGGAAGATTGGTGTCATGGTCATCACCCTAAAGATGGACCAGCAACCCAGGGGCCCATTGTAGTTGACCATCTAAAAAGCATCCCAGGGGTCGCACCATCGCACTAACTCTCCAACTGGCCCTTCACTCAGTTATCCCTGGCAGGATCTCTGCGGTGAAGGACCTCCTGCGACACTTTCTCACAGCTGCTAGAACAGTTATTCCCAGGCACTGGTGGAGCATTGTTGTGCTCTCCTTGGTTGAATTGTGCCCCACAGCTTAGCTTGGGTCTTACCCCAAGCTTCTTGTTTACAGGTGAGGCCTGCGTACTTTCGCGCCATTTGTTTGCTCACACTATTTTTGTCCTTAAAAATCTTTAATAAGCTTTGATTAAGCATAAAAAGCATCACAAGGACATCAAGTGGTGAGGAAGGTCTCTCAAGGCCTTGTCCCAGATGCCCAAATCCTACACATGCATAATGCGGTTAAGTGCCTCTGTTCACATCAGTCTGGAGGGAGTAATTGTCGATTTCCACAATATACGAATAATCTGATGCATGGCCATTGTGAAATGGTGCAGGAGGCTTTCATTCAATTTAGAGATGGGGCCTGTAAACAGACAGGAGAGCCTGTTCAGGGGTGAGTGTAACCCTAGGCCAGCACATAGTGTTGTAAAGGTCCATAATGTTGCCCCAGATAGTGGCCACTGGAGGACATGACCACCAGATATGTAAGAGCCCTTCCCACCAACACAATGCCAACATTCTGAGAACACTAACTGATACCAAGTGTGAAATTTGAGTGCAGTACCACTGTGAGAGGATTTAACTATTCAGCTCCTGAAACCTGGAAGAGATAGATATCTTATGGGTCATGGTAAAGAACTTCAGCCACTGCTCAGATGAAAAGGAGCAACCCAATTCTCCATCTCATGTTCAAATGAAACAGGGGCTTTGACCCCAGAGTAAAATAATACCACTTCAGGTTTGTGTCAAACTAGTTTAGTCCAAAACAAATCAGAGGGCCGAACCTCACAAATATTCATCAAAATGAATCTTGAGGTTCACCCATCCTTACAAACATGAACTTACCGTCAGTGTACCTTGACCTTTGCCTGTAACTTTCACAACAAACTCTTTATTCAATTCTGTCTGTAAAATACAATGATACAAGTTATACAATTAAGTGTATAGAATATAGTGCTTTTATATTACATCCCCCCATCCCAAGTAGAGTAAACTAAGTCATGAAGCCAAGGGAGTATATGGAATCTACCACCTGAAGACCCTTGTAAACCCTATTTGTATCTCTACAACATATAAGATTTTCAATAATGGAAAGGAAAGCATAACCCAAGTAGATACATTTCCACACTACATACACACCCTCCCCCCACCTACTTTCTAACTTTTTTTTTTTAAGTATCTATATTTACCTAGATCACTGTGGCCAGACATCAAGAAGAGGTGGAGCCACACAGACGGAAGTGATCTCCTGTGTCCAGAAAATCCACACAGGAAGACAGGCAAGTATGATGGGGTGGGGGCTGTGCTGAGTTAGTTGGGAAGGGCTGGTAGTGGGCAGGCTAGCTAAGCAAACAGGGAGGGGGTGTGAGGGAGTCAGCTGAGTGTAGTACAATGCATCATCGTAGTTGTAGGAAAACCGAACAGGAAGATACTCATGTAAACAAATTCAGAAGATGCCAGGCACTCCCAGAGAAACCCAGAAATCACTCAAAACATTGCTAAAAACATATTTGGGTGCACTTAAGTTAAAGGGTTTACTTAACATTTGAAATGTCAAGTTACACTTGGCTACATCTGTGTATCTGATATCGACCAGTACTGTACTAGTTTTTACACTTTTTGCCATGAAGTATTTCCTGAAGAATAAATCTTCATATTGTACAATGTTGTGCCTCAAGTTAGAAACAGTACCCACTCCCTGCTCTCGCTAGCTGCATCTACCGGATTCGGTTTTCAATAGATGAGTGCATAAGGTTTTTTTTGTGCAAAATTAGGAAATAATTTGTCTTATTAAATATATATTCTATAACATTTCTAAATAAAATGACAGTATAGTATCCGCAGGAGACAAAAACAAAGTGTTATTTTGGCCTAGGATCTTCAGACTAACACCTAGCACACTACTGGTGACCTTTGTATTCTTATCAAATAGTCTGACAAATGAAAAAAAGCTAACACAGCACCTTTGTAAAGACAATGCACAGTATGACATCACTTGTACCTCAAAGTGAGCACAAAGTTTCCTCTTTATTCAAGTAAGTGGAGTAATCTGTTGAGCACCACCATACTCACCTCAGCAGAACGGGCCAACAAAGCGTTTTTCAGATCAATGCGGTAAGTTGTGACATCAGTCTTTCCTGGGAGTCTCAGGGACACATCCAAATTTAACTCTTTTGGAGCAGGGATGTTCATCTGATATTCAGCCAAGGCTTGGAACATCACAATGTTAGCCTACAGAAGACAACAGTTGAATAAAATTACTGGACAGACCACATAATGCCTAATGAATGATTGGGCAATGAGTGCAATACCCCCCTATATTATTGACATTGCTTACTTGAGTGGAGCCATAAACTATTCCAAAAAACCTCTGCTCAGTTATCCAGCGCACTACTGGTCCAGTTAGATCATTCTGCTTTAAGCACAAGAGAGCCAGAAGAGCGTAAGATGTGGCCTCAATAGTGACCATACGAGACTCTGGATCATCCCAATGAAGTTTATCTTGTAAAGAAAAGAGAATGTCATTGATGAAACACATTGATGGTGAACATTGTATAAGTCAAACTGATGATTCCTCTGTGGACTAGGAGACATTCACATTAATGTCATACACAAGTTTCTCGGTTTCTGTTATTCAATGTTACTATTAGTACATATGGAGCAAACCTTCAGCTGGATACTAACGCATGACATTTATCATCCAAGCTTTACTTCCTAAATTTTGGAATTTATATATTTATGCCTTGAAAAGTCAAACTGTCCAGACTATATAAAGTATTCAGTGAGGCTCGGTACCTTTGGATGCAGAAAGCAGCTTATCTGGGTTGTTTATTGCTCTGGCCATAGCAAGAGCATAGGAGGTAATAGCGATGGTGTATGGTTTACTAAGATCTTGGTAATGACTCAGTAGGAAGTTGGTCGCTTTCTCAATACCAGCTTTCAGGTTCTATAATAGATTATATTCTACATGAATACAGGGAATACCTGGATTGGGATTCCATTAAGGAATGATGAAGATTAAACACTCACACTGACATATGGATCGCAGATCTTCTCACTTTCCTTTAAAGCAATGAGTACAAAGGATGTAAGTGCAGCATTTCCTGAAGACATTGCGTCGACTACTTGGGAAAATAAAGAATTATATAAAACGTGGAGAATTGCTGCTGCAAATTGTCTTGTAAGTTCTGCTTCAGTCATTTTGATTCCTCCCTGGGTGTATAAAAAAAAACCAAAAAAAAAAAGTAAATTTAGCACAATATTTTATTTTAAAGACCACGAAAACTGAGGCCAGTTCGTTTGAATGAAGTGACATACCACCATCTCCTGGTGAATTACTGGAGCATCTTCTCTGAACGCTCCATCTGGGTTCTGTCTTTCAAGTATCAACCATTTGACTGCACCGCACAAAACATCGCTCTGTATGTTCACCATTGGATGGGCCATTGCAAAAACTTTGACTATGTAAGCAGTTAACCTAGTCAAAAAAAAAAAAAAAAAAAAAAATAATATATATATATATATATATATATATATATATATATATAAGGTATAAAATACTGTATTATAAATATTTCCATTCAATTTAGCTGGGAATTTTTTTTTTTTTTTTTAACTAGAACTGTCCACATAAGATCCCTTAAGGCTATAACCCCACATAGTAAACAGAAAAAAAAAAAAAAAGCATTTTTTTTCCCCCTACAGCGTTTTTCATTGCATTTTTCTGTGTGTTTTTTCTTCTCTCTCATTTCCACAGCTAAAATTGCCATGTCAAACTTTTTTCCTGCAGCGGTTTTTTTTACCTCAATGTGTGGACAAAACTAATTAGAATCTTATTCACTTTTTGGTACTATAAAGTACAGAATTTTTCTCTCCTGGATTTTTGCAGCAGCCAAAAATGCTGCTTTTCTGCATGTGTGACCTATAGTCCCTTATAAATTGGCTGTGCTGGGGGGGGGGGAGGCTGTGAAAAGCAGGATGGTCAGGTGATCCTCCCTCTGTCTTCTGATCTATAAAATCATGGCCACCATTTTCACTGAGCAAATCACTAAACTTTCAGATTTAACCAAGTCCAAAATTTTTGGGAAATTCATAATAAATTGACATTGGTCATTTTTAGAGGTTTGGAAGAAATCATGTAAAATAGAATACATTTCTAGCCAATGTTATGAATATCTATAACTACCTTACATGAAAAGAGATGGTGCTCACCATGTGCTGGATGGTCTATTATTGAAACCTGCATAGGAATTGTCTGGTTTACGGTAGACAAGTTGCTGTATATAACCTGCAAAGATAAGAATCACATCACAGTATTCTGCAGTATCACTGAATTTTAAACTGCTGCAAGTGAGACCCCGGACCAAAACCAATTTTGCTTGCACCTTTGCTCTTTTTGTCAAGGTGCTTCTGATTTGAAAGTACAAGTAGTAGATCTTCTCCATTTTATATACAGTTTATTTATCAGGTAATCACACAAACAAATCTTTATGTAGCGCCAATGGCTTCTGTTCTGCTCACTGTTGCTCTCCTTCCTAGTAGGCACCAGGTCCTGCTTCCAGCATCTACCTCTCTGCCCAGTATGTACCCTATGGAAGTTTATCAAAAGCACCTGCATACCCAGTAATTATTCCTTGGCCACTGTCAACCCCATCTTGGTGACTGGAAGGTGTGAGCAATATGGCTCCTAGATCTCTAGAATTTTGCAAAGGTGTTTTTGCTATTAGCTTGTTCTGTTTCCCCATTGCCAGACCTCTATCTTTTTATCTTTCTTGACCACTGCCTGGTAACTGTTTTGATTAAGTCTCAGTCTGTCCCTAGGATGCCCAACATCATCTTCTGGTTGACCTGTCCAGGTCAATCAGAAGAAAAAAAAAAAAAAAAAAAAACACACCCCACACACGCACTATTTCTAGAGTTGGTGACATGTTGGTTTCCTGCAGTAAACATCAGATCCCTGTATGTAGGCTACATGTTGAAAATTGGGAGGTGGGGGGGAACTTCATACCCTCAGGAGTAACCCTAAAGTTTAAGTGTGGACCCACTGTGCTGCTGAACTGCTTTAAGAGAACCTATCAGGTCTATTTGGGACAATAAACCACCCACAGGTCCTTATAGACTGGGGGTTTAGTGCCCCAAATTGCCCTATTCTAAATCCTTGCCCGTAGTTAAAAAAAAAAAAAAAAATTATAATAATGTAACCCTTTATACATCATCAGATTTCATTGGACTCTTGTGCTCCCGGCTATGGTGCAGTTCTTCAGTGAAGCAGAGGACATACACCCCAGCCTCACTGTGCAGGTGCCGCTGGATGGTTTAGTATCCCAAATTATCCTGACATTCTCTTTAAAATTCCAAAACTAGAGACTCTACTCAGTCAAAATGAAGAATGGAAAAGCTAACCCCCTGATATTTTTGCACACTATCTACAGTATTATTAAAATACTTTGTGACCCTATTAACTTTTTTTTTATTATTTAAAATGTATTTATACTTTATCCCCAAGCACAGTGTTAGGAGATAATAGATCTTCAGATTTTGTCTTTATAAATATAATATTTTGTCCATATTGCGTTGGAATAAAGTTTTGCAATTTAATTTAAGATTTAAATTTATTTATTTATAGTTTTACTGAAATTTATTTAGTGAAAACAAGTAATTTTAGTTTTTAAATGAACTGGTCAAAAAACAAAAATGTTTGGATTTTCACTTTTGCTTGTACTGTATGGATTTCTGTTAAAAGTTACATACACACTAATATATAAATTACATACACACTAATATATAAATTATTACATACACACACACATATATATATATATATATATATATATATATATACACACACATACATACACATATACACACACATACACACATATTAGGGTGGAGCAGTCGGTCACTGACAGTACTGCCCAACGCTATCACAGTCTCATGCATGGGATGGGACTTATTCTCACACATGAAGCTCACCATGGACAGTATCCTTCTGTCACCCACTGCCTGCACTGGGTCCAGTGGGCTCCCCAGGACAGAGCTGGCCCTTCCAATCAGCTTGTCGAGTCTATTCCTATCCCTGGTTGATATGCTACTCCCCCAGCAGGCCACTCTGAAGAAGATGGCTGATGCCACTACTGAGTTGAAAAAGGCCCTAAGAAGTGCCCCCCGGACTCCAAAGGCTCTCAGCCTCCTAAGCAGGTAAAGCCTGCTGTGGCCCTTCCTGTACAGGACCTCCATGTGATCTGCACCCCTATTAATTGATTTATTTATAATACTGTATATCTATATTACACACAAAGAAGGTTGAATAAAATAAAAAATGATTTTTCTTTTATTACAATATTACTTACCCTGCTTGATGTTATTGATGGCGTCACTTCTTCGGTCTACACCAATTCTGTCCCATTGATTGGTGGCATCAAGGTAAATGATTGCAATTACACTGGGCGTCATACTCATCATATTTTGTTCTCCACAACCACTTGGCACAGTAATGTAACTATTGAGGTTGGATCCATCAATGGCAGCTTCCAGCAATTGACTGATTGGGCTTCCTGAAATGATTTAGAGAATTTTGTTTTACACATGAGGCAGACAGTAGTGAGTGATGAATAATTAAAAAATAATGACTATTTTGCCATATTTTTCAGACTAAAAAGACATACTTTTTTGCTAAAATATAAAATTTTCTGTGGCAGGGGGACTCTAAGCTCCATGTAAGTAAAAGGTCCTTGCAGTGCAATAAAGATGGCAACATGTAAAACACTACTGTATGTTAAGAAAGGGTAGTGGGGCATGTGACACGCTGCAATGATACATTATATATATCTAGATATATAGCTCAAGGGACCCTTGGTCTCAATGGTAAGCAGGTGAAAGTTTAGCCTTCAAGATATTATAATTTTATAGCAGGTGACCAGACAGGACAGGTGACCATGTTGTACTGGTAGACCTGAGCGGAAACCAGTAGATCTTCATTCTAGGCCGCCAGACTGATCTCTTTCTGGCTTCAAGGGGTAAAGTTGCCTTCTCATACCTATATATTTAGTGTGTGTACCAAGCTTTGCCCATTGTTGGGCACCTTAGGGGATATGTAGGTCTCATCCAACTTTGTAGCTTTCACACACTCTTATGGATAGTCTACCCTTTTTTACAGTAGGGTACACAGGTGAGGATCAGCTTGATCATGTATGATGAACACATGGTTGGGGAACTGGTGAAATAAGCAAAGTGTTACCTTGAATGGTCACAATGGTTTTAACGTTTGTCTGTGGTACAATGTTTTTCTCGTTTAATGGAGATACAATCTCTTCCTGAACTCCACCTAATGGAGATAAACAGACATTATACAAATGCAGATACAGTAGTCTTAAAAATATCCAATGAAGAAACAGCATTAATGATAAAATCTTAACCCAAAAAAAAAAAAAAAAAAAACCTCACACAACCACACACACAGTATGTGAATAGTGCTCTGATCCTACAGTCATGTATTACTCTACTCTTTGTTTCCTCCTTTTGCTAACCAAAAGAAAATATGTATCAGGATCATTTATGTGACTTACTTCTCCCTCTGACCTGTGGATCCAGAATCACTGATTTTATATTTTTTGTAATACGAACACCTTCTGGCTGAAAGACAAAGTAAAGCTATAAAATAATGGTGTCCTAGGGCCCGAGCGATGCAATGAGATATGGTTTAGGTAAGGGCTAACTAGGTACAATGATCTACTGGTAGAATATGAAAGCAGCAGGATTCATTAAAGTAGCAATTGTTTTACCATAGTATGAACCCACATTTTTCTGTAACGTAGAGTTATATAGAGAAATTTCATGTCTCTTACCACAACCTTCAGTTTCTTCATGATACCATCAGCCACAAACTGTCCAGAAACTGCGGCCTTCACCTCCACCGTATGCTGACCCAGGGTCAGTGGGACAATAATAAAGGGAACGGCCACAGAAGACTGAGCTTTAATATCTACAATCTGTTGGTATTTTGCCTTGGATGTAGAATAGCTACAAAATTCTGGATTGTAAGATAGTTCCACTCGTACCTAAAATGAAGACAAAGTGTGGGAAGTTATATAGAAATGCAGATACTGTCCATACAGAAGTTTTGCAATGCAGCTAGGAATATAACATACATACTGTATAGATAATGAAGTTGAGTCAAATATGTATTTAAAGGGAATATGTGTTGAGAAAATGACCTACTTTGTAAGCTACATTTTTATGTTAAACATTTAAGATTTTTTTTTTATCCATCTATATGATTAGATGAAGATGGCTGCCCCCATAGTCATGTACAGAAAAAAAAAAAAAAAAAAACACCCACACACACACACACCCTACAACTAGGAACTAAACCAGATTAGAAAACGTCATATTTCACCGTGTTTTTAAAAAAATAATCAGTAAACCATTGCTTTTAAGTGCAATGTTATTGTGATAAAACCTCAAGAGTCAATGGATAGAGCTGTAATCATTAAATTTCATAAGTAAAACAGACTAATAGAAGTTACTGCATGAACTGCTCAGACGTAAAATCCTCAGAGGCCATTCCTTACCTTAATGTTCTGACTTCCATAGTTGTAAAGTACGGATCGGATTTCCACCTGCTCATTTCTCACCACAGAATATGGCAGCTTCAAGTCAATGAAGAAATCTTTCATTACCTGGATCTCATAAGGCTTGGCTACACAAATACCTAAGAACAAGGCAGAAATACTGTTAATATTTCAGGGTACAATATAGATTAGACTGTTGACTCTTAAAGGGAACTTGTCATAAGGAAAATGCTGTTCAGTCTGTGGGCAGCATGTTATAGAGCAGAGCAGATATTTAATTTAGTGGGAGAAAATTTGGTGTAACCTGTCATTTATCCAAAGAAATCTCTGCTCTTTCTATATCAGGAGGACAGGTCCTTTAGGGATTGACAAGTTCCCCTGTATGACTGTGCATACAGAGATGGATTTCAATGGGTTATACTGAATATTTTTCCCCACAAACCCATATTTTCTTTTAAAAAATTCCTAAAAATACTGATCTGACTGGCCACTATACTGTGAAAGCACACTGATGATCACAGCCATCACGTATATGTACTGTAGCTAAGATGCAGACTCCGTCACAACAGGTGACCTCATAGCTCATCTGCTCCCCATTTCCCATGCAACAAACTGTTCCATAGAAGTTTATAGGGTCTGTTCCAGACCATTGTGACTATGGCACAGTCTGAATATATCAAGATAATATGGCACTCCTGGGTAAATGGGTGCTCAAGGAGGGACTCACTAATTCATGCTGCCTGGCTCATCTTTTTTTCTCCTACATGGTGATCCGATCATCTGATGAAGGACAAATGTCACTAAATCATATGGATTGCTTTGATGTAATAAACCTCACATGAAATGCTGAAATTTCTTGGAGTGCTTGGGCCATTAATTCTGGTATGACCCATAGTCCATTACCCCCCATTCCCCACATCTGCCATAATAATATGTTAGATGTCAGGTCTTTAACCATGGCCCATTTTAGATAGATATCCAGCAGATGGAGATCCTATTCTACCAAGTACAAACCCCCTTCTCCTCCCCCCCCCCCTTCACAATGAAAGACTGGAGCCTACAAGATTTGCCAGCAACATAAATCTGTGGCAGATCTCAGTAGCAGTACAGCCATTTTCCATAGACTGGAATACAACTGTATTGCAGTCTATGGTATAAACAGAATCTGAAAATTAATCATTTCTGCATCTAAAATTGCCCAAACTTATTTAACCCTTATGGTGAATACCATAGCAATAGAAAAAAAAAATTCCCCAAAATGTTTAGACAACTACTGTACATTTTGTCCTGTACAGATCAGTACAGGGAATCAAAGAAAAGTTGTGGGTATCAGTATAGGGACTATTTTAATATTTTTTTTTTTTTATTACAAAGATCATACTCATCAGAATATAAGGAACATGTCATTTTCCTACTTGGGGAGTGTAGTAAAAAACCAAGCCCCCATGAAACAGGTGCAGCTGCAGTTTTCTTCCAGTTCCATCACTTTCTGTTTCCACTTTGAATTATATGGAAGGCATTATACATTATATTGCATATTAAATGGTACCTTATGAACTACAATTTGTCCCAAAAAAATAAGCTCTCAAAGGACTCATGATTTTGGAGGACAGGGAGCAAAATTTGATATGCAAAAATGAGAATTTGACTGTGGGAGGAAGGCATTAAAGATGAACATATTTACCAATGGACAAAGAAAATGCACTGATGTGATGTTTATATACACACATGGTCCATAAACTCTGCTGGCTCTGTGCTGTATCACTTAATGCTGAATGACAACAGTATGGCAAAGTCACAGAAGCTGTGCATAAGGCTAAGGCCCCACATGGCGTACTTCAGCAAAAAAAAAGTGCGGTGGGATCGCATCACGGTTCTTCCCGCAGCACTTTAGACAAAGTTTGCAGAGTTTTCCTCAAAGTGGGCATGGGATTCACTAGAATCCCATCCACTTTGCTTTGACTGTAAAACGCAGTGATTTTTTCCACGGCACTTCCGTCATGGGCAAATCGTGGTGTTTACACCACCTGGGGCCTTAGCCTTATAGAGTTCTGCAGCTAGCATGAGATCAAAAGTAGGAAAAATACTCCAACTCTGGCAGACTACTGCCCTCAGGTTAGGTATTCGGTATTACCATGCACATGTGATTCTGAAGTGTTCAAAATAATATCTTTTATGGTGAATTATGTGAAAAACATTCTTCAATGCACAAATTCATGTGTTGTCATCCTGCTTCCCCCCAAGAAAAGCTATAAAAAGTGATCCCAAAATTGTCACTTCAAAAAATGATAGCAATAACAAACTGCAACTTTCCCCACAAAAGATACTTTCAACCAACCAAAAAGTAGAAGGAAAAGCAGTAGTCAGTATAGTACCTGGACAATGATGAGCCAGAAAGTTTTGGTAGCCCAGAATCACAGCAGGTAATTGACACCCACCTACTGCCCAAACAGGTACAGTTGTACCCAGACTTCTGGTTATCTGCCAAAGTAAACCAAAACCCCATGGAATTCTGGGCCAACAGATTAAACCAGTGCCATGTGGGCTTTGTCCAACCTCAAGTGTAACAGATGAGAGGATGTTCAGTGCTGTGAGTGACATTGTAGCACCTATGCAGACCAAACTGTCTAAGTGTAGGAGAAATTAGTTGTGAATTGGCTTTTTTTTTAGAAAAAAAAAAAAAAAAAAACAAATCACAGGCACACTGTTGGCATAGTAAAAACAAAGCCGTTACTTCTTTCAATAGCACCATGTTGGTGTGACATCTGCTCCCAAAAAAAGATACATTTATATATTGAATTGCTGAATTTTAATCTACTAATTACACACACACACACACACACACTTTTTCCTACCTTTATTTTGAGACAGACTCACAGCCAGGACCTCCCAAGTAGTGATGGAATCCTTCACGTCAAATTGAAGAACCTTAGTTGAAATTCTAAATAAATTATAGAACAAAAAATAAAAACAAAAAAAACAGTGGTGAAGATATATATCATTTGCATTAAAATTGTAAAATTGTATGTTTACCTACTAGCAGGATTAGGGTCACTTGGTGGATATACTTGGTAAATGTATTTTTGTAAGAGTGCAAACCAGAAAACCACCATCGAGGCTTCCCTCTACCAGGCTAGATTACATGTATAATGTTGGCCATGGGCCATATCAACAGTCCATGACTTGGTGCAAGGGTATACCAGGGAATGTTGAACATACGATTGTGGGATACTGTCATGAGATGGCTGTTTATGTGGCCACCCCGAGGTGTGTTGTGGATTGTAGACTTACAACCTTCCATCATATTGCATTCTCTTTTGTGAATAAGTAATGCCCTTTATCAAAGTTGAGGTAAGTGTGGACACATCTGTATATTCTACATATAAGTAGCCCATGCAGCTGCTACAAGGTCATTTGTGAGGAAAGCTTACCAGTAGTTGGTTCATCCTCTATGCCATTGGGGGATAATAGGTTGTGCAGGACGCTACAGAGAACTGCATTGTTAGCAAGTAAATAGGATTTGCCAAAAGAATCGTGAAAAAAGTGATAGCGGGTTACACAAGATCTTTCTGCCGGGGAAACAAAGTCTGAGGCTTTAATGCAGGGCCTTTTTTGTAATTCCTACGTGACCCCACTCTTTTCTGTGTATGCCATCTTATTTGTCTACTTTAAAAGAAATACTCTAATGGCTCTTGGCTCCCATATACAAGCAGAAAAGAATCATGCTTACAAAATACATTATGAACAGTATGCCCACTCTAGTAACATACTGAAATAGTATATGAGGTTGGAGAAGACACTACAGTGTTGATCCAGAAAAAGTAAAAAAAAAACAAAAAAACACACACACACACACACACACCGCAGGCATGCAATTTGCATTAGCCTCGTGTATTACAAAACTTTCCCCCCCAACTCCAAATATGGCGATAACTATAAAACCCTGAATCAACTTGTAACCTCCAAAAATAAAGCTATTTTCTCTCAAAATTAATCTAATATTTCCTTTAAATAATTAGCAACAATTAAATTGTAATAATTACCCCTTATTATCTGGTGTTTCTGTCATATTTACTACTTTCCAGAATGTTGACTCTGGAAACTGTGTTCTCATAACAATATCATCATCTAGGAGATATTCCCCATCTTCATCACCTGAAATAAGCACAGCATCACCTGAAGAAGAAAGCACAGCATGTTTATACTGAAATGACCACTTGAAGGGTCTCTAAGTACATGTGCATTTATCTTTATCAGATTATAGTTAATTTTGATCTTTCTAGCCTAAAACGTAGCAGTGATATAAGGTAGATCTCATTAGAACCTCTGATTCAACATACTGTAGATGCATTTCAGCATTATCTTGTACAGCTACAAAAGTGTCTTCCATGACACTTAGTGTAGCTATTCTTGGAAAAAGAGTCTCCAACTAATATTTCACCCATGTTGTATTTGAGGACAGTCTTAAGAATGTTGAAGAAAAGAAAAACTGGAGTTTTTCCATTTTCTGTTGCCATTTTTAAACACAGTGGGAGGTTAAGAAAAAACAAAAAAACAAACAAACAAAAAAAAAAAAGACACACCATCATTAATAAACTCACTAGGAGAAGATGCTAGAGGTAGAAGAACAGAGAAGTATGATAGCACATTGTAATAGAATATCTTATAGTGGAAATAACTTAATGTTCTGCATTTTCCAAATCCCACTAAATTCCAATTTCTTACTTCCACCCTTGTTTGAGGCCAATCTATCTTGCTTCGCTACTTTTTTCGGTTTAGTGTATTTGCAGCAGTCCAAGAAAGCGGCCACACATTCTTTGCCTTCTAGGATATTTTCTGCTCGTCTTTCACAGCTGTGGCCCATTGGATTATCAAGCATCCCATCTTCGCAGCATCTCCTCACCGGGTCCTTGTACTTAGAAGCTGAAAAATAAGTTTTTATTGACAACCAAAGCAAATCTAAAGCTTCATTGAATAAGATTGTACAAAACCAACAGACAGTATAAAATACAACATCCTATGTCATAGTATTCTCCAGTAGTAATCCAAAAGGAAGGAAGAACAACCATTATTTGGTAGAAGCCATTTTACTCATCTTAGTGATGATGTGCTTTGAATATATTGCATTGCTTCCTTCTTACTATATTACATGGTAAACTGTACAAGGAGATGAAATGAGAACATGGAGATGTGTCTGAGACAACTCTATAAATGAAGGTCCAAGCAAAAAACAACATTTCAGGAAAAGACAAAAAATAAGAGACAATTAACTAAGTGAATGATTATTTCCCACCGCCCTTCATCTCACCATAGGTAGTCTTCCCTTCAATCAGTTGTGCAGGCGAGCGGGGTCTCCGAGCACCATGGACTTCACATTGTACTTCTGATGAAAAAAAGAATATATTGTGTTATTCTAGTTTCCACCTCTTCAAATAACTATCTTTATGACATTTCCCTTCTGAAATCCCAATGTTCTTACGATTATTTCACTGGTTCTCCTCTCCTCAATTTATAACCACTTCTGTTTTTTCCCCATGCCACTACTGTATCTTACTCTTATCTTGCTTTCATACTGTGATTTTCAGGACTCATTCTATGCCTTTCCCCATTTCTGGAATTTCAATTTCACTTGACACTTTCCTTCTCTAAAAGTCCTTAAAGTTCTTTTCAGAAAAAAAAACAAAAAACACCACACATTTCCACAAATGTTTTTTTTCAACATGATATCTGTCACCTGATCTCTGTTGCGTTGTTTGGAAACTGGATTGCAGGGCCAAGCCGGCATCATAAAACACCCCCATACTATCGACACCACTTCCCGGTGTGCAGCCAATGTCAAACTTTTCCACAGAGTCCCACACCTACACAGGTAAGGACAACATGGTTAAGTTTAACCCAATGGAAATAACACTTGCATATGAGGATTTTTAGTGTGGTTTACAATTTACTCCTCACCTTCTTTTGGGAGATCTTATATTTGCTGTTCAGCACAAACACACCTTTGTCTACGGCCACCAGTCCCACATTGGCCTTGAAATCTGCTCTCAGTTTTAGATACATGGAAGAACCAGGGCTTTGAGCTTTGTTGTCTCTGTCTGTGTTACCGGTCACCAACAGCTGTTAAGGACACAATATAGTTTTGGGTTGTTTTTTTTAGCAAACATTCCTCTGAGTGTAAGAAGGAACATTTTAAAAGAAATTTCATGGTCAACTTAAAGCAGACCTTTCATGTCCTCAGGCACATGCAGTTTTACCGATCTTCAGCTGTGAGGAATGCCTCCTCAGTACAAGTCTATGGACGGGTACTGTCGGGGAGGGCGTTTCTCACAGCACAGCTAGACTGTCAGGTAGCCCTTCTGACAGTAAACTGTGAAACTTACACCGCCGATATCTCCAGCCTCGGGGCACATACCAGGAAAGCCGGCAGTGTGCTGAATTCAGCGCGTTGATGGCTTTCTAGCGGTATGTAAAACCGCATGTGCCTGAGGACATGAAAGGTCCTCTTTAAGATGAGTAATTTAAGACAATCCATTCCCTTCAACTACTTCACATGAACAACCTTTTAAGATTGCAGATAAGAGCCCTCACCGTTCCCATGCAGGTGTCCGTTACATCCACCCACATAGAATCTGAGACAATTTCATTTCCGACAATGTAATATGCAACTATACGGAAGGATGAGATGAATTCTTCTGTGATGGGGAGAGACATGGTAACCACAGTCTGACCCTGTAGCCGAGGTTGTCTGTCCACTTTCAGTATCCTGCCATTGTTCATTATCTAAAAAAGGAGACAAAAAAAAAAATAAAAATAAAAGCTCAGAGCTGGATCTAAATGGTCAGAGAACAGATCTTTACATTTTAGTCATCTAGTAATAGCAATCATGATGATACAATAGCATCTACACGGTCTGCCTGCATACAAAGTTTTTATGCTAGAATACTGAATATTGTCATCCTCATAATATCCTTGAGGAAAAAAAATATATATTTTTTTATATTATGTTTACAATCTGTCAGAAAGAGGATTGAGGTTTCAGATACGTTCCCTTAATGTAACAAAGTTCTGTTATCCTGATAAATATAGAAATTGTTTACCAGGTAGGTGAAGTGCTGTATCTGGTTCTGAATGGCCATGTTGGTATTACGAATATTGAAGTTTACACCAAGATTGTCTCCAGGTTTTACTTCTGCGGCAACGATACTGATGTGTAGATAATTTCCACCTGACTGATGAGCATTGGCTGTCATTGATGCAGTTGCTTGCTGAGCAGAAGGGAGCACATAATGTGCTGTTCTCACCTAGAATCAGAAAACAGAGAAAAAAAAAAAATTCCTTGACAAAACATTGACTTCAGGTATAGGAAAAGCAAGTCACAGAATTAAAGATGGACTGCTTGGTGGCCAAGACATCCAGGTCCCTATTGCCATCTCAGCCAGGAAGTAACCCTTTTGACTGATACATCTTAGCAATATAACAGGTTTCAGGCTCAAGCTGCAATTTCTTCACATATGAAGAGACATTTTTTTCTAACAGTATAAAAAAAATAAAAAATAAATAAAAATTCCCTTTATGCCTTAATCACATTGGCGGAAATTTATTAAGACTGGCATTCTGTGTACCAGTCTTAGTGAAGTCCATGAATGGTGCTAATTTTTCATCAATCAAGAGACTCTGACCTAAAAAAAATAAAAAAATAAAAATTGAATGGTGTATGCGTTGAGGTGCTACTAGCGAATGCTCAGGAAGGAAGTCCTGCATGTGAAGTAATGGAACCAGTAGAGGTGATGCATAGCATGAGCCTACATCTGACAGAAGGGTCTGGGGATTGCATGAGAGTGCTGGCTAACCTACACTTAGCCTGGTACCATCCATGACTGCTATAGATATCGAAGAACTAATACTGCTGAGACTGAGCATGGGGATAAGGCAAAATCTAGTTTCCTAGACTTCACCACTAAGGATGAATGCTAGCCAATGCTCAGATGCATTTGTGTATGTAATATCAGATATATATGTGGTTTTAAAATGGGATTTATGGAGCAAGCTTCTTGAAATTGCACCCCAAGACAACTGAATGAGTCAACTTCCCACTGATTCAACTGAAAAACAAGAGAAAAATTTTAGTGGTGACCTGCTGGGTGAGGTAGCACCGCAAAACACCTACAGTCCTCTAATTACTGGTTAAAACCAAATGGGAATCAAACAACCCTAAAAATACATTTCTAGGGGCTCAATGAAATTTCTAGGTTCATGGAAAAGAAGAAGACTCAAGCTTGCTCCAGTTACCAGTTCTAGTCAAATTGGACAAGATCAAGGTACCCTTGTTGGATTCCACTCTTTGATTGTAATTTATCGGGCTTAGATTTCTATCTGTTTATATATTTATTTGCAGAGATACTTACAGTAACTTGAAGGACATTTGTATTTGCTGCAGTGTTCAGTGTCAGCCTGGCCGTCCCCTCGTCTCCTGTTACACCCTTCACATTTCCAGGGTCAACCACCACTGGGATCTGAGTTGCAGGAGAACCATCAGGGTTTGTCACAAATACCTTTGGAGTAAATAAAGGCATATTAGAATTACATTCATAAACTAAAGCACTGAATCTGACCTGTCGACCCACCTATATGTGGAGGGAAAAAAAAAAAAAAAAGTTGGTACCCCTCGTTTAATGAAAAAGAAAAACCCACAATGGTCACAGAAATAACTTGAATCTGACAAAAGTAATTTGCCAAACTACATGTTTACAAGCCACAAAGCTTTTGTGAGAATATCCTATGGACAGAGGAGACAAAAATCTAAATTTTTGGCAAGGCACATCAGCTCTATGTTCACAGATGGAAATATGAAGCATATCTTGAAAAGAACATTGTCCCTACTGTGAAACATGGAGGAGGCTCTGTTATGTTCTGGGGCTGCTTTGCTGCATCTGGCACAGGGTGTCTTGAATCTGTGCAGGGTACAATGAAATCTCAAGACTATCAAGGGATTCTAAAGAGAAATGTGCTGCCCAGTGTCAGAAAACTTGGTCTCAGTCGCAGGTCATGGATCTTGCAACAGGATAATGACCCAAAACACACAGCTAAAAACACCCAAGAATGGCTAAGAGGAAAACATTGGACTATTCTGAAGTGGCCTTCTATGAGCCCTGATCTAAATCCTATTGAGCATCTTTGGAAGGAGCTGAAACATGCCGTCTGGAAAAGGCACCCTTCAAACCCGAGACAACTGGAGCAGTTTACTCATGAGGAGTGGCCAAAATACCTGCTGAGAGGTGCAGAAGTCTCATTGACAGTTACAGGAATCGTTTGATTGCAGTGATTGCCTCAAAAGGTTGTGCAACAAAATATAAAATTAAGGGAACCATCATTTCTGTCCAGGCCTATTTCATGAGTTTTTTTTTTTGTTTTTTTTTTAAATTCTGTTGAAGCCTGGTTGAAAAGCAATGTCTGACTTCTTTTGTTCATTTCCATAGAATTTTTATATATTATTACATTTTTCAGATTCAAGTTATTTCTGTGACCATTGTGGGTTTTTATTATATTAAACCAGGGGTACCAACAATTTTGTCCACGTGTATAATGCCTTAAAGAGAACAAAAAAAACAAAACAAAACATAAATTTGGTATCCCCTTGATCATACCAACCCAGAGAATACAGCGTTCAGTGTGCAATAAAAAATGACATGTTAGCTTTAAAGAGAAAACCTGTAAGAAAATAGTGCAATTGTAATTTTTTTTTCCCAATTCCACCCCATTCTATTCCCCCCCTCCACCATTGTACAGACCAAATTTTAATATTTGGGAATGTTACTCAACCCCCACCCCCACCCCACTGCCTTTCCTGTTGTCCATTTCTTCTCAGCATAATAGGAGGCCAAGCTCTTGTGTCTGGGTCAGGTTATTCCATGAATAAGCACAATGGGGCAAATCAATAGAAGTCCAACATTTTTCTGTCTACATTTGCGGAAAAATTTATGGTGCACAGCATTTACAACAAAATTTATGAACAGCGTGCACCTGAAAATTACGATAGGCACAATAGCTGAAAAATGTGCACCAGAATGGGCGTGGTTTAGAAGGGCCTAACTGACACATTTATGAAACAGAAAACGAATATGCTGTAGATTTTCTTGTGCTAAGTAGACCAAGTTTAAATTGATGTAATGAATTTACGACAATTTACTTTGTGCGCCATAAATTCCTGTTTAAGAATTTGAGTTTCTATAAACTCCATATTTATGAAGGTCAATTCAACAGATTTATAAATATGTCTAAAATTACAAACGGGAGTCATAGTTTAAGACAGTGCCCCAATATATCTAATGTATGCATAATATGGTATGAAGATATGCAGTGGTGAACCTAGCCTCTTTGCTGCCTGAGGCGGACTATAGAAAGACGCCCCCGCCCCCCCCAAAAAAAAAAAAAAAAAAAAAAATTAAGTTTCCATGCTACTAGTTTAACACACTGTTATCGTCGCACAACATACACAATACACAAAGTTATAAAACAGTTATTAAGAATTCTTCTTCCTGCATTACTTCAGTATCAGATCAGCAACACGGCATTAACAACGAAAGTAACTTCACACATCTTCTGCTTGGTGGATGGACGAGCCCACGTGGCCCCCATTCTCTATAATAGGAGCCCCGCAGATAGCTGAGTACTGGACTTCGGATATCTTTGGCACTCCCATTGAAGTGAATGAGAGCCACGCGGGTTCGTCCATCCACCAAGTGACACCTATATATGTGGCTGCAGTCAGGCTGAATTCCCACCCAGTGGGGGGAAAAACCCAATTCTCAGGCTCAGTGGGGGTCTCAGCAGACAGACCCCATCACTCAGGTATTTATCCTCTATCATTTAGGTGAATACAGGGCAGTAACATTTTGTGACTTACAGGTGACGTCTCTGACTAATTGGTCACATTTCCCTTCTCTTCCCTTTGGACCGCCATGACCACTTCTTCCAGCTGTGACTTGTCTCTGTAAAGTTTGCAACACAGACATCTTTGACTCCTCACTTTTCCAGGCATCCAACCCACATTGTCCTCACCTACACAAAGCCCCCATCCTGCTGCTACCCCCAATTATATAATATATGATATAACCCCCCATAATGAATAATACCCCCAAGTGCATCTTTATATTAATAATGTCCATGTGTACCCTGTATAAATAGTGCCCCTTATTAATAATGCCCCAGGTGTTAACTAATTAAAAGGTTTTCCAGGTCATTAATAAACTAATCAGTGGGGCTCAAAAACCCAGGACCCCCACTGATCAGCTGTTTGAATGGTACCCGTGTAAGCGCCATGACTGCTTCTCTGTTTACATAGTGTCATTCATCTCATAGCGGCCATGTAATATAACTACAGCCTTGTCCTATACAGGTCCATGTGACAAGGCTGTAATTACATCACACGGCCACTATAAACAGACAGTGTATAATATAAACAGGTGCTATAGCCCCTGTTTATAGTGCCCCGTTTACACACACTATAATGTTCCACAGCAGCCCCTGCACACAGTATTACACAGTATTATGGCCCACAGCGGCCCCTGCACACTGTATTATGCCTCGCAGCGGCCCCTGCACACGGTATTATGCTCCATAGTGGCCCCTGCACACGGTATTATGCTCCGCAGTGGCCAATGCACATGGTATTATGTTCCACAGCAACTCCTGCAAACAGTTTTATGCCCCATATTGGCCCCTGCACTGGTATTATGCTCCATATTGGCCCCTGCACACGGTATTATGCCCCATATTGGCCCCTGCACACGGTATTATGCCCCATATTGGCCCCTGCACATGGTATTATGCTCCATATTGGCCCCTGCACACAGTATTATGCTCCACAGTGGCCCCAGCACACTGTATTATGCTCCATAGTGGCCCCTGCACTGGTTTTATGCTCTATAGTGGCCCCTGCACTGGTATTATGCTCTATAGTGGCCCCTGCACTGTTATTAATAATAATAATAATAATAATAATAATAGTCCTTTAATAGTCCCACAGTGGGGAAATTCAGTGTGTTACAGCAGCAAAGATAAGATAAGATAAGCAGATACAAATACAAATACAACATGTACAGGAATGTTCCAAGGTGAGAGGCATTACATTAATAGCAGACAGACAGATAGGACGTAGCAGAGGAGGAGGGGGGGGATATAACAGGCAGAGAGATATTTCAGTTCTCTGTATGTAATGATCTCCGCTTAGGTCGGTGTTGGTTGTACAGCCTAACCGCGGTGGGGAGGAAAGACTTCCGATAGCGCTCCTTCTCACACCTAGGGTGGAGCAGTCGGTCACTGACAGTACTGCCCAGCACTATCACAGTCTCATGCATGGGATGGGAGTTATTCTCCCGCATGGAGCTCACCACGGACAGTATCCTTCTGTCACCCACCACCTGCACTGGGTCCAGTGGGCTCCCCAGGACAGAGCTGGCCCTTCTAATCAGCTTGTCAAGTTTATTTCTGTCCCTGGTTGATATGCTGCTCCCCCAGCAGGCCACTCCAAAGAAGATGGCTGATGCCACTACCGAGTTGAAGAAAGTCCTAAGAAGTGCCCCCCGGATTCCAAAGGCTCTCAGCTTCCTAAGCAGGTAGAGCCTGCTGTGGCCCTTCCTGTACAGGGCCTCCATATGATCTGCCCAGTCCAGCTTATTATTAAGGAGCAGACCCAGGTACTTATAGGTGTTCACAATCTCGATGCCCGTCCCCAGGATGTCCACTGGTTTTGGAGGGCATCTGCCTTTACGGAAGTCCACCACCATCTCCTCGGTCTTCCCCGCGTTAATCTTCAGATGGTTCTTGTGGCACCAGTCCACAAAAAACCGGTTCAGTTCTCTGTACTCCTTGTCATCATTGTCTGTGATTAGGCCTACTATTGCAGAGTCGTCAGAATACTTCTGTAGGTAGCAGCTGGATGAGTTGCACCTAAAATCAGCAGTGTACAGTGTGAAGCGGAAAGGGGCGAGAACCGTACCCTGAGGTGCCCCCGTATTACAGATTACGGTACCTGACACACAGTCTTGGGCTCTCACGTATTGAGGTCGATTTGTGAGGTAGTCTAGGATCCAGTTGGAGAGGTGGTGGTCCACTCCAGCAAGGCCCAGCTTGTCTCTCAGTAACCTGGGCTGTATGGTGTTAAAAGCACTAGAGAAATCAAAGAACATTATTCTTACCGTGTTCCCTGGTTTTTCCAGGTGAGACAGAGCCCTGTGCAGAAGGTGGATGATGGCATCATCTACCCCAATGCCCGGTCGATAAGCAAACTGGAGAGGGTCCATAGCGGGGCTCACTAGAGGGCGAAGATGTGTGAGAACCAATCTCTCTAAGATCTTCATCAAGTGGGATGTCAGTGCTACAGGTCTGTAGTCGTTGAGGTCCATAGGGTGAGGTTTCTTTGGAACTGGTACCACACAAGAAGATTTCCATAATTCAGGGACTATTTCCTGCCTCAGGCTCATATTATACATATATGTAATTATACCACACAGCTGGTCCCCACAAGTCTTAATTAGCCTTGCACTGATGTCATCTGGCCCTGCGGCTTTCCTCGCCTTGATCTTTTTCATCTCCTTCCTCACCTGGGCCCGTGTGAAGGTCAGACTGTGGTCAGATAAAGACAGATTTCTGGATTTACTGGTCTGTTGGGAAGTAGCCACATGGGGTGAATGGGGTGAAGTCATTGTGGTGAGGGGAGCTGAAGGACATTCTGGGGTGGGATGAGCTGGTGTGTGATCAAATCTGTTGAAGAATAGGTTTAGTTCATTAAGCCAGTTAACATCTGCCTCAATCTGGGAGACTGACTATTATGCTCTATAGTGGCCCTTGCACTGTTACTATGCTCCATAGTGGCCCCTGCACTTGTATTATGCTCCATAGTGGCCCCTGCACCCGATATTATGCTCTACAGTGGCCCCTGCACTCGGTATTATGCTCTATAGTGACCCCTGCTCTTGTATTATGCTCCAGAGTGGCCCCTGCACAGGGTATTATGCTCTACAGTGGCCCCTGCACACGGTATTATTCCCCATAGTGGGCCACCCATGAACTATTATTATACTCTGGGGTCTTTTCAGACCCCAGAGTATAATGATTGGAGACCCAGGGGAGAATGCAAACATAAAAATCAGTATTACTTACCTATCCTGGACACCGGTGCACTCCTTGCAGCTTTCGGCCCTGTTTAATTGCGCACAGACATCACGTGATCAGGCCGGCAACGCGACTTGATGACGTCATCAGAGGCCTCAAGCCTGCTCGGAGTTACATTGGATCGCAGGAGGTGAGTAACATTGGTTTTTATGTTCCCTCACCTACCCATGGCAGACGTGGGGTAGGTAAATAAATAGGCCATTACCTGGTGGGGATACTCCAGCAGGTTACGGCCTATTTATATATAAAAAAAAGTTATACTCACCTGCGATGCCTTGATGCAGCCGCCGCCGCCTCTTATTGTCCGCGATGTCTGTGTCTTAGCGTAGGCGGCGTGATAACGTCATTGTATCGCCGCCTGCGCTGAGATGCGACATCTCGTAAAACAGCCCAGGACAGGCCGCGCTCAGCTTTGTTTTTTTTTTTTTTTTTTTTAAGCGGCCTGTCCTGGGCTAGTTTACATTAAATAGTAAAAATGCCGCCCCCCGGACAGTGCCGCCCGAGGCGGCCGCCTCACTTCGCCTAATTAGCGGTGTGCCCCTGAAGATATGGGGAGTCACTTCAAATTGCTGTAGCTCTGGTTTTATACCACCTAAGAAAATGGTTCTACATAGCTCTAGCTAAAAATAAGTTGGGAATATGATTTTTATATGCTCCAGCTAGAGCTACAACACTTGCAACTTTCAAATGACACTCTTAAGTGGCATAATACTGGAGATACAGCAGTTCGAAGTGACAACCCCAGTTTGATATCTGCTATAATATATATATATATATATATATATATATATATATATATATATATATATATATATATATATATATATATATATATATATATACACACTGTATATACATATATATATATATATATATATATATATATTTATTTATTTTTTTTTTTCATTCTGGCAATACATGTCGAATATGGGACAGACCTTCCTAGCAAAGCTTATTTCTTGCATTGCAAGGGAAAACTTTAGAACTTGTTTTCTGCTAAAACAAAGTAGAATAAGTTATTTAATTGATGATTTCTCCCCACTTTATCCCTTTGAAGATTAGAGGGGAGGCCATGACTTTGCAATAAATAATCTTATGCTAGGTTTACACCTGCATTTGGGTTTCCGTTCTTCAGGTCCGCTTGGCGACCTGATTAACGGAAACCTAATCCGCTAAAAAAAACAAAAACATTTGTAGGGAACTGCCATTTTTACTAGTATATAATGTATCTGACTTCTTTGCCCCTGCAGTTTGGCTTCAGAGACCCCAGGCATTCAGTGCAAGTTTTGTTTTGTAAATACAGTGAGTCAGACACATGTGAGGCAGAGCTGCTGGGGGGAGAGATGTGAGCAGAGCTGCTGAGACAGACATGTTATGTCTGGGGGAGTCTAAGAGCCACTTGTTCCTCTTTACTTCACAGTATATAGTTAGGTATGTGTTACCCCCTATATACTCACAGGACCTAGCTAATAACTGTAGTTATATATATATATATATATAGTTCAGGGCAGTGATAGGTTAGGCTTCCGAAGGCCAACTAGCTAGTTAGAGGCCCGGTGGCACTAGTAGTTTAGCTGGCAGGTTAAGGACTCAGTGTTAGGGTAGTCAGGCCTGCATCTACTGCCGTCACCGTCGCCCTGTTTGCTGCCTGTGAAGAATCTCACCATCATCATCATCATCTCCTGATCGGCTGTCTGTCATCTCCTGGAAGAATCCGAGGATCCACAGTCATCCACAGGGGCCCCTGCATCTCTTCTGTTGCCTGGAGGTATTGTGCACTGGACTCTTGCTATATATCTATATATATACCCGGGTATATAACCTAAGACGGTTGAGGACTTGCTGGTTGTTGTAGTACTGCTGTGTTCTGAGTATATTGTATGTATGTATTATTACCCTGTTGATTCTTATAAAGCTACTGTTATAACCTTATGTGGTATCTGTATGTATTCTTCAGACTGTGAGATTAGTACAGTGATCCTTGTTAAGGCTACTAACTGTACCTCATGGGTAAGTCCCAGGAAGAGATCCTCCCTGTAATACAGAGGCTCTATCCTGGGTGGAGGCACTGATATATTTCATATATGTTCCCACTCTTCCCTTCAGCGAAGGCTTCAGGTCCCATTATACACACAGGTCAGCGCCAGAGTCTGTTGCGGGAGGGATAATACTCATACCCCCCCCCAAATAGGGCTACATTTGGAGGCACTGCTGAGATTTAGAAGTGGGAATAGTCATTGATATGGAGAAGCGATATAGCTCAGAGGGGAACCTCCCACTAGCTACTACATGGGATTACCGACCTCCTGTTCCTCCCCTGGTTCAGGTAAAGGAAGAACCCCGCTCAGCCAGTTACCCCCCCCAGTATGGCCGTCGCTAGCAGTTCCTCTAGTGACAGTGCTATTAGCACTTTAGCCAGGCTGACTGAAATGTTAGCTCAGGGCCTGCAGGCCACTCACTACAAGAAACTAAAACTATTCTCTGGTAATGTCCCAGTACCACAAGGGGAGGAAAACTTTGAGATATGGAAAGAACATACTCTCCAATGCCTGAAGGAATGGTCTTGCTCTGAAGAAGGCAAGCGGCAGCGTATCAGTGAAAGTTTGCGGTCTCCTGCTGCAGAATTGATCCGCTTGTACAGAGACTCTTATGAAGGAGTGAGTGCATTGGACTATATACAAGTACTGTCTGATCACTTTGAGCCATACTATGACCTTGCCCAGATGGTTGCTGATTACCGAATGGTTCGTCAAAAAGAAGGGGAAAATGTCTCTACTTTTATTAACCGTTTACAGCTACTTCTTTCACGTCTGGTGTACCACGCAGCTATATCTACTTCAGAGGTAGACGCTATGAGAACCAGTCAGTTGGTGAGAGGGTTACAACCTCATCATCCTCTTGCTCAAGTACTCAAGGTCTTACTATCTGATAGAGTCCTTCCATTTCCTGACTTAATGAAGTTAGTGAAGAAACAAGAAGCTGACATTAGTTTTAGTACCCCTAAGAGAGCGAAAATCATCTCTAAAGAAGATGTTCCTAATTCAAACAAAGACAAACCAGCGGAGCGGTCAGAACTTAGACAGTCCGCCACTCCACCCACTGCCACTCAATGGAGGAAGGATGCTAGAACCTGTTATAAATGTGGTCAGACGGGCCATACTGCCAGACAGTGTACGGAGGACAGTGAGGGATTGGGACACAGTGCTGTCTTCTCTATTCAGAATCAAAGACACCGAAGGAAGGCGGGCCGAGTAAAGACCAGAGGCGCTATCGCGGGCTCCAGGTCCGTTGTCAAAGTTGCTGTCAATGGTCATGCCGCTCCTGCCCTGTTTGATACAGGATCTCAAGTGACCCTGATTTATCGCTCGTTCTACCAAAAGTATCTGAGGGATATACCTCTTCAGTCTACGGGACAAATGAAATTGTGGGGGCTTAGTTCAGGATCATATCCTGTAGATGGCAGCCTACAAGTAGTTATAGCTGTCCCTGAATTAGAAGATCAGAGTGTCGCTCCCATGAAGATTACGGCTCTTGTCTGTCCTGATACAGGGGATTCTTGTGCAGCTCCTGTGATACTTGGCACTAATTGTCCCGCAGTGCATTATGCTTTTCAGAAGTTTCTTGGAAGAGATTGGAACCCTGCAGCTCAGCTGGTGAATATATCTTCTGATCTTAGAGAAGTCTGTGATGCCCTGTCTACTGGCTATCGACATGGAATGGTATATCATATCGGTGAGAGAACCGTAGAAGTTCCTGCCGGTGGGGAGAGAGTTCTGAGAGTAGCCTCCAGCATTGCTCCCGATTTGCTTGAAGGGGGGAGTTATGTCCTTATGGAAACCCCTGAAGAAATGATTAACCAGAATGGCTGGATGGTGATCCCAGAGAGAAAGGACTGGAGAAATAAAGTGGAGTTATCTACTTGTGTGACAGTGAGGAACTGTTCACTGCATCCGATCATAATTGGACCATACCAGAATGTGGCCCACTGCTACCCTGTGCTTGGAGTAAATCCATACGCTGAAGTGTGCAGGATTCAAATCCGAGATGCAATCCCTAATCTCAATCTTGACTTGAGTGATCCACATTTACCAGAGGCCTGAAATCAGCGACTGACACAGAAGTTGTCTGAATTATCGGAAGTGTTCTCCATGGATGATATGGATGTAGGTTGTGCTAAAAGTGCTCAACACACTTTCCGATTGACTGATTCTACTCCCTTCCGGGAGCGACCACGGAGAGTTGCTCCAAAGGATGTTGATGAGTTAAGACAGACTCTACAGCAAATGAAAGGTCAGGGGATCATTGTGGACAGTAAGAGCCCCTATGCCTCACCTATTGTGGTGGTAAGAAAAAAATCTGGAGCAATTCGCCTATGTGTGGATTACAGAACTCTGAACCGGAGAACCTTACCTGATCAGTATACACTGCCGAGAATTAAAGAAGCTCTGGAAGCTCTGAATGGAAACTGTTGGTTCACAGTGCTGGACCTAAGATCGGGATACTATCAAGTCCCAATGGCACCTGAGGATCAGGAAAAGACAGCCTTCATATGCCCCTTGGGTTTCTTTCAGTTCACTCGTATGCCGCAAGGTACAAAAGGTGCGCCAGCAACGTTCCAAAGGTTGATGGAAAGAGTGTTAGGTGATTTAGTGCCCCGGGAATGCCTTGTATATCTTGATGACATTATTGTGTTTGGAAAGACGCTGGAAGAACATGAAGAACGACTCATGAGAGTACTCCAACGCTTAAAAGAAGAGGGGCTGAAGTTGTCGGCTGACAAATGCAAATTTTGTAGATCTTCGGTCACTTATGTAGGTCATATTGTTTCTGCTGAAGGAGTTGCTACCGATCCTGGTAAGATTGAAGCTGTGGTGAATTGGCCCCGACCGCAAAATATTACGGAGTTGTAATCTTTCTTGGGGTTTTGTGGATTCTATCGACGATTTGTGGAAGGATATTCAAAAATTGCTCGAGCCCTCCTCGACCTGTTGAAGAGTGATGCAGGAGATCCGGGAAAGAAGAAAGGGTCTTCCAAAAGCCTTTTTGGCGATAGGTGGACTGCGGATTGTGAAGAAGCATTTAAGTTGTTGAAGAAGAAATTGACAGAAGCTCCCGTTCTGGCTTATGCTGATGCACAGAAGCCATATGTGCTACATGTAGATGCCAGCTTTGAAGGATTAGGTGGCGTGCTGCACCAAGAATACCCGGCCGGGTTACGGCCCATAGCTTTCATAAGTCGAAGTCTTTCTCCCAGCGAGAAAAATTATCCAGTACATAAATTGGAGTTTTTGGCGCTCAAGTGGGCCATTGTTGATAAATTACATGACTATTTATACGGAGCCACGTTTGAAGTAAGAACAGACAACAATCCACTGACATACGTTTTGTCAACCGCTAAACTCGATGCTACAGGACATCGCTGGTTGGCGGCTTTATCCAACTACCAATTCACACTCAAGTATAAATCGGGGCCTAAGAACATTGGGGCAGATGCTCTATCAAGACGGCCTGGATTACCTAGTCCGGAAGTAGTGGATGAATGGGAAGAAGTGCCAAGTCCTGGAGTAGGAGCTTTGTGTGCCATGGCTGCTGTAGTTGAACACCGAGTAGCCTTTTCTGAAACTCGGCTTATTGACTCTATTGGGGGAGGTCCCGAAGCTGTACCAGACATGTTTGCCTACCCTGCTGCTTTAGGATCCTTTGAGAGTTGTTCTATATCTTCAAAGCGAATGATCTGGAGTCAAAAGACTGATCCTTTAATTGGACCTCTTTATCAAGCAGTGAGTTCTCAAGACAGAGAAATGTTAAAGACATCCCTACCCTCTGAATGCAGTCAACTTCTACGAGATTGGGAGAAGTTTGAAATAGACAATGGCCTACTTTATCGTGTGGTGCTGTATCATGATCACCCTGGAAGGCGCCAACTAGTTATTCCAAGCTGCTTTCAGAAGATGATTTTCCGAAGTCTGCATGATTATCATGGTCATTTGGGACCTGAGAAGACTTATGGCCTAATACAAAACCGATTCTACTGGCCCAAAATGAGAGATACCGTGACTCGTCTGTGTAGGTGCTGTCGCAGATGTTTGCAGAGGAAGACTGTCCCGGTTCGAGCGGCCTTCATGGGACACTTGAAGAGTTCGGGCCCCATGGATCTTGTCTGCATAGACTTCCTTTGTATTGACAACGACTCCAGAGGATTTGGAAATGTATTGGTGGTGACTGATCACTTCACACGATATGCTCAAGCCTTTCCGACTAAGGATCAAAAAGCAGTCACTGTTGCAAGAGTGCTTTGGGAAAAGTATTTTATCCATTATGGCTTACCACACCGGTTGCATTCTGATCAAGGCCGGGATTTTGAGAGTAACCTGATCAAAGAGTTACTTCAGTTGTTGAACATCCGCAAAAGTCGGACGACGCCTTACCATCCAGAGGGAGATGCCCTTCCTGAAAGATTTAACAGGACTTTACTTGATATGCTTGGTACCTTACGGATTGAGGATAAGCGATCCTGGAGTCGAAAAGTGGAGGCTATGGTGCATGCCTATAATAGTACAAGGCACGAGAGCACAGGATATTCACCATACTTTCTGATGTTTGGAAGAGAGCCTAGGCTACCTATTGACATCTTGTTGGGAGTCTCTACCGATAGTATCAGTCATCGAGATCATTACCGATATGTGGCACGTTTGAAAGAAACGCTTAAGAGTGCTTATGAGCTGGCTGAGGAAAATGCGGCCAAAGTGAATGAAGGAAATAAAAGGAGATTTGATCTTCGAGTAAGATACCGAGAATTGAACCCTGGGGACCATGTTCTGCTACGGAATTTGGGAGCATCTGCAAAACATAAGCTGGCTGATCGATGGCGGAGTGAACTCTTTACAGTGGTAGATCGGTTGCCTGGAATACCAGTCTACAAGATAAAAGGACGGGATGGGAGGATCAGGACTTGGCATAGAAATCATTTGTTGCCTGTACCTCAGATTGATGGTATGGATATCTCCAATGATGGCTCGGCCTGCGATTCTCCAAGGTCCTTAGCCGATATTCCACCTGACCTTCCTGAAACTCCTGAGAGTGATTGGACTGTGGCTCCTGAAGTTCCTAGATCACCAGTATCTTCTCCTTCAGGGAGACCTATGAACCCTCAAACTCCAGAATTCGTACCTAGATCTGTGTCTACAGATGAGCAGGGATCTAGCTCTCCTACGCCACCAGCACCATCCCCTCCCATGGCAGACAACCCTAGTTTAGGGCCTGGACATGCTAGTTTACCTCAGAGAGAGGTACGGAGAGGAGAGAGAATTAGACACCCTCCACCTATGCTGACATATGATAGTTTGGGGGACCCCAGATTTACTACTCAGCCTCATTTATACCATGCTTGGGTGGGTGCAGTGTCCACTTTGCTCAATATGTTACCAATTTTCGCTCCTGCTGGCATGTATACCTATTAACCTGTTGTGACTCTGTAAATGCAAAAGCAACCATATTGATATTGTCATTGGTAATGTTGACTGTATACTATGACTTTGTATGTCTTTGACGTGATGTACAGATTTCACCAGAGGGAGAGTGTAGGGAACTGCCATTTTTACTAGTATATAATGTATCTGGCTTCTTTGCCCCTGCAGTTTGGCTTCAGAGACCCCAGGCATTCAGTGCAAGTTTTGTTTTGTAAATACAGTGAGTCAGACACATGTGAGGCAGAGATGCTGGGGGGAGAGATGTGAGCAGAGCTGCTGAGACAGACATGTTATGTCTGGGGGAGTCTAAGAGCCACTTGTTCCTCTTTACTTCACAGTATATAGTTAGGTATGTGTTACCCCCTATATACTCACAGGACCTAGCTAGTAACCGTAGTTAGGGATCCATATATATATATATATATAGTTCAGGGCAGTGATAGGTTAGGCTTCCGACGGCCAGCTAGCTAGTTAGAGGCCCGGTGGCACTAGTAGTTTAGCTGGCAGGTTAAGGACTCAGTGTTAGGGTAGTCAGGCCTGCATCTACTGCCATCACCGTCGCCCTGTTTGCTGCCTGTGAAGAATCTCACCATCATCATCATCTCCTGATCGGCTGTCTGTCATCTCCTGGAAGAATCCGAGGATCCACAGTCATCCACAGGGGCCCCTGCATCTCTTCTGTTGCCCGGAGGTATTGTGCACTGGACTCTTGCTATATATCTATATATATACCCGGGTATATAACCTAAGACGGTTGAGGACTTGCTGGTTGTTGTAGTATTGCTGTGTTCTGAGTATATTTTATGTATGTATTATTACCCTGTTGATTCTTATAAAGCTACTGTTATAACCTTATGTGGTATCTGTATGTATTCTTCAGACTGTGAGATTAGTACAGTGATCCTTGTTAAGGCTACTAACTGTACTTCATGGGTAAGTCCCAGGCAGAGATCCTTCCTGTAATACAGAGGCTCTATCCTGGGTGGAGGCACTGATATATTTCATATATGTTCCCACTCTTCCCTTCAGCGAAGGCTTCAGGTCCCATTATACACACAGGTCAGCGCCAGAGTCTGTTGCGGGAGGGATAATACTCATACCCCCCCCAAATAGGGCTACACATTTTTCTACCAAAAGTAAGATCGGGTAAGTAGATACTGATGTATCACACATACATACTTTCATAGATAACATATCAGGAGTCACCTACCGTGAGGACAAAGGGCATTCCAGGCTTGAAAAATTTGGAGGTTTTGGTAACTAGAATTTTAAATGGAGACCTCACAATAGGAATATCTTTCAGTTCACTTTCTACAATTTCACTGCCTGAAAGGAAGACAAAAATCCATGTGGTGAATACAGAGTGTTATTGAAGGATCATAAGTGAGCATTATGTCTTCAAGGAGTATGTCTATCCTGTATATTAAATACTATACATAAAATATTTCATTAAATCACCATGTATAACAAGTATTTTTGATTCCATTTTGATAATTATATGTAATCTAATACATGCTGTAATTCAATATACACAGGAAGTATGAGAACGTCACGTACACTGCAGTATATGGCTCACTTGTATAGACTAAGATGCAATGCAATTCCTTGTTTCTTATAGAGTACCAATATTTTTTACAGCACTGTACAGAGTCACAGTCTCTGCCCCCAGTGGGCTCATAATACACTGTGTGCAGAATTATTAGGCAAGTTGTATTTGAGATGATTATTTTTATTATTGAACAACAACTATGTTCTCAATCAACCAAAAAGACTCATAAATATCAAAGCTTAATATTTTTGAAAGTTGGAGTGGGTTTTTTTTAGATTTGGCTATCTTAGGAGGATATCTGTTTGTGCAGGTAACTATTACTGTGCAGAATTATTAGGCAACTTAATAAAAACCAAATATATACCCATCTCACTTGTTTATTTTCACCAGGTAAACCAATATAACAGAAAATTTAGAAATACATTTCTGACATTCAAAACCAAAAACAAATCAGTGACCAATATAGCCACCTTTCTTTACAATGACACTCAAAAGCCTTCCATCCATAGATTCTGTCAGTTGCTTGATCTGTTTACGATCACCATTGCGTGCAGCGGCCACCACGGCCTCCCAGACACTGCTCAGAGAGGTGTACTTACTGTTTTCCCTCCCTGTAGATCTCACATTTTATGAGGGACAACAGGTTCTCTATGGGGTTCAGATCAGGTGAACAAGGGGGCCATGTCATTATTTTTTCTTCTTTTAGACCTTTACTGGCCAGCCACGCTGTGGAGTATTTGGATGCATGTGATGGAGCATTGTCCTGCATGAAAATCATATTTTTCTTGAACGATACCGACTTCTTCCTGTACCACTGCTTGAAGAAGGTGTCTTCCAAAAACTGGCAGTAGGTCTGGGAGTTTAGCTTCACTCCATCCTCCACCCGAAAAGGTCCCACAAGTTCATCTTTGATGATACCAGCCCATACCAGTACCCCACCTCCACGTTGCTGGCGTCTGAGTCAGAGTGGATCTTTCTGCCCTTTACTGATCCAGTCTTGGGCCCATCCATCTGGCCCATCAAGAGTCACTCTCATTTCATCAGTCCATAAAACCTTTGAAAAATCAGTCTTAAGATATTTCTTGCCCCAGTCTTGACATTTTATCTTATGTTTATTTGTTCAAAGGTGGTCGTTTTTCAGCCTTCCTTACCTTGGCCATGTCACTGAGTATCGCACACCTTTTGCTTTTTGATACTCCAGTAATGTTGCAGCTCTGAAATATGGCTAAACTGGTGGCTAATGGCATCTTGGCAGCTTCACGCTTGATTTTCACAATTCATTAGCAGTTATTTTGCACCTTTTTTTTTTTTCAACACACTTCGTGCGACCCTGTTGGATATTTGCCATGAAACGCTTGATTGTTCGGTGATCACGCTTCAAAAGTTTGGCAGTTTCAAGACTGCTGCATCCCTCTGCAAGACATCTCACAATTTTTGACTTTCAGAGTCCGTCAAATCTCTCTTCTGACCCATTTTGCCAAAGGAAAGGAAGTTGCCTAATAATTAAGCACACCTTATATAGGGTGTTGATGTCATTAGACCACACCCCTCCTCATTACAGAGATGCACATCACCAGACTTACTTAATTGGTAGTTGGATTTCAAGCCTATACAGCTTGGAGTAGGACAATATGTATAAAAAGGATGATGTGATCAAAATACTCATTTGCCTAATAATTCTGCACACAGTGTATACTTTTTTAATATAGCAGCAACATATTCTGGCCCACTTTACAAGTTAGAGGTAACATTGACATTACAAAGTAACAGAGATTAACAAAACAATAGGATTGAGGGTCCTTTCTCGCGAGAGCTTACAATCTATGAAGAAATAGGGAGACACAAGAGGTCAGAGGGTTTGTTCGGTACATTGGTCCAGCCATCTATTAATAAATAAGGTTATATAACTGAAGCTGGATAGTCTCAATTTTTTTTTTTTTATATAGTGACCTATTTGCTGTGACTGTAAAACACTGTATATTTTTTTTTCTCCAGTAGCATTTATGCCACCTGGGGCCCTGGCTTCAGAGGGCTAAAGAAATTTTTTTTGTAAAAATCACCCTCCTAGATCTGAAAAAAAAAAAAAAATTATATATATTTATTACACACACAAACAGATTTTGCCTCCTACGTTGGAAAGGGTCCAAACTACAAGCATTTAAGGTTAGGTTCGCACTAAGGTTGGAACTATGTTTGGGGATTTCCGTCCCCAAATCTGCCTTTTTTGGGCAGAAACCAGACGGACCCCATTATAGTCTATATTTCTCAGGGTTACTGCTTTTTAAAGTGGATTAGGTTTCCCTGTTCTTCAGGGTCCCCAAGCGGACGAGAAGAACGGAGAGCTGAACTCTAGTGTGAACCTAGCGAAAAAAGTGTAATATATTATATACTAGCAGAAGGACCCGGCTTCGCATGGGTATATTTTATTTTTTGTTTGTGTAGTGACCCCATAAGAATTGGCCAGTTTTGCACTTGACATCCAGTATGGCAGTCCAGTATAAGTATAGTCTATTTATGGCTGTGTTGCTATGGAAACCTGGTAAATGAAATGTGAACTTATATTGGCTAATACACGTCACATGACTGAATATTTAAGGACCTGCAAACTGCTATTGACTCATGCAGGACATAAATAGCTTGGTTGCTATGGAAACCTGGTGTAAAGCTGTGTGTATGTCAAGACTGAACCTGCAATTTTCCATTGGTCCATAAGTATCATGTGATCATGTGCATCTCAGTTTGGATATCAGTGAAAAACCTGTGATCGGTTGTTATGGAAAACCTGGAGTAAAGATGTGTGTAGGTGACCTTGTATAACAGTGTCATCCACAGCGCCCTGCCCCTTTAAAGCTGACCTACAGCAGTGAAGAAAAATGGCTGGGTTGTTATGGAAACCTGGAGTGCAGCTGTGTGCATGTGGCTGACAATGCTTTGTCAGATTGGAGACTGGCTTGGGTCTGCTGGGGAGTTTCAGCAGCTTGCTGTTGTCTGTTACATACCTTATCAGATTGGAGATGGGCTTGGGTCTGCTGAGAGTTTTCATTAGCTCGAGCAGCAGCAATGCGTTTTGTTGCAGGGGTCATGAGTAGTTTTAAAATGTTTCAATTTATAAGAATGCTGAAATCCAGTATGGCAGTCAAGTCAGTGGCGTAAATACTGGTTTAGCAGTGGTAGCAGCTGCCACAGGGCCCGGAACATTAGGGGTCCCAGCGAGCCCCTGATTTTTTTTTTTTTTTAATAGGCCGTTACCTGCTGGTGTAACACCAGCAGGTAACGGGCCCTATTTACTTACCGATCCCCGCTCCTGCTCACGGCCACCTGTACTTCACCTTCTGCAGAGGCGGCTGTGAGCAGGAGCGGGGATTGGTAAGTAAGGCCTGTGGGCCGTGAACCCCACAAACACTGCTATCATTATACTCTGGGGTCTTTTCAGCAGGCTCCTTGGTGGCGTCCCAGATGTCGGTGGGCCAGTCCGACGTAATTATGCGTTGCGATACATCCCTGGCTCACGTGACATCTGGTCCAACATTGAAGAAGTAGCGGGAAGTGCGCATAATACTATATGAAGGAGCCATTATGATACTGTGTGCAGGGGCCACTATGGGGCAGAATACTGTGTGCAGGAATGCACACAGTTTGTGCGGGGGGGGGGGTTGGGTCCCCATGTCAAATGTTCGCCTTGGGGCCCAGCCATTCCTAGTTACACCACTGAGTCCAGTATAGGTACAGTCTATTTATGGCTGTGTTGTTATGGAAACCTGGTAAATTAAATGTGAACTTATATTGGCTGATACACATGATATGACTGAATATTTAAGGTCCTGTGAACTGCTATTGACTAATACAGGTCATACATAGCTTGGTTGCTATGGAAACCTGTGTGCCTGAGGAGAGTAAGCGGCTGCGAGCATTTATTGGCTGATAAGGGACATGTGACCGTGTGTATGGCAGTTGGAATATGAGTGAAAGACTTGCAGGCTTGTATAGACTAATGCTGGTCATTTTTTGGGAATACTGTATCTCAGGAATGGTACGTCCAAGAGAGCTGAGACCCAGTCTATAATATTCCCGGACACCTGATGTACATGTGTGCCAAATTTGCTGAGGATCGGTCCAGTCGTTTGGTTGCGCATAAAGAACAGACAGACAGAAACTCATTTTTATATATATAAGAGATAATTTAGGTAAAAAAAAAAATAAAATAGTCAAAATAGCTAAACCAACTGTATTTATGTCGTTTCACTTTAAAAAAACAAAAAAAAAAACAAAAAAAAATATTATATATATATATATATATATATATATATATATATATATATACTGTCTATCTATGAACAAGCAATCAAGACAGACACTTTCCATACATGAAAATTATGAGTGTCAGAATATGGTGACTGCATGATTTTTTTTTCTCCCAAAGTTGTGTGATTTTTGCTAAGGTGTTAAAACATAATAGAAACTATATAAGTTTGGTACTGTCAATTGTGCAGATCATTTTGTCTGCATAATGAACATATTAAGTTAAAACACACACACACACTTTCTCTAATTCTATTCCAGTTATCCAGTACTTTGTAATAGTACTATAGAATTTTACATACAAAGTACGATTAGTCCCACAAATCACTTACAGCTCTGTGACTATATAAACATTTTTTTTTATATATATAAATATATAAAAAAAAAACAAAAAAAACAGCTGTAGTGGGAAAATCTTTTTATAGCAATTAATATCCAAATAGTCTGTTCTTTATAATCTTGTTCATTAGAATAAGTATTACGTATACAGAATAAGAATTGTATCAAAGTTATAAATATAGACCACACATAGTATTTACAAACTAGACATTCACAGACATCTGGATACATTGCAGTTTGTAGCACTCACCAGTATCGGTGATGAGCGTAATTGACATATATAAGGAATACTTTAACATCTCATCAGCATATCTAAAGTTCTTCACAAGATCGTCTCTCTTTAATATTACATGTCCTTCTCCATTCTCAATCTAATAGACAATACAGTTAAGAAAAAAAGATATAAAAAGTTGTGATATATATATATATATATATATATATATATATATATATGGACAAACAAATGAGAATCTCACAAGGGGCTTAAAAAAAATAAAAAATCCACTAAATAAGTTTTATTTGCTATTAAAAAGGACAACACTTAGAAATATTTTCTTACCGGAATCCGTTTCAGGGTATTTGATAGACTGGTTTTTACATCATCTTTTTTTAATCCAAATATTATAAAAGCCATGCCATTTACTGGCTTCCCATAGAGGTAACTGATATTAAAAGAGAAAAATCAGAGAAACCACTTAGTGCAATTAGTATTACAGCTGCTGAAACTGACAGCACCAGGACTGTTTCTCAGGACTGATAGGGGTTGAAGTAAAAATTTGAACTTTGCCCATCAATGCTGGTTGTTAGACTAAACTAATTTGATATTGATGACCTTTCCTTAGAATTCTGTTGATCTTACTACTGTATATCTGGAGTATTGTGTAGTTCTCAAGAGCTACGTTCATCCAAAATATATATTTCTAGAGTCTCCTCAGCCTCAATATTTTGACTGTTCTCTTGTATTCTCTTGTCTTACATTATGTAATGAAATGATAGACATTTCCCCCATAAAAAGCTGCCAAGTCCATTTTCTCATCTTAGTAAAATGTGGTCAATTTTCTAGTCACACTGATTTTGTTCTTACTTTGCTTTAATATCCACAGCATATACAAGATCATCAATATAAAAATATTTCTGCTCCGGCATCAGCTGAATCTCGAAGGTGGGTAAGACTAGGGAAAAAAAAAAAAAAAAAATTAATGATATATACATTTTTTTTTCCCATTAGTGTTAGAAATACTTAAAGAACCAACAGTGAACTGTTATTACCATAATATTCTCTTACCATATTCTTTCACCTCAAAGTTTATGGAATAATTTTGCCTTGGAGAGTCATCATATCTTGCTAATATGGTCCATAAACCCAGACTACGGCAACAGATTAATGACATTTTATTATATAAGCACAGTATGGCACTATACGACAATATTTAAAGGTAATGTGTCAAAGGAAATGCAATTTTTTGAAGTCACCTTTTTATGTAAAATATATATTTTAAATAATTTTTGGTGACTGCTTAGTTTTCCAAATTAATAGCTATATTTTAAAAAAAGTCCTAAAAGTCTTGCAATTCCAACTTTTGTCCCTAAGCCTAAAACATTATGTGACTTGATGTGTCCTATAGGCCACAGACCATGTACTGGAGCTGTTCCTATTCAGTTGTATGGGAGAGTTTTCTAGGCATGTTTTGAGACCTGGGCAGAGATCAATGGTGGAAAGAGGGGTGGGGGACAGGGGAATAGACAAGCTGTGAAATCCTCTATTGTGGTTGGTGGATTTGGTGATCATCAGTGAGAGGACTACGACAAAAATCTCCTACAGAAAACAGGAAGGAAGTCCGCACTGCATGGATTCTGGAATTTTTTTATTTTTTTTTTTAATATAGTAAATGGGAAAATTTTAAAAACCACACCAAAAATTCTTTAAAAATATATTTAAACACAATAGGTCATTCTGGTGACCTTGTGTACGATTATACAGTACTATTAATATGCGCTCTGTATAGCACCTTTATTATGGATTTATTAACCACTTCCATACGAGATTCTTTACCCCCCTTCCAGACCAGACACATTTTCGGGTTTTTTTATATGTGCGGTTTTGAGGGCTGTAACATTTTTTATCATTTGAATTATTCAACTAATTTCTGTGTCTTTTAGGGCTTTATTTTTATGTTTGCATGGTTTTTTTTTTATATCTGGGAAAATATAAACAAAAGGAGGTAGAATGTGTGTCTTTCGCCCCCCCCCACTTTATTTTATTTTTTTTTTATTTAATAACAAAGTGCTCCAAAAAAAAAATCTTTAGTTTTTCCTCTCCATTACAGTATTTTATTTTTTTATTTTTTTTTATGGTGTAGTCAGGGGTGGTGCTATAAGCTGTAATAAGGGCGTTTTATTGGCATATTTTATTTACATTTTTTTAAATTTTCTATTTATTTTTTTACATTGTATCCCCATAAGGTCATACTAGACCTTGGGGACATCTGATTAGACATCAGATAAGACATTGGAGTAGGACATTTACCTTACTAGTTCTGGTAGTTTGTACGATGAGGGAGAGATACCGGCGTCTCCTTCAGGTTTGACTAGATCTCTCTTAACAAGTATATTTTCAGGTGTCTGTGGAGAAAAGAATGGAGATGAAGCCACCAATATCATGGGTATGAATTAGGCATGAGCGAGTCTGGAGTTGGGCAAGTTACATGAGGACTGCCAAAGCCTTTGTTCTGGCTTGTGGTCACGGAGGGTGTGCTGATGTCATGATGCTTAGAAGCAATCATTATGACATCAGTGTGGCCCGTATAACTGCTGAGGCCCAATCACAGGCTGCTGATGTCATTCTGGATGCCTGAAGACACGTAGGGACCACTGGATGCCACAATGGAACCTAGGAGAGGTGAGTAAGACTATTACTCCTCTTCTGTGCCTCCAATTATTATACTCTGTGGTCTGAAAAGGCCCTAGACTATAATAGCATTTCCAGTTCGAACTGAACAAATTTGGAATGAATCTAAACTGCAGGTCGAAACCATAAATACTTGGCTAAATAAATCTTAGTGTTCCAAATTGCCCTATTATAATGCAATCCAAGGCCACATTAAAAATAAAGTTTTATGCTCACCCTGCAGCTGTACTCCCTGCGCAGTTCTTCATTGAACCCAGAGGAGTACACCTCGGCTTCAGTGCGCATGCACTGTACCTCTGGCAACTGCGCAGTGAAGCTGGGGTGTCCATCTCCGGCTTCACTGAAGAACAGCACAGGCACTGGGAGCACCAGAGATGGGTCCGATGAGACTCATCTCTAGGCAAGTATAAAGGTTTCTTTTATTTTTAATGCACCAGTGGATTGCTTTACAACAGGGCCATTTGGGACACCAAACCCCAGGTCTATAAAGACCTGTGCGTGGTTTAATGTCCCAAATTGACCTGACAGGTTCCCTTTAAGAAGATTTGTGAAATTCACTTTAAGGTTCATACTGGACTGAAAAAGCATCATGACCAATAGCAGGACTCCTGCCATAGCAGTTGTAGCAGCAGCTAATACCCAATAGGGGGCAATATACAGTGTGGGGTCAAAAAAGGGGGCATTATAGTGTGCAGAGGACTATAAAACCCTATACAACTTCTGATTTATTGTGGGGGTAAGCAAATTGTGGTGTTTCACTTGGGGATCCAGTTAAAATTTTGCTATGGAGCCTGGACTTTCCTAGTTATGCCCCTGGTCATAACACCAGCATGCGCGATATGACCATTAAAGCCCAATCACAGGCTTCAGCAGTCCAGTCTGATGTGATGAAAGAGGTTGGAAGAGGACCAAAGACACCAGGGAATGCACAGCAGAGGAAAGACAGTTTATTTTTTTTTTTTTGCCTCTTCCCTGGGTCTCTGCATATTATACTCTTGGGCCTGAAGAGACCTTGGAGTATAAAAGTGATTTGTTTCTGGAGAACCCAAGATTTATGGAAAATTTAATCATACATGTTTGCTACAAATCTCTCATCTCTAGATATACTGTAGAAGATGTTCACTTGTTATGGTGGCTGTATAAACCTCAGCATAAAAGGATTAGATAGATCTCTGTACTGTCAATTTATATAATTGTATATTGTCAAACTTGATTGGCCCACAATGGGCTTCTGACACAGGGGGACTAGTAGGCTCCTTGTCACCCAACTTCTGCAAGAGTGGTACATGGCACAGTACACTTACTGCACTACATACAGTACAAAGCATTAGGTGTCCATATACAAAACCAGGATAGAATATTTTACAAACTTCCCAGATTATTATATTTGGATGCATTTGATGACTGAGATGACATCTAAGCAGAGAGGCAGGTCAACTACTGTCCTCCCTCCCGGGCCCAGTCTCCTTCCACTCCAAGGTCTACATCAATCTTACTCACAGACCTAAGGGGGCCTTAATCTAAGTCAAGGGCTTGGTAAGGGGGGGGGGGGATTCTATTTATAGGCAGATCATATTTACTTTACTGTATAGTGGGCCCTCAGAATTAATTCCACTGTAGGGTCCTATACACCCCAGTCTGACACTGTACATTGTAGATTGTTCTCTTTTCTAAACCCAACTTGACACTGCCATCCCTCTCCATTTTGATTTGGTACTCAAGTGTAAGATGCATAAGAGTGGTCTTACCAAAAATTCAACTACCATAAGTTTATTTATAGGAGACATTTTGCAGTCCATAGAGAAGATACGGTAGAGAACTGTGGAATGAAGAGAAAAATACTGTATGTTAGAACACTATGTAGGTAGACATGGACTATATGCACAAGCTGTAAGGAGGGGGGGGGGGGAGTCTTTCCAGGAATGAAGCAGAGCGATCACATTCTCAGCCTCTACGATGAGAAATAAAGGCTCCTGAACATCATTTGCACCGCCATAACCCAAACAATCCATGTTACACCTGTAGACCCCGGGGTGTAGATCGTCTTATCAGCTTGAATGAAGATATATCCACTTTGATAGCCAAGTAGGACAAGTTTTCCTATATTGCAGACGGGAGACTTCACAGTCACAGAGACATATTGTTTGTCTTTTGGGTCCTTAGCTAAATCTGTAGATGGAATCTGACCAAAAAAAATATAAAATAAATAATGAACCCGACCTTGCAAATGTATTTTTGCCCATTGTGTTGGGCCATGATTTTACCTGAACTTTAGCTATGCCCAGGAATTTGTTGCCATCATTCAGGGAGATCTTCTGCTTTACTAAAGTCAAAGATTTCTTGGGAAATTCTGAAATCTCAACTTCAGCCTCAAAAGCCTTGTTGTGTCCATCTATGACGATGGTTTCTTCACTTTCCAATCGTAGCACACTGGGTGTAATAAGAGTGCACCTAACACAGAAGATACAAAAAGAAACATCAGGCAAACCATTCAGAACAAAGTCAAATTAAGATATTTGTGGACCTTTTAGTAAAACTCTGACCAACCATTTTTTTTTTCTTTGGAAAGAGGAATGGAGGCTGATACTATCCTGAAATTGTACAGTCACAATTTAGCTTGAGGTCCAAAAAAAATTGGAGTATACAGCTCCATGTAATGCTTTTACAGAATGTTTTCATTGTACTGAATACTACCATTCATTGTTTAGGTCATAATGCAATATAGTGCCTACTCAATGGCATCATACATATGGTGAGTGAGATTTTATATAACACAAGGGTTTCAGTTGAACTCGTGACCTCTGGTCTACAAGATGCAAAAAATGTTAGACATACAAGTTACAGCCAACTTTAAAGGGGTTGAGGATTTGAAGCAACCTATTGGGCAGTCAAGGTTAAAAATAAATAAATAAATAAATAACCCCTTACATGCTGCAGTCAGTACTTGATAATGAATAAGACATACAATTGATATTTCCTCATCCATAAAAAGCCAGAAAATAATCTTAGTACACTTTTTATTCCACTTGATAAACACCAGAAACCTTAAAGGACAGGATGCAGAATTGAAGTTTTCCTGTTCAGGCCACCTCAAAAGCAAAATATATATAAAAAAAACAGATCAAAAAGTCACATGTACAAGTCCTCATGCAGCTACATCAATTGAGAAAGATATCATGGGTCTTGGAATATGGCGACAAATTAAAATTTTCTGGGGAAAAAGAGTTTAATTGTTCAAAATAACACAAACATTTATGTTTTACTTATACAGGGCCATCATATTCCACAGCACTTTAGAGATATTGTCAGTCACTGTCCCATATAGGGCTCAGTCTACATTCCCCATCAGTATGTCTTGTGTGTGAGGAAAGCCATGCAGACACAGGAAAAACTGCAATAAAATGATATTTTTTGGAGGGTTTTTGCAGTTTTAGGTTACTGTTAGAGGGATTAGGGACTACAGATCTCCAGGATCCTATATTCTAATGCTTTAATAATACACTATAACCAAAAAATAGCCATTATTGAGCCATAATGGAGGTCAACATTGTAGTAATAGGTAGATGTAGAGTATATAAAGAAAAGCCATGCTCAAACAATAGCCCCGCTTGTTACAAAAATAAAAATTAAATATATATTATACATACATATATATTTAAAGGGAGTCTATCATTGGTATTATGCAATTTTAACTATTCCCATCATTATATAGCCTTTAGAAAGGCTATTATAGGCATACCTCTCCTAAAGTAATCTATTCCTCGGTTTTTCCCAAAAAAAACAAACATTTTATCCTATATACAAGTTAATCTTCTTGGAGCACAGGGATCAGGCACAATACACTTATGTAGTAGTTCCCTACTTTATATTTTTCCATTTTATAGAAGTTTTTGAAACAATACCATGTTACACAATAACATATGAAAAAAAAATAGTTGGGCAAAATTATATCAAAATGCAATTTTTTCATGTGGCTACTTTTTTGCAATTGAATCTAAAAATACTTGTACTCACGGTTGTCCAAAGCAGCCAGTCAGTAGGGCGAGCAGGGTGAGATATAGAAGTCTGCACCCCATGGTGTATCCAGGATCCGGGGCAGTTGCTGATGGGTAGTGAGAATATATCTATCATCTATGAGACAGAAAACAGTCTCTAATCAGTAACAGAAGTGATGGAGAGATTTGCAAACCATGGCAAAATACATAGAGATTGTGTCCTTCACAGCAAGAATGATATGACAAGATTAATGGATTCCAGGGACATAAGGAACAAAAAAGAAACCATCAGGGAACACTGTGCACAGCAATAAGGTGAATAGGCATTAAGGCCAGACCTGTATTACATTGTCCTCTAGTGGGACAGAAATAAAATGTTTAATCACATTTAACAAAAAAAAAAAAAACACCCCACACACACAACATGTTTGGCATCCATAAAAAAATTATATTATAAATATATCAGAATAAAAATGTTACACCTCAGAAAATGACAATACAAAAAAAATATTTCACAAGTGATTTTTACTCTAAAATTAGTAACGTATAAAAAAAAAACAATATAAATTAGGTATTGTGATAATTGTTCCAAACCATACAATAAGTGAAACATGTACAGTAAATGTAAAATAAATAAATAAATAAATTGTTAAAAATTAAGAATATATTTTTTCCAAGAACCTCAAGATATTTTTTTTTCTCAAGAATGCATTTCATCCTGCAAAAAAACCAAGACCTCATATGGCTACATTACCAGGAAATTAGAAAAAAAAAGTTAGTTTTTGTGTACCCTATGCACAGTTTACATATTCCCATTTCACCATCCACTGAGCATTAACATCTTCAAAATTAATGCTCAATATGCCCCTTGACAAATTCTTTGAGGGGTGCAGTTCTGAGTACAGCAAAAGGATGGGTAGAAGAAGCCCTACTAAACAAATCACTACTAAACATTTTGTGCCGGAAGAGGAAGAGGAAGGAGAAGGAGAAGGAGAAGGAGAAGACCAATTTTTTTCCCCCCCAGAGTTTATCTGCGGACTTTCTGCCCCTATTATACCTATATGTAACATGCCAGAGTTTCTGCAGGTATAACTGACATGCTGTGATTTTATGCTGTAGATTTTTTTTAAGCAGTAATCAAAGCAAAAGGTGGCTACTTTGAAGAACCTAGAATATAAGACATATTTTCAGTTGTTTCACACTTTTTTGTTAAGTATATAATTCCACATGTGTTAATTCATAGTTTTGATGCCTTCAGTGTGAATCTACAAATTTTTATAGTCATGAAAATACAGAAAACTCTTGGAATGAGAAGATGTGTCCAAACTTTTGGTCTGTACTGTATATGTATATATATATATATATATATATATATATATATATATATGTTATTAAAAGTTACGTTTTAGGTGTTCACTATTACTTCTTCATTTGTATGTGTCTGCATAGGCTGACTTCCTCTATAGACTGCAATACATGTGAATTGCAACGTATAGTACTGAACCAGCAATCAGACCAATGCTGATTCAGGTCCCCTAGTGGGACATCACTAAACAGTAAAAAAAAAAAAATTTAAAAAAAAAAGTGGTGTATGAAAGATATTTAATAAATAAATAAAGCCCCAAAATGCTCTTTTCCTATATAAAATGAATTATATAAAAGAAAACCTTAAAAATGAATAAAAACAATACATATTTGGTATTTCCGCGTCTGTAACAACCCATACAATAAAACTGAAACATTATTTAACCTATATGGTGAACATGGGGGGGGGGGGGAAACGGAGAAAAAAAAACACTGGAAATAATAATCTTGCCTTACAAAAAATGCTACAAAAAGTGATCAAAAAGTCATATGTACCCCAATACAGTACCAATAAAAATCAAAGGTCATCCCACAAAAATAAGCTCTCAAGCAACTCTGTTAACTGAAAAATAAAAATGTTACGCATCTCAGAAGATGGAGATGCAAAAATAATTGATTTATGTCCCCAAAAGGGTTTTTGGTCTTCAAAATTAGTATCACATAAAAAAACAATATAAACTAGGTATCGTCGAAATCGTACTGACCTGCAGAATAAAGATAGCATGTTACTTATGCTGTACGCTGCATGGCAAAAAATTTAAAAGGTAAAATGCAATGCCATAATTTTTCATTTAATCCATCAAATAATTATTGAAATGTATTCAATAAGTTTTAGGCACCCCAAAATGATGTCATTAAAAAATGCATCTCATACTGCAAAAAAACAAGCCCTCATATGGCTACATCACCAGAAAAATAATAAAAAATATAGCTTGCACAATTTGAAGACAAAAACCCCAAAAATCGCCAAATCATTATATCATAACTGGCTGCAGCAGGAATGGAATGCATAAGCTGTGCGAGCGTATATCAGGGAACACCCAAAGTGACCACCCCAAAAAAATCATAGGAGCTACTGAGGAAATTGTAGGGAATTTGGTGATCCCAATGTACTCCACACAGCTTGCGTATTCACCTTTCACCATCTGCTATGCATTCACGTCTGGGATACTAATGCTCATTACACCCCTTGTAGGGGGTGCAGTTTTCAAAATGGGATCACCCCCTAGGGGCTTCCACTTTTCTAGTACCCTAGAGGCTCTGCAAACCATTGTCGCTCGGATTCCTGTGATCCCGACGCTGAGAGATTCTGCTGCCTCCATACATAGGATTGATATGCATGTTTAGTAGTTGTGGCTCATCACAACTAACCCAGGTGAGAGTAAAACCACAACATTGTTCACCAAGCTAATTCATCTTTTGTTATGCAAACTCTCTACCTGCTTATTGCGGATCCACCTCAATCACGGTGTCTATACAGACCCTCATGTAGGGTGTATTCTACTTTTTTCACCGCACTGTTTCTTCTGTTTATGAACTATACAAACAATATTACACTATGTGCCGCTCGGCCTTGTCTCTTTTTTTTCCTTCTCTGAAAACATTTGCAGAGACGGTAAAATTGCCCCTACAAAATGGGTTCACATATGGGGGAATTACAATTTACTGGCACCACCAGGGCTCTGCAAAAACAACATGGCATCCAGAAAGTCCTTTTAAAGCTATACTCCAAATGCTAAAAATTACAGTGCTCCTTTCCCTTCTGAGCCCTGCTGTGTCTCCAAAAAGCACTTTACCTTCACATATACAACTTTTTTGTATGCGGAATAGCCCACTTAATAGTTTTAGGAGTGTATGTCTCTGATGCCACACAGTGAGCACAACGTATTGGTTACTGAAATTGCATATTTCTTTAAAAATTAAATTTTTTTATTTTGTACATTAATTTTTGGGAAGCACTCGGGCTAAAAATGATAATACCTCTTTAGGAATTCCTTGAGGGGTGTAGTTTCTAAAATGAGGTCACTTTTAAGTGGCTTCCATTGTACTGGAACTTTAGGGGCTCTGCAAATGAGACATGGCACCTGAAAACTATTCCAACAAAATCTGTCCTCCAAAAGCCAAATAGCGCTATTTCCATTCCGAGCCCACCATGTACCCATACAGCTGATTACAACCACGTATGGGGCATTTTTGTGTTCAGGAGAAATTGTGTAACAAACTGTGGAGTGTTTTTTCTTTTTTAACCCCTTGGGAAAAAAAAAGTAATTTTTCATTTTTACGTTACGATGCTAATAAAATCTGTGAAACAGCCGTGTGGTCAAAACGCTCACCAAACCCTTTGATAAATTCTGTGAGGGGTGCAGTTTCCAAAATGGGGGACACCTTCAGAAAAATCTGCTTTTCAAATGCCAAGTGTTGCTCTTTCCGTTTCATGCATCTGTTTACACCCACACGTTGGGTGTTTCTATGCTCGGAAGAAATCGCATAACAAACTGTGAGATGCATTTTCTCCTTTAACCCTTTGTAAATGTGTTAAATTTAGGGCTAAATGAATGTATTATTGAAAAAAACATTGAATGTCTAAATGTCACCTCCATATTGTTTTAATTCCCGTGAAATGCTTAGAGGGTTAAGAAACTTCCCAAATGCTGTTTTGAGTTATTTGAGGGGCACAGTTTTGAAACTGGGGTAATACTGGGGAGGTTTATAAGATATAGGCCTTTATAATCCCCTTCAGAACTGAAGTGTTCCCTAAAAAATTAGTTGAGGAAATTTTCTTGTAAATTTGGAAAATCGCTGTTACACTTCTAAGCCTTCTAACATCCAAAATAAATTAAAGGAAGATTAAAAGATTATCCAATATAAAGCAGAGATATGGCAGATACCATTTATTAATGTATTTGGGTGGTATAACTATCTGTCTGATAAGCAGAGAATTTCACATTTTGAACATTGGTATTTTTTCCAAATTTTCATAAATTTCCTATTTTTTTTATAAATAAATATAAAAATACCGATCAATATTTACCAATGACATGAAGTACAGTGTGTCACAAAAAAACAATCTCAAAATCACTTGTGTAAGTTAAAGTGTCTCAAAGTTATTGCCATATAAAGTGACCCATCAGTTTTGAAAAATGAGGCCTGGTCCTTAAGGTACTTTTAGGCTCTGTCCCCAAGGGGTTAAAAAGTTGCAAGTAAACAAAAATAATATAATCTCAAAATAAATCCTTGCCTGTCCATCTCTTACCATACATCAGACTTCTATTCAAATCACATTTTTTACATCTGTTTATCGGATGCAAAAACGGACCCAAACAGATGCAAACGGGTGAAAAAAAAATGGATCCATCGCTGTCCGTTTATTTGGACGGACACAAAAGTATGGCATACAAAGTTTTTGTGTCCTTCATAAAAAAAACAGCAGCGGATCCATTTTTTTAACATTGATGTCTATGTAAACGGATGGCCATCCATTTGAGTCAGTGTTTGCATTTTTTTTAATCCAGTTTTTGCATCTGTTAAACTGAAATAAAAAAAAAAGTGATCTGACTAGAGACTTCCCTATCTGACAGCTGGAGAGCTTCTCTCTGTCAGCTTACCAAAACCACACTTTGGCAACCTTTTCTGTCCACTTGTCTCTCACACAGGCAGGCTAACTGTGTCCCCAGGCTGAGATCTGAGAAATGAAAGCCCCGGGCTGCACTGGTGGAGAGGATTCAATGTTATCTACCCACTCCAGCAACCACGTTTTTTGCCTTTTTATCATTTTAATCCACTTCTTAGAGGTCCATGTGAAATCTGGAATGAGTTTGGACCAAAACTTGCGCCCTCTCCCTCCCAGATTTCCCCAGCAGAACTTCTCCTATTCCTGTCATCTCTTCACTGCTTGCCAAGGCTGCACAAGAGTGACAAGAAGAGGAAACTTCCTATTGCAAGACTTTATAGGCTTTGGCAGGACCCATCTCCAAACCAGCTTTCTTGAACTCCTGGGAATCTGAATTAGATGTCAGACTAACTGAAGAGGAGATAAAGCTACCTCTATGTCACTCACATGGTTTCTCCACCTGTGTGAGACTTCAGGAGACACATTACAAACTCCTCTCCAGGTGGTAAAACACCCCTGAATGACTCCAAGTGTATAAACTGGCGGATACAAATCTTTGCTGGAGATATCACACATTCTCAGAGATATCTCACATTTGGTGGCATTGTGGAGACATCGAACATATTTTAGGACCAGGCACAGCTACACATTCAGAATACTACTATCTCCATCACACTTACTATACTCATTCTAATGATCCCGCAACCTGACATCTCTCTCTCCAAATCCAACCTAACTACTCATCTTTTGTAGACTGCGAATTCGATCATCCCCCAGTTCTGGATACAACCTATCAACCCCACAATGGTCTTCCTGATTAAGGGAACAAAATCTCCTATGAACATGACAAGCATTCCTTAGGATCCAAACAACCCCTTTGCAACTATCTTAGAGTAGGGCTCTAAAACTGATACTCCATCCTTGAATATGATCTACTGCACATTATCCTCCTTAATGTCCACCTCACTCTGCCTTTCCTTCCTTACCAGCCCCCCCAGACCCTTTTACATTATATTATCTAGTGATTGCACTTGTATACTTGGATGTATTTGATGAGTTGTATTTTGTTATCTCTTGCATTGTACACTATATTTGTAAAAGCTAAAATAAAAAGAGAATTTTAAAAAAACAAAACTATTTTGAATTTTCAGTTCAAACCTGGCTTGGTACAAGTCGATTTGCCCATCCCTAGCCGGGAACATTAATTTTATATGCAGCAGTTCAGGCTGCATGTAAAACTCCCATTCCTGACTGTGTTTTTAACAAATGATATCTCTAATTCTTTTATAGCTAAAAATTAATTCTTGGCAGAGAAACTCAGCTTTCTTGGATACCAGAACCAAGTGGTATAACACCGGATATACAGCCATTTGAAATGACAAACCCCCCCCCCCACCCCTCCTTTGGTAAATGCTTCAAGCTTTACATTCGGCATTGAATACAGATGTTCAGACAGACTTCTCCCTGGTAATGTTAGAGCATTGCTAATGGGAACTTTACAGCCTGTTTCTAGTTAAAGGAAGTTATATAGGTTAACCCATTTTTCAGTTTTCAATTTTCGATTTTCGTTTTTGGCTCCTCACCTTCCAAACCCCTTAACTTTTATATTTCTCCATTCACAGAGCCATATGAGGTCTTAATGTTTGAGGTACAAATTTTTCTTCATAATGGTACTATTTAATATTTGTTACAATATACTGGAAGGCTGTAAAAAAAAAAAAAAAATCAGAATGGGGTGCAATTGGAGAAAATAATCATTTGTATACAGGGGCGTAAATATCGGGGTAGCAGCGGTAGCGGTTGCCACAGGGTCCAGAGCATTATGGGGCCCGGAGCCCTGTGGCAACCGCTACCGCGAACCCCACAAACACTGCTATCATTATACTCTGGGGTCTTTTGAGACCCCTGAGTATAACGATCGGGGGCCCAGGGGAGGTGAGGAAACATAAAAAACACTGTAACTCACCTCTCCTACGCTCCGCAGGCTTTGGGCCTGTTTGGTGACGTCCCAGACGTCATTATGCGTCGCGATGCCAGCCTCACTCACGTGATATCTGGTCCAACATTGAAGATGGCCGAAGTAGCGCACGGGAGTGCAGCGGAGCCAGGAAGACGTAAGTAGCATTGTTTTTTGTTTGTATCCTCCCCTGGTTCTCCAATCATTATACTCTGGGGTCTGAAAAGACCCCAGAGTATAATAATCGTTCATGTGTGGTCCACTATGGGGCATAATACTGTGTGTAGGGGCCACTATGGGGCATACTACTGTGAGCAGGGGCCGCTATGGGGCATAATTCTGTGTGCAGGGGCCGCTATGGGGCATAATACCATGTGCAGGGGCCACTATGGGACATAATTCTGTGTGCAAGGGCCAATATGGGGCATAATACTGTGTGCAGGAGTCACTATGGGGCATAATACTGTGTGAAGGGGTCACTATGGGGCATAATACTGTGTGCAGGGGCCACTATGGAGCATAATAGTGTGTGCAGGAATGCGGTTTATGTGGGGGGGTATGGGGGCGGAGGTTTGTGTGGGGGGGGTTGGGGACGGTAGTTCGGGGGGAGGCCCCATGTCAAATGTTCGCCTTGGGGCCCAGCCATTCCTAGTTACGCCACTGTTTGTATAGCTTTCTTACGGGCTTCGTTTGATAGCGTTAACTCTGCAGCCATTCTATCATCTGGTACAGTTCGAGGGATACCAAATTTATATAGTTTTATGAAAAGTCCAAAAAAAAAAAAAATTCTTAGAGTCGCCATATTCTGACACCCACAACTTTTTAATATTTCTGTGTACAGGCATGCACAGGTTGTATTCTTTTGCGGGGCCAGATTTACTTTTTAGTTTTACCATTTTGGGGAATGTCTATTGCTTTGATCACTTTTTATAACTGTGGTTTGGCTCATTTTGGGTCTCTGCTATATAATCCTGAAGGGCTGCCATATTTAAATAGGTGATATCCACCATATTTCAGAAATTGGTTCATAAAGTATATTATAAAAATTACTTCTCCCCTCCCGACACAATAGCAAAAAAATTTAATAAAATGGGTGTTACACTTTATAGATTTTAAATCTTTAAACTCTATAAAATGTCTAATTATATACTGTGTATAGATGCAGCACATGTCATTATATCATTAACAGAGCATGTTGAGGAAATTTCTTGATTTAATTAGTAAATTTAGTTCTAGAGCATTTGTACACAAATAACGCCAGGGCTGGCCTTGGTAGGTGGCAAACTGGGCAACTTCTCAGAGCTTCTGTTTACCAGAGAACACAATAAACAGGAGCAAAAGGAGATTGGAGGGAAAATACATTCTTGTTTATGAGTTTAATAGTTTGACCAAACATTCCCATGACCGAGTACTATCACCAGAGTTAGACTGGCCCAACAGAGCACCAGAGCTTTCCCTGGTGGGCCCAGGCTCTAAAACAATACTGGGACCCACAGATCCAGAGGACAGCATAATTTGAAGGCTATTAGGGTCTATTTGATAGCAAATGATGGAGGGTGGACCCACAGAATCATTTCATCTGGTGGGAAACCAGATAAAACCCAGTTTGATACTGACTCTTCCTAACAGTAAAATAAAATAAGCACAACCACAAGTATTATTTTGTGGTGTACAGTTTGTTGGTATTACTTTATACCTGAAATATAGTATTATGTGAGATTATTATTATTTAATTTTAGAGTGCCATTAATTCCATGGTGCTGTACATTTGTTTAACTGTCATTTTATTAAGAATCATTAACAAGGTGACAAAGTGGTGTAGAAAGAGCCACAACATGTGGCACAACAGTCCAGTTCTGTACATTTGAGGGTTTACATACAGTACATAAACCAAGTAAAATACTAAGAGTGACCAACTGGAAAAGTGTGATAGAGGCTCTTGCCCGCAAGGGCTTACAATATATGAGGGAAGGGGGATAGAGACAGTAGGTGAGGGTAGAAGCTGCTCAGGTGGTGGTGTGGTGGCAGTAGTCTAATTGAAGCTTGTAGGCTTTAACGAAAAGTCGAGTCTTCAAGGCTTGTGATTGTGGGGGACAATCTTATGTATTGTGGTACTGAGTTCCAGAGTTTGTGAGATGATTGGAGATGATTGTGTGAAGAGCGGATAAGAGCAGAGCGGAGTAGGAGGTCTTTGGAGGATCGAAGGTTACGTGGGGGCAGGTAGCGGGAGATTAGGTCAGAGATATATGGAGGGGACAGGGTGTGGATGGCTTTGTATGTCATCGTTAATATTGAGTGAGATCTATATGGTTGCATTATGTGGGCCTCAGAGGTCATGTGAATCAGTGGCTTCAGCAGAAGGGATTCGGGACATCACAGCCAGCAAGCAGTTTCACTTTGATAAGACACCAGAGAAGCAGGACCAAACTGTGCTGGGAGAACACCGGAGCATCCTGGACAGGAGAATATTTTTTTTTTTCTCTTCTTCACCTCCGCCGGCTTATTTAAAAATTATTTTGTTTACTTGGACAACTTCTTTAAGTCTCCATAACATAGTTGAAACCGTATACATATGTAACTCCAGTAACTGTTTTTAGTGGTACATGCTTTTCATTGGTGCATGTTGTAAGTATGTGAGCCAGAGGGCGCTGTTGAGCGGCTCAGGCCCAGCCCTGAAAAGCCCTTCAGCCACACCTTTGGGGGGGGCGTGGCGTGTAACTCCAGAAGTCTGGAGTATCCTGCATGGAGCAGGAGGTGGTGGACCCAGCTGGAGAGATAGACGGTCTGTGCCAGGAGGGCTGAGGTCCACCGGGGACTTTTGCTAGAGTTGAGCAAGAGTCAGGCTAGTGAGGGGCTTTATGAGTGAGTTAGGGCCCTAACGGTGGCCTAGGTTTTTTGTTGTTTTTGTTATGTTGCAGTTGAGCTGAATAAAGCCACTTTTATGTTTCACTTGGACCGTCTGAACCCTATATTTCCGGCGCCCAGTACCACGAACCACCGCTGTTGGGACCAGGAGCCTGCCGCCATTTGAGTCTAATTCCCCAAGTTGTCACAATGTATAGAGGAAGGTGAAAGAGAGAAGTGTGTATTCATAGATTTGTGGATTCAAAAATGCACCAATCAATATTATATAGAAAAATGTATTAAAGGGTTTGTCAAGTGATTTCTCTCATACTGGAAAGATTCCGATAACTGACACTCCCAACATTAAGCTGTTCCAAACAGCCAATGAAACCCTACACTGTGCAAAGCAGTAAGCATAGGATCAGTTCTGAGTAGTGGTTGAGCCAAGTCACTGCAGCTCAGCTACAATAAGGGCTCTGGAGTTGGTAGACCAAACCACTGGCTCAGACGCAAATATTTTTTCACAGTCAAACACCGACAAGACAACCATGTAAACCCATAGTGAGAAGGGATAGTAATTCTAGTTTTAAGTGGCACATTTCTCAGGGTAGATCACCCAGAACTGAAAATCACAGGTCAGAGGGTGTACCAACAGCCAGCTTACTCTGCCCCCCTGTATTTGGATGATACAGACTAATTTTATATTTTGTGAACGGTTATCGAATAGACTGCTGAAATCATCAAGTCTCCTGTGTCTGATTTTACCAACATTAACTTCTCGGGTACTTCAGCAGTCCTGAGTGACGGGAGTAGAATAACCATCTGGAACAGCTACCATCACCAGAGGAACTGGTCAAGTTAGTATTTCATCTACTACTATTCCCATCCTCTGGGCTCCCTCCAACAGGGCTGCAGAGGCTGCTAGTAGACTGGTTTACTGAGCAGACAGGAGTCATTTCTAGGTCCCTGGGACTTGTGGATTCCCTACCCTTCAATCTAGTCATCAGGAAGTCTGGTGAGTTTATATAGTTTTCCATGTAAATATTTTTATGAATAGCAAATGCTAGAAAACAAATGTAAAGTGTGAGCACTGGTATAACTAGAGAAAAGGGAGCCCTGAAGAGAATTTTTTTTTTTTATACATACTGTATATATATAATCTACTATGGATAAAATAGTACATACATTTTTTTTACATGGAAAACTGGATGAGGTTATGACTTCCTGGTGACATTCATTCATTCATCCATCCATCCAGTTCAGTCCATGGTCATGTGATGAACACACAGATGCACAGTTTTTTACCAGGCAGATGTCTTTTTGTGACTATAGCGAGCTGTGCACCTGTGGTCATCACATGACCATATGAACATTCACCACTGGAATTAAGCAGAGTGAATGACAACAAGCAGAGATCTAGAAAACTGTGAGGAATTGATACAGAAAGTATACTAGAAAATTTGTAGAACTTTTTATTATACAAACAATATATTTGATCTCTCAACATTGATCTGAAAGTGGCCAACCCCTTTAAGCATCAAGCTGGAGCTGAAATGTTTACAGAATTCTGATGAATAAAGGGCTCCATTATTCCTCTGGAACTGTTTGTGTATATATGAAACATTGACATAAGATTCAGCTCACAAGTCTGACCAATGTGTGTGTTTGGATTAGAGATGGGCGAACTTCAGGTTGGCAGTTTGTTTTGTTTGTTTTGTTTTGTTTGTTTGAGTTGGAAGGGACCTCAAGGGCCATCGAGTCCAACCCCCTGCAAAAGCAGGAATTCCTAGATCATCCCAGCTATATACCTATCCAGATTCCGCTTGAAGATTTCAATTGATGAAGAACCCACCACCTCCCGTGGCAGCCTATTCCACTCCCTCACTACCCTTACTGTTAGAAAGTTTTTCCTAATGTCTAATCTGAATCTCCTTCCCCTTAGTTTCATCCCATTACTTCTCGTGCTTCCTTCTGCTAATGAGAATAGGGTAGATCCCTCTGCACTGTGACAACCTTTCAGATATCTAAATACCGCTATTAAGTCTCCCCTTAGCCTTCTCTTCTGCAAACTAAGCAGTCCCAATTCTTTTAGCCTTTCTTCGTAGGACATGGTTTGTAGACCTTCCACCATTTTGGTTGCTCTTCTCTGGACCTGCTCCAATAAATCGATGTCTTTCTTAAACTGGGGAGCCCAGAACTGTACACAGTATTCCAGGTGGGGTTTGTTTGTGGTTGAGTTAGTTTGGTACAAGCCACACTTTAAATTAGCTTAAAACATAGTGTAGAATACTCTTAGGGCTCCTAGGAACCTATCTATAAAACATAGTGTTGAATACTCTTAGGGCTCCTAGGAATCTATCTATAAAACATAGTGTAGAATACTCTTAGGGCTCCTAGGAGCCGATCTATAAAACATAGTGTAGAATACTCAGGGCTCCTAGGAACCTATCTATAAAAATAGTGTAGAACATTCTTAGGACTCCTAGGAACCTATGTATAAAACATAGTGTAGAACACTCCAAGAAATCTATGCTTTATAGATAGGTTCCTAGGTACCCAAAGAGTATTCTACACTATATTTTATAGATAGGGCTCCTAGGAGCCCTGACAGTGTTCTACATGATGTTTTATAGATAGGTTCCTAGGAGCCTTGACAGTGTTATAGGCCAATTTAATGTGTCGTTTATACAGAACTTGTTCAACATGAAACAAATCTGGGATCTCAGCTAGCCGTACCCAAAACAAAATGAACCCTGAAAGGTTCACCCATCTCTATTCCCGACTGTGTTTTTAACTAGTGATATCTCAGGTTGTTTTATAGTTAGTAATCTTGGCAACGTCTCGCCTTTCTTGTGATACCAATACCATTTGTCTAGGTAGTATAAAACCAAAGATACAGTTATTTGAAGTGACCTTCCCACTTTGGTAAATGCTTCAGCTTTGCATAGTCACAATACAAGTGCGTACGGACTTTCCCTAGTAACATCTCAGTTAGGCTGTAACATCCTCCTTATCAACCCTCTGTTTTCTATTAAAAAGAAAGTTAGATAGGTTAATAAAGTATATTACAAAAATGGTCACCAAAGAACCCCCACACAATAGGAAATAAAGAAATAAAATTTTAGATCTTAGTGATGACAATATTTTTTTTTTATTCAATCTTTATTTATTAATTTTTAAATAAAAGAACATACAAAAGTGACAAGATGGCATGGCAGAGATACATAAAGGCCCTGCAGTGAAACCAATTACCACATCAACCGACTACATAAAACAAGTCGATAACAGATAACAAGACCAACAGACAACAGAAGGAGGGGAGGGAGGGGAGGGGAGGGGAGGGAGATTGGTAGGCTCAAGTAAAACCAGATATGTCCATACGGAGTAAGTCATGCGAGTGCATGTTGGGTACTAAGGTGAAGGTTCAATAGGCCTATGGAAGCCAAATACTAACAAGGTGGGGGGAATTAGGTATCTCTGTGAGTGTGTTGGTACCAAGGTTCCCGAGTGGAGAGGAAACTAAAATGAATCGGGAGTCCAAACTGCAGAGCTCTTCAAACCAGTAGAGTTGATTAACCTTTTCCCTCCATTGGGGACTGGAAGGGAGGTCCATCTCACGCCACCTAAGAGGAATCAGTAGTTTGGCCACCTGGATTAACCAGGTGATAAGACATGACCGTCTGGGAGAGAAGTCGGGAGAGGACGCCCAAAGCAAAATGGTTTTGGGATGTAGCTTCAAATCGACATGACAAATGGAGTTAATCTCTCTCTTGATCGCCTCCCAGAAGGGACTAATTTTGGGGCACGTAACTCAGATGTGCAAGGGGGACCCCTGGACAGGCCGCAATGCCAACATTGATCAGAGATAGAGGAGTCAATTCTTTTTAGGAAAACCGGGGTTCTGTACCACCTGATGAGCAATTTGAACGAGTTCTCCTGAATCCTGACACACCTAGAGAAACCATGGGAACATAACAGGATATATTTGACATCGGAGGGCGAGAATACAAGTCCCAACTCCCTTTCCTACTCACCAACAAAGTATGGTATGGAGGGAAAGGGGGTGAGATTAAACAGTTGTATATATAAGAAATAGATCAATTTTGGGGATTGTTAGAGTCAGGAATTTTCTCGAGCTAGTTAAAATCCCTAAGTGGAAGGGGGATAGAGTGGGAGAAGTACCTATGGGAGAGTCGGAAATACAGGGAGTGGAGGAAGGTAACTCTATGGCGATCTCCAGAGGCATAGCTAGGGGTTCAGCACAGGGGGGGCAAACATGTCCAAGGGCCCCCAACTTGGAAATGTTCGTATAAGATACTACGGTGAGCGTATAGTGGTATATAGCGGCTCTACACAGGGCTCTGCAGACGATTTAGGTGAATACAGGGCAGTAACATTTAGTGACTTACCGGTGACGACTCTGACTAATCCTTCACATTCGCCATCTCTTTCATCTGGACGGCCATGACCATTTCTTCCAGTCTCTTCACATTGTCCTCACCTACAAAAAGCCCTCATCCTACTGCTACCCCCAATAATAAACCCAAGTGCATCTTTAAATTAATATCTTCCCTGTGCACCCTTTAAATAGTGCCCCTTTTTAATAATGCCCCAGGTATTACCTAATTAAAAAGGGAAAAAAATAGTCGGGTTCCGATACCCGGGACCCCCAGGATCAGCTGTTTGAATGAACCGTGGTACCTGTGTAAGCGCCGTGACTGCTTCTCTGTTTACACAGTGTCATTCTTTTCATAGCAGCCATGTAATATAACGGTCACTATAAACAGACAGTGTGTGATATAAACAGGCGCCATGGCCCCTTCATACAGCTGGTCAGTGGTGATTCACTTATCTATTATTGATGTTTTATTCTGAGGATAGATCAACAATAAAAATGAACTGGAAACGCCTTAAGGCTAAGGCCCCATGTAGCATCCCGCAGCAAAACAGAGCTGTGGGAAAAACTGCGGCGGCGACAAAAAGAAAGAGACAAAAGAAAGCTGTTGTTTGAGGTCAGCCAGGAGAGGGGCATAGTTGAGGGAATAAAGCTGAGTCGGGTCAGCAGGAATCTTGATTCCCAATACTTTAATGGCATGGGAGGGCTAAAGAAAGGGAGTGGAGGTTTTCAAGTGTTGGAGGGAACTGGGCGGGCGTTGACGTTAACGAATTTCAGACTTATCGAAATTAATCTTAAAGTTTGATACTTGTCCGAAAAGGGCGAATACACGGAGTACTTCGGGGATAGCAGTGGAGGGGTTAGAGAGAGTAAGTACTAGGTCGTCTGCAAAGGCAGCCGCAATATGTTGGAAGTCACCAATCATGACACCTTGGATAGAGGGGGTTTGACTTAATTTTTGAATAAGGGTTTCCATGACTAGTATAAAGAGGGCCAGGGACAAGGGGCAGTCCTGACGGGTATTATTAATACTGAAGCTGTGATAAATGCAGGGGGAAAGCCAAACTTCTCCAACATTGCTTTCATAAATGCCCAAGTGACCCTGCTAAACGCCTTCTCGGGATCGGTACCCAAAAGTACAAGGGGAATGTTTCTACTTTTTGCTAGAAAAACAAGATGAATTAACCGAGAGGTGTTGAATTTCCCTTCCCTCCCAGACACGAACCCCGTCTGTTCCGGGCCTATTAAGGACTGGAGGAGCTTAGAGACCCTGTTGGCAAGCAGCTTTGCCCACCATTTTACATCGCAGTTCAGCAAGGATATAGGGCGATAGCTGGAGCATAACTCCAGGTTCTTACCCTCCTTTGTTATACTACAGACATATGCCTCAAGAGTTTGAGCAGGCCAAGATGCCTCGGACAGTAGAGAGTTACATAAAACAACGAACTTAAGGAGTAGGATATCTTGAAGTTTTTTATAGTAAGAAATAGGGAACCCATCAGGACCAGGGCTCTTGCCAGAGGGAATGGAAGAAAGGACCTCTCTCAATTCTCGCTCAGTGAAAGGGATGGTCAAGGCCGGTATCTGAGTGGCAGAAAGTTGCGGGAGGTGGAGGAAGTCTCGGAAGTCACGGGTCAGGGAGGGGCCGTCTATACCAGAGGAAGGGAAATCCAGATTATATAGGAAGTGGTAGTAGTTCTGGGATTGATTAGCGATGGCTTCTGTAGTATAAGACCAGGAGCCATCAGGGGCCAAAATAGAGGAAATGAATGCCTTATCTTTCTGTTGTCTAAGCAGGAGCGTTGTGAGCCTAGAGCCTCTGTCGCCATGGACATAATGTTTATGTCGGCAGGATTGAAGGGCCTTAGCCGCCTTAAGGTTAAGAAGGTCCCTGAGTTGCTCTCTCTGATAACCCTACAGATACAGAAAAATGGGAACAACCAAACTACAGTGCCTTGCGAAAGTATTCGGCCCCCTTGAACTTTTCAACCTTTTGCCACATTTCAGGCTTCAAACATAAAGATATCGTGAAGTGGAACGAAATTTATTGGATATTTTAAACTTTTGTAAAAGTGGGGGCGTGCCAAATTATTCGGCCCCCTTAAGTTAATACCTTGTAGCGCCACCTATTGCTGCAATTACACCTGCAAGTCGCTTGGGGTATGTCTCTATCAGTTTTGCACATCGAGAGACTGAAATTCTTGCCCATTCTTCCTTGGAAAACAGCTGGAGCTCAGTGAGGTTGGATGGAGAGCGTTTGTGAACAGCAGTTTTCAGCTCTTTCCACAGATTCTCGATTGGATTCAGGTCTGGACTTTGACTTGGCCATTCTAACACCTGGATACGTTTATTTGTGAACCATTCCATTGTAGATTTTGCTTTATGTTTGGGATCATTGTCTTGTTGGAAGATAAATCTCCGTCCCTGTCTCAGGTCTTTTGCAGACTCCAACAGGTTTTCTTCCAGAATGGTCCTGTATTTGGTTCCATCCATCTTCCCATCAATTTTAACCATCTTCCCTGTCCCTGCTTAAGAAAAGGAGGCCCAAACCATGATTCTGCCACCACCATGTTTGACAGTGGGGATGGTGTGTTCAGGGTGATGAGCTGTGTTGCTTTTACGCCAAACATATCGTTTTGTATTGTGGCCAAAAAGTTGGATTTTGGAGTGATCATGGGCCTCTTGGCTGCATCTCTGCTCAGTCTTCTCCTTGTTTGAGATGAAAGTTTAGAAGGACGGCCGGGTCTTGGTAGATTTGCAGTGGTCTGATACTCCTTCCATTTCAATATGATCGCTTGCACAGTGCTCCTTGGGATGTTTAAAGTTTGGGAAATATTTTTGTATCCAAATCCGGCTTTAAACTTCTCCACAACAGTATCACGGACCTGCCTGGTGTGTTCCTTGGTCTTCATGATGCTCTCTGCACTTTAAACAGAACCCTGAGACTATCACAGAGCAGGTGCATTTATACAGAGACTTGATTACACACAGGTGGATTATATTTATCATCATCAGTCATTTAGGACAACATTGGATCATTCAGAGATCCTCACTGAACTTCTGGAGTGAGTTTGCTGCAGTGAAAGTAAAGGGGGCGAATAATATTGCACGCCCCACTTTTCAGTTTTTTATTTTTTACAAAAGTTTAAAATAACCAATAAATTTCGTTCCACTTCACAATTGTGTCCCACTTGTTGTTGATTCTTCATCAAAAAATAAAAATTTTATATCTTTATGTTTGAAGCCTGAAATGTAGCAAAAGGTTGAAAAGTTCAAGGGGGCCGAATACTTTCACAAGGCACTGTATATATGAAAGAGTGCCAGTCACATAAAAATAGATACCCTCTAAAGTACAAAAAAGTGCAGAAAGAAAATTATACCAAAATGATAATAAGCCAAAAAACTTTGTTGCTGGAGTGGGAAGATAACTGAATCCACTCCACCAGTGCTGCCCGGAGCTTTCATTGCTCAGCTCTCAACCTGGGGACAAAGAAAGACTGCCTGTGTGAGAGACAAGTGGACAAAAAGGTTGCAAAAGTGTTGTTCTGGTAAGCTGGCAGGGAAAAACTCTCCAGCTGTCAGACAGGGAAGTCTGGTGTATGGTATGTGATGGACAGACCAGGATTTATTTTGAGATTATGTTATTTTTGTTTATTTGCAACCTTTTAAATAAATCTGACCACCAGTAAACTTAATTCTATGTGGTGTTGTTGGCTTGATTTGGAGGTAGATGCAGACACAGTGCCCTTTAACCCCAGCAAAGGTGATCCCAAAACAGAGCTAATTTCACAATATGTATGAATTCGTAACAAACTAGATTTGGCACGAATATTTCAAATTGTTTTGTTTTTTTGACAAAACTGAACAATTTGGGATTCGTCTCGGAGGAACTAAAATGGCCACCGTAACATGCATTGTGGTAAATTATTATACTTTGGGGTCTCTACAGACTCCAAAGTATAATAGCTGGAGGCCCAGGAGAAGTGACAAAAATAAAAAACATTTATATTCACCTTTCGTTACTTCTTTTGGGCCTTCTCATGGTGTATAATAATTTAACTTCTGGTTCTATCTGAACAAATTCGTATCGAAGTGAACTGAGAATTGCTTTGTCTGAACATGTAACATGGGAACCTCTGAATCTTCAGAGGTTTGCCCATGTTTATTAGTTATGTTTACTCACCTCCACTTATTATATTCTGATACCTGAATAGACCCCAGAGTATAATCATTTTTTTGTGAGTGATGAACCTCAAAAGGTTCCGATTTGGGTCAAACCCAAAACTTTTGAAAAATTTTGGGTCAAATCCAGTTTGATCTGGAATTGATGTGCTCATCCCTACTGATAAGTGAGGTACCTGCTCCAAAGAAATCTTCCATCGAAAACAGCACATCATATTACTGGCCACTCAGCTACAGGATTTTTAGGAATTTTTTTTAAAAAAAATAGATGAAAACATGGAAAACTTTTTAAAACTTCACCAAAAATTCTTTATATTTCTCATAAATCTTGATTTAAAAAAAAATGCCTTGTGGGGCAGTTTGTATTGACAAGTCTTACGTAGTTCTGAATACTCAGTTTTTTTTTTAATGAGATCTCTTTAATCTTGGCTATATCCTCTCTATAGCCTCTCATTTAAGATAAAACACAAAATAGGAGGGCTGAATGACCTGGTTGTGTAACATTCTCTTTACATTCTACAGAGTCTCTTATCTTGGGTTCACTGGTCAGTCAATAAACATTGAGCAACTCTGGATGTATTTGTCCTTTTTTACACAAGTTATATCGTTGAAAAAATGGGCAATTGACCCATTATTTCCTCAATACAGCCCCAATTGTGATTAAAAAATAGCACTGTAGGGGACTGTAGGGTTATAGGTTGGACTTGATGGACTGATGTCTTCATCCAACCTCATCTACTATGTAACTATGTAACTATGTCTGCATTACTTATCAGTAAGAATGTGTGCTCCTCTGAAGAGTCACTTTGTCTTCTGGTTCGCTTCGGTCCAAACTTGTTTGGAAAGAACTGGATGAGCAATTATTATGCTCTGGTGTTCTCTTCAGAGTATAATAGGAGTAGGTCCAAGGGAGGTGTAAAAAACATTTAAGCAAAGGCCCACAGCGTTTTTTGTTGTAAATTTTGTTGCGTTTTTTTTGAGCCAAAGCCAAGAATGACTACAAAAGAAATGGAAATATATAGGAAGTATATTTATTATTATTATTATTATTATTATTATTGTTTATTTATTTATATAGCACCATTAATTCAATGGTGCTTTACATTTGAGGGTATAAATATGGGAGACAAGATATACAAAACAAATATAATATCAACAGTGACCAACTGGCACAGTGGGATAGAGGGCCCTGCCCACAAGGGCTTACAATCTATGAGGGAAGGGGGATAGAGACAGAAGGTGAGGGGAGAGGCTGTACAGGTGGTGGTGTGGTGACAGTAGTGTTATTGGGAGTTGTAGGCCTTCCTGAATAGGTGAGTCTTCAGGGCCTTCTTGAAGCTTGTGACTGTGGGGGACAGTCTTATGTGTCTTGGTAATGAGTTCCAGGGTATGGGGGATGCACGGGAGAAGTCTTGGAGACGTTTGTGTGAAGAGCGGATAAGAGCAGAGTGGAGTAGGAGGTCTTTGGAGGATCGGAGGTTACGTGCCGGCAGGTAGAGGGAGATTAGGTCGGAGATATATGGAGAGGACAGGTTGTGGATGGCTTTGTATGTCAGCGTTAGTAGTTTGAACTCTATTTGCTGGGCAACGGGTAGCCAGGGAAGGGATTGGCAGAGGGGGGCGGCCGATGAAGAACGGGCTGAGAGGTGTATTAGGCGAGCAGCACAGTTTAAAGTGGACTAGAGGGGGGCGAGGGTGTTAGCTGGGAGGCCATGGAGAAGGGTGTTACAGTAGTCTAGGCGGGAGATTATGAGGGCATGGACTAGCATCTTTGTAGTGAGGAAGGAGCGGATTCGATGGATGTTCTTGAGTTGGAGGTGGCCGGAGGTGTGGAGGGTTTGAATATGCGGCTTGAAGAATAGGTCAGAGTCTAAGGTTATCCCAAGGCAGCGGGCCTGTGGGACTGGGGTGAGGATGGTTCCATTAACTTTGATAGATGGGTGAGGTAGAGGGGCCGTGCGAGGAGGGGTGAAGATTATGAACTCTGTTTTCTCCATGTTGAATTTGAGAAAGTGGGAGGAGAGAAAACCGAACAATTTGGAATATTCGGGATGAATTCAGCTCATTGTATGCCGATTCTCCCAACACTAGTTATCAGTAGAGATGGGTGAATCTCTAAAAATTTGTTTTGTTTCAGGTTCGCGTGATTTGGTCCCAAGATTAGTTTTGGGTTGAATAAATTCATCACAAATCAGAGTTTAACCACTCCTGGATTGCCTATACAGCCTATATGTCTGGGCAGTCCACCCTTTACCCTGCAAGGATGTATATATTGTGACAAGACAAGGGGGTAAGTGTTAGCCTCCAAATGTAGCCTCATTTTAACATTTATTAGTAATCACTACTTTGGAGGTGCTCGGTTGGGACGTTTTCTTACTAGGGGTACTTTGCATGAAAAGGTTGAGAAACACTGGCCTAAGGTATGCTATAGCTATAAATACAAAGATTCCAAATATAAAGCCACAAATAATAAATGGGTGAACCCTATGTAACTAAACCCATAAACTTGATAAGACCCCAGAGTATAATAGTTTGCGAGTGGTCCACTATGGGGCGTAATACTGTGTACAGGGGGCCACTGTGGAACATAATACTGTTTGGAGTGGCTGCTATGGCACATTATACAGTCTGGAGGCCACTTTGGTACATTTTAGTGTATGTAAATGGGGCATTATACTGTGTGGAGGACAGGAAAGGGGGGTGCTATGCTGTGGGGGGGGCAAGGGAAATGCTTGCTGGGGGGTCCAGTCTTTGCTAGTTACACCCTGTTTGTGACCTCACAGACTATTATACTCCTTGCTCTTGGTATGATCTTTGTTAATCAAGCACTGCTGGGGAGGGTAATAATGGTCTTGAATTTCTTCCAATTGTATACAATCTTTCTGACTGAATTAGTGGAGTCCACACAGTTTAGAGATGGTTTTGTAACATTTTCCAGCCTGATGAGAACCAACAACTCTTCTTCTGAGGTCCTTCAGAAATCTCCTGAAATACAAACCATCTGTCCTGAAGCTTCACATACTTTTGCCACTCACTTTTAACTCCTTTGTTTGATATGGTTCTGTTATCTACTTCTAGAATTTGTGTGAAAATCTAAAGAAAAATTTCAGCAGAGATATAGAAAATTCTGAAGGGTTCAAACCTCCCAAGCACCACTGTATTTAACAGCGTTGTACTGTAGGTCCGAGACTTGTGATCTACATATATAACTTTACATCCATATATAAATAAACTTGGGCTCATCACAAGTATATTTTCACTGGGTTGTTCCATTTAAGTGTTCTTGAATGGCACATGACTATTAAGAATGCCAGACCACCATACTAGGTCACTAAATTAGACCATACCTGTATAATTAGCAAGGGAGTAGTAATAGGGGGTGCCCAAAGACCTAATTGGAGAACAAGACACAAGTATAATGATTAGCACATTTGGGGCCCTGCTACAGAACTTTTTATCAGGCCCAGGAGCTTCTAGTTATGCCTCTAATAACCAAGGTCCTTTCTTTCCTTCAGACTCCAGATAATGTCATGGTCAAAAAAGACGTCATTCAACAAACCAGCAACACTGGAATGCTTTCCTCGTCTCATAAACTGACTGAGATTGTAAGGTGAGAAACAAAAGGTTGGACATGGATGCAGCATCCCATCCTGTATTTTTATCATGAGGGCAATGATGAGGATGATCATGATTATTTGTTTTTGCCCTTGATTTTAGTTTGGGACTATGGACCATTTCAGCAAAGTTTGAGGACACCTTGTTACAGAATTACACCACACAATTTGAAGTCAAGGAATACGGTAAGAACAGGACAGTCAGGTGTAAATACTGAACAGAGAAACCGGCTCGCGTCCTCCTCCCGAGCAGGTGCCTGAGACATCCTCCTGAAGCCCTGTAAATAATCCAAACCATGAAAAGTGAAGAATGTCTCTGCACTTGTGAACATGGTTGTTCTTTATTAAAAGTATGCAAAGAGCAAAACTAGTCATGTGGTTAGATGTGGTATTGCATGACTGAGGCATTTAAAGGGAATCTGTCAGGTCAATCTGGGACACTAAACCCCAGGTCTATAAGGATCTGTGGGTGGTTTAGTGTCCCAGATCGCCCTGTTGTAATGCAATCCGCAGGCACATTAAAAAACCCTTATACTTGCCTAGATAAGGTCTCACAGCGGGTTCTACACCATTCCCTATTACTTCATGTCTCACAGAAAATAAATGGTTTCAAACGATAACATTTAAGAGACTGGGTCAGTCTGAGTAGCCTGGAGAGTAGTTGGTGGAATTTGAGTCACTAATGGAAATGGTAGCTGTATATCCCTGGAGTCAACATAGGGGATATCAGTAATGGCTGCAATATAAGTGTTTATTGAGCATAAGGGTCAGAATATCGTGGTTTCCCTTATGGTTATAATATTTTAATGACAGGAAATGAAGTTACTGTGACCTGTACCTAGATTACTGGCATATGTACATACTACAGACTAGGGTTGTGGAGGTATAGCATGGCTGTGCGGGAGTCTAGTCACTGATGCTTTACAAATTGTGTGTGGGGACCAGGTGTTTGGGTTTTCCTAGCACTAAGAGCAACTGACAAAATACGGACCTGTTGCATGACGCAGTCGTGATACCACAACCTTAGTCTAAGGGTGGTGAAAGTATCTAATTACACCCTAGGTCCAGTGGAAAATTGGAGAGTGTGAATACTGTCTAACATTTAAACCCTGAATAAACTCTGAATAGGCAGGCACAGACCACATTGATCTGTCTTTTAGTAGACTAGTGGACGTCCTTTGTGTATTTTTTATTTTAAGATATTAAAAGTTAAGTTTTATCGTTTGAAACCATTTATTTTCTGTGAGATATTGCCTAGATAAGGGTCCATTCAACGCTGTTTGGTGACATCGGTCCGGCTTATTCATGAGGCACGCCTCCTGGCACCTGCGCTGTTCAGTGAAGCCAAAGATGGACACCGCAGCTTCACTGCGTAATTGCGGGGCATGCGCACTGAAGCTGAGGAGTTCTCCTCTGGCTTCATTGAAGAACTGCGCAGGGAGTACAGCGGCCAGGTGAGTATAAAGCTTTTTTTATTTTTAATGTGGCCATGGATTGCATTATAACAAGGTGATTTGGGACACTAAACCCGATACATATGGACATGTGGGTGGTTGTGCCCCAAATTGCCCTGACAGATTCCCTTTAAAATTGCCCTCATTTTGTGTTCTGTTTTATACTTTTTCAGTTCTACCAAGCTTTGAAATTAAATAATTCCATCTAAGAAATTTTTCTACGTCAGCGATGAAGAACTAAGGGTGGACATAAAGGAAAAATGAGTAGAAGCATTTGGCTATGTTGAGTTTCCAAGAGTTCTAGAGATGTTTATGGAGGTTTCTCTATGGCCCATCTATCAGTGGTATCTATAGAGGTAATGTCAATGTGACTGGTAGTAAAACAATGTTATATTCTATCTCATCAGTTATCTCTATGGTAAAGTGTAAATAGCAAGGCCTTTGTGCTCTTTGGTGTCAAGAAAGACAATGAGAAGAAAAGTCTGCCAGATACCTTAAAGGGGTATTCCCATGAACATAATTATATCTATATTTATAGATAATTAAATGTTAAACATTTTTGCAAATATAAGTAGTTAAAAATTCTGCAGCGTTTTAAAGATTTTCTCTAACTATGTTAGTGGTGACAGTCTGTTTTCTTGATCGGTTGCCAATGGATACGGCCACAAATGCAGAAACTTTCTATGGTCTGAGACTTGTCAGGAATCCAAATATGATTTTCTTATTGTAGCTGGGTTATCAGGCAGGAACACTACATGTATCAGAAGATATCCCGGCCACAATAAGGAAATCATGGCTGATTTTCTGACCTTAGAAAGGTCCTGCATTGGTGGTCGTATCCACAAGATATTTAGAGAAAATCTATAAAACTCTGCAAAATGTTAAGTTACTTATATTTGCAAAAATGTTTAACTTTTAATTATCTACAAATTTAAAAATGATTATGATCATGGGAATACCCCTTTAAGAATAGAGGTAAGGATATTGTTCTTCAAAGTTTATCTTAAAGACTGGTAAATATATTTACCAAGAAATATTACATTCTAGAATCAATTCAGAAAGGGTAGTCTGAAATTAAAATAAAGGGCTGCTTTATGGGTTGTGTGTGGAACTACAGCTTTAAAGAGGATGTAGCCCCAAGAAGCATATACTAAATAACATATCTAGTCTGATTTCTCATCGTCTCTCTGATCGATTTGAGTTTCTTTTTGAAATCCGTCCACCCATTCAAAAGAGACGGCCCCTGGAAGATTACAGAAGAACTAGCTTTGACTCTCCATGTGGGCAGGAACCTTTTTGTTTTCTTATAGAAAAACATAAGGTTCCCACCTCCTTGGAAAATCAGAGCTAGTACACATCTAATCTTCCGGGGGCCGTATCTTTTGAATGGGTGGACGGAATTAAAAAAAGACACTAAATTGATCAGAGAAACAGTGAGAATCAACATATTTAGCATTTTCTACTTGGTGACATGTCCCCTAAGTGAACGAGGTGGAGGTGCAATATTACACACAAGTGGCCAGAAAAAAAGTGGGACTTTTTTTTTTTTTTTTACCTGATCATACAGCAAGTTCAAAGGGGATGTTTAATCAAGACAAACCCTTCCAGACCACAGTTGTCAGGCTCCTGACACCATTGGAGTAACTATAGGGGTTGCAGTGGATGCAGCTGTGTCGGGGCCCATAAGCCAGGGGGTGCACAGGTCACCATCACCACACAAAGCCTGATTTAAACTTCTTTGATCTCCTTTTTGATTTCCTTAGATGGCAGGCAGACTGTGCATCATAAACTTATGGCCCCTGCGCTCTGGTGCACTGAATTCAGACAGGGAAGAATATTTACTATACACAGCCTTTCACTGTCAGGAGAAAATTGACCTTATTGTCAAAAGTAAGTCAGTATATAGTCAGCAAGGGATTCTGTAAAGGGAGGCTGTGGCACAAAAGGGGACATGACTAATATGTGGAGGGTACAAGTATTCATGGCGGTCTGTAAGGTCAATATCAGTGCAGTTAAAATGTATGGCTGAAGGTCATCAGAAGGTGCATGGGGACCAAAGCCTGTGAATCTTTAGTTATATTCCTACCTGACAGCCAGATATGTAGCATCGCATGGTGGCCAAACAGGTTAATGATTGTCAATATAGTGTTGGTTATGGATACTGTAGCTCAAGTCCTCCAGAGTGGGAGATGCTTTTACAGATCAGCTCTCAATTGTGGCTACTAGAGATCTTAAGCAGCAGAAACTGAGCCCAGCCAGACATGTACAGATGTAGCATTCATTAATATATCATCAGCACTGCAGTTCTGGCAGTCAGGATACTTCTAATGTTTGGGGGTCACATCAGATGTGTCCCTGGCTCTATACCAACTAAATCAGTGGTTAATTAAAATGGTAAGGTTTTCAGCTTTCATATGGCACCAACATCATAACTAACTAAGAATCAGATCTCACCAGTTGAGTAGAGATGGGCGAACCTCACAAGAATACCTAATGAAAATTTAGAGAATATTCTGTAGGCTTACCCGCAAGTGTCATTTCAGACTGAACTTTCAGTCTGAATAGGAAGTATTGTTATCCTTAGGGTCTCTTCAGGTCCCAGAATATTATAAGCAGAGGCCCAGAAGAGATGTGGAAAAATAATGAATACTCATATTCACCTCCCCCATCTCTCCTGGGCTCCCGCACTGTATCTGGAGTTCTTTCCTGGGCAACTTCTGGTCTCCCGGGTGCCGTCAGTGATCATGTGGGGCACATCAATATCAGGATGCTTTGATGCAAATATCATGACTTTTATTTTCTTCACGTGGCTTCAATGGTTAACCAAGGCCAGCCGACATCATAGGGGACAGCCGAAGATGTTGGAAAGAAGATCAAATACATCATGGGAGCCTCTATTATACTCTGGGGTCTGAAGAGACGTCATAGGTAGAAACTCAGCTTTTGTATGACACCAGAACACTCTTCCAGATGGTATTAAACAGTAGATGGTTATTTAAAGTGACTTCCAGTTCCGTTACCAGACAAAGTTGTTCACTTTCCCATCACCCCAGATGTTTCCTTTTCACCTAATCTAAATGTCCTCCTTATCTTTCCTGAGAATGGTACATCTCTGAGAACAGCAGAACTGTTGATATTCAGACCCTGAGATTATATTCTATCTCTAAACTATTTAGCCTGCATGGAGAACATTTCACCCTGTGTCTTCTATATACTGCGTTATAAAATATAATACAAATTATGCTTTAACCCTTACACTTCCCTTGCTTCATCCTCTACCAACAGTAAGTAAATCACAAAACGAGCATTCGATAACATGACTAACATTCTTTTGACTAGTGCTACATTTATAGTTCAGGTGAATAGCCATCCAAGTATCGTATTCATCCTCTGACTCTGCCAGAGCACAGGCATTCTAACAGATCAGATCTTATAGAAGCCACAGCCAACCATGGAAATCCAAACTAATCCAGATATTTATATATTACGTAGTAGCCATTTAGATGAATTGAAAGATGGCTCAAGTTTGCCAGACTGGGGATTGCACTTACAAAGCAGTGCTCCATTGAGGGTATTACGTCACGTCCACATGTTCTAAGAGGACATAATAACTAGTGATGGTTTATAATTAAAAAAAAAAATTGACTTTTTATGGTTTATATCTCTCATCCAGATCTTCGATGTTGAAGGTTTTGCTGTTTTGAAAATACTAGACTTGGTGAAGACTTTTAAAGAGAAAGACATGTTAGAATGGAGCCTGTATGTGTTTGTTACCGTCATTACTGACTCAGGTAGGAGAACAAATATTTTTTTTAGCTTTTTCCCATGCCTTCTACACTCTTCCAAAAAGTAGGTGTGACACAACCAGGGATTAGCAAGAAGGGGCATGGCGTCCCAAAGCCCCACAATTGTATTATAATCTATGTCAGAAGCTTGTATAAATTATAGTTCAAGTCTATGCCAGATAAGCGCTTGCTAGAGATGGGCAAACCTCACGAGATTCTTTGTGGATATCTGCAGGGTGCACCTGCAAGTATAGATTCGGATCAAACTTGTTAGTTCCAAATTGGAACCCTTCTTTCTTCTTCTTCTCTTTACAACCCAATGTATAATAAGGGGAGGTGTGGGAAAATAAACACTGATTCTCACCTCTCCTAGGCTCCCTCATGGTGTCTGGTGCACATTCCCCAGTATCTTCTGTCCTCCTTGGGATCCTGGGAGAGGTGAGGGAAGGTGCACCAGAAACCACAAGGAAGCGGGGGAGAGGTGAGGGAAGGTGACTATGAATATTTGTTTTCCCTGCCTTGGGACTCAGTTTATTACACTCTTGGATCTGAATATCGATTTGTGAGTGACAAAATGCCAAAATTTCAGATTTCCAATTCAGCCAACCCTGTAACTTTTGGAAACTCTGCTTGTTATGAACTAGTTTGCTCATTCCTAGAACTTGCATAGACTTGACTTTCTGGCGTACATGTCCATGCTGGTTTAAGAATGGACCTCATGGACATATAGTCAACAGGCAGTCCAGAAGTATCAAAGAGGATCTTTCACAACCTCTAACCATGACCTACTCCTCTTTGTATCTTTCAATAGCTTCTGCTTCACTGATTACAACAAAGTTGGAATTTTTTCTCTAGTTCCCACTGTTACTGAACAATCGATGCCGTTAGTCTTAACACCCAATATGCGATGTAGGCTTTATACTGTCAGGTGGGTGGTCTTGGGCTGGAGCAGATAGTAATAGACCACCCATCTGAAAAAAAGGAGTATCATTGGCATATAGGGTGCTAGAAATAACAAAAAATGATTTCTCAGGAATGGTGGAGACTAGAGAAATTCCAACTGCGACTGAATCAGTGGAGCTTTTACAGAATGCAAATAACCGGACATGGTGGTGGAAGGTCCTCTTTGTCATTGTCATTGTAACTGTTTAGCCAATTCTCTTACAAGCAGTGACTTTGTGGAGTCAGAGCTGGATAGTATCTTTATTGTGACCTCTCCATACAAAATTCTTTTCACAAAAACTTCCAAATATTTCAAGCCAGGAATGACATTTGATCTTACGGTAAGTACATTGATCTTATTTTAGATGACTGTACAATATATTAGTGGTGGTCCTCTTTCACTGTAGAGGGTGTTCCAAAGGTATGGAGCCACCTGAATAAATGGAAATTGGTGGCTGGGAATATGGATGTGTGCATGTTGTGGGTAAGGAGGAAAATTTGTGGGGGGGGCAGTGTCTAACACAGCAGCCATTTAGAAAGATGCCATCTTGGAACCAAGTCAAGAGCAGTACCAGAGGCTTTGCAGTTGATTTCACTGTTCAGTACCCTAACAAACGACCCATCCACCATGGTACAATTGGAAAACTGCTTGCCAAATTTCACCAAAAAGGATTTGTTTTGGACCTGCCAAAACTGCCATAGACAAGGCAACAACAATGGCTGTGCAAGTTTCCTCCAGCAACACCCATATTGTAACATCAGGCATCACAGGAGAGTAGGGTGACAGATAACTCGCTACTACAATGACTCCCTTGAGATCTACACAATCTCTGTCCTCTTCATATGAGCCCCTTTATACAGCAGTAGCTCATCATGTCTATAATATATATACAGCAGTATCACATCATAATGTCTATAGTCTATATACAGCAGTATCACATCATAATGTCTATAGTATATATACAGCAGTGTCTCATCATGTCTATAGTCTATATACAGCAGTGTCTCACTATGTCAGTCTGTCATTGTTGGGGTCTCAGAGCTCAGACCCCCAGCTATTAGACGTTTGTACGTGTCACTAGGATGTGCCAAAAAATGTTCCCAATTGATAGGTTCACTTTAACTGTAAACAAAAGACAATAAATCGCGGCTGGCAGATGTAGAAGTGCCCAAGAGTTAACAGGAAATGTCACCCAACCATGACCACAACGTAACTTCTATGAGGTACATCAAAGATTAAAGAGATTTCCTATAAACCACTCAGTAAGTATAAAAAAGACTAGAAGTTCAATGCAATCCTTTATAAAGGAATGATCAGAACACCCCATAAATCTTCATCTATGGCGCTGGCATGAAATTAACTAGTAGATACTTCGATATTAACCCTTTTTTTATTTTCTATTTTTTATTTTTTGTCTTTTACTCCCCTCCTTCCAAAAGCAATAACTTTTGTTTTTCTGTTGATAGAGCCCTATGACGGCTTAGCTTTAGGAGGAAAAATTGTACCTTGAACAATTTAATATCCTGCAGAATTTACTGGGAAGCTGGAAAAAAATTCAGAATGGGGTGGAATTAGACAAAAACTGAATTTGTGCGACTTTCTTATGGGCTTTGGGGTATTTAAATATGGAGTCCACTCAGGAGCTGAGAGGGCACCATAGCTGCCCCGTCTTTGCTGTATTATACAGCAAACACCCTATGCTAATGCCTGCGATCATTATCCGCACTGATCGAGAGCATTAAGCTCCCCAGCACCTCGGTCATCTTTGCCTAGCAGCGCATGGCCGCCGCCATTTTGGGGAGGATCACCAGCGATCCATTGCCATGACAGCTGGGAGCCTAGTGAAGTATCTTTGTATGTCAATAAATAATAGGAAGCCCCTTGAATTCTAGTTAAGTCAGTAAAAGTTTGGAAGAACAATTTCGATCATCTTACAAGTGGCTAGTCTTAAAGATCTAGAGATGCATATCCAGATGTTTATGGGTTCCATCAAAAAGATCTAGAATTAACCTGCAGCCTACAGGGTGTATGGGGTGGGGAGATGAGGGCTCTTTGCCTCTTGTGGTTCTCCCAATGTGGTTGTGAGGATCTCTTAGGCCCCCAAGATGCTTTAGCTCTTGGGACAGTTGCTTCATTGTCCCTCGCTATAATACAAAGCAATATAACTTTATTGGATTCCTCATTAAAAAGTGAGCAGCGCTGAGTCTACACTGTGCTCAGCACATAATATGAAGACGTGTCCAATCCCTCCAAAGTCAGTAAATGAACTAAACAATTGCAACGTATCCACGCATATCTGATAGACATCAATTAAGACTACTAACAGCCTGTTCCATAGATCCATAAGCAAAGCTGACAATCCTCAGCAGCTAATTCCAGTATTAAAGGGGTTGTCCGGGATGAAATAAAACATTAACCCTAAACTAAACTCCCTCCCACTGCCTAACTTCTAATTTACTTACTATAACAAAAATGTATAATTACTAAGATCATCAGGACGGTCATGTGACCTCCCCAGGAACACTTTCTAATATTCCGGTGATGTTCCATTTTCCCGTTTTCAGAAATGGAATGTCACCAATATCCCCCCCCCATCATACTTACTTGTCTTCATTCTTCTGGGAACAAAGCGTCACATACTTGCCTATGCCTGAACAATAGAGCCTATTGAGCTATCACCGGCAAATGAAGAGAAGAATCCTGGGTCCGACGCATGCGCAATAGAGCTCTGTTGGCTCTATTGCGCAGGCGCCGCAGAAGTCCATAGAAGGAGTCGGCGGGATAGAAGAAAGTGATCTCCAGGACACAGAAGACAGGTAAGTATGATGGGATGGGATTGGGTGGGCTGAGTTAGTTAAGTAGTTATGGCTAGTAGTCCGTGGGCTACTAGGGAAACAGGGAGGGGGTGTGAGAGAGGAAGCGGGAGGGAGAGCTAAGACAGCAGGTAGCTAGCTACTCATGTAAAAAAATGCTGAAGATGTCAGGATCTCCCAGGGAAACTCAGAAATCACTGAAAACACTGATAAAGGTATTTTGGTATTAATCCATTAATAGCACCAAAATACCCTTTTTTTTTTTTTTTTTTTTTTTAAAGTTTTTTGCCCAGAGAACCCCTTTAAGCACCACACATCTGCAGGAAAATTCAACTCACCATCTTTTTCTGTTTAGAAGAAAGAAAAGGGAGCGGACATAATATGATCAGCACCCAACTGGTTAAAAGCAGGGCAATCGCTAGGCTTTCCTTCATCCAGTGCAATCTTCATCCAGGTTCCCTTTACTGCTCATAATTTACTTCCAAACCCATAAAAGTGGATTGTGGGCACCCTGGTCCTCTGGAAAACCAGCACTCAGGGCTTGTCCCTCTTTCCCTAAACTATGCCCCTAGTTACAAGGCTTGTAAAGGTTCATTCACACTTGCAAATAGCAAAAAACTGCACTATATCAGATCAAACCCTTTCTGGAATCAACCACCCATTGCTCAACTCAAGGTTTATTTTTAGTCCGGATTCTTCCAGGATATAACCTCTGATACCACAGGAGCCAAACAATAAGTTTGATTAAATCGCAACCAATTCAGTGCATCCATGTGTTAAATTTTATCTCAGAGGCGTGGTCAATTCTGGAATCGTTGAGTGTGAATTGTCAGCTTTGTAGCCAGTTTTAACAGGATCCTTACTTTGTATGTGGGATGATAAGCCATGCCTATAGCCCTATCTGCTCAATTTTGTCTAACCCTTTTCCCCCACAAAGTATTTGTGCCCTTTTCTGTGCAACACGCAGTACTTCCACCATTAGAGCCCCTCCATGTGTTCATAGTACCCTCTTTGTGTGACACATTGCATGTCCCCCACAGTGATGATGCCTTCATAGTGCTCCTGCACAGTAATGATCCCTCTTAGTGCCCTCCCGACCTGTGTCATGCCCCTATAGTGCCCCCACACAGTATGATGCCCCCTTAGGGCCTCCCACACAGGATTACACCATAGATACAATATGGAGCTCCGCTAGTGCCTTTCACACAAAAACAGTGCCCTAAAAAGAAGAAACACTCTCCTAGCCCCATTTCCAATACTAATGCAGCAGTCTACAGATTTCCTCTTGCTGTCTTGGGTTTGGTGCAGCATATGCAATGAATTCACTAGATTGCTATTGCATCTACCAAGGCGCAGGTGGCAAACATCACATGGGGACTAATGGTGCAGGAAGAGGTTGATCCTGGAGAAAGGTAACATTTTTTTTTATGTAATTTTTTGGATACCTTTAATACTTACAATTTTTTTTTTTTAAAGAGATACAATAAAGCTATACTGCTTTCCTATCCTGTCCATGTCCTTGTGCTGGACAAGTCATTCTTCTGCTGTACACACCTTGCACAGCTACATAGGTGTCTAATTCTGGATGGATTAGAACACTAAATCCTTCAGCACTATTTAAAGCTATCAGGTTTCCCAATTATATTTGTCCTGATTTTTTTTTATTAAATTCTTTTCTCTATTAGTCACTAGTCATACATATGATTTTATGGATTAAGATGATCAATTTAAAGCTGTGGATTTTTTTTTTTTTTTTTTTTTGTGCCCTCTTTGTCAAGGATTTGTCGGCAAATATTTCAGGAAAGTACACAATGAAGAAGGTTAACAATAAAGAAGCAGACCGGTGATATGGTTATGTTTCTGATCACACTGCTTCAATTGTACTGGGTAAACCATTTTACGTACAGCTATGAGGTACCGCAATGGGGTCATCTCTGACCCCTAGTGTTGTCAACTTTCCTAGAATCTCTCAGAATAGTAAGATCTGGTATTTGGATGATGTATTCATACCATGGTGAGATTTTGAACATGATTTAAAGGGAATTTAGATATTTATTTTTTGTATTTTTAGAATAAAAGGATCTGTCATATTGCAGGTACACACTGTATAGAACTGTGTAGCTGTAATGTAAGTGTATGAATAAAAGCTTTTGCTTGGTTTATCATTGCAAACATTGGGAAGCTTGAATTTATTCCCCTAACACCTATTTAGTTCAGGAAGACTGATGTCGGGATCCTTTTAACTCTCTGTGTATACAAGTGATTTGTAGCTATGTATCAGAAATCTGGAGCTCCAAACTCATATTGATATGTTATAAAGTCAGTCCATACAGAATATAGAACATTTTTTCGATCAACAATGGCAAAAACATAGATTTCCTTCAAAAAGTTGGAAATGAGGGTCGATAGAAAAATAAATCAATAGACAAATATTATGGTAACGGGATAGAGAGATGAGAAAATGTACTGAGGAGGAAACAGATAAATAGAGTGGAGGAGACAATGTAGTAGGAGGTAACAATGGTGCAGACCCTCAATAATGAATGGTGAGTTATAATACCTGTAGCAGCAGCCGCAGAAGATCTGTCTCTACAGGAGAGAGCAGCTACACATGATGAAGCACGGCCGACAGGGAGTGTTATAAAGGGGCGGACACACGGACATCCTATGCCTCACTTACCTTTTGTATTCATTATACACATTCAGGACAGAAGTAGATAAAGGAAACAAGAATTACATTTAGAAACTTAAAGCAAATAATCTTCAACCAACTCAGATACCAAGAAGCCAATATTTTAGCAGAAGTCTAACATGATGATAAAGCCAAATGAGAGGATAAAGTGATCTTGAACTATGCATATAACATAGTGGAAATGGTAAAGTCAGAAGAAGTAGGGAAGCGTGTATGAGGTGCTTCTTAAAAAATGGTCGCAGATAGAGAAGAGCAAACCGGTTCATAATGAGTAAGGTTTATTATGAGTTTTCCAAAAATCTCAGACTCAGCCAAAGCCAAGATTTTTGGGATTTGCCACCCATAAATCATAGTTATACTCAGGGTCCTCTTCAGACCTTAGAGCAGGGGTATTCAACTACTTTTAGTAACGGTCCGTTGTCCGGGGTCATCAAGTAAAGGTCCAGGGTGAATAGCAGCTAAACACATCCAGTATTTACAGTATTTTTCAGATAAAGACATGTCTGACTATAAGACGCACAAGAAAAATTAGGAAAAAATATTTCCTAATGTGGCATTATACTGTGCGGGGGGGCTCCAAGACGTATTATAAGGTGGGAAGGAGCACTAAGGAGCCTTATATGGTGGGTGGAGGCACTAAGAAGCATTATACTGAGGGTGGGGGCACTAACTAGCATTATACAATGGATGGAGCACCAAGGAGCTTTATACTGTGGGTGGGGGCACTAAGGGGCTTTATACAGTGGGTGGGGGCATTAAGGAGTATTATAATAATGTCCCATTAGTGCCCCCACACAATATAATGCCCCATTATTATGCCTCCTCACATAATTAAAATTAACAGCCGGGCGAAACCTTCATTTCCCACCTGCTATTCCCAGACCCTAATCCCTTACACTAAGCGGCAGCAGGGATCGACAATCGTGTGTGCCTGTGCAACGTGTGAAGGCAAAGGGGATGATTACTGATCTCTGCTGCTGCTAGCCCAAGGGATCGGGGTTTTGGGACAGCGGACTGGAGATGAAGGTTTCTCCCACCTGCTGTCATAATGAAAGTGACAGGAGGCAGGGGTCCAGCACCCAGACGATGGTTCGCAAGTTGTTTCCTTGCCCTAAATTAAAACTAGCCAAGGCCCAGGGGAGGTACCAAAATATAATAAACAGTCGTATTCATCTCTCTCATCTCTCCTGGGCTCCCTTGTAGGGTTCGCTGCACCTTTCAGAGAGTCTTCGATCCTGTTTTGGCCTCTTGGGTGATGTCAGCAGCCCCAGTGGACCACTGTGGCCTGTGGTTGTGTCAAAGCGCCATGAAGTCGATGCGCTCCATGTGACCTCACAGATCTCAGTGGTCCCCCAGGGCAGTTGACATCACCAAGGAGGTTGGAAGAGAACTCATGATGTCTTCAAAGGAATGCCAGATGCCACAAAGAAGCCCCGGAAACGTGAGGGATGGTGAGTATCATTATTTAATATTTTTCCACACCTCCCCCAGGGCCTCACTTAATATACTCTGGGGCCAGAAGTGATTCCAGGACATAATGATAATAGCACTTCTGGTTTGGACAATACAGTAGGCTTAATAATAATAATAATTAATAAATAATATAATATATTTTATTTATATAGCGCCAACATATTCCGCAGCACTGTACAATTTGTAGGGTTCAAGTACTGACAAAAAAGATACATTACTAAGAAATATTCAATTCACACACTGGGACTGAGGGCCCTGCTCGCAAGAGCTTACAGTCTGAGGTAGAGGGGGTGACACAGGAGGTAGCAGGGGCGGCAACAGACGTAGCATTGCTTATACAATGGTCAGACAATTCTGTAATAGAGGTTACTGTCATTACACATATATAAGCTGTATGAGCCGTCACTAGTCGTGTCCTTTAACGTGCAGATGGTGCCTGGACATATAAAGCTAGTCTGATACGGCATCATATCCTGTGGGTTAATCTAATAGTCCAGGATAGAGCATTCCAGAGAAGTGGTGCAACTCGGGAGAAGTCTTGTATACGAGCGTGGGAGGTTCTGATAATAGAGGATGTTAGTCTTAGGTCATTGAGAGAACGGAGAGTACGGGTTGGGCAATAGACAGAGATGAGGGAGGAAATGTAGGGAGGTGCAGCATTATGGAGACCCTTGTGGATGAGGGTGATAAGTTTATATTGTATTCTGTATTGAATAGGCAGCCAATGTAGTGACTGAAACAGACCGGAGGCATCGCTGTAGCGTCTAGACTGATAGATAAGCCTCGCCGCCGCATTCATAATAGATTGTAGAGGGGAGAGTTTAGTAAGGGGAAGACTGATTAGTAAGGAGTTACAGTAGTCAAGGCGAGAGTGAATCAGGGCAACAATAAGTGTCTTTAGTGTATTTGTGGTGTGGAAAGGGCGGATTCTGGAGATGTTTGAGGTGGAGATGACAAGAGTGTGCGAGTGATTGGATATGGGGGATGAAGGAAAGGTCTGAGTCAAACAAAACCCCGAGGCAGCGGGCATACTGCCTAGGAGATATGGTAAGGCCGGAGACTGCAATGGAGATATCATGGACAGATCTATTAGATGGTATGATATATATGAGTTAATCTCGCAGCCATATCTGTCTGTAACAAAGAAAATTTGATGATAACTTTGGCTTGAAAAAAGATATGTCACATTTTAGGACAGATTTTAGATTCCCCATAAAATTCTGATACATCTCACATGCACCCCTTCTCATTTGAAAAAAAATTGACTTGGTACCAAAATGTCAGCTTTCAAAATGGCCACCCTTTTGGACACCAACCCACAGATATTTGCCCCTTCCCCTTAGGAACATGCTATACACAGGATGGCATTCCCAACCACTGTCTTCCATTTATTTGGGTTTCTCCATATCTTTCAATCACCTTGTATTGATTATCTTCCACCTTTTTCTTCTCCTGTTTAACTGATCATAGGTATCAGGTTCAGTCCCACTAAATGCAGTCTATACGTCATTGTAAAGATGAGATTTTAACTTGCCTTTTCTTTTTTTCCAACAATGATATAATCAAAGCAACCTGGCAGCCATTTATCCCCTTAATGACCTGCGTGTTTTGTCCCCTAATGACCATTTTATGTGCTTTTCCAAGAGTCATTATTTTGTTCTTTTTCCATTAATATAACTATATGAGGGCTTGCTTTTTGCAGGACAAGTTGTAGTGTTTTAATGGTACCATTTTGGCTTGCATATATCTTATTGATTAACTCTTCTGGAGAGGAAACTTTTTTTTAAAGAAAAGCAATCCCACCTTTGTCTTTTTGCGCTTAAAATCTTTCACCATTCACCAGGCGACTCAAATGTCATAAGTTTTACTATAGTGGCAAAACAAAAACACTTTGAGAAAATATTTTTTTTTGCACAGCTGTTTTCCAATTGGTGGCATTTGGGGAACATTATAAACTTTTTGATTGTCAACTGCCAACAAAAGTTAAACAACAATTCTGACATTTGTGGAAAAAGAGATTTATAAAATCTCCTCAGGCAGTTTCTCCAGGAGCAGTATTTCTCTCTACACTTTGTAACTCGTACATACAGTTTGCTTCAATTAGTTTTCCATCAGTTTGTCTGTAGATATTCTGGACCCTTTAAATGTCATTAGGGTAGAGAGGAATAAATTATAACTGATTGTGCATGGGTCTTGGTGCCTTGGGAAGATGGAACATCTTTGTGCCACGTAAGTCGCCATATTTTTAAATGGTCACTAACTTTTCAGACAACTTAGTCTCATTTATAGAGTGTCATTCTGGGCAAAAATGTAATGCACTTCAATTAAAAATGTTGCTGTTTTCAGTCTGTAAATTCCTGCCACTAGGAGTCTCCCTTCTAGCTAGTTTTCAGTTCACTCCCTGTTACTAGGGAAATCCTCTCCATTGATACCATTAAAAAAACAGACATTGTCACAGTGAGTGGAGGGGGAGGGTTTCTTCTCTCATCACACAGAGGGGAGGGATTGTCTTCCTCACAATCTCCACACAGGTCTGCAAACAGCTTTCTCTGTGCAAAAAAGTGAACATTCTGCACATCTTAAAATGTAAAATGTCTTATGTGCTTGTATCTACTTCTGGCTGCTTGTGTGATTACAGATGGGATATTATTCACAGATAGCAACCAGCTTTCCTGACTGTGCACCTAGATTATTTAGTGTCAGGGATTTGTTTAGCTGCATCATGGCTGTGTGTATTTGCCCCATATTTGCTATTCAGTGTTCCTGGATTTCCTATATTATGGCTACTTGGGCTTTTCTTAGCTATTTGTTTGCTGTTGTATGGTTACTACTGGCAGAATTACATATAAATAAACCAGTAGTAGTTATAATGGAAAGGGGATAGGCAGACGGTTCCTTATTGTGCACAGCCTCAGACAAATGTAAAATGTGCTGCAGCTATCTTAACAGACGAAAAACTGATAGGACGCCACATATGAAAGGTTATACAATCAGAGAACAGACTGCCAGCAAGAACCTGTAGATATTTCAACTTTTCATGAAAACTCAGGTACCCTTTACAGTCTTTGTCTTAATCCATTTTAGGTATTTGTCACTAATCCTGATGGGTCTCCAGCTCATCGTATCCCTGTTAAAGCAGAGCCAGGAAAAGTAAAAGGAGTAACTCGGGAAGATGGAACTGTTCGGCTGACCCTGAACACCGGCTCAAACATAACCTCACTGCAGATACAGGTAATATTACATTTTTGTACATCTCACCATTTAGAATTAAAAAATATATGTTTAATAAAAATCTTTGTACTGTAATGATCCAACCCCCTGGGGATAAAGTACCCTAGGTGGTCTAAAAAGAAAAACTGCAAACATATAACAAATCAAAAAAAATTATCTGAAATTTGAAATCACCTAGATTCCAAATAATCAAATAAAAAAAATAGTCAAACCCGTTAGGTATCCCCGCATGTGAAAATGTCTGAAATAAAAATGTATAAAATATGAATCCCAAGACACCATACACAACTCCATAAATTAGTTATGATTGACATATTTAGGCTCAGAACAAAGGCAAAATGTACCAGTTGCCAAGACATTCCCATTCAATGATGGTGCTATATAAGTAAGCATAATAAATGATTGGCACATCTATATAAAGACTTTGGGAATTTTGAAGACTCTCTAGCATAAAAGGGGTTGTCTTGGCAAAACTTGCCTTTCCTTGATGCTCTGGTGTCTTAATTTGTTGCAAAAGCAATTCACCACAATGGGGCACATTTATCAATCCAAGTCGACGCTTTTGTCTACACATGCACCAAAATTCACAGTGCCCGGCATTTACAACATATTCATGACCAGTGTGCACCAGAAAGAAAATAAAAATACAACTGTCTCGACACAGTTGAGAAAAAAAAATGTGCACCAGAATGGGCGAGGTTTAGAAGTCCCACTCTACAGTGCTGGCCAAAAGTATTGGCACCCCTGCAATTCAGTCAGATAATACTCAATTTCTTCCAGAAAATGATTGCAATCACAAATGCTTTGTTAATAATATCTTCATTTATTTTGCTTGCAATGGAAAAACACAAAAGAGAATGGAAAAAAAAAGTCAAATCATTGATCATTTTACACAAAACTCCAAAAATGGGCCGGACAAAAGTATTGGCACCCTCAGCCTAATACTTAGTAGCACAACCTTTAGACAAAATAACTGCGAACAACCGCTTCCGGTAACCATCAATGAGTTTCTTACAATGCTCTGCTGGAATTTTAGACCATTCTTCTTTGACAAATTTCTCCAGGTCCCTGAGATTTGAAGGGTGCCTTCTCCAAACTGCCATTTTGAGATCTCTCCACAGGTGTTCTATTGGATTCAGGTCTGGACTCATTGCTGGCCACTTCAGAAGTCTCCAGTGCGTTCTCTCAAACCATTTTCTAGTGCTTTTTGAAGTGTGTTTTGGGTCATTGTCCTGCTGGAAGACCCATGACCTCTGAGGGAGACCCAGCTTTCTCACACTGGGCCCTACATTATGCTGCAAAATTTGTTGGTAGTCTTCAGACTTCATAATGCCATGCACACGGTCAAGCAGTCCAGTGCCAGAGGCAGCAAAGCAACCCCAAAACATCAAGGAACCTCCGCCATGTTTGACTGTAGGGAATGTGTTCTTTTCTTTGAAGGCCTCTTTTTTTTTTTTTCCTGTAAACTCTATGTTGATGCCTTTTCCCAAAAAGCTCTACTTTTATCTCATCTGACCAGAGAACATTCTTCCAAAAAGTTTTTGGCTTTCTCAGGTAAGTTTTGTCAAACTCCAGCCTGGCTTTTTTATGTCTCTGGGTCAGAAGTGGGGTCTTCCTGGGTATCCTACCATAGAGTCCCTTTTCATTCAGACGCCGACGGATAGTACGGGTTGACACTGTTGTACCCTCGGACTGCAGGGCAGCTAGAACTTGTTTGGATGTTAGTCGAGGTTCTTTAACCACCATCCGCACAATCTTTCGTTGAAATCTCTCGTAATTTTTATTTTCTGTCCACATCTAGGGAGGTTAGCCACAGTGCCATGGGCTTTAAACTTCTTGATGACACTGCGCACGGTAGACACAGGAACATTCAGGTCTTTGGAGATGGACTTGTAGCCTTGAGATTGCTCATGCTTCCTCACAATTTTGCTTCTCAAGTCCTCAGAAAGTTCTTTGGTCTTCTTTCTTTTCTCCATGCTCAATGTGGTACACACAAGCACACAGGGCAGAGTTTGAGTCAACTTTAATCCATTTCAACTGGCTGCAAGTGTGATTTAGTTATTGCCACCACCTGTTATGTGCCACAGGGAAGTAACAGGTGCTGTTAATTACACAAATTAGAGAAGCATCACCTGATTTTTCAAAGGGTGCCAATACTTTTGTCCACCCCCCTTTTTTATGTTTGGTGTGGAATTATATCCAATTTGGCTTTTTGACAGTTCTTTTTGTGGTTTTCCATTGAAGACAAATTAAATGAAGATATTATTACCAAAGCATTTGTGATTGCAATCATTTTCTGGAAGAAATTGACTATTATCTGACAGAATTGCAGGGGTGCCAATACTTTTGGCCAGCACTGTATGACAAATTTATGAAACAGAAAAGAATGAATATGGCGCAGATCTCCTAAGCAAAGTATACCAAGTTTAAAATGGTGTAAAGAATTTACGACCATTTCCTTCGTGTGGCACAAATTCCTGTCATGCGCCACATTTGCTCCTCTAGTGAACAGGGATAAATCATGCATAGGAGAGGAAAGCATTTTGCATATGTAATATTTATAATATGTGGTTTCTCTGATTTCTTTCTATGGAACATCAGTTACCTCTATGGCAAGCCTGTAAATGGAAAGGCGTTTGTATTGTTTGGGGTCAAAAAAGATGATTTGAAGATCAGTCTACCAAATACCTTAATACGGATTGCGGTAAGAAAATATTTGTAAGGGTCATATTTCTTTGTTATATATAATTTTTTTTTTTCTACCACGACTTGGTATTCTTTTTCTTAACTGTATTGTGTATTTTAGATTGAGAATGGAGAAGGACATGTAATATTAAAGAGAGAAGATCTTATGAAGAACTTTAAAGATGCTGATGAGATGTTACAGTATTCCTTATATATGTCAGTTACTCTCATCACCGATTCTGGTACGATAAGCTGGAATGTACCCAGATATCTGTGAGTAGAGATGGATGAACCTCTCAAGATTTGTTTTGTTTGAGTAGTTCAGGACCAAGATTTTCAGGTCACACAAGTTTGGAATGAACTACAACTACATGGCTGACCTTAGTGTTATACACTCAGTCCAATTTCTAGCTCTAAGGGTAGCCTCACATGATCGTGTTTCATCCGTGGAACACGGTCCATGTGTTAGCCAGGTTTACCGGCTTGAACTTTATAATTCTAAGAGTCCCACTCCCAGCACAGTTATCTATGATGCTAGGGGTCCCTGCCTCCCAGCAACATACTGTCCTATACTGTGATTGATATGGGACAGCATGTCACTGGGAGGCAGGGATTCCTAGCGTCATAGATAACTGTTCTGGGAGTGGGAAGTATAAAGTTCAAGCCGGTAAACCTGGCTAACACACAGACCGTGTTTCGTCGTGTGCTGCTACCCTAAGACAAACTCAGCTGAAGTTATATGGAAGTGACATGTATGTCTATGCAAACACTCACCTTTATGAATTTTTTTTTGGCTGTTAGCCTAGTTGAAAAGTGATGAAGAACTAGATTTTCCAAAAAAGCCACCAAAAAACTATCCCTTTATGGGAGTAATGTCTGGCTAAAAGGTGGTAGCTGTGGTAATGAGTGACAATGCAGCATGGAATAGTATGAGGGGCCAGGTGGTGGGACATGTCTAGCTGAGTGGTGGTAGCTGTAACAACACGAGTGGCATTGCCGCAAGGAATAATGTGACTATTTGGGTGAACAGAAAACTCCCTAAATTAGAGAACTATAAATTAGCACCGGCTCTGAGACTGTTTATTGGCTGAGGGGAAAAAAAAAAACTCCCTTTAACAAATGGATTTTTTTTTTTTGTCTCACTCTCTGCCTGTAACTGGTCTGAATCTGACTAAATGTTCTAGTTCTCCTACTACTAAGATTCTCTAGCTGTATTTCAAGCTTTGCTGCAGCAAGTTCTGTGTTGCTGAATAAAATGGAGTAATTGCCTTGGATCATGCAGTGATGAATAACTCCTCCATCCCTACTTCCACCCTCACTGAAATGCCTTGTGCTCCTGCCCACAGCAACTCTTATACTGTAAATGACATCAGCACTGTAAGGTGTCCCCCTACCACTGACTATTGGCTGAGAGGCTGTCAAGTGATGCCAGAACATCAGTGACAGACACTTGTATATTCTATATTTTCACTGCACAATACATCTGACATAGCTTTTAGTCTGTGACAAACTGCCATTTATTTGGTTTAGTTAGAAACCAAACAGTTTGTTCCTAGCCAGGTTCAACCTGAAAATTCCCAATTTGTTTGTCCATCTCTATCAGGTAGTTATCATGTTTATTTTGTACAAATTATGTATTGGTTTCTAATATGTATAGAAAAGATAAAAATGGAGTCCTTTTAATGACAAATGGCAAGCTTTCAAGACTACTTGGGTCTCCATGAGACATGGTACCAACTACTGAAGACTCTCAGTTTATATCTACAAAGTCTTGAAGTTCCTTGACTCTAAATGATCTGAGCACTATTTTCATGGTGCGCTGTAGCACTTTCCTACAGACGGGGTATGTCACTTTTTGGGCACAGTGTAAATTATCCTTTAGGCACTATACAGCTCTTTGACTTGAATATTGTAGTGACAATATTTTAGGAGGTATTTACTCCTATTTTAATACATTGGGGGAGATTTATTAAAGAGGGTTTCTGGCCCCAAACAGAATTTTCATATTAATGACACCAGATATTCACAGGATTGGTCATCAATATGTCTATGGGGGTTCAACACTCGAACCCCACATAGATCTGTTCTTGGAACCTCCGGGTGCTAGAAGCTGTAAGTGAATGGGCAGCGTATACATCACTGCTTCTAATAAAGTAATAGGAGTGGCCCCATGGCCCCATCCACTACGTAGCAGTAATTTTGGCGGGCTGCTATACCACTCCTATTACTTGAATAGAAGCAGTGCTGCCCATTGACAGCTTTCAACACCTGGAGTCTGCTTGAACAGATCTATGTGTGGTCAGTGTTGAACCCCCATAGAACACATACTGTGAATAGGTGCAGTCTGTCCACTAGCGGCTTCCAACACCTGGAGGCTTCGGGTAAAGATCATCTTTGTGGGGTACAGGAGTCTGACCCAGGTAGACTACATACTGATGACCTATCCTGTGTGTATTAGATATAACTTGTAAAATGGCATCAAGCATACTTGTTATACATGGTGATGAATGAGATATAATATATACATTATTACACAGGATGTTTTCTTTAACATAAGAAAAATAACACCTTGAAGACCTTATAATGTTCATTTATGATACTTCAATACCGTATTTCTTACCCCCCCCCCCCCCTTTCCTTTCAGGCAGTGAAATTGTAGAAAGTCAACTGGAAGATATTCCTATTGTGAGATCTCCATTTAAAATTCTCTTTACCAAAACCTCCAAATATTTCAAGCCTGGAATGCCCTTTGACCTCATGGTAGGTGACCTAGCGGATAGCTGTGTCATATATATTCATATTCATACTATATATCACACCATAATATTAAACATACCCTATACCCTTCATATCCCATATATTTCCCATAATTATCTTACCATAGAAATTCAGTCCATCTTGAACAGTTAGTTTTGGCTTTAAAGGTTTGGAGAGCCACAAATCTGAGGCCACTGTTCAACCTCATTGTGGTGGTCAGTCACTTACACTTTTACATCTTGCTTCTCAAAGTTCTCTAACTTATATTTATTCTGCATATTTTGTACCAAAAGTAAGTTTGTATTTCTTCCAATTTTATTCTATACATTAGCTCAAATGTTGTGACCTTCTCTTCCAATTTCTTGAATCCCTACCTACTATATGGAAGTCTGCAATGGGGCTAGGAATTAGTTGATGGTGTGCCCCTTTGAAGATGCACTCCAGTATATTAAAATTGTCCCTTCCCTTTGAAAATGTGTGTAGTGTAATGTTAGTAAGATATTCAGTGACAGCGTTATTGTTAAGTTAGCTTATTAGTGGGTTTTCCCCCTCCAATTCCACTTCATTCTGAATCTTTTTCAACTTCACATAACAAATGATTATAAAGTAAAAATTGTCTCCCAAAGTCCTTTTACGACTTTCAAAGGCCATAATGGTTTAAAACTTTCTGTTCAAAGTTAAAAAAAAACAAACCTTGAGTTCTTAGAGGACCATTCACCATTCCTGAACAATCAGTGCAGTGTGTTTTGGTGCCTGACATGCTACTAAGGCTCTGTACTGTCAAGTGGGCTATGTAAGACTGAATCACTCCCCCTACCTTGCTCCTATTAGTGGTGGACAATATCAAAACTCAGAATGACACCTCTTGCCCACTTGGACCTAAATAGAAAATTCAGTGTCTTTTATTCTATATATGTTTCTAATACACCTGTATTCACTCCAAAGGTCTTTGTGACAAACCCTGATGGTTCTCCTGCAACTCGGATCTCAGTGGTGGCTGATCCTGGAAATGTGAAGGGTATAACAGGAGAAGAGGGGACGGCCAGGCTTTATACTGAACACTGCAGAAAATACAAATGTCCTTCCAATTACTATAAGTAACTGAGCAAATAAATATATAAGCAGATAAAAATGTAAGCAGAGTAAATGGAACTTAAAAAAAGAGTTGAACACTTTTGGCTGGTTCGGGTATGGAGAGTTGTAGTTCTTCCTCCATCTCATGAGGCAACTAGAAATTACTTTATGGTACATTAAGGAGAGAGTTTTGGGAGTCTTGTTTGGAGCGGAGAGCATTTGTACTAACCAGGTGGGGTACTTGGGATAAGACTTATGCAGTTGTCGGAACCGTGTGCAAGTCAATATAAAATTACTTCTAAATATGAAGTCTTCTGAGTTGTTTGTATGACATGAGAATGTCTGTAGGTCAGAGACCTGTCCTGGGTTTGGCAGCTGCCATATCACCCAACGCTCTCCGACCTCCCTATTATTCGATTGGTTGAGTGAATTATTTCAGATATGTAAAAGGAGTTGGGTAGCCAATTTGGGAGGGTTTGGAGCAAGTAAAGAATTTTGGGTGTTAAAGGTTTTAAGGAGGTTGCGTTTCCCATGGCATGACAGGCAGATGTAGTGTGCAAAGCTGTACCTTAATCTGATAAAGCGGGGGGGGGTGTAGTTAAATGATATAACTTGTAGAGGTCGGATGGAATTTGTATGCCTGAATACTTGATAAAGGCTGAGGGCCATGCATAGGGGCTGCTTTAGATGTTGTGTTGTAGATGGAGGGGCTGTGACATTGAGAATCTCCAATTTGCCAAAGTTTTGAAGTTAGTGCCTGTCTGATCCGCTGAATTAGTTTCCATTACTAATATAAATAAGGAAGGGGACAGGGGGCAACCCTTGTGCCTGCCTGGACATATTGAACGAATCAGAGGGTTCTAGCCATTTTTATTCTGGCGCTTGGAGAATGGTATAGTGTTAGAATGACCAGCTAAAAATTATATTAATGTTTATTAAATACCATGGTGGGAAAACTGGTAAAGACGGGAATTATCGTGTGATCTTAGGAGCACAAACTTGTGTTTATTTTGTGCCAAAGATGCACCACTTCCCACTTGATGAACCTCTTTCTACGAAGGTGGGGTAGTGAGCAAGGTGGGCTGGGGCTAGGATGCCTTAACTGGCAAATTCTGTTCATGTCAGAAAATTGATGTGAACTATAGAATTAATGGAAATCTCTGCGAGTCAGGAACAGGTGTAGATTTCTATGTTGTGCAGGATGTGTCCTAAATTAAGAGGCCGGAGCCTCTTGACTATTCGGGCAAACCAAGCATCGGGCAAGGACTTGCATACAGAAACCAATTCTAAATTGCCCCAGTGTGCTTAAGGCTTACTGTTTCAAGTTAAAAGGACTATTTTGAGTCTACAGTTTCACATGAAAGAAGGGCCCCATGAGCCTGAAACATGTTGTAGTGGTTAACACTGTTGCCTTGCAGCAAATCCGACCAAGGGAAACATCAGCAAGGGTTTTGTATGTTCTTCTGCAGTTTGCGTGGGTTTCCTCCGGGTACTCGGGTTTACTCCCACACTCCAGAAACATACTTATAGGGAATGCAGATTGTGAGCCCTGTATGGGACTGTGACTGACCATGTCTGTAAAGCGGTGCAGAATATGATGGCGCTAAATAAATATTACTGAGATGTAGGAGTCTAAAGGGTTACTTCCTGACTGAGATGGCAATAGGGAGCTGGATGCCCTGACCACCAAGCCAAGACTTTGAGAAACAGACACGCCGCTGTTCTATTTTTCTGTAACTTCTCCTGACCACCTCAAGGAGATGGAGACTTGGGAATTCTCATCTCAGCCTTAAACAGCTGAGACAAGCATAAATGACAGAAAACCATGTAAGAATAGATTTAAGCTGATCCATTGCCGTCCATCTTTAATTCTGTGCCTTGCTTTTACTGTATATGGAGTCAATGTTTCTCAAGGAATAACTTTCTTCTGATTCCAGGTGAGGACATCACATCATGTGTTACCTCCTGCTCAACAAACAACTGCATCAATGACAGCCAATGCTTATCAGTCAGGTGGAAATTATCTATACCTCGGTATCGTTGCCGCAGAAGTCAAACCTGGAGACAATCTTGGTGTAAATTTCAATATTCGTAATCCCAACGTGGCCGTTCAGAACCAGATACAATATTTCACTTACCTGGTAAACAGCTTTTAGACTTATAATGTAATTTTGTTACATGAAGGACTCAATTTAAGGAAAATATATATAAATATAAATATTTTTTTTTCCTCCTCCTTTCTAGATAATGAACAAGGGCAGGATACTGACAGTGGGCAGACAACCTCAGCTGCAGGGTCAGACTGTGGTTACCATGTCTCTCCCCATCACAGTAGAATTCATCCCATCCTTCCGTATAGTTGCCTATTACATTGTCGGAAATGAGATTGTTTCGGATTCTATGTGGGTGGATGTAATGGACACATGTATGGGAACGGTGAGGACTATTATCTGAAATTTTTAAAAAGTTGTCCATATGGGATTTGAGATTATATTGTTCTAATGAACATATCACCTCATCTTCAATTTGTCCATGAAATGTATTATATAATGTTCCTGCCTGTGCTAACAGAAGAATATTTTCTTAATAAAAAAACTGTTATACCCTGACACAGCTGTTGGTGACCGGTAACACAGACAGTGACAACAAAGCCCAGAGCCCTGGTTCTTACATGAATCTGAAACTAAGCGCAGATCACAAAGCCAATGTGGGACTGGTGGCCGTAGACAAAGGGGTCTATGTGCTGAACAGCAAGTATAAGATCTCCCAAAAGAAGGTGAGGAATGCCTTGTAGAGCACATTAGAAATTCTCATCTGCAAGTGTGACCCATTTGCCTTGAGTTAAACTTATCCATGTCGGCATTTCCTGTCTAGGTGTGGGACTCCGTGGAGAAATCCGACATTGGCTTCACACCGGGAAGTGGTGCCGATAGTATGGGTGTCTTTTATGATGCCGGCTTGGCCCTGCAATCCAGTCTCCAAGCAACCCAGCAGAGAACAGGTAACATCTCATATTATGAAGAAATATTTTATAAGAATGTATTTATTTAAGAGGTGAACTATTAAGGGCTTTTAGAGTAGGAGAGTCAAGCAAACTGAAATTGATATTTCAAAAATGAAGAAAGACTTAGAAGTCCTGAAGGAGATAAAGGACTAAAAGAAGAATTTGATACAGTAGTGCTATAGGAAAATCTATATAGCGTAATATAAAGACTCTGAAGTTGTGATGAAAATTAAAGTTTAAATGTGAAAATGAGATAAAAAGTGGAGAAATGATATATGGTAGGTTATGAGGGAAAAAAATATGGTGAGGTGATAAGGAGAGGAGGCAGATGGTAGGGAAATATCCTGAAGACTAAAGAGTGAAATGATTGTAAGAGCATTGGGATAAAACAAGGGAAATGTCATTAAGATGGGGATTTGAAGAGGTAAATAAGATAATATAAATATAGAATTACTTTATTTTTTTTTCTTTCCTTAAGAACCACAATGTGCAGTCCGTGCTGCTCGGAGACGCCGCTCATCTGCCCAGTTGCTTGAAGTGAAAACTGTCTATGGTGAGATGGAGGGCGGTGGGAAATCATCTGTCAAGTCTCAGGTCATGAAACAATATTTTGGTACTTTTGTATTTTTCTACTTTATATGTTACAAATACTAATTTTTCCTCGCTACTAATTGCTGACAGCTAAAGAATAAAAGAATGAATCAAAGATGGCACTGACATTCTTCATGCCGCGCCTAGTAGCTGACGTCTCAGGCTGGAATCGAGGCTGCACCTGGTTAAACATTAGGAACAAGAGCCAATGGGGGATGGACAGCTCAGGAGTATCAGAGAAACTCTACACTACACTATGCATTAACCTGCCCTCTTCCTTTGTTGTACAACTATGTGTGACGTGAATAAACCGGGCAGTGCAGTGCTGAAGCTGGAAGGCAAAGCATGAGCTGAGCCAGAAACAGAACTCCGTGTCTGTGTCTTTCTTAGTGCAGTGCACACATGCTTACTGATTTGGACTGACTGATTGATCCATATTTTGTCGATTACGGCCCTGACACATCCACTCACTTAATTGTCTTTGTCTTTTTTATTGGACTTTGCTTGGACTTTCACTAATATACATTTATTTGAACTCTGCCAAGCTTAAGGTTGACTCAGATACAATGGATGACTCTTCTGGGTAAACTCTAGTTTGCTGCATAATATAGTAAGAAGAAAGTAACAAAATATCTGCATCAATAAGATGAGGAAAAATGACTTCTAGAAAATAACAGCAGTTCTCACTTTCTACAATCCTAGTATTCTCCAGTACTAGTCTAAAGGATGTTGTGTTTTATACTTGGCATTGCGCCATCTTATTCAGTAAGTCTATAAATTTGTTATCAATGATTACTTATTTTTCAGCCTCCAAGTACAAGGACCCGGTGAGGAGATGTTGCAATGATGGGATGCTTGATAATCCAATGGGCCACACCTGTGAAAGACGAGCAGAAAATATCTTAGATGGCAGAGAATGTGTGGCCGCTTTCTTGGACTGCTGCAAATACATTAAAGAGAAGAAAGCTGCGGAGAAAGGTGCTAAAGAGACAGAGGAAGAGGGAAGAAGTAAGTGGTGGGATTTAGAAAATACAAATTAAAATACAGAACCGTAATAAAGCTATATCCACTAGAAGATATTCTACTACAATGTGCTCTAATACTACATTGGTTTTCTACTTCTAGCTTTTTTCCATTGTCTTGTTACCTCCCCCTAGGAGTTTTTCAATTTACTTGAACAAGGTTTCATTTATTGTGTGTGTTTTTTTTTTTTTTTTTTTTTTTTTTTAAATGCCACAACATTGTCAAGACCGAGCTGTGGTTAAAGGGTTCCAGAAGCTCTTAAAACGTCATTGAAGATATTTTTTTGAATGTAAAAGATAATGATGAAAAACATCTACAGTATATTAAATCTGAAGTTATAATGATGTTTACTTTGGCACCACTAATAAAAGAATATATACAGTACAGACCAAAAGTTTGGACACACCTTCTCATTCCAAGAGTTTTCTGTATTTTCATGACTATAAAAATTGTAGATTCACACTGAAGGCATCAAAACTATGAATTAACACATGTGGAATTATATACTTAACCAAAAAGTGTGAAACAACTGAAAATATGTCTTATATTCTAGGTTCTTCAAAGTAGCCACCTTTTGCTTTGATTACTGCTTTGCACACTCTTGGCATTCTCTTGATGAGCTTCAAGAGGTAGTCACCTGAAATGGTTTTCACTTCACAGGTGTGCCCTGTCAGGTTTAATAAGTGGGATTTCTTGCCTTAAATGGGGTTGGGACCATCAGTTGTGTTGTTCAGAAGTCAGGTGGATACACAGCTGATAGTCCTACTGAATGGAGTGTTAGAATTTGCATTATGGCAAGAACAAAGCAGCTAAGTAAAGAAAAACGGGTGGCCATCATTACTTTAAGAAATGAAGGTCAGTCAGTCCGAAAAATTGGGAAAACTTTGAAAGTGTCCCCAAGTGCAGTGGCCAAAACCATCAAGCGCTACAAAGAAACTGGCTCACATGAGGACCGCCCCAGGAAAGGAAGACCAAGAGTCACCTCTGCTGCGGAGGATAAGTTCATCCGAGTCACCAGCCTCAGAAATCGCAGGTTAACAGCAGCTCAGATTAGAGACTAGGTCAATGCCACACAGAGTTCTAGCAGCAGACACATCTCTACAACAACTGTTAAGAGGAGACTGTGTGCAGCAGGCCTTCATGGTAAAATAGCTGCTAGGAAACCACTGCTAAGGACAGGCAACAAGCAGAAGAGACTTGTTTGGGCTAAAGAACACAAGGAATGGACATTAGACCTGTGGAAATCTGTGCTTTGGTCTGATGAGTCCAAATTTGAGATCTTTGGTTCCAACCACCGTGTCTTTGGGCGATGCAGAAAAAGCGAATGAATGGACTCTACATGCCATGGTAACCACCGTGAAGCATGGAGGAGGAGGTGTGATGGTGTGGGGGTGCTTTGCTGGTGACACTGTTGGGAATTTATTCAAAATTGAAGGAATACTGAACCAGCATGGTTACCACAGCATCTTGCAGCGGCATGCTATTCCATCCGGTTTGCGTTTAGTTGGACCATCATTTATTTTTCAACAGGACAATGACCCCAAACACACCTCCAGACTGTGTAAGGGCTATTTGACCAAGAAGGAGAGTGATGGGGTGCTACGCCAGATGGCCTGGCCTCCACAGTCACCAGACCTGAACCCAATCGAGATGGTTTGGGGTGAGCTGGACCGCAGAGTGAAGGCAAAAGGGCCAACAAGTGCTAAGCATCTCTGGGAACTCCTTCAAGACTGTTGGAAGACCATTTCAGGTGACTACCTCTTGAAGCTCATCAAGAGAATGCCAAAAGTGTGCAAAGCAGTAATCAAAGCAAAAGGTGGCTACTTTGAAGAACCTAGAATATAAGACATATTTTCAGTTGTTTCACACTTTTTTGTTAAGCATATAATTCCACATGTGTTAATTCATAGTTTTGATGCCTTCAGTGTGAATCTACAATTTTTATTGTCATGAAAATACAGAAAACTCTTGGAATGAGAAGGTGTGTCCAAACTTTTGGTCTGTACTGTGTGTGTATATATATATATATATATATATATATATAAAACCATAGTTCAATAGATAAATGCCATGTATTTGGAGAAACTTGTTTAGTATAGTCACTTGTGTGAATGTTCAACTCTAATCCTGCCATGTTTTCTTCTGCAGGTGATGAAGATGAGGAATATCTTCCAGATGCTGATATCATTACGAGAACAGAGTTCCCAGAGTCCACATTCTGGAATGTAGTAAACATGACAGAAGCTCCAGATAATAAGGGGTAATTGTCTTCTGAATTATCACTGTAGGGTTATAGGTTGGACTTGATGGACATTTTTTGTCATCTACTATTTTACTAGGCTACTAGAGTGGATATCCTGTACATACTGAATTGTTTGATTCTTTCTGCTCCTATATGGGAACCAAGAGACATTATCTCACATTTGTGAAAACCAATTACTGTGTAAATAAGATAACTTACACAGAAGATAGAGGGTCCCATAGTGACTATAAAATGGCCCTGCATTAGTGTCAGGTCTTGTTTCCCAGGCAGAAAGATCTTGTGTATCCTCCCGACAATGATTCCACGATCCTTTTGCCAAATCCCATCCTTTCTTTACGAACAATGCAGTTCATCAGTGCTGGCGAGCTATTAGCACCCAGTGGCATAAGGAATGGGCCAAGGACGGACGTCAAGCATCTGTAAATTATTATTATTATTATTTTTTTTTTTTTAACATTAAAGTCTATGGGTAACGGACAGGTGTCCATTATACTGTGTGTTTATTTTGGACACTATCATAACAGATATCCAACGGTAGTGTGAACCCACCTTAGGAATGGGTACATCTGTACACTTTGAGGAAGGCATCGGCCATTGATCAGTGATCCGTGGCCCTTAATAATGCATGCAGCAGATCTTGGGAAAGGGAAGTCTACATGGTTATTATTCTCGGGTATGCACATTTACAAAAGTAAATTTACCAAGTAGATCCACCAAGTGGTCCTCATACTGATAACCTTCAAATATTTTGTATTTCATTTCTCTAGAATTTCAACCAAGGTTCTTAAATTTGATGTGAAGGATTCTATAACTACATGGGAGGTCCTGGCTGTGAGTCTCTCTGAAAATAAAGGTAGAAACAGGAAAAAAAAGTGTTCTATATCTTCTGTCTGGTACACTGTGAAAACTGTTCCATTGTATGTAGTCACAGGAGATGGGTGAACTTCTGAAGATGTTTTGTTGCAGGTTTGGATGGTGCGGTCCTATGGTCTGATTGAATAGATTTGTCATGAATTGGAGTATAAATCAGCTTAAAGCTTAGTGTATGACTCTCAGAGCTCGTAGGACTAGTTCTATAAAATAGTGTAGAACACTCTCAGGGCTCCTAGGACTCTATCTAGTCCATTTCTAGCTCTCTAAGGCAAAATAACAGTAACATGGAAGGTTATGGGAAAACTGCGGGTAAGAAGTGGATACAAACTGATGGTTTAACCATACACTGCGCTGTCACTTTTTTTTTAAATCCTTTTTGAAACAAAAAAGCTCTCCAAAAATTATCCAGCTTCTGGGCAATATGGCTCATATAAAAAAAAAAAAAAAAAAAAATTATACTTTTCTGCCTTGTTCTTAGATATTTGTGTGTCCAAGCCTTATGAGATCCAGGTAATGAAGGATTTCTTCATTGACTTGAAGCCGCTATATTCTGTGGTGACACATGAGCAGGTGGAAATCCGAGTCGTACTTTACAACTATGGAAGACAGAACATTAAGGTAAGGCATGATCTCTGTGAGCAGCTCTTATAATAATTTTTATTAGTAAGTTTTCCTTATTCAATTTAATGGACTCTTGATGATTTTCACATTAGTCGCTCTTAAAAGAAATATCTCCCTATTTTTAAATGTATTAATGGCAGATCTATCCATTTTCTAATCTTCTTATTTGTGATTGTACACTTTTATTCTATTTTCTGTACACGATTATGGGGGGCCGCCATCTTGTCTGAGCTTCTCCTTTGCTCTGTTTACAGCATTTAGTGATCTGCTTTACAACAGTCATAACCATAAGCAGTAATCATCAGATATATGGGAGAGGTTTCTGGATGTGTTCTGTGAAGGGGGAGATAGATAAGCCGTAACATCCTTGTCAGTAGTGGATGTAACGATGGGTCAGTGATATCTATAGAGGTGTTATTTCCTATTGTAATCCTGTCTAGGAAGTTAGAGGTAACTATTCCCTAGAGATAGCAGGCAATACTCTGCTTAATGTCCTCCACACAAGAATACGGCATCAACTCAGCTCTGTTTAGTCCTGTAGGCAGTCCTCAGCTACTAATAGCCGGCAGTCTAATATAACTCATCAAGTATAAGAATGTAGCAGCACTCAAATTGCTAAAATAATTTTATTCCAGACAAATATTATAGATGTGGTGACAAATGGCCATCCTCTGCCGTGTCTGTAATTTTCCTGGAATAGTTTTTTTTCATTCTTTTTCTACTTGATGTGTTAAATGACGTAACTGCTGTATTGAAAATTCCTTTAAAAAACAAACACACACCTTAAGTACTATATCCTGCAATTTTCACTGACCATAAAGCCTAATTGTAGACTGACAGTTGCCAATTTTTTTTTTCTTCCATGTCACTATCAAAAAATTCTTAAACTTTGAACATAAAAACTTAAATGTTCGTTTTCTCCTGACGTATAACCTTTTAAATATGCATTTAGCACCATCATATTCTACAGCGAGTTTAGACCTTCACACACTGTCTCATATGGGAACCCACGCAAACACAGGGAGAACATTCAAACTCCTTGTAGGTGTTGTCCTTGGTTGGATTTGAACCCGGGACTCCAGCGCTGCATTGCTAACCACTGAGCCACCATACTGCGCAAATATGATCTAATTCGGCATCAGTGTTCTGTAGGTTTCTTATATTCATAGCAGAATATATTGCAAAAATTCTCTATGGACAATATCTGCATTTATATTCCCTTCTACACTTCCTAATCTTTTCATGTCCTTATTTTAGGTACGAGTGGAACTATCCTACAATCCAGAATTTTGTAGCTATTCTACATCCAAGGCAAAATACAGAGAGATTGTAAATATTAAAGGTCAGTCTTCTGTGGCCGTTCCCTTTATTATTGTCCCATTGACCCTGGGTCAGCATGCGGTGGAGGTGAAGACCGCAGTTTCTGGACAGTTTGTGTCAGATGGTATCATGAAGAAGCTGAAGGTTGTGGTAAGTAACCATGAAATGTCTCTATATAACTGCACATTACAGAAAAATAATTGGTTTATACTATGGTAAAAGTGACATCTTATCAACTTTACCTCCAGTTCTAAATAACGTTTCATAACTGATACAGGTTAATATATGAAACTCTGTAATCTCAAAGAAATGTGGTGGCCTTCTCTTGTCAGGCAGTTACTTTCTCCATATTAGTCTATGAAGAGGGAATCGGGGAATAGAAAAGACTCTCAAATAAGTTGTTAAATAGGCACTTCCTTGCTTTAACACGAAGTTGTAGATAAGAGGCAGTGAGCACAAAATGACACAATAAATCAATTAACCAGCCATCAGGAGAATCGCTCTCCCTCCCCGTACATGGAGGTCTATGGGTGAGGCCCAATACGGAGACAGATATAATGTCAACAAGTAGCCAGTCTGAATGTTATGGAAACTTTTACACAAAACCAAGAGATAAATCGTCTCTCAGGTGGATAAAGCAGATTAAGGATGTTTATGTGAGGTTACAGCAAAAAGGATCATAGATACAGATAAAAAACTTAATTTAAAAGCCAAATTTATGGCAACCAGCCAGCATCTTCTTACAACCAACATCACTCTCATAGGAGGATTAGCATAATTATATATGTGATTTCTAATGTTCTTTATAATTAACTGTGGTCTAAACATCGGGACCATCTCGCTTCAAGGCAGCCCTTATCAAACTGTTTTTACTCCTCTACCTAAAACTGTTTCTGGACTCGCTAGGTTCCAAGTAACTAAATCATAGGTGAACATTCTTCTTCGTATGACAAGGCCACAAAATGTCAGCAATAAAGGAATTAAAAAATGTATTTATAAATAACAATGCAATTAATTAATAGAAACGACTATAGTTTTTCATCAGAAGATAAGGATCAGGAGAACGGCATAAGTGGTGAAGGAAACAGATCTCCTTAATAAACATTACAAAGTTTTTCACCTGTAATAATCATTTATGAAAAGGTGTTTATAACTGGCAGTACACTTCAATAAACCTTGCTTCTTTTCAAATTAGCCTTGACATAAACCATATGTCATTGCATCGCTCATCCACTAGGACCCTACTCATTTATATCCTTGTATTGTCTTTCAGCCAGAAGGGGTTCGTCTTACAAAAAATTTAAAATCGGTGATACTGGATCCACAGGACAAAGGAATAAGTAAGTCCATTTTTGTCACTTAAATGATCCAGCTTCTAGGATGGCAGGAGGAGGAACCAAAGAGTAGAGTAATATGACGTAGGATCAGAACACTATTAACAAGGCAGTAAGACATTATTAATAAAGACTAATATGTCACGCCAGGGGCTCTTGGACATGTTGGCAGAGGAACTTTCACACTTTGGAGATGTACAAATAAAACCTATATTACAACATTAAAAAAATGAAAAAAAAAAAAATCTAACCCTCATACCTATACACTTTCTAAAGAGATACCTACTACAGTGTTGAATTGACACTGTATATAAACAAGCAACTTTTTATTTAGTGTTTTATTTTAAAAAAAAAATGATAAAGATATTAATTTATATTTTGCTAAAAGTATAACCCACGCAAATTTATATGCACCATACCAACTAACGATAGAAGTTCAACATGTGTGGAGTTTTGTATATCACTTAGGCCTATACCTTCATAAAATCACCAGAATTAGAAGGAACAAAAATATGCTTTTAGGCTAAGTCCCCATGTGAAACACAGTGGAAACGCATCACGTTTTATTCAATACTCATTCATATGCGTTTTTTGCTGTCTCTGGTTTTTCTTCCCTTAATAAATCTATAGGGAAACTCCAGTGTCTCTGCAGGTTAAATTGACATGCTGTATTTTTTTTTGAAAACTCAGTTTGACTGCATATCACAAGGCATTATGGGAAAAGGAGCAGGGAAGTTCATACGCCCTCTGTTGGATGTAACAGATCCTCAATGTGCTTTTTGACTCTCAAGATTTGGTGAGTCAAAAAGCAAATTGAGGATCTGTTACATCCAACAGAGGGCGTATGAGCTTCCCTGCTCCTTTTCCCATAATGCCTTGTGATATGTAGATGCTTAGTAGAGGGCAAAAGGCAATTCAAAACTCTACACACCTTCACTGGTGCACTCCTCAATGTGAGAGATTCTTGTCCCTCAGTTTGACTGCAGCTTTTTTTTTTTTTTTTACGCTGTAGCCTTTTTTACTATGTGGGGCTTTACCTCATGCCAGTTGCAGCCTCCACATCCTACTTATGTGTAGTCTACATTTTGGACGACTGCCTAATAGTAACAGGTAGATAGGGCTTCTGTGTTGCTGCATCATTAATGCATTTGTCCCAGTGAGATCTACAAAGAGGGAATGTATCCCAAATTTACTGGCCCAATACCACGCCAGGGGACCAAACTCCAGACCCATAACAGGGAGGACACAGCCAACAGTTCTAGATCCCCAGTTCTGCCCCCTCAGCTGCACACTGCCCAGAGATGCTGGCTGAGGTTGGAGGGCAGACACTTTAAATCCCAATCTCTCTGAATCTCATCTTTAAAATGATACCAGGATCATGATGGCCATTACAAAGCTGGAGAAATGGGCAGCTAAAAATTCTGTTCAGGAATTTAAATCTGCAGATTTGAGACCAGGTTCATCTTGATAGCCTTTATAGATCCGGAGATAATGGAATTATTTGCAAGGCCATATTACCTACAGTGCCTTACGAAAGTATTCGGCCCCCTTGAACTTTTCAACCTTTTGCCACATTTCAGGCTTCAAACATAAGGATATAAAATTTAAATTTTTTGGTGATAATCAACAACAAGAGGGATACAATCGTGAAGTGGAACAAAATTTATTGTATATTTTAAACTTTTGTAAAAAATAAAAAACTGAAAAGTGGGGCATGCCAAATTATTCAGCCCCCTTAAGTTAATACTTTTAGCACCAAAAATGAAAATCTAAAAACGAAAAAATATATTATTATTTTTATATCCTTTCTACTGAGAGAAATTGTATAATAATGAATTCTGTTTAAAAAGATCCTTCCAAATCTCTCAGAGCTTGATCTTACCCTGGACAGGGCTCACCGTATACCTAAGGCAAGTTCAGCCCCTGTGGATGCCCCTAGAGACACCCTTGTTTTAACATGATTAAAGGATTTGCAGGTAGGCCGGGTGATTTCTGGTCACATGACTGGATTTGCAGCCAAAATCACCATGTAGCCGTAGCATTTTGGTATTGAGAATTTTTAAACCATCTCTCAAGCTTACATGAAGAGGAAATCTAAATTAGGAAACTTAGTTGCTGCTTAAATTCTAGCAGTAAATTCATTGTATCTAGTTGGCCTTAATATACACCAGATTTCATTGCATTATTTGTCCACTAGGACACAATTGAGGGAATTTAGACCGGTCTTTCCTCCACCAGTAAATTCAGGAGCATCTTGTATCAGCGGGGGAATGAATTAAGATGCCCTGACCTTGTAGTAATTCTGGTGCATCTTCCAAAGTGCTATGGTCCAAAATTGAAATCCAGGACTGGTGTAGATTTAGGGTATAATGCCCAGTGTTCTGCTGTGAGTTACACTAAATCTGTAGGGCTAAGGCATCCCTGCCACATGCCGCCTTGATCCTTGTTCCACTTTTGAGAAGTGTCGAAGATTGGAAAGTGGCACTTTTTGTTGCATTTTTGGCACAAACAGCCAAAGCCGATTCCTTCTGATTTATTTCTAACCTTCTATTCTTTCAGCCAGAAGGTGTTCGTGTTATAAAAAGTATAAAATCAGTGATACTGGATCCACAGAGCAAAGGACAAGGTGAGCCCATTATTCTCAAATAACTTCTACTGTCTATAGTTTAGCAAGAAGAGGCGGCAAAAAGTAGGTTCAGAGCACTGTTAACAAGATGGCAGGACACTAATGTAAAGAAAACAAATGCAATAATTTAGAAATCTCTAAACCTTTTATTTACAATAGAACCCATATCAGAGTAAGTGAGACACTTCTCCATTTAATTTTGAGAAAAATTCTAATTTATAAATTGGCACATCTCAAAGTTGAGACTGGGTTAATAAAAGGCTGGGAAAGTAAATGGAGGTTCAATTTTCAAGTCACATGACTGCCTCTCCCATCACGCAGTGTCTCTCAGAAGCAAAGATGGTCATAGGTTTGCAGATCTGTGAAAAACATGTCTAAAAATTGTGGAACTATTTCAGAAAAATATCTTGGGATATCCCAGCATCTATAGTGCATAATATCCTCAAAAGACTCATAAAATATGGAGAAATCCTTGTGTGCAAGGAACCTGTTCAATATTGGTGTCAGAAATCTCAATTAACTATAGATTATTCCACAATAGGTGGTGTTCAGGAAGAGCTTGTGTCTCCACTGATGTCAGAAAACATTGTGCCAGGAACAGATATTGAAGCAATTGTGACCATTCAAGGTAAAAAAAACCTCTTACACCAGTGCTACAACAATGTCCCCTACATCAAGGCATAGCTGAGGATCAGCATGGTCCTGCATGAAGAGTAACTTATCCATATGGGAGAATGTGAAACCCAATTGGATCAGACTTACAAGTCCCTTAACATGCCCCAACAGGCAAGGGTTGGTGAAAAGCAAACTAAACAAGTACTTGCAAGGGGGCAGTTTTCCTCTCAGTTTCTGCACCATAGGTAAAGTCCACTTCTCTGGTCATGTATAGCTGGTGTGATTAAAGCACCCGACCATAAGACTGACCCTTAATTTGAAGCCTCTAGTATACAGTTCTAATGGGTAATATTCAGGAACAGTGACCCTCAATACCAGTCAGTGCCTCTTCATATTGTCAAAATACAATCACCAGTCAGATACCCCACCACCTGTGCAAATGTTCTTACAAAGTCAGCCAAAATGTCCTGCCACAAGACCCCAGATATAAAGCACCCTCCTTTTTGAGCTTACCAGACAGCAGTTTTGTGGACAGGCAGGGGTTAAAGAAGATGAATCTGCAGTGTCCATCTCCAGTGTCCAAAACCAAAGACCAGGTATCCAAAGGTGCTCAGTGTGGTATGTTGGAACAATAAGAAAAAACATGTAAGAACACTACTGGGCAAGAGCTTAACATATGGCCATCCTATATTAAAATGTACAACTCTCCAAGCTTTATATGTGATCTGTAACTTTGGGAGGTGAGCTCATTAAAACTCTGGGTTTCTGTCCCACTTCTTACATGTTTGGAGAAGGAAATCTTTTAGAAGCTCCCTGGGCAGCACAAGCCGCCAGTACGTAATGTCACTATTAGCCAGAGCCTATCCATTGCTTTAGGCTGTTGATCACTACTTCTAGGAAGTAACCATGATACATGTTCACTGGCTCTCTCCTATGTGGGTGTATATAGCATTGTTGGTGTGTGCTGCTACAATCAGTGGAGGGTAGCGGGTGACGGTGCACCCAGGACCAGCAGATATGGGGCTATTACTGGGCGGCTTCACAGGTGTAAGTGACGTGCACGTTCCTCTGAGGGTTCCAATGGTGTAAAGATGGTTGGTTAAGTCAGGTTGTAGGGAAAACCCCCTTAAACTGTAGCCAAAAAACATATTTAAATTTGTAGAAATATTACAATTATTTTTCCTAACATAAACATTAAAATTTAGCAGAGGTTTTAAATATTTTCTCTAACCACCTTACTGGAGACATTATTCTTCCTTGAGAATTACCAATGGATACAACCATGACTGTAGAAACTTTAGGTGATCTGGTACTTATCAGAAATCCAGCCATGTTGTCCTTATTGTGGACAGGTTATCAGGAGGGACACTACATGTATGAGAAGATAACCCGGTCACAATAAAGGACATCATGGCTGGGATAATGACAGTGCCAGTTCACCTAAAGTTTCTGCATTCATGGCAACCAATGAAGATACGGTCACCCCTAAAAATGGGTGAACCTCTGAATGTGGGTTTTTTTGTCCTGCGTTCAGATGAAGCAATCCCCCCTGGCTCAATTCAGTCCAAACTTGTTCTGCTAGAACCAGAAGTGAAATTATAATACCCTAGGTTCTATTCAGACCTCAAAGTATAATAGGTGGAGGCCCAGGGGAGGTGGCAAAAAAAAATTATATTCTTCTTCTGTTACCTCTTTCAGGCATCTGGCACTCAGTGCCTCATTGTGGCATCCAGCGCTTTTCTCTTCTGGTGTATGCACCTGGGTATACCACTTAGGCCTGTGACTGGGCCTCAGCGATGACATGGGCATCATGACGTCATTATGCTTGGCATGCTCGTGTGTATGGGCTAGCCTGACTGACTTGTGGGAGATTTGTGTACTATGAGCACGTATTTCACAATATGGTCTGGTCAGAAACCTTGTGGGTTGGAACAGACATTCATTTTGTAGAACAAACGTTTGACACAAAACAAATTGGTTTTGTCATTTTCCTGTGATAATATAAATATTCAAAAACCCTTCAAGTAAAGTTTATTTTAATTCACTTTTTTCATAATGGTTTTTACAGAAAACACAGCACAACCATAAATTGAAATGCAAAAATCTCTTTAAGGGATTAAATAGTAAACACAATCTCAACAAACCCAGGGAAAAAAATCATGGTAATTCCATATCTAGATACAGAATCGTAAAATGGCACCTAAATTCATACAGTAATTGATATATACAGTCATATGAAAAAGTTTGGGCACCCCTATTAATCTTAATCATTTTTAGTTCTAAATATTTGGGTGTTTGCAACAGCCATTTCAATTTGATATATCTAATAACTGATGGACACAGTAATATTTCAGGACTGAAATGAGGCTTATTGTACTAACAGAAAATGTGCAATATGCATTAAACCAATATTTGACCGGTGAAAAAGTATAGGCACCTCAACAGAAAAGTGACATTAATATTTAGTAGATCCTCCTTTTGCAAAAATAACAGCCTCTAGTCGCTTCCTGTAGCTTTTAATCAGTTCCTGGATCCTGGATGAAGGTATTTTTGACCATTCCTCTTTACAAAACAATTCCAGTTCAGTTAAGTTTGATGGTCGCCGAGCATGGACAGCCCGCTTCAAATTATCCCACAGATGTTCAATGATATTCAGGTCTGGGGACTGGGATGGCCATTCCAGAACATTGTAATTGTTCCTCTGCATGAATGCCTGAGTAGATTTGGAGCTGTGTTTTGGATCATTGTCTTGCTGAAATATCCATCCCCGGCGTAACTTCAAATTCGTCACTGATTCTTGTACATTATTCTCAAGAATCTGCTGATACTGAGTTGAATCCATGCGACCCTCAACTTTAACAAGATTCCCGGTGCCGGCATTGGCCACACAGCCCCAAAGCATGATGGAACCTCCACCAAATTTTACAGTGGGTAACAAGTGTTTTTCTTGGAATGCTGTGTTTTTTTGACGCCATGCATAACGCCTTTTTGTATGACCAAATAACTCAATCTTTGTTTCATCAGTCCACAGGACCTTCTTCCAAAATGAAGCTGGCTTGTCCAAATGTGCTTTTGCATACCTCAGGCGACTCTGTTTGTGGCGTGCTTTCAGAAACGGCTTCTTTCGCATCACTCTCCCATACAGCTTCTCCTTGTGCAAAGTGTGCTGTATTGTTGACCGATGCACAGTGACACCATCTGCAGCAAGATGATGCTGCAGCTCTTTGGAGGTGGACTGTGGATTGTCCTTGACTGTTCTCACCATTCTTCTTCTCTGCCTTTCTGATATTTTTCTTGGACTGTCACTTCTGGGCTTAACAAGAACTGTCCCTGTGGTCTTCCATTTCCTTACTATGTTTCTCACAGTGGAAACTGACAGGTTAAATCTCTGAGACAACTTTTTGTATCCTTCCCCTGAACAACTATGTTGAACAATCTTTGTTTTCAGATCATTTGAGAGTTGTTTTGAGGAGCCCATGATGCCACTCTTCAGAGGAGATTCAAATAGGAGAACAACTTGCAATTGGCCACCTTAAGTACCTTTTCTCATGATTGGATACACCTGGCTATGAAGTTCAAAGCTCAGTGAGGTTACAAAACCAATTTTGTGCTTCAGTAAGTCAGTAAAAAGTAGTTAGGAGTATTCAAATCAATAAAATGATAAGGGTACCCATACTTTTGCACCGGTCAAATTTTGGTTTAATGCATATTGCACATTTTCTGTTAGTACAATAAACCTCGTTTCAATCCTGAAATATTACTGTGTCCATCAGTTATTAGATATATCAAATTGAAATGGCTGTTGCAAACACCCAAATATTTAGAACTAAAAATGATTAAGATTAATAGGGGTGCCCAAACTTTTTCATATGACTGTGTTAAGGAGAAATGGCACAGTACAGATAATTTAGAAAGACACATCAGATATTGGGGTCTGTAACTATTCTTGATCTTGACCAGATTAAAACTGACTGTTTTTGGGACATTCGTTGTTTGTCCTTTGAAACCATTGTCTGTGCGAATGATCAACCAATGTTTGTTCCAGAGATCTTGGTCAAAATCTAATATCTATGGCCAGCTTTCTGATACACAGTATAATTTGTCAATATACCTATAATCGAATTGTTTTGAGATTTACTAAATGTACATTTCATGTCCAAACTGAAAATTCATAAATCAATTCAGGAAACCCAATTGGTAAATTGCTGGGGGATGCCGTCGATGGCGCCAACCTCAATGGATTTATTACTGTTCCATCTGGATGTGGAGAACAAAACATGATCAGTATGACTCCCAGTGTGATAGCAGCCATTTACCTGGATGCCACCAACCAGTGGGACAGAATTGGTGTGAACCGCAGAGCTGATGCCATCAATAACATCAAGAAGGGTAAGTAAAGAAAATAGTCTATAGATTTCTCCTTAAAGCAAGAAAAGAATACTAGATGTTTAACTCTTCAACTTATTCAAATTCTTTTAGTCCACAAATAGAAAAACATTACAAAAATGGAAACCTAAACCTTAAATGTTTTATGCAATTCAAGGACTAAAATGACCTGTTGTCATTGAAAATAAAATCAAGAATAGAAGATATTAAATAACACAATTTAGTTGTATTATATAGACCTTAGTCCAACTAAAAATGAATTATTTAAAAAGATATATATTTATTTATATTTTTTATTTTAGCAATATAGTACAGGCCTTAGGTAGCGAGGAAAGGGATAAAGGCAGGACTTGACACCAGCTGTGATGGAGAGCAGTGCTGTAAGCATTTAGTGGGTGATACATATAGATTTGTTTGGGCATAGTCATGTGATCACACGATAACCTGCTGAAAAACAAAAATATAAACTTTGTACTGCGAATCAGAAGTATAAATGTATTGTCAAAAAGAGGTGCAAACAGTCTAAAATTCAGTGATACTGCAGAATACTGTAATGTGATTCTTATCTCTGTAGGTTATACACAGCAACTTGTCTACCGTAAACCAGACAAATCCTATGCGGCGTTCAATAATAGACCATCCAGCACATGGTGAGCGCCATCTGTAAGCTAGTTATAGCGATTCATAACAATTGGTAAGAAATGTGTTTTATTGTAGATGACTGGTCCTCTTTTATAGAGCAAATTCGTTTGGAACAAGTCATATTGGTTACAAAAGTTGCAAATTTCAGCGCACCCGAAACCATTCAGACTTGTCCTTAACAAATGGCTCAAAATGGTGATCACAGGATGTTCCCACTGACAGTGACACCAGTACTTTGAGCCAGTGTTCAGTGCGTTCCTTCTTTAGTTAACTTGCAACTTTATTTTTCCTAAGAAACAGCACCCCAGGTGCTAAGGCAGTTAGTAAGAATGTTTCTGTAGCTGAGTTGTATGAGAACATCTACATTTGAACTATATAATAATAAATGCTCAGAAATCTGCTTGTGTGCCAACTAAACTCCCACCTGGTAGAACAGTCTGTTCTATCACTTAGTGAATCCCACATCCTTTAGATAAGATAGTGGGGCATATTTATGAAGACTGGCCTTACTCCCACTAGTCTTAATTACACTTTGTGATAGGAAGATATTGATTTCAGTTAATTTTTTTGCAATCAACAAGCTTCTTAAACCGCTCAACTGGAATTTTGGAGCACTCCTCTTTTGCAAACTGCTCCAATTTACAGGATAGCTTGAATTTTGGAACTTGTTTGGGGCTGCTTATCCACCATCCAGACTATCCTGCGTTTGCAATCTTTCATAGTTTTCTTCTGTCCGCGTCCAGGTGGATTAGCTACAGTACCATGGGTTGTAGACTTGATTTACCTTTGTCCATGGTGCAAAACAAAGATCTCTCAAGATGGACTTGTAACCTTGATAATGCCAAGAGTGTGCAAAGCAGTAATCAAAGCAAAAGGTGGCTACTTTGAAGAACCTAGAATATAAGACATATTTTCAGTTGTTTCACACTTTTTTGTTAAGTATATACAGTGGGGAAAAAAAAGTATTTAGTCAGCCACCAATTGTGCAAGTTCTCCCACTTAAAAAGACAAGAGAGGCCTGTAATTGTCATCATAGGTAGACCTCAACTATGAGAGACAAAATGAGAAAATATATCTAGAAAATCTAGAAAATCACATTGTCTGATTTTTAAAGAATTTATTTGCAAATTATGGTGGAAAATAAGTATTTGGTCACCTACAAACAAGCAAGATTTCTGTCTCTCACAGACCTGTAACTTCTTCTTTAAGAGGCTCCTCTGTCCTCCACTCATTACCTGTAGTAATGGCTCCTGTTTGACATTGTTATCAATATAAAAGACACCTGTCCACAACCTCAAACAGTCACACTCCAAACTCCACTATGGTGAAGACCAAAGAGCTGTGGAAGGACACCAGAAACAAAATTGTAGACCTGCACCAGGCTGGGAAGACTGAATCTGCAATAGGCAAGCAGCTTGGTGTGAAGAAATCAACTGTGGGAGCAATAATTAGAAAATGGAAGACATACAAGACCACTGATAATCTCCCTCCATCACGGGCTCCGCGCAAGATCTCACCCCGTGGGGTCAAAATGATCATAAGAACGGTGAGCAAAAATCCCAGAACCACACGGGGGGACCTAGTGACTGACCTGCAGAAAGCTGGGACTAACGTAACAAAGGCTACCGTCAGTAACACACTACGCCGCCAGGGACTCAGATCAGGCAATGCCAGACGTGTCCCCCTGCTTAAGCCAGTACATATCCGGGCCCGTCTGAAGTTTGCTAGAGAGCATTTGGATGTTCCAGAAGAGTATTGGGAGAATGTCATATGGTCAGTTGAAACCAAAGTAGAACTGTTTGGTAGAAACACAGCTCGTTGTGTTTGGAGGAGAGTGAATGCTGAGTTGCATCCAAAGAACACCATACCTACTGTGAAGCATGGGGGTGGCAACATCATGCTTTGGGGCTGTTTCTCTGCAAGGGGACCAGGACGACTGATTCGTGTACATGATAGAATGAATGGGGCCATGTATCGTGAGATTTTGAGTGCAAACCTCCTTCCATCAGCAAGGGCATTGAAGATGAAACGTGGCTGGGTCTTTCAGCATGACAATGATCCCAAGCACACCGCCAGGGCAACGAAGGAGCGGCTTCGTAAGAAGCATTTTAAGGTCCTTGAGTGGCCTAGCCAGCCTCCAGATCTCAACCCCATAGAAAACCTTTGGAGGGAGTTGAAAGTCTGTGTTGCCCACCGACAGCCCCAAAACATCACTGCTCTAGAGGAGATCTGCATGGAGGAATGGGCCAACATACCAGCAACAGTGTGTGCCAACCTTGTTTGACCTCTGTCATTGCCAACAAAGGATATATAACAAAGTATTGAGATGAACTTTTGTTATTGACCAAATACTTATTTTCCACCATAATTTGCAAATAAATTCATTAAAAAATCAGACAATGTGATTTTCTGGATTTGTTTTCTCATTTTGTTTCTCATAGTTGAGGACTACCTATGATGACAATTACAGGCCGGCCTCATCTTTTTAAGTGGGAGAACTTGCACAATTGGTGGCTGACTAAATACTTTTTTTCCCCACTGTAATTCCACATGTGTTAATTCATAGTTTTGATGCCTTCAGTGTGAATCTACAATTGTCATGAAAATACAGAAAACTCTTGGAATGAGGTGTGTCCAAACTTTTGGTCTGTACTGTATATATACACATATATACACACACACACACACACACACACACACACACACACACACGATGATTAAGTCAACCTCTCTCCTTTTTATCTGGTTTCAGGAGTGATTTTTATATTGCCCACACCTGTTACTTGCCACTGAGTTTGAATGTGCATCACATGCTTGAAACAAAGATATTTACCTACAATTTTGAAACAGTGCCTACAACTTTGTCCAGTTCACTCTTGGATTTGTGTGAAATTATGTCCCATTTGGCTTTTTTTTTCCCAATACACACAGGAAATTAAACATACATGTGTGTAACAAAACATGTGTAATTGTAGTAATTTTCTGGGAGAAATACTTATGGAAAAATTTCAGGGGTGCCAGCACTTACACCCATGACTGTATATATCTTCTAGAAGGACACCAGGATGGCAAAATCTATTTTGGACCTGAAATATATTTAGGAGAAGTCACTATTTGTAGTTATAATCTGTATGTAGACAGACATTGACACATTAATAGGATACATCATAAACCTCTAATTCTTGAGATTTATCCTCTTGGACCCTGGAAAATTATCATGATTCTCCAAATACAATTTGATGTTAACATACAGTATGATTTGAATTCTAGATAAGCAGAAATTCTATCAAATTGAAATGTTTCTAAATTTTCATCTTCTGTGGAAAGAAATTTCTCATCTTTCAAACTTACTGATGTTTGTGTTTTTTTTTTTTGTGTTGTATAAATACTGTTTCTAGAAACACCGGCTGCTCTCTACATCTCAGTTACACCCCTTGCAGACTGTGGGGGAGATCAGTGTGCGATCAGTGTTTTTCATGGATAACAGACTCATTCTTTTGTATGGGCACATGCACACGACCATGGTTTTCACTGATCAGTGTACGAGCCATGATTCCGCGCTGCATCAGATAGAAAAGTTCCTGTTCTGGTCAGTTTTTTGCAGAACGGACTCTCCCATAGAAGTCTATGGGAGAATAAACCTAGGACAGCACACTGATGTACTCCATGTGCTCTCTGTTTTCGTGGACAAGCTAGGTATATAGAGATGGATATCTCTAGTTTTTCCACGAAAACGGACAGTGTCGTCAGTGTGCCATCCTAGTTTGTGGATCCACATTAAAATAAATAAATAAATATATATATATATATATATATATATATATATATATATATTTTTTTTTTTTTTTTTATGGTGGATCCGCAAACTAGGATGGCACACTGAAGACACTCTATTCGTTTTTGTGGACATACTTCACTGATACTGAAGACAGTCCACAAAAACTGAACACTAATTACTAGTTTGCTGGCTGCAAAATACACATGGTCGTCTGCAACTAGCCTAAGCCTGTTGGTGCCGTCTCATTTAGGGAATCTGATATGTAAATCTTGCATATTATAATTTAGAAGACTTCAGCTAAGTTTCCAACTATGATGAATGTGGAAGCATTTATAGTACAGTACGTACTTGTAAAGAAACTTTCTCTCCTATCAGGTTAACCGCATATGTAGTAAAAGTCTTTGCGATGGCTTATCCACTGGTGGACATTCAGAGTGATGTTTTGTGCGGTGCAGTCAAATGGTTGATACTTGAGAAGCAGAAACCAGACGGAATGTTCAGAGAAGATGCTCCAGTTATCCATCAGGAGATGATAGTATGTAACATCTTCCAAATTATTGTAAGGCTTTTTAGTATTTGTGCTCTCTCTCAAATATTGTTAAACTTATTAATTCTATTCCATTTTTCACCCAGGGAGGAATCACAGGGTCTTCAGCAGATGTTGCTCTTACAGCCTTTGTCCTCATTGCTTTGAAGGAAAGCGAGAAGATCTGTACTCCTCATGTCAGCGTGAGTGTCTAATCTTCATTCCTTAATGGAATCACAACCCAGTACATGCCTGTATTAATGTGGAATATTTCATTATAGAATCTGAGGAGCAGTATTGATAAAGCAGCCAACTTTCTGCTGGGTAATTTCCATGATCTTCGAAGACCATACACCATCTCGGTTACCTCCTATGCTCTTGCTATGGCTGGGGCAATAGCCAAACCAGAGAAGCTGCTTTCTGCAACCACAGGTACCGAGCCTTACTAAATACTTTATACAGTCTGTACAGTTAGTGACCCCTTAAGACATAGACATGTACTACCTGAAAACTGTCCGAAAACTTGATTTAAGGAACCAAAGTTCAAACCATGAAGGTCAGAGAAATTGGCATTGACATGACATTTGTCACATACTGATGGAGCAGAATAAGTTCGTTATGGTGGATCTATTCCATACCTTGGGTTAACATAGTAGTATAATGTTGTACCGTGTTAGCCATTGAAAGTAGTGGAAGAGTGAAGAAATCAGGCGATACCTTTTAGAGGCTAACTGAGTATATTTATAAGTAAGCTTTCAGGAGTACTCGCTCCCTTCATCAGACATGGTGTGATACAAGAACTGAAAATTAACAGATTTTTATACACATGGTTTTCAAAGCATTTTAGAGTCCTTAAAAAAATTGCAATCTAAGTAGAGAAGTTATTTACAACAGGTCAAAAAAAAAAACAGTCTGGAAACTTGTGGTGCGTGACGGAGGGATCAGTAATTCTTGCTGTTATCTGTTTGCTATCAGGAGGTGATTTGTGACCCTCACAGGTCACACATAGTGTGATTTGAAGCTGGCATGAATATTGAGTTCAGTTCATGGTTCAAACATAGTGTGACATGAAGCTGGCATGAATATTAAGTCCAAATTGCAGAGTTTGAAATTTTTGCATAAATTTATACTCCATTTCTTTTCTTTTCTCCTGTGTCTTAAAATGTCCCATTAAAACCACAACCCGCAAATCTTCAATAGAGTGGTTTTCTCCGGAGAAATGTGTGGCCACTGGGAGATCGGTTCTGCTGTTATTAATGGTGGATCTGTGTGAGTTCATTCGTTGACTGAGTCTCTGCCCTGTTTCCCCCACATAGAGGCCTGTGGTGGGACATTGCACACACATTATGAGGTACACCACATTGGAAGACCTGCAGGAGAATGTCCCCCTAATTCTGTGCACCTGTTGTGACTGTGGGATAGGTACACTGTCAGCGGTGTGGATGTGCTTGCAGGTCATGCACCTTTTATGTAGGCAAGGTGAGGTGCCATTTTCAGTTGGGGCCTTCAGGGCACTCCGGACGATAATGCGCCTCAGGTTTGGTGGTTGTCCAAAGGAGAGGAGAGGGGGGACTGGAAATATGTCCTTGAGTCTGTTGTCCCTATGTAGTACAGGTTGGAGCTCCTTGGCAATCCTTCGTAGGATCTCCAGCTGTGGGTTGTAGGTGACAACTAGGGGCACTCGGGCTTCTTTCTGGGTCTCTCTATATGTGAGCAGACTGTCTCTGTTAATGGCTGCTGCTTTGTTTAATTGGTTGTCTGTCACTTTTGGTTTGTATCCCAATCTGAGAAATTTCGTCCTCAGATCCAGGAGGTGCTTGTCCAGGTCTGTTTTGTCGGAGCAAATATGATTGTATCGTATAGCCTGGCTGTAGATTATAGATTGTCTTGTGTGCTTGGGGTGGAAGCTGTCGTTTCTCAGGTAGGCCGTTCTGTCTGTGGGTTTGTGGTATATCGATGTGAGTAGCCGGTGGTCTTTAATGTATATTGTGGTATCCAGAAAGTGAATTTCACTCCCTGAATAGCTAAGTTTAAGGTTGATGGTCGGGTGAAAGTCATTGAAGTCATTATGGAATTGAAGTAGGGCCTCCTCACCTGCAGTCCAGATGACAAGGATATCATCGATATAACGAAGGTAAATCATAGGTTTGGTGGTGCATGTTGATAAATATGTTCCTTCCATTTCTGCCATAAAGAGATTTGCATATTGGGGTGCACATCTGGTCCCCATTGAAGTTCCCATTCGCTGTAGATATAGCTCCTCTCCAAAGGTAAAATGGTTGTGGCTAAGGATGAATTGTATGAGCTGCGTTACTGGTTCTGTTGGGAGGTTTTGTTTTGCCAGGTGTACCCGACATGCTGCAACTCCATCCTTGTGGGGAATGTTAGTATACAGGGATTCCACATCCATGGTGGCCAAAATGGTACCCTCAGGTAGAGGGCCCAGGGCATTCAGTTTGTTAAGAAGGTCAGTGGTGTCCTGGATATAGCTTGGAGTATCCCTGACAAGGGGTTTTAGGAGATTTTCCACCCAACCTGAGATGTTTTCTGTCAGTGTCAGTTAACTTGGGTTAACATAGTCAGGGCCAGCTTTAGGTTGGATAGTACCCTGTACAGAAATTGATTTTTGCCCTCTCTCCATCCCCCATTATATACACAGTGGACATTAGTGCAATACATAGTCTGCCCATATTTTGCTTGTACCAATAAAAGTAGTACCATACCCATCAGAACAAACCTCAGTGTTTCTGTATGCAAGCTTTGGATTAAAGGTTCACTTTGATTTTTAAGTTGGAGTGCTGCCTTATTCTACACTAAATTATCTTCACCAGAATCATGCTGAGTAAATGAGACAAAAGAACGAAGCATAGTAAATAAATACTGTCCTAGATAACCACACTGTGTGTACTAAATTAAAAAAGTCCCCATGGATGAAAGCCCTGCATAGGAGTTCTGTGCCCGCTGAAGCTAGCTTTTGGCTGTTGACTCATAGCTGACACCTGTTCTTAAAGGGTTTTTTTTTCTAGCTGATTCCGCCTGAGAAATGTAAGATGTAAAATATACTCTCACCATTGGCATAGAATTTGATGCAAGATTTAGAATTTGTGCCTGGCCAATAAAGGCAATACGATGGCAGTCTGCTCTGAATTCTGCTTCAAATTTGGCATCAAAATTCTCACCAGATTTTGTCCTACTGTTCTTCTGAGCTTTTTTTTATACTGAGGGGCAGAGTGGGCTTTTTAATCACTGTGCCTTCTCAAATGCATGTCCTACCCTTTGTGCTAAATAAAATGGATTATTGTGTGCATGGGCTTCTCAGCAGTACTATTAAAAATAATAGTCATCACTCCCCTTTAAGGAAGGATGAATGGTAGGGTCTGTGTGTGTGCTCCTGGCTAATACACTCGCTACAACCTGACTGCTCACCATACAGGTCACACATAGATGATGTCAACTACGATCAGTCAGTCTTACCTAAGTGACTTTAGAAAACTGATGAAATACATTGATGGTGAACATTGTATCTTTTCTTCACAAGACAAACTTCATTGGAATGAGCCCGAGTCCCGTATGGTCACTATTGAGGCCACATCTTACGCTCTTCTGGCTCTCTTGCTCTTTAAGCAGTATGACCTAACTGGACCAGTAGCGCGCTGGATCACCGAGCAAAGGTTTTTTGGAATACTTTATGGCTCCACTCAAGTAAGCAATGCCAATATTTTGGGGAGTGTATATTTTGCTTAATCCTTCATCATGGTGTGTTGTGTATTTTTATGATTTTCTGAACATGGCTGTTCTTGTCTTCTGTAGGCTAACATTGTGATGTTTCATGCTTTGGCTGAGCAACAGATAAATATTCCTCCTCCAGAGATCATAGATCTGGATGTGTCCTTCAAACTCCCGGGAAGGAAGGATTCCCAGAGTTTCCGTATTAATACGGACAACGCTTTGCTGGCACGTTCTGCTGAGGTGAGTGGTGGTCAACAGATTACTCCGCTTATATTAATAGAGGAAGCTTGGTTCCCAAAAATAGCATCACTAATGCCAAAGAATTTTGGGAAAACATAGTATGTCTAGTGTGATGAGCTATAATTCACATGAACTTGTCAGTTTCTCGACCATGAAAAAAGGACAAATTGGTCTGTGACATCAGTCTTGGATCAATTTTGAGCTTTGCCATCAAAAGCAAACAGACCTGGCACACGTGTCATTCACTTTCCATCCTTAATGGATAGTTAAAGGATGAATTTCGCTTGTCTTTTTAGCTTACCCAACCCACTTGTCATGTGTGTGTGTGTGTGTGTGTGTGTACAGGTGTGTAGTAGGCAGAAGCATAAAATACTCCTCACCGTCCTGCATGAAGAATGAATGACACTCTGACTTTCAGTCAGTTTTCAGCTACTTCAGCACACTGCTCCATCTCCTACCACCATAATAGTGAGGCACTTTCATGGATAGTAATGGGTATTATATTTCAGTGAGTACAAGAGAAATTAAATTGCAATTTACAAATTATCAATTGATCAAGGTTTTAGGGATAAAGGAATCGGTGCTAGTGCCACAATGTTGGGCACAATGAATGGGATGGATGCCACAAACTGACCGCAATGGTTGCCACCTAACAGTCATAAACTAAATGTTTCTACATTCAACTAGTCTTTATCCAGTGACAATTGGCTCACATAATGGCGCTCATTTTATTGCCTGCAGATCATTAGAGCCACCAATGATTGCCATTATATTTTCTGTGACAAGTCAGCAATGCATTTTTTAAACTGCCATTAAATACACTTCGGTTTAGCATTGTTGCATATGATGCCATCAAACTTGTCACAAAGGTGTATTCCGTGTCAAGCTTGCATTTATACAGAGCTATGCCAACTCTACTTAAATCTGTAGCTAAAATTTTGTTAAAATTTAAAAATTAAAACCCTGCTCAGTGTCACTGTCACTCACACACACTTTTTTTATATATAAATTTAAATTGAAATCAAAATTTTCCTTCTGCATGCCAGACTACAACTAAATGACTTATTCCACTGCCTAAGTTACAATTTGTCTTAGCTTGACATTACCTAGTCTGTTTTCAATAGCTAAAACCATTTTAGATACAATCCTAGTGGCCCTGAGTGTTATGCAGAGCCGGTTTTAGACAAAGTGGGAACCTGGGCAAAATTAAAAGCGGGGCCCCAAATGCTGATATGCAAAAAACACCATCGTCTTGCAGTGGCAGCCCCTATAATAACGCCTCCTTTCTGCCAACAAAAAAGTAATAACAAGCCCCATTTTACCGCACACAATTCAAATGAGCACCTTTGTACCACCTAATAGATTTTTGCACCCAGTCATCAGTTATTATAGCGCCTCCTTATAAATAATATGACACCTTTTATTAGTAATAGCTCCCTTATAAATGATAAATAGTGCCCTGTATCAGTAATATTCCCCCTTATCAGTAACAGTCAACCCGTAAAAATAATACTGCTCCCTTATAAATAATAGCCCCCTCATAAATAATAATTACCCTTATAAATAATAGTCCCCATTATCACTAATAGCCTCCTTTATAACTAAGCCCACTTAACAATTATACCTCACTTATAAAAAGTTCTCCTCTTATAAATAATAGCTCCCCCTTATAATGGATGCCTTATATATAATAGTTCTCCCCCTTATAAATAATAGCCCATATTATAAATAATAGTTCCCCCTTATAATAGCCCCCTCATACTTAAGTTTCCCAATTATATATAGTAACCCATCCTTATATATAATAGTTCTCCGTTATACAGTGTCGGACTGAAGGGCCTTAGGCCCACCAGAGGAACTTGTTCTGGGGCCCCACCCAACAGCTTCCTGCTAATAGCCTACACCACGGCTCCTTCACTGAAGTCTTACATATGTGCTGACTCTCTGGTGTTACTGAGTATGTTACCAGTATAGTCAGCCCCAATAGTACTGTGCAGGCCCCAATAACTCCATGGCCAGCTCATGCACAGTACTGTATGGGGAATGACATGGCCATGGGGCACTACACGTATGTGCAAGATTATAGTGAGGGAGCTGTGATGCAGACATAGCACACAGGGCTGCCAGCAGGAATTGTGACCCCCCCCCCCCACAGTATAATGCTCCACATGGTATATAATGCTCCACAGTATAAAATGCTCTCCTGAGCCCTCCAGTTTCCCCACATGGTATATAATGCTCCACAGTGACCCCACACAGTATAAAATGCTCCCCTGAGCCCCCCATTGTGGTCCCACATGGTTTGTAAGGCTCCACACAGTATAATACTCCACAGTGGCCCACACAGTATACTACCCCTTAGTGGCCCCAGACAGTGCAATATGCTCCCCAGCAGCCCCACACAATATAATATGCTCCATACAGTATAATATGAACCCCACAATGCCCCCCCAGTATAATGCTCCAGTGGCCTAACACAGTATAACATGCTCCATAATGACCTCCACACTGTATAATATACTCCCCAGAGGGGTTCCCCCAGTATAATGCTCCATAGTGGTCCCCCACAGTATAATATGTTCCCCACAGTCCCCAGTATAATGCTCTACAATGGCCCCACAGAGTATCATATGCTCTCGAAAAGCCCCACACAATATAATACACTCCACAGTGGCCCCACACAATATAACAGGCTCCCCACACTGTCCCTTCCCCCAGTATAAAGCTCCACAGTGGTCCATAGTATAATATGCTCCCCAGAGGGCCCCCGCTAGTATAATGCTCCACAGTGCCTCCTCCAGTATTTTGCTCCACAGTGGCCCCACGCAATATATTATGCTCCCCAGAGCGTCCCCCCAGTATAATGTTCCACAGTAGGCCCCACATAGTATAATATGCTCCCCAGTGGGCACCCTAGTATAATGATGGGTTCTAGTGGGGCTGAGCTGCAGTACCCAGCACAGCCACAAGGATGAAAACAAGAATGTTGTCACGGGCTGTCATTCGGCACATTGATGGTCTACCATTGTATGTTTGGATGTAGATATCCAAGTGTGAAACAGAGAAATCATTAAATTTAGACATTCCAGTTATAATGAGAGACCCCCCATTCTCTGCCTGAACCGTCAGATAGTGGATACAATAAATATGCAAAATTTGGGCCAGTTTCATCATGTTTCACAGGGGACATAGTGCTGCATTCAGCTCCATTCCTTCTGTCAGATCTGATGGAATTGGAGGCTACAAATGGTGCAGAGGTGCATGCATCCTTACCCAACACATGCACCGGTCCTATTACTGTGAGCAATGGCAGCAGATGTGCTAGAATTATTATAAGGCTTTTAATTGTAGTGCACCCAAGTGCCAGAATTGTAGTCTATGCAAGTCGGTTACTGGAGTAGATTTCTGGTATAACTCACCAATTTTCTGGCGTGAAGTAAATCTATTGGGCCGAGGCCTCCAGCCCCAGTCTTCCAACTTTTTGAAAATATTTGGTTCAGAGTGGGGAGAGGATGACAGCAAAGTGGAACAGTGACACGTAAGTGAGAAAATGGACAAATGACCGAGCACCAAACTCTGCACCACTTCTGTTCCAGTGATAGCTTTATTTATTATGCTTACTTATATAGCACCATCATATTCCGCAGCGCTTTACAAACATTGTCAGTCACTGTCCCATATAGGGCTCACAATCTACATTCCCTATCAGTATGTCTTTGGAGTGTGGGAGGAAACCGGAGTACCCGGAGGAAACCCACCAAACACGGGGAGAACATACAAACTCCTTGCAGATGTTGTCCCTGGCAGGATTCGAACCCAGGACTTTAATGAATTCTTCCCATTGTGTAATTCTCCATGTTTTGTCCCGTTATTAGGTACAGATGACAATGTTTTGAACAAACAGAGGAATTTTGTCAGTCATATTAAGTGCCGCAAAGCCTTAGATATGAGAATGGGGCGCAATTACCTGATCTGGGGAGTAGGAGGCGACCTCTGGAACCAGCCCTCTGGGTGAGTGATCTGAGCATTACTGGTATAATTACAATGATTATGGCTTATTATAATAACGGTTTGATAGTCACAATATTGTACAAGAGGAGTCAAAAATTATCCGTTATACTAAAAATTCTGTTGGCAATGTTTTACCCGAGTGATCCGTACAAGGTCGCTGTCTCCCCAGTTACTGCTGTGCAGGTTTGAACATGTTATGTCAGCTTTTTTTTTTTTTTTCTTTATCTTGTAGTTATACCTATATTATTGGAAGAAACACCTGGATTGAATGGTGGCCAAATAATAGAGAATGTCAAGATAAAGCAAGCAGGAAACTGTGTGACGACTTTTTAGAACTTTCCGAAAATATAGAACTTAATGGATGTTCTTCTTAAGAATGTGAGCTCATATATATCCTGTCACCTCTGACCACTTCACTGTAACTCAGTTTGAAATTGATATATTATAAGCTAATAAATATTTTAAATGCTGTTCTCCATCTTTATGGATAATCTTCAATAGTCTTTTTTTTTTTTTTTTTTTTTTACACCCAAGTATTAAATTTACTAAACAGAACTGAGCAGTTCTAATTACATACCCTATAAAGTAACAACTGATCACAATTTCTTTACCTCCTATTTTGTGACTTTTTTTTTTTTTTTTTATTCCTCCCCAAAATTTTTGGGAGAAATAACAAAATAAATAGTTACTGGCAGCAGATTATGGACCTACTATACTACCATACCAGTTTGGCTTGGTGCCACCTCCAAAGAGCATTGTCCTTGCAGACTGCCCAGTTTTCACCCTTTAACCCCATACAGGGATCTGGCCCTTGCTGCAGGGGGTTCACCAGGCCTCTACCTCTTGAGGTGTCCTTGGTTTGGTAGCCGATGACCAGGTGGATCATAACAGTTGGATTTTATTGTTGCATGGCACACCGAGTATTTGGCCCTTCATATTTTTATTTTTGCCACCCCCTGATGTAGAATATAATACAGGTGGACAGAACAGGAAAGAACTCATCATACACTTCTCTTTTCATTCACACAAGTATACACTGGAGATTTAGACGAAAGATCACAAAAGTGTGTTCAATTCAAGTGGGACATGGTCTAAATATACAGTAACTGGGGAAAATTGATAGCCCTCAATCTTGAAGCGAGAATATGCACATCTTTGTGCAGTGACATCACATGTCACCAAATGGCCATATGTATTCTTCTCTACTACAACTAAAGGAAGGTTTAGTCAACTTCCCAATCTAGTTAAACATTCAGGAAATGGTAAAAACCTTCTCCTTCATGGCCATGTTGTACAGCTGTAAAATTAAACATATAGATCAAGGATATCCATTACAACAAATGTACTAAATAAACAATACAAGAAGAAAACTGAGAAATCCATCCTCTAGAATGAACATCTTCACAAAGAACACAGCACATTCCATGTATTCCATCCTCACTGCTCATCCCAAGAGTAACATTATTTATATTTACTCAACTCCCCTGGGTCTGTTTATTATGCTCTGGGGTATGAAGAGACCCAAAGTCACAAGCAGAGGACCCAAAGAACTATAAAACGTTTAATATAAATTATAAGAAATATTTAAGACTGTCAAAAAATCACCACTTTATTATTATAACTTATATTAAAAGTGAAGTTTTATTGTTCTTTGGGTCCTCTGCTTGTGACAATCCTGGTTTATGACTAGAGATGAGCGAATTTATCAAAAATTCCACCAATTCTCTGAAGTTTCCAAAGATCCGCTTCGATTCGAATTAATTTGCGGCGAGTTGTGTTACACAGCTATTTCCTGACTTCAGAGAGCCTGTATAGTGGTGTAGAACTCTGTGCCTTGCAGTAATAAGCATAGGGAGTCTGCTGGGGTAGTGAAACAATACTGTCTGTCAGTATGACACGCACATGACAGGGGTCGCTCTTAGAATCAATGCACACTTCACTTATTTGGCCAGTTTCAGGGCCAAAACTGACCAACTAACTCAGGTGTGAACTCAGCCTTACAGGTAAATGTTAGTGCCAGATAGAAAGAACCGTGCAGATGCCCAACATCCTACTGTAGCGTGAAAGAGCGCACTCCTTTTACATCATCGTCTGTCGATTCCACATACTGTAGATGCCTACAAATTGGCAAGGCGACAAAATGTGGAGTTGGCAGCAGCATAAGGAGGCCATAGATTGACCCGGTGGCAGCAGGATAAGGAGGTCACAAGTGGCAAGGCAGTATAATGTGGAGGTAGCAGCAGTATGAGGCATCAGGCATTGGTGGTTGGAAATCATGGCTGATCATGCCTGATTCATTTTGACAAAGGTCAGTCTCTCCACATTTTGGGTGGACAGGAGAGTTCTTCTTGGGGTAACTATGGCCACCATGGCACTAAACACCCTCTCTGATGCCACACTACTGGCTGGGCAGGACAGCTTTTCCAGGGCAAACTCGGCCAGTTGCAGCCACAAATCCAGTTTGCTAGTAGTATAATGTTGTACCGTGTTAGCCATAGAAAGTAGTGGAAGAGTGAAGAAATTAGGCAATACCTTTTAGAGGCCAACTATAACAAATATACTCAGCCTAATTTCTTCACTCTTCCACAAATCCAGTTTGGTAGTCCAGTAGTACAGCGGATCTTTGACGGGTGGCAGGGTACACGGTAATTATGTCACAGCAGGTGTCATGCATGAGCTGCCACTGGCTAACGTTAAAGTTACACAGGGGAGTACCTCTGTCCGCTTGGATCATCAAGAAATCGTTTATGGCTTTTCTCTGTTCATATAGTCAATCCAACATATGGAGGGTTGAATTCCAACAGGTGGAAACATCACATATCAGCCTATGTTGTGGGAGGCCGTTCTGCCGCTGCAGCTCAAGGAGGGTATGCTTGGCGGTGTACGAGTGGCTGAAGTGCATGCAAAGTTTCCTGGCCATTTTTAGGATGTCTTGCAGATGGGTGGAACACTTAAGGAAACGGTTGACAACCGGATTGAACACGTGTGCCATGCAGGGCGCATGGTTCAAACCTCCTTGAGGCAGCGCTGACACCATGTTCTTCCCGTTGTTGGTCACCATGGTTCTGATTTTAAGTTGTCTTGGAGAAAGCCTGGATTCGATTTCTTGATTGAGGACACGGAGCAATTTCTCCCATGTGACTTTGTTCGCCCAGGCAAATGAGGTATAGAACAGCATGACACCGCTGTGCTCTGCACATATAGTATGCTGGAGGAGCACTATGAATTGTCCCTGCAGTGGAGGCTGAGGACACAGTGGAGGATGAGATGGACATTGTTGCAGGATCAACGGTGTGAGAACATGGAAGTGGAAGCGGAATCTGTGTCACCTGTCCATGTTGCTGGTTTGTCTGGGCAGAAACCACATTAACCCAGTGGGCTTTAAAGGACATATATTGTCCTTGACCATAGTTACAGCTCTACACGGTGCTGCCATGCACTTTGGCAGACACCAACAGGCTCAAGGACTGGCCCACCTTCTGTTCTACATATTTGTGCAGGGCTGGTACTGCCTTTTTGGCAAATAAATAATGGCTTGGGACTCTACACCTCGGCTCGGCACAAGCCATCAGTTCTCTGAAAGGTGCAGAGTCCACCACTTGGAAAGGGAGGGACTGCAGCACCAGCAACTTGGACAGGAGTACGTTCCGCTTCTGCACCGTTGGATGAGTGCACGCATACTGTTGTCTCTTTGAAATCGCTTCGGTGATGGATTGCTGATGCAATGACTGACTAGGAGGCGGAGCAGGAGCATCACGACCAGCAGATGATGGGAAGGACACACAGCTTTCTTCGGCTGAGGTGGTGGGGCCTTTACTGCCTGAAATGGGGTGCGTGCCACTGGGTGATGCAACGGTTGCTGCAGCAGGCTTGACCACCACATTTGAGCCACGGTTCTCCCAGGCCACTTTATGGTGACACTGCATATGCTGACGCAGGGCTGTGGTGCCAACATTGGCACCCTGGCCACGCTTCACCTTCTGACCACAGATTACACATATGCCCATGTTCACCTCCCCCGGTGGCCTAATAAAAAACTGCCACACTGCCGAGTAGGTGATTTTGCCCCCAGCACTAACTGACTGCTACCGCCACTGCTTCTGTGAACCCTTGCACCACTGCTTATCGGGCAGGTATACTCCTGCGAAGCGGGTGGTCTACCCTAGGCACGTTTGGCTCCTGAGCTCCCACTGCTGACTCCGCCGCTGCCTCGTTCACAAACTGCCATCCTCTTCTCTGGATGATGATGAAGCCCCTTCGTCACCCAGCTCTCAATTGCGATCGGCTACATCATCATCCACTACTGTCTGCAGGTCACTGATGTCCTCCTCATTGGTCTCTGAGCCATTAGCCTGACCATTCGCAACACCAGCTCCCACGACACTCTCCTCATCACTACTTGCCTGCCTACTGAAGGAAGCGGAGGATGTCTCCTCCACATCTTGGCATTCCCTTACTTCCCACAGTAGCACAATATGGGGTATTCCTGCCCCTGTGTACTGGTAGGACAGGCGGAACTTTTAATTAACATAAACTATGCATGACTACGCTACCCTATAAGAGGGCAAAGAGACATACCTCCCCCCTTGTGTTTTTTTCTGTCCTGCCTGGTGTGACTGGTAGAGGGAGGTCTCTTTGGCCTCCCATAGAGTTCGTTCTCTCTTTCATTACTTACTGTTACTGTCTTCTTCTTTCCCTCTGTTGAAAGGAATTTCTTCTTGGCAGCTTCGGTCCTTGCTGCCTTGTTATTCCACGCGCCGGAGTTCCGTTGCTCTCCGCGCTTTGCCGTGACGTCGGTCTTTTTTCTTCCCGGAACCTTTCTTTCGTGCCGGGTTTCTGGGGGACGCAATTTATAGCCGTACCTATGCTGCGGCCTACTTCCAATACCGCAAAAATTTGAAAATGTATATTTTTTATATGGATTTTATTGCGTTTTTGTTGCTGTTTTCTTTTATTGTGAGCTACTTTATTGCTGAAGTAGCTTTGCTGCAGAAATTTGAAGGGGAAAGTTTTGTGTGAGGCTTTCCATTGCTCCTCCCCCTTTTCCTCTCTATAAAGCCCCATAGTTCTTTGCAGGGTTGGGCTTGTTTTTCTCTGAGTCCAGCTTCTTAACCTTCGGGATTATTTGCCTGCTGCAAAGCGCTTCTGTCTTTGTCTTATTCACTTGATTCTCTAAAGGTATTTTTTTGCTAGTTATTTTAGCTGTTTATTGTCTGGTGACTTCTGGTTTCCTTATAGATGGCGTCCTCAACCTCTGGTGCTGATGGTGACGATTGTAGAAGGAAAGGATCCTCCAAATGCAAGCATCTGTCTTGTTTAGACTGTAATACTCCCTTGCTCGATGGGTATGAGTTTTCCCAATGCCGTCAGTGCCGTGGACCCCCCGCGATGAGCCGTCTGTACGTGACATCGTCGTGTGGGTCAAGGAATATATGCAGGACTCCTTGCATGAAAACCGGGACTCCGTCTCGCAGATTTCCAAGAAACCTCGTGTGGATAAGCAGACTCTGGTTCCTATTGAAGATCTCCAGGTGATTGACAAGACGCTTTCATCTGATGATACCTTGGAAGATTCCAGCAGACCTCTCTTTCCTCTTGAGAAGATAAATAGGCTGCTGAAGTCCATCCAGTCAAGGGACCGTGATGTTGACGGGGAAGCCTCCTGTTCCACCTCTAGGGGACCTAGGGCTTTCAAAGTGGACGAGTCACTGGAAAGACTTATGCTTGCAGAATGGAAACTTCTGGAAAAACGTTCCATATATTCCAGGAGATTTAGAACCCTGTTCCCTATTGCGGAGTCCCAGCAGGATAAGTGGGGTCTCCCACCTAAAATTCATGTGGCAGTGGCCAAGTTGTCCCGTCGTACGGTGGTCTCGGTGGATGATGGATCTAACCTCCAGGACCTCATGGATAGATGCATAGAGAGTACTCTCAGGAAGGTTTACTCTCTGGCCTCCGGTCAGACTTCCGTGGCTATTGCCTCTAATGAAGTCTCAAGCAAGCTACGTGCTGATTTAGCGCAGCTTGCAAGAGACATCGACTCTGGAGTTTCCAGAGATGATCTACTAGCTTTTATGAGCTCCGTTTCCTTGTCGGCAGATTATTTAGCCGAAGCCTCCCAACATCAGTTAAGGCTGGCGGCCAAATCTTTGGCCCTTTCTACTGCAGCTAGAAGGCCATTATGTTTGAAACCCTGGAGAGCAGATAATGCCTCCAAATTCAACCTCTGTTCGCTACCCTTTGAGCCGGGTAAGTTTTTTGGCAAAGGCCTGGATGAGATTATGGAAGACCTTGCTGATAAAAAGGGTAAGACTCTGCCTCAGGCCTTTAGAGGCAGGTCAAGACCTTCCGGCCGAGGTAAGGTTATCAGCCTCAACCTAGACCTCAGTTCCAGAGACGTCCTAGATATCAGCCTAGGGGATCGGGACGAAGGTTTTCAAAGGATGAGGACCCGAGACTCCTGTTGGAGGTCGACTTTCCCAATTCTACACCGTCTGGCAGGAAAAAATTCAAGACCCTTGAGTCTTGCAGGTTGTTCAGCAAGATTACGCGATCGAGTTTCTTCATCCCCCTCAAGATCGATTCATCTTAATCCGCTCCCTTCCTGCGGTTCAGCAGGATATATTGGAGTGCTCCATTCACGATTACATCCGCAAGGGGGCCTTGGAAGAGGTCCCCCCCTTGGAAGAAGGTTTCGGGGTCTACTCCCCAGTTTTTCTGGTGCCAAAATCATCAGGCAACTGGAGAATGATTATAGACTTAAGATATCTGAATCGCTTCATAAAGAAAAAAACATTTTCGTATGGAGACCGTAAAGCCGTTACATCCTTTCTTCAACAGGGCAAAGTTTTTGTCACCTTAGATCTAAAGGATGCTTATCTGCATGTCCCAATATATCCTCTACACAGAAGGTTTCTCAGAATCGCCATTTCAGTCTCCGGCCACAGGAAGCATCTTCAGTTCGCAGCCCTGCCCTGGTTCCCCAGTGGGATCTCTCAACTGTTCTTTCAGGTCTTTGTGGTCCTCATTTTGAGCCTTTGGAGGATGTAGATCTTAAATTTCTTGCCTTTAAAACCACTTTTCTATTAGCCATCACTTCAGCCAAAAGGGTGAGTGAGCTCCAGGCTTTTTCCTCCAAGGAATCTTATATATCCTTTTTTGAGGGTAGGGTCCAACTTAGGTTTCTTTCTGGGTTTAACCCTAAGGTGCCTTCCCGTGCCAATATTAATCAATTAATTCCTTTACCCGTGTTCTTTCCTTCCCCTTCCTCTGAAGAGAAGAAAAAAACTGCACACACTAGTTGTTGTGAGATGTCTCTGGATTTATCTCTTACGTACATGGTCCTTTAGGAGAACCGAGAATCTCCTTGTCAACATGTATGGTAGAGACAAAGGTCTCAAGGCTTCCAAGCCTACCTTGTCTAGGTGGATCAAGGAGGCAGTCAAAGTCTCTTTTTTTTTGCTCAGGGGTTAGCTCCACACGAATTTTGTACAGCCCATTCAACCAGGGCTGAGAATTGGGCCTTACTGCTGGATCAGATCTGTGCAGCTGCTTCTTGGTCATCTCATCTAACCTTTATAAAGCATTATCGTCTAGATGTTCGGAGTTCTTTGGTGACTGCCATTGGTCAGTCAGTCCTCGGTGTTGTAGAGCAGGGAAACCCTCCCTAAGGGAATTACTTGCTATATCCCCATATTGTGCTGCTGTGGGACGTAAGGGAATCATTGATTATGATGTTAATCTGTTTTCCCTTAGTCCCAACAGCAGCCCATGCTTCCCTCCCTAAATTTAGAAATGTTTTACTTTATAACTTACTCAAGGGGGGGGAGGTCTCTTTGCCCTCTAATAGAGTAGCGTAGTCATGCATATTTTATGTTAATTAAAAGTTTCGCCTGTCCTACCAGCGCACAGGAGCAGGAATACCCCATATTGTGCTGCTGTTGGGACTTAGGGAAAACAGATTAACATCATAATCAACAATTATAACAGATTAATGCACAGATTACTATATATGAATTCAGTTTTTTTTTTTTTTTGCCATTACTGTACTGAAAAAGGCTTGTAATGTTCTACCTTGAACACACAGGTATGATCTATTGCAAACCTGCAATGAGCAGCAGTATAATGGCAGTGAGTGCTGCAATGGGTAGTAGGATTGTTGCTATTACTAACGCTGCAACCACCCCAAATGAACCATGTTCTGCTTCAATACGCTTCTGTAAATTCCTCCCTATCCTTTCCCTACAGTACAGCTCTTTCCCTGAACTTCTAGCAGTTGTTTTGGTTTTCTATCACTTTCCCTAGCGCCTGCTGACGTCTCTCCCTGCACGAAGTACGATGTGAAATGACTGAACCTAAAATGGCCGAGGGTTTTTTAGAGGGCTGTGACATCACAGGGCTAGCTGGCTGCTGATTGGCTGTACGCTTGGCATTGTGGGTGATCCCACATTCCCAGAGTCCCTCGCCCCTTTTCCTAACAAACATGTGCAGCAGCCATTTTATTAAAAAATGTGATTCGATACATCGAAGGTGAGGAAATTCGGAATCAAGGCAAATTGAAAATTTCTGGAAATTCAGATCGAATTCCACCTCATCAGCTTCGATTCGCTCATCTCTAATAGTGAGCATGTTTAACCCTTGTCCATTCACCTCAATGCTTTTATTGTAATCAGTAATTGGTTTTTGCTTTGGCGTTGCGGAGCCTAGCTCTGAAACAGTTGATGTGGCATCAGTGCGGATCGAACTAAGGATCAAAATGTCTTTTTATCCTTGTAGTCTAGGGTTCCACTGTGAATACTACCTGACTGCCCCTTTTTGAATTTTTCATTGACCAATGATTGTGGATCCCCTATCGATTTTTTTCCAGATGGTCCCACAAGCCTCTGTGTTATGTTGCACCAAAGCTTTAAAAAAGGGTATAGTACTGTAGTAGTCGTCTACTTTCAGGTTATAGCCATTCTGTAGAAATGGGCTCATCAACTCCCAAACAATTCTACCACTTGACAGATAGGATGGACAGGAGGGATTTAGTTGGCTATCCTTTCCCTCATATATGTGAAAAGCTGATGTGTATCCTGTAACTATCATACATTTTGTAGAGTTTTATTCCAAACCTTGCCCTATTGGATGGAATAATCAAGAACAGGATGTAAACAAATGCAAAGCATGGCAGGATGATGCTAGGCTGAAGGTTACTGAGCAGACAGGAGTCATTTCTAGATGTCCAGGGCTTGTGATTTCTTTGTCTTCCGTCTTGTCACCAAGAAGTCCAGTGACCTGATTCAGTTTTATGTATGATTTTTAACCAGGTTATAAAAATGAAGAATGAGCAGTGATATACCTAGAGAAAGTAATGCCTGAGGCAAAACACCTGTAACAGAAGATCCCTCACTCTGGTGCTGACATCCTTTTCTTTACTTGAGCGTACTTTATTGAAAGTTAACCTTGCAGGTCATGCGACAACCCCATCCTTATGCAAGATCTTACAACATATGAAAATGGAAAGAAAACACAAGTAAAATGTTTAACCCCCCTAAAGTATGTAGCTTATGCGGTGACCAGATGGAAGGTAACGCTGCAGTTGGGATTGCGGGGTGCAAACAGCGCAGACTTGTCACGGTCTCTGGGCACGAGGGCGCAGCACTGGTGCTGTCCCACGTTACCACCACTGGTACCGGTGATGAGGGGGCTGCACAAATGTTGGTGGTGATTGTTCCCCCGGGGCGCTTCCCCTATACTGTGCCGACTGGTGGTGTTTGGGGCGCCCTGATGTTGTCGGTGCAGAGTCAGACACAGAAACGGTTGTAAAGTTGAACTTTTACTTCCATGGGTGTGGAGGCACAAATGCTTAAACAGTTTCTTCAATAGAAAACAACGGGGTACGCCTGGTGACACAGCAAAGTCCTGGGGTGCAGGGTAGACTTGATGAAAGGTGTTCCTAGCCCTTATACTTCAGTGTTACAGCCCTAAGGTGCGTCTGGGCTCCTATTTGGCTCATAGGAGGATGCCCACCATGATACTAGTACATAATATTCCCCACTCACGTTATGTGGTCCTGATAGCTCAGAGTTTCGGGGTGCAATAGTCAGGGTGGCAGGATATTCCACAGGTCTGGCCTTGGCCCCTGGATCCTGTGATACTGGCTATGGAGCACGTGTTCCAGAATGTTCTCTCCACAGTCTCAGGCTGACAAGATAATGATGCTTGACTTCCTTCAGGGCGATGGCTAGGCAGACAGGGGACAGGATCTTCTGAATAGCTGGAGTATGTCAGCTCTCCAACCTTCCTGGGCCTTTCTAGGACTTGAGATTATTTTTTATTATTATGCTAACTTTATGAAACAAGCCACAGGAGATGTCTGGTGTGACTGTAGGCGGAGGTCATGGTAGCATTGGCAATATCAGTGGCAGTAAAGTATGATGGACCTGGCCACAGGAGATGATGTCTTGATGCATAGGGCTGGCAGGCAGCATCAGCAGAGCAGTAAATGGAACATGATAACGGGAGACAATGGCAGATCTATTCATTGGTATCAGCCAGAGGTGTGTGAAAATCCACATGGATCCATGCATGACATATTTTTACAAAAGTAATTTTTTCCATCCTTGGCGCTGGACAGTTTTGTCTACCTTGGTGTTAGTTATCAAGCTACCCATAGCACTCAATACCCTCTCAGCCTTACTCATAAGGCTGGACAAAAAAAACACTTATTGCAAAATGGGCTAACTCCTACACACACTCTAGTCTTCTAGTCCAGGTGTTCATGGTGTCAAGGTTTTCTGCCGGAGAAGACAAACAATCTTGGTACAACTGTACCAGATTGCGCAACCGATGGGAGTCAGTTACCTGCTCGGTGTCCGATTAGAGCTGTAAAGTAAAAAAAATTTGTTTCAACATATTCTATGATGGTTGCTGCTGGTGCTACTGATTTTCCTTTTACTACTCCCCAGTTGTAGTCGGTGGGGAGCCATCTGGCAGGATACTTTTTGCAGGATACAGTCACAGCATTGGAGGGAACATTATTGGATGGAACATGAAGGCTTGGAGTAGTAGTAGTTTTTAAAACAGCAGTAGTCATTATGGATTATGAACTTAACCAATTCCCTGTCTTAAAGGGAATCTATCATTAAAAAAAAACACTTTTAAGCTAATGGCAAGTTGGAATGACCTTTAAAAAGGCCATTGTTCTCCTACCTTTCATTGTCTCCTCCCAGCCGTTTCTGTAAAAATCCGTTTCTTCAATTATGGAAATGAACCTCACAGAGCAACCATTGCGTCATCGCTTGTCACCACCCATTAGTCTGTTGTGGTCACTCCCATCTTGATCTTCTCTGTATTTTCTTTCTTCTATTTTCTTCGTCGCAGCACTGGACCGCCATAATTTTCCAGTGGTCTTTCACAAGAGGCGCAGTAGGGACCACCGGAAAATGGCAGCCTGTCATGCGCAGTCACTGCCATCTAGCGCTACGTCAGAGGAAGTAGAAGAGAAGACCAAGATGGGAGTCACCACAACAGACTAATGGGCAGTGACAAGCGATGACGTGGTTGGGTGCTCGCTACCAAGGAGGAACGCCCCGGGTGCTCCGTGAGGATCATTTCCATAATTGAAGAAACAGATTTTTACAGAAATGGCTGGGAGAAGACAACAATGAAAGGTAGGAGAAGAATGGCCTTTTTAAAGGCCATTCCAACGTGCCATTAGCTTAAAAGTGTTTTTTTTTTTTTTTTTTATATAACTGTAATTTTATTGAAAAATTTTTCATTAACAAGGAATAAAGAAAAAACAAAAAAGCAATAATAATCAAACAAACAGGAAGCATTGAGGTAAATAGAGGCTATCTGCCTCCTCCCCCTTAAGCAATATGCATTTAAATTAAGCAGTGAACAAGGGAGGGGGGAATGGAGGGGTTAAGAAGACAAGGGTAGGACCAAAGGGAAGGGGGGGGAGGGAAGGAGAGGACTAGAGATCAGAGACCCTGTAATGTACAATACATGTCCCAGGGTGCCCAAATAGCCCCAAAGGCTTCCCGTGAATTATGTAGGCCAGCAGTCAGGTATTCAAGACTCCTCACATCCTTCATTCTAGCCACAAGCTCAAGACTAGATGGGGGACTCACCTTCTTCCAGTTTCTAGCTATGAGAGTTTTAGCTGCAGTACAAAGATGCAAGAAAAGCCTGGATGACTTATTGCTCAGGTGTCTGGGGGGAAGGTTCAGGAGATAAAGAAGAGGGTCAAGAGGAACCTCTTGCAAAAAGAGAGCAGTCGTCAGAGTCCTGACCTCCCTCCAAAAACCGAGGATGAGAGGGCACGTCCAAAAGATATGGTGCAGGGTACCCACCGCAGCTCCACAGCGCCAGCACCATGGGGGAACTAATGGGTTTAAAGTATGAAGGAGAGCCGGAGTATGATACCAATGCATCAACAGCTTATACTGCGTTTCCCTAAACGTAATGCACTGAGATGATTTCTGGGCCCGAGACCATACAATCCGCCACTGTTCCTGGGAGATGGGTTTACCCACCGCCTCCTCCCATTTAAGCATATAGCGATGATTAACAGGAGAGCCTGTAGTTTGTGAGTTAAGAAGTTGGTAAATAGAGGATATAAAGCCCCTAGTTGACGTGCCTGCACGGCAAATCTTTTCAAAAGCGGTGGGAAGTGACACCTTAAGAGACCCATAGAGGGAGCGGACAAAGTGAACCACCTGCAAGTAATGGAACCATTCAGTACCTGGCAGGTTTTGATTAGCTGTAAGATAAGCAAAGGACCTGAGTTCCAAGGTTCCAGGGTCAACCATATCAAAAGTGTTTTTTTTTAATAATTTAGCAACTACTAATAAATCTCTTCCTAGGCTACTGCAGAGCTGAGGGGACCTGCAATGTACCTGATGGTGGTGGTAGTCTTTCCCTGGGGCATGTCCTAATGATCTTCAACCAAATGGGGATCTGAGTGCTACGTAAATCTATGTACATTTAACATGGTAAATGCAAAACGGTGCACCGTAGCTCAGCATTGTCCACTGGGATTGCATAATTCCAGCTTCAACCTAAACCAGCCTCAGCAAATATGTCCTTGGGGGTTGTAGAAGTTGCAGATAATATCCATCAGTGGTACTGGATCCTGTGATGACTCTAGAAGTTGCAGCAGCCCATTGGCAGGAACCATGGAGACTGGGAGTAGTAGTAGTAGTAAACAACAGTGGTCATGGTGGCTTATGGACTCAACCAATTCCTCCTGGGCTGGTGCGAAGCTGAGGGGGCCTGCAATGTATCTGATAGTGTTCCCCTGGGGCACTTTCTAATGGCCTTCAGCCCTCCTGAGCCAGATGGGGGTCGGAGTGCCCATGATATTATTGCAGGAATTGAAACTCAGGAGGCCTGTGGTTGCAAGCAACAGATCATATATAACTTTACTAAATAACAATGCAGTAAGGCAACCAACAGGTTCCTTAATAATGGAGGTACAGTTCTTTCGCAGAGGCTCACTGTAGGAATGGGTTGAGCTTGATAGATGGTAGCTCCATCAACCTGCAGGTTAGTCTTTCTCTCTCTATAGCTTGGTAGGGTCAGTGCTTTAAGCACCTGGTCAAAAGAGTCTTTAGACTCCACAAAATGGCATTTGACTATCTCCTGAGCTTGTCCTGCCTTTTGGCTGAAGGCAGCTGTTTATTCCCTGTCTCAGGACTGCAGCGCAGTTGCAGTAGTTCTCTGTCACAGTTCAGCTCACGTACACCCTTCCACTATGGAGGATGGAAGAAGACACTCATTCTCCTTCCACTTTTGAGAACTTGCTGGATGGAAGCTACCACTAACTCAGTTTCTCCCTATTCACAGTGGACCATCCCATTTAAGGGGGCAATAACCAGTTACATATAAAACTAAGGATGTTTTACATATCAGTATGGTAAATGCAGAATAAACAGTGCACCAGTGTAAAACTGCATGGCAGCACTTCACTTTACACTCATGAAATGAGGATGAGAGAGCAGAAGCACGGACTTGCCCTAGTGAAGTTTGGGCTGGGAGGTGGCCCAGTAGGGAAGAAACAGACGTCAAATAGGCCCTGTCTGGTGTTGGTACTGGGTATGAACAAATGGGGTGGTGTGACTACTAGTCCCTGGCCTTGTTGTGTTTATGCCCTGACACCACTGCCACTAAAAACATTGACCCAAAGGTCGATGAAAGCAATGTACTGTCCCTGCCCATAATTGCCTCTTCCCATGTTAATGGCGTTGGAACCTTTTTCCACACAGACATATCGAAGGACAGGCCCACATTCTCCAATAAATGGCTATATAAGGAAGGGACAGTTTTCCTAGGGAAGTAATGGTAGATAGGTATGCTCCATTGAGGTTGAGCACATGGCATTAGTTGGAGGAACCTAGTGGAATCTTCTAAGTGGTAAAGCAGTGACTGTACTGCCAGCAACTTGGCCAGATGCAAGTTAAGTTGTTGAGCCGCAGTATGACTGGGCACATGTTGCTGTTTCCTGGACACACATTCCCTTATGGATGTCTGACTTTGGCATGGAAGAGAAGGAGGAGGAGGAGAAAAAAGATGATGATGATGATAAAGATGACCATGTACTAAGTGTGATGTAGCCTGCTTACAGGGAAGATGATGGGAGAAGTAGTAGGATGGTCTTGCTCATTTCCCCTGCCAGTGTCACTGCCAATTCTATTTTGCCAAATGGTGATGCCTTTTCATGTCAGTATGGAGTGACCTAGTTCCTACTGCAGCATCCCAGAGTGCTACTGCTTTAAGTGTTTGTCTTTTGTGCCTCTGGGTTGTGTTGGTATGTCCTGTCCTCTGTGTTCTATGTTCTATGTTTTGTATATATTGTTTTGCAGCTTTCCCTTGTTATTTTCCCCCTCTGTGTTCAAACCTTTCCCTTGGTTCAGCCCTGGCCGATCACAGACCACTGGGCAGGGTTCTAGGAGACCTTGGTCTCCAGGGTGACCATTGAGTGCTCAGTTCAGTAGAGACGAGTTTCCTGTTTAGCTGTGAGCAGTTGTGTTCCTGCATTGAGCAGAGGTACTGTACTTGTAAGCACTGAGACTTCATATTATGAACAGGAACAAAGCCTCTAAATACTCTGTACTACACTGCCTGGCAGAGACCACCAATCCTGTGTGCACTGTCTACTCTAAAACTAAGACCCTACGTAGTGAAACGCAGCAAAAAATGACGAAGAAAAAACGTAGCAGAAACGCAGCGTTTTTCATTGTATTTTTGCACCGTTTTCCTATGCAGACTTTCTGTCCCTATCATAACTATACGGAAAACGTCAGCGTTTCCACAGGTATAATTGAGTGTTTTTTTCCACAGCAGATTTTTTTCTGCAATGTATGGATAGGATTAGCCAGAATCCCATCCACTTTGCTGGTAGTGTAAAATGCTGCCTTTTTGCAACGTGGAGCCCTGGCCTAAGGGTAAGTTCACACTCATTTTCTGCAACCATTTTCTGATGAATGTACCTAATCAACAGAGAGTCTCGAGCTGTGGCATCTGTGGCTGAATCAGCTGCCGCATCTGTGATAAGATCAAGCAGGATGTTTATTTTTTCAGGGTCCTACTGCGATCTCTGCCTCTCATTGAAAACAATGGGAGGTAAAATCTGGGTGGAAACCACCGCCAATTCCGCTGCAAATTCCTCTGTGTAAACTTGCCCTAAGAGTATGTTCACATGAGGAATTTGATGATGATTTGAATTCAATGGGAGGCAGAGATCGAAGCAGGACACTGGAAAAATAAATGCCCCATTCGATCTTATTGCAAATTGCGCAGCTGATTCAGCCACAGAACCCACAGCACGAGTTACTCTACTTATTAGACCTTCATTTCAGCTTAATCTAAAAGTAAAAAAATAAATCAACACACTCAAATAGAAATTTTGAATTGCTGTAAAACTTGTCCTGCAGTTATGCCTCAGGCAGATCAGCAAATTGCTACAAGTGTGGTCTGATAAGACACTAGGTCTTACCACAAGAGAGCATAAAATTTCTTGCCCCACAATCCTGTAAAAAGACTCCCAGAGGCTACTTTTGGGTAGTGTGCCTATTGGTGGAAGATTATTGACTACTAGATATGCTGTGTACAGGCTCTGGATGGCCTAGATGGACCACCAGTACAGAGGATCATTTGATCCATCAACAAGCATCAGCAGTTCCCACAGTTTCCTTGTCCACCATCCAGACACAGGGGGCACCTTCATTACACCCCTTTTTCTGCCAGGACCATTCCAGGTGCTTAGCAGAAGGAAATTTGATGTCACAGCACCCATTATGTGTCCTGCCATTGACAATAGCCACTGTCGCCTTAGTTTGCAGTGGTGTCATGAATGAGAAACTTGGACTGATATGGACTGGAACCATACCTTCTTTAGTGACAAATCCAGGTTCTGTTTGGAGTCCAACGATGGTCAAGTTAGAATGTGAAGGCTTCAAGGTGAGCACTTCAATCCTGCCTTTGCTGTGTAGTGACACACTGCCCCCTGCTGGATGATGATCTTGGGACACATTGTATAAAGACAGTCAGTCACCCTTAGCAGTGATACGAGGACACCAACAACTCACTGATATGTACTGGACATCCTGCAGCCACATGTGCTGTCTCTCATGGCAGGGCAGACATCTCTAATTTTTCACAAGGCTAATGCTTGCCCACATACAGCAAGTGTTATCCAGGAATTTTGTCACCAGATTGCAACAATTCCTTGTCCTGCTCGGTTGCCACATTTATCACCAATACAGCATTTATGGGACCTGCAGGATCTACAGACCTAGCAACATCTGTGATGAGAAAATGTACCGCAGGTCTCCACAACCAACCATATCTCATCTGGTATCCAGGCTAGAGTCTCCCAACAGGGTCCTAGAGCCTCCACTTAACTTCTCCTTTCACAATAATATTGCAGTTACTTCTATATATCATCATTACAGTCGCACTGAGAAAGCTTCATTCCAGTACAACTCCTTCTAGGTGCGGTGTTTTTTTTTATTTTGTCAATGAATGTATTGTATATGCGATCGCTATATGGGGTCATATGGGGTTTTGATCCTAGATGAGGGATTGGAATTCTGCCTTGCTCAAAGCCTTCAGAAAGCTTAAAGCTAGTTTTATCACCTTGCACAATAATAACATATAAGCCGGGAGTAATTTCTTTGGAAAAGTTCCACTTCCTTGTTCCTTCATTCTTTATTCAGTAAATTGTTTTCTGCTTATCTTGAGATTACATTTCCCGATCACTTCTACATGGTGGATCAATGAAAATACATTTCCCTTGTGTCCCACCAGCAGCACAATGATGATATTTCTGTGCCTGTGTTACTGATGGATTGCTTACTATAAATAGTTAAATTCTTTAACAACCCGAAGGGAGAAAGACCCCACCCCCAACTGTGTTTTTTTCTGTCCTGTGGACATGAACAGTTTGTTCGGGGAGGGGGTCTTTTTTTCCCTCTTCATTTCTTATTTAATATTATTTATTTTAGTTTTTTGTCTACCCCCATCTTACCTTGGTGGTCTTACCTTGCTGGGGGTTCTTGACGGTCGTTTGTAGTGCGGGGAAGCTCCAGGATACACCTCCAGGGAGCCTAAGGCCTTCCAAGTGGATAGCACACTGGAGAAGTTAATGGTAACAGAGTAGCATCCTGAAACATCCTGAAAAGGTTTTCTTTTTTCCTCCCCAGGTGCCTTTTCCTTGTTAAGGAAGAGCAATTTGAAAATGTGGTTCCCCACCCAAGGTGGACATGGCTGTAGCTTAACTGTCCAAGCTTGCCATAGTGCCAGTGGAAGATGTATCTAATCTGCACCATCCAATGGACAGGAGGGTGGAGTGCTTACTAAGATGCTATTACTCAGCTGCCTTGGCTCAAACTTCAATGGTTGTTGTATCCAATAAGTTGGAAGGACCTGTTACAAGTTAAGAATGATATTGCTCCTGGGGTCCCCAGAGATGATCTCTTAGCATCAAGTGGGTACGGAAAGTATTCAGACCCCTTTAAATTTTTCACTCTTTGTTTCATTGCAGCCCTTTGCTAAAAGCAAAAAGGTTCATTTTATCTCATTAATGTACACTCAGCTCCCCATCTTGACAGAAGAAAACAGAAATGTAGATATTTTTGCAAATTTATTAAAAAAGAAAAACTGAAATATCACATGGTCATAAGTATTCAGCCCCTTTGCTCAGTATTGAGTAGAAGCCGCTTCCTTTTGAGCTAGTACAGCCAGGAGTCTTCTTGGGAATGATGCAACAAGTTTTTCACATCTGGATTTGGGGATCCTCGGCCATTCTTCCTTGCAGATCCTCTCCAGTTCCGTCAGGTTAGATGGTGAACGTTGTTGGACAGCCATTTTCAGGTCTCTCCAGAGATGCTCAGTTGGGTTGAGGTCAGGGCTCTGGCTGGGCCAGTCAAGAATGGTCACAGAGTTGTTCTGAAGCCACTCCTTTGTTATTTTAGTGTGTTCTTAGGGTCATTGTCTTGTTGGAAGGCGAACCTTCGGCCCAGTCTGAGGTCCAGAGCACTCTGGAAGAGGTTTTCTTGGCCGCATTCATCTTTCCTTCAATTGCAACCAGTCGTCCTGTCCCCCATAGCATGATGCTGCCACCACCATGTTTCACTGTTGGGATTGTATTGGGCAGGTGATGAGCAGTGCCTGGTTTTCTCCACACATACCGCTTAGAATTAACGCCAAAAACGCAATCTTCGTGTCCTTCATGTATTTTTTGGCAAACTCTATGCAGGCTTTCATGTCTTGCACTGAGGAGAGGCTTCCTTCGGGCCACTCTGCCATAAAGCCCCGACTGGTGGAGGGCTGCAGTGATAGTTGATTCTGTGAAACTTTGTCCCATCTCCCTACTACAGTGATCTTTGGGTTCTTCTTTACCTCTCTCACCAAGGCTCTCCTCCCACAATTGCTCAGTTTGGCTGGACGGCCAGGTCTAGGAAGAGTTCTGGTTGTCCCAAACTTCTTCCATTTAAGGATTATGGAGGCCACTGTGCTCTTAGGAACCTTGAGTGCTGCAGAAATTCATTTGTAACCTTGGCCAGATCTGTGCCTTGCCACAATTCTGTCTCTGAGCTCCTTGGGCAGTTCCTTTGACCTCATGATTCTCATTTGCTCTGACATGCCCTGTGAGCTGTGAGGTCTTATATAGACAGGTGTGCGCCTTTCCTAATCAAGCCCAATCAGTTTAATTAAACACAGCTGGACTCCAATGAAGGAGTAGAACCATCTCAAGGAGGATCAGAAGGAAATGGACAGCATGTGAGTTATATATGAGTGTCACAGCAAAGGCTCTGAATACTTATGTCCATGTGAGATTTCAGTTTTTCTTTTTTAATACATTTGCAAAAATATCTACATTTCTGTTTTTTTTTTTCTGTCAAGATGGGGCACTGAGTGTACATTAATGAGAAATAAAAGGAACTTTTTTGCTTTTTGCAAATGGCTGCAAAGAAACAAAGAGTGAAAAATTTAAAGGGGTCTGAATACTTTCCGTACCTACTGTATATCAACTTGGCAGTTGATTTTCTACTCAATGCTTCTTTCCAACAGATCAAGTTGGCTTCTAAAGCTATGGCACTTTTTACAGCCGTACACAGCCCTTTATGCAATGAAGGAACCCATGAGGAACCTGCCCACAAAGGCTTACAATCTGAGGGAAGGGGGATAGAGACAGTAGGTAATGCTACAAACTGTGCATATGGTGGTGTGGTGGCAGCAGGATTATTGGAGGTTGTAGGCTTGCCTGAAGATATGAGTCTTCAGAGTCCTCTTTAAGCTTGTGATTGTGGGGGACAATCATATGTGTTATGGTAGTGCATTCCAGAGCATAGGGGATGCATGGGAAAAGTCTTGGAGGTGGTTGTGTGAAGAGTGAATAAGAGCTAAGAAGGAGTTCTTGAGAGAATCATAGAGTACATGTGGATAGGTTGTAGGAGATTAGGTCAGAGATGTATGGAGGGGATAGGTTGTGTATAGTCCTGTATGTCAGCATTAGCATTTTCAACTCTATTTTCTGTGCGATGGGTAGTCAGTGAAGGGCTTGGCAGGGGGGACAGGCTGATGAAAAGCGAGCGGTAGAGTTAAAGGTGGACTGGAGAAGAATGAGAGCATTTGCTAGGAGGCCATAGAGAAGGGTGTTATAATAGTCTAAGCAGAAGATTACAAGGGAGTGAATTAGCAATTTTGTAGTATCAGGATGAGGAAAGAGCAAATACGATGAATGTTCTTGAGTTGGAGGCAGCAGTAGGTGTTGAGGGCTTGGATGTGAGGCTGGAAGGATAATGCAGAATCAAAGCTTACCCCGAGACAACAGACTTATGGGACTGAGGTAAGTGTGGCACCTTTAACTTTGATAAATGAGCAGGTCCGACTGGGTGTCTTTTGGAGAAACTCATGCGCACCGCAGCAAAAAAACAACTGAAATTGTGTGTTTTTGTTGAAGTAGACCTACCAGAGAGGACTGTAATATACTGGAGAGGAATTTGAGGCGGACATCTGCCTCGAATCTGTGGCAAGATCGAACAGGATGCTTTTTTTTCAGCGTCCTGCTCCAATCTCTTCCTCCCATAGTGCCCCATTTCCTGGCCCCCACACAGCATAACATCCCATTTACACACTATAGTGTCCTACAGTGGCCCCTTCATACAGTATAATGTCCTACAATAGCGCCTTTACATAATATAATGTCCCATAGTGGCTCCTATGGTGTTCAGCAGAACCCAAAATTTTGGGGGTTCACCACCCATGAACAATTAATATACTCTGAAGAGTAAAATGATCACACATCCAGGGGAGTTGATCAAACATAAATAACAGTGTTACTCACCTCTCCTAGGCTCCCTGCTGGGAGCTTTTTCAATTACATCCTAGATGTGGATTACGCCGGAGTCATTATGCTTCGGCCTGACCTGTGTGACATATATGACGTCATTGAATAGGCCCGATGACAACAAGGAGTCGCGCGGAGCCCAGGAGAGGTGAGTAACATTGCTTTTTATGTTTGATCACCTCCCCTGGAATTCCGATCATTATACTATGGAGTCTGAAGAGACCCCAGACTATAATAATATCAGTTTCAGTTTGGACACAAAGTGAGGAGGTGATGTGTGAGTAGGAGATGCTGAATGTTTGATTGGTGAGGTATGAAGAGATCCAGTAGAGGGTCAAGTCTGTAATGCCAAGGGTTGAGAGTGTTTGTAACAAGAGGAAGTGGTCAACTGTGTCAAAGGTAGAGGAAAGGTTTATAAGGAGGAAAAACAGAGTAGTGCTGTTTGGCTTTGGCATGTCATTTGTGACTTTGGTTGGGGCTAGAGATGAGCGAATATTTCAAAAATTTGATTTGACCGATTCTCCAAAGTTTCCAAAACTATTCGATTCCAAAACTATTTCCTGGCTGCATAGAGCCTGTATAGAGCCTGTATAGTAGTGAAGAACGCTGTGCCTTGCAGTAACACACATAGGGAGTCTGCTGTGGTTGTGAAACAATACTGTGAGTCAGTGTGACAAGTACATGACAGGTGTCGCTCTTAGAACCACTGCACACTTCACTTATTAGGCCAGTTACGGGGCCAAAACTGACCAACTCACTCAAGTGTGAACTCAGCCTTACAGATCGATGTTAGTGCCAGGTATAAAGAACCATGCAGAGGCCTAAGATCCTACTGTAGCGTGAAAGAGTGCACTCCTTTTACACCGTCGTCTGCTGATACCACATTGATATTTACAGAACCTGTTCCATTAAACACTTATACAAGTAGAGCCACCCTGAGAGAGTGGAGAGGGTGTCAGCAGTAAGTTTGTGTTGACGTCAGAACAATAAACCCCCCAAAAAATGGATCCTGTCTGTTGAGCATCCGCCTTGACTCAGGATTTGGTCAGTAATCTCAGTATTGCTGATGCCAAAAAAAAAAAAAAAAAAAGGAGTGGATCCAAAACAGAGATGACACGTGAATGGAATATTTGCATGTCTTCTGTGTTTTGTACCCACTCCTGCTTTTGGCTACCAAATCATAAGCCAATTCTGATGGGACCATACAGGCCTTACAGCTGCTACACAGACAGGATCTTTTGTGCATCTAATTTTTTTCCTTCTGATAGATCAGAAAAAGGGTAAAATAAATGACGATGTCTAGGCCAAAAACGCAAAATAGTGGCCCAGTCATGGAGTGGGGAGGGTGGAAACAGCATGAGAAGTGACATAGTGTTGAGGTAGCAGCAGCATGAGGAAGCTACAGAGTGGCAAGGTGACATAATGTGGAGGTGGCAGCAGCATGAGGAGACCATAGAGTGACCCAGTGGGGAGTTGGGTGGCACAAACAGTACCCACTGACGATGGTGGCTGTAAGAAAGAGCACTTGGCATCAGATGTGTGGCATCAGGCAGGTGGCAGCATCAGAATAGTAGCTGAGACAGGTAGCCAGAAGAAACCGGTCTCTTTTATCAGGATTTGGGTGAGGCAACATGGATGATTTAATCTGCTGCATCAGGCATTGGTGGGTGGAAATCCTGGCTGATCCACGCCTGATTCATCTTGACAAATGTCAGTCGCTCCAAATTTTGGGTGGACAGGTGAGTTCTCCTAGGGGTAACTATAAACCCCGCCACACTAAACACCCCCTCTCATGCCACTCTAATGGCCAGGCAGGACAGCTTTTCCAGGACAAGCTCGGCTAGTTGCAGCAACAAATCCAATTTGGCTGCCCAGTAGTCCAGCAAATGTTTATAGACGGGTGACAGGGTGCACTCCAAGTACGCCACCACCTGCTGGTTAAGGTTCTGCTCTGTGTCTAGCTGCTGGTGAGTAGTTTCTTCACTATGCGGGTGAAGAAAGCTGCTCATCAGCAACTCTAGACTCAGGCTGCCACTGATGGAGCCGATACTGCCCCTGCCACCCACAGCAGCCATGGCAGTGCAAGGTGAGCGCCTAGGGCCCCTCTGGTCAGATCTGCGAGAGGATGTGTTGCATAGTTCTGTCGCAGAAGAAGCTTGAGAGTAGATTATATGGGATAATCTGCATTTATTTCTTTAGAACATGAGGTAAACAGCATCAAGACTTTAACACAGCAAAACTGAAAGTAAAAAAACTTTTTCTATAGAGAGATAGAAAGCAAGGTACAAGTCTCACATAGCATACCATTACACTCTATTCAGCATATAACACTAATAACATCGCCATCTACTGACAGATAGATGTAAACTCCTCCTGCACACAAATAAGTCTATCTGTTGCATATATATGTATATAGTATATACCAACACCCTTTCTCAACAGTAAGAACTTATTCAGTTAAATATAATCTCTTCATCAGTCTCTGGTGTCTTTCAGCACTCAACGCCTTTGTGAAAATATCTGCTGTCACATCTTCAGTTGGGCAGTATTCTAAATTCAGAATTCCTTGTTCCTGATGATCCCGTAAGAAATGAAACTTCACATCAATGTGTTTAGTTCTGGGATTAACTCTTTCCATCTGAGCAAGAACAAGACATCCTTGATTGTCTTCATGTAACGTTGTTGGTCCTAACTGTTGTTGTCCTAAGTCTCTTAGTAGTTGTCTTAACCAAAGAACTTCTTGACTCGCATGAGCGGCGGCTACATATTCTGCTTCTGTAGACGATAGTGTTACTATAGATTGTTTTTTACTAGTCCAACTAATTGGTCCGCCCGAGAGTAAGAAAAGATAGCCACTGGTAGATTTTCTATCAATTGGATTTCCAGCCCAGTCTGCATCAACATATCCAGTTAAAACGCATTCATCACTTGCAGGTAGTTTCAGTTTAACGTTGCTAGTTCCTTTCAGATAACGTATTACTCTCTTTACAGCTTTCCAATCCATTTCATTGGGGTTTGACACTTTTCTGCTCAAAATTCCTACTGCTGCTGCAATGTCTGGCCTTGTAACAGTCGCTAAATATAGTCATTTTCCCATTGCTTTTCTGTATAGCTCATTATCTGGTAACATATTTTGTTCACTTTTAATTTCCTTCAGATAATTAGTTTCCATTGGAGACTTTACTGGTTTCGCATCCTTCAGTCCAAATGTTTCTATTATATCTTTGATCATGTGATTTTGGTTAAGTTGGAAACTCCCATCTTCTTCTCTTTCTATCTGTATCCCTAGGTAATGCTTCACATTTCCCAGATCTTTGATCTCAAAGTGTTGATCCAAAATTTTCCGTATTTCAGCTTCATCCCTTTCTCTTTCAAAACAAACTAAAATATCATTAACATATATCAGTACATAGATCCATCTGTCATCTAGTTTCTTTGTGTATAGACAGGGATCCGCTTTGCTTCTTAGAAAATGTTCATTTATGAGCACTTCAGTGATTTTATCATTCCACGCTTTAGCGGCTTGTTTTAAACCGTATATACTTTTCTGTAGCTTACAAACCATGTTTGGTTTCTCTTTATCTTTGAATCCTGGAGGTTGTTCCATGTAAATTTCTTCTGTTAAATCTCCATTCAGAAATGCTGTCTTTACATCCAGATGTTTCAATTGCATTCCTTTAGTAGCTGCAACCGCAAGCAAAGTTCTGATTGTAGTATGCTTGACAACCGGAGCAAATGTTTCATCATAGTCTTCTCCGTATTTTTGAGAATAACCTTTAGCTACGAGTCTTGCTCGGTATTGTTCAGCAGTGCCATCTCTTTGGTATTTAACTTTAAAAACCCATTTACATCCTATAGCTTTTCTCCCTTTTGGTAATTCTGTCAGTGTCCATGTCTTTGAATCATGCATGGATTTCATTTCTGTTTCTGTAGCCTTTATCCACTTATTGGCCTCTTCTTCTGAAAGTTGAGATATATCCTCCCAAGATGTAGGTTCATATACTTTATTTGTACTTGCCTTGTATGAAAGACGTACAGGTGGTTTTTCTTTGTTTTCTCTCATTTAACGTCTTGGTTCTGTGTCTGTCTGTAGTTCTATCTCTTCACTTTCAGTATTTTGAACTTTATCAATTTCAACTTCTTTCTCATCATATGTTCCTGCACTTATATCACTGTTGTCTCTCTCATTTCTCATTTCCAGTGATGTCATAATGTTATCATTTAGATCTTCAATGAATGTTACACTGAGGCCCTACTTCAATTCCATAATGACTTCAATGACTTTCACCCGACCATCAACCTTAAACTTAGCTATTCAGGGAGTGAAATTCACTTTCTGGATACCACAATATACATTAAAGACCACCGGCTACTCACATCAATATACCACAAACCCACAGACAGAACGGCCTACCTGAGAAACGACAGCTTCCACCCCAAGCACACAAGACAATCTATAATCTACAGCCAGGCTATACGATACAATCGTATTTGCTCCGACAAAACAGACCTGGACAAGCACCTCCTGGATCTGAGGATGAAATTTCTCAGATTGGGATACAAACCAAAAGTGACAGACGGCCAATTAAACAAAGCAGCAGCCATTAACAGAGACAGTCTGCTCACATATAGAGAGACGCAGAAAGATGCCCGAGTGCCCCTAGTAGTCACCTACAACCCACAGCTGGAGATCCTACGAAGGATTGCCAAGGAGCTCCAACCTGTGCTGCATAGGGACAACAGACTCAAGGACATATTTCCAGTCCCCCCTCTCCTCTCCTTTCGACAACCACCAAACCTGAGGCGCATTATCGTCCGGAGTGCCCTGAAGGCCCCAACTGAAAATGGCACCTCACCTTGCCTACATAAAAGGTGCATGACCTGCAAGCACATCCACACCGCTGACAGTGTACCTATCCCTCAGTCACAACAGGTGCACAGAATTAGGGGAACATTTTCCTGCAGGTCTTCCAATGTGGTGTACCTCATAATGTGTGTGCAATGTCCCACCACAGGCCTCTATGTGGGGGAAACAGGGCAGAGACTCAGTCAAAGAATGAACTCACACAGATCCACCATTAATAACAGCAGAACCGATCTCCCAGTGGCCGCACATTTCTCCGGAGAAAACCACTCTATTGAAGATTTGCGGGTTGTGGTTTTAATGGGACATTTTAAGACACAGGAGAAAAGGAAAGAAATGGAGTATAAATTTATGCAAAAATTTCAAACTCTGCAATTTGGACTTAATATTCATGCCAGCTTCATGTCACACTATGTTTGAACCATGAACTGAACTCAATATTCATGCCAGCTTCAAATCACACTATGTGTGACCTGTGAGGGTCACAAATCACCTCCTGATAGCAAACAGATAACAGCAAGAATTACTGATCCCTCCGTCACGCACCACAAGTTTCCAGACTGTTTTTTTTGACCTGTTGTAAATAACTTCTCTACTTAGATTGCAATTTTTTTTTAAGGACTCTAAAATGCTTTGAAAACCATGTGTATAAAAATCTGTTAATTTTCAGTTCTTGTATCACACCATGTCTGATGAAGGGAGCGAGCACTCCTGAAAGCTTACTTATAAATATACTCAGTTAGCCTCTAAAAGGTATCGCCTGATTTCTTCACTCTTCCACTGTTACTCACCGTAACTCTGTCTTTTTTAGGATCTAGGATTCTGTATCCTTTGCAGTTGTCACTATATCCAACAAATATTCCTTCTATGGCTCTGTTTTGAAGTTTGGAGCGTTTCTCTTCTGGAACAAAAACAAAAGCTTTGCAACCAAAAACTCTTAAATGATTCACACTTGGTTTCTTACCATGCCACAGTTCATATGGGTTTTTTTTCAGTTTTCTTGAAAAAAAGTCTATTTTGCAGATAAGTAGCTGTCATTGCTGCTTCACCCCAGTATTTCTCTGGTAGTTTGGAATCTGTTAGCATGCATCTTATCATTTCAGTCAGAGTTCTGTTTTTCCTTTCTGCTACGCCATTTTGTTCAGGTGTGTATGGAACAGTTTTGTGATGCTCTATTCCATTCTGTCTTAAATAGTTCTCTATTTGGTGTCCTGTGAATTCACCTCCATTATCACTTCTAATGATGATTGGCTTCCTCTGAAACTTATTATACGACTTTGACACGTATTCTTCTAATTTACTGAAAACTTCACTTTTGTTCTTTATTAAGTACGTGACTGTGTATCTTGAGTAGTCATCTATAAAAGTCACCATATATCTATTACCTCCTGATGTGGTTACTTTCATGGGTCCACATACATCAGTATGCACCAAGTCAAGTGGTTTTGTGCCTTTTGTTTCACTCTCTTTAGGTATACACACTCTTGTAGCTTTAGATTTTATACAACATTCACATCTTACAATAATTGAGCAATCAGATATCAACAGATCTTTTGTCAAATTTTTGTTCTGTAATGCCATGATACTCTCAGGATGTCTGTGTCCTAAGCGTCTATGCCACATGTGAATACAATTCTTGTGATCATGTGTACATAACTTCATCTGTTCCTTTAATGTGTCTAGATGATAGAATTGTTCACCTGCTTTTACATTTATTATTATCTTGTCTCCTGCTAGGATTGTACATTCATCATCTTTGAATTTTACAGTAAGTCCTTTAGCTGTTTGACGTTTTACAGATAATAGTCCTCCATCTAGTCCTGGAACATATAACACATCCTTTACTAGTATCTTTGAATTATGCCCAAATTTATCAGAATAGATTAGCATTCCTTGTCCAGTACCTTCCGCGGTTATTTTGCTCCCATCTGCAAGGTAAATAGCTTCCTTCTTATTTAGATCAAGTTCAGTAAAGAAGCTCTTATTACTTGTCATGTGACTTGTTGCTCCTGAGTCAATATACCAACTCATTGATAACCTTTTATCGGTTACTTTAAATGTACCATTCCAGTGATCTGCATGTGGGTTAGATATTGTGCTTTTCACCTTCTGTTTACTTTCTTTATGGTATAACTTCTGTTCTGCTTTCCATATAGTAAAGTCTTTCTTTAAATGTCCCTTTTTCTTGCATCTGAAACATTATCTTGTCTCTGTTTTATAGGTCGTCTTATCTGTAATTTTAACACTAGAAGTCCCAGAAATTTCGAGCTCCCCCTTTGTGAACCGAGAGCAAGGCAGGTGGTTTGGTCTCCGCAACCAGAAATGAACGCACACGCGGTAGTTCAAGAAAAGAATATATATTTACTATAAGTTAATAAAGGCTATTTGAAGGTAAAATGACAGGGATAAAGACAAGCAAAATATACAATATAGCATGAACAATTTCAAGGCAAATTCTGCAATGGTTTCTACTTTTACTCTGTCCAATTCTGCAGTATGGACACTGAATGAACAATATACTCAAAACTATCCCTAACTGACCCTGACTTCACATTTGGGTGCACCCCCTTTTCCCCAGTGGTCCAGGTGGACCGCTTACAGTCCGTAGAAGCGCGCGGTGGGGCCCAAAGTCGTTCCTTTCTTTTATAGTGAAACGTCCTCTCCTCACTGTTATCAGGATCTTGGGAGAAATGAAGTCCTCTTTAACAGGGAAACCCAATGAATGCAATGTAATCCAACAGCAGATTCCACTCAGCACACTGACAGTCCTGCCGAATCCATACACTGAGCTGGGATGTAAGCCGGGGTTTAGCAGGTGCTGTCCAGTCCATCAACAGCACTGCGAGTCTCTATCTGTGGTATCCAAATACACAGTCACAATGTCAGTCTCACTGATCAGCCACTGAGCACAGTTCCTTTCACGTGGACTCACTAGTCCTGTTGTCTCTTTACACTCTGTTTGTCTCTGGACCAAGATACAGCTTAGCTGTACAGAAAAATCTCCACACCAGTTCAATACAACACTTGCTAAGATGGCTGCTGCTCTCTGTCTCGTCACTTCCTGCTTCTCTGCTCACACTCTGTCTGCAGAACAGGCAGGCTGACATAAAAGGGGGGGGGGGGAGTCACTCCAGCATCATGTCACAATTACAATGGCTGCTGTCTTAAAGGAACAGAATCACAGAAATACATTCAACATTAACAGTTTATACAGACAAATGAAGCTTAGGACAACATTGGCTGTCTCTTACACCTTGAAGTCCTGAAAGAGGGTCAAATGACCCTTAGTCCAAACAGACAACTCTGATGGCTCCAATTAGCATCCTTTCATTTGTAAATGTGGCCATTGTCTGAGGAATCTGCAGGGGGCAATTGTGTTGATCCACCTTAGGTCTTGTAAGTGAGTGTAAACAAAAGAATGTAAGCTGCTCCTGAGTATGTTTGCCCACCCCCCAGCTGCATTGTGGTGCTGGGAATATGCATAAGGTTGCTAACACCTTAGCAAATTTGCATGCAGCCTTTTGTGCTGTGGGGGATAAATAGGTGACTGCTTCACCTATTTTGTTCACAAGAAACAAAATGCAAAGAAGGCACACCATTCAACAGGCATTGGAACTGATCCTGAGCAACACCAACCCTTCTGACTCAGATGGAGAAGACATAGTCCTTCAACTGGATTCGGACTCTGAGCTGTCTTCAGGTTAGATTTTTCAAATTACCGATTTTTATTTCCTGACTATCTTTTTTATTTAGAACCAAAACAAAATGTAAATTTGAAATTATTTATCATTCAGATGAGGGACTCCTCCTCTACCAAAAAAGAGAGCTCGGTTGGCGAGTGAGCCGACAGAGACCGCAAAAGATGGCACAGTGTGGCGTGAAGTAGAAGTGGGGAAACGTCTCCATTTCACCCCAATAGAACCGTACCCTACAGATGGAGAGCGAAGTGCTAAGGCCAGACGAAGTGTCCGGAGTCGCCTTCAGAGCTTCCTCTGTTTTATCACTCTTGACATGCTTCGTAGCATTCAAGAATGGACTACTCAACATGCACGTCACACGGAGCAGGTGGATTGGTTCATGGGTCTCCCCGGAACTAATGGCATTTATTTCAGTCATTATCTTGCGGGGGGGTGACCAAGGTTCCATCACTACCTGACAGCTGGTCGGCAAACCCAAGGATCATTGCAATTATGACCCGAAACCGCTTCCAAGACATCATGCAACACCTACGCTTTGATGACATGTTCACACGCAGTGAGCAAGTGGAGACCGATAAGTTTGCTGCAATCTCCGATGTGTGGAGATCATTTGTCACCAACTGCATCGCATCCTACAACCCTGGTCGACACATCACTATTGATGAACAGCTTTTCCCGTCAAAGACTCGCTGCTGTTTTCTACAATACATTGCAACAAAACCAGACAAGTTTGGCATCAAGTTTTGGGTGGCTTGCGACTTGAAATCAAAGTACATCTGTAATGTCCTCCCATATCTTGGCAAGGACCCCAGTCGTCCCAGCGGGGAGAGACTGTCCGAAACTGTAGTGATGAGGCTGATGGAACCATTCATGGACAAGGGCAGAACTGTAACCACGGACAATTTCTTTACATCATTGTCACTTGCACAACGACTGCTTAGCCGGAAAACCACTATCCTCGGCACAGTCAACAAGAGTCGCCGGGAAATTCCTCAATCCGCTAGACAGATGGACCGCACTGAATTCACCACTCAGGTGTTTTCAACCACTGGTGCCACACTGACAGTGTATGCACCCAAACGAAAGAAGGCCGTCTACATTCTCAGCAGCATGCACAGCGTGGTTGAGACTGAGGATACCAACAAAAGGAAGCCAAACACGGTCACACAATACAACCACACAAGTGTGCAGGGCCTGTCGCTTCTCTGTCTGACATACAGTACTGTTAGATCAAATATGCAAATGAAAAGGTAATTAATACAGGGCAAAAAGGCAAGTAATTTTCTCCTTTCAACATACAACAGCTAATAAGCCACTTAATTTTTCCCCACTAATAAAAAGGCATTATAACAGATATCTGTGGAGATTAATGGATAACAATCTGTTTTTGTCAATAATGCACCGAAAAAAGGCCTGTAATTTTCTCCCTTCAACACACAACAGCGATTAAGCCACATATTTTTATACTGCAATGAGCAGCAGTACAATTTTCCTACTACCCAGGCTGCAAATACCCCAAATAAACCCTGTTCTGCTTCAATACTCTGTATCAATTACTCCCTATCCTTTCCCTAACCTTCTATTGCTCTTTCCCTGAACTTCTATTCAGCAAAATGTCAGTTTTCAAGTCTCTTCTACCACTTTCCCTAGCACCTGCTGACGTCTCTTCCTGCACTAAGTACACTGGAAAATGCCTGAATCTAAGATGGAGGAGGGTATTTATAGGGCTGTGACATCACAGGGTTGGCTGGCTGCTGATTGGCTGCATGCATTGCATTGTGGGTGATCCCACATTCCCAGAGTTCCTTGCCCCATGTCCTAACATGTGCAGCAGCCATTTTAGGAAAAAAATGTGATTTGTTACCATGAAGCATGAGTGGAAGAGTGAAGAAATCAGGCGATACCTTTTAGAGGCTAACTGAGTATATTTGATAGTAAGCTTTCGAGAGTCTAGCTCTCTTCTTCCGATACTTTCTATGACTAGCACGGTACAACATGAAGCATGACAAAATCCGGATTCGATGCGAATCGAAGATTTCCTGAAATTAGGATCGAATTTCACTTCCTCAGCTTCGATTTGCTCATCTCTAGTTACAATGTGTTCTTATTACATTGTATTGTGCCATATTCTTGAGTCAATGAGTCACTAGTGCACCTGTAATATATTGTGTATAGGATGTCCAACAGACCTGGGTGTTGCCATGACAGGGAATTGATCATTGATTGTCTTGAGCTATTACATTGTATACTATGATGAAACAGAACCTGCAGAATATGTATAATAACATAATATTGGTGGTTACATTGGGATGAATTATTATGTATTTGATCCTTTCCACAGTTTAACTGATCATAGGTATAATAGTTTTGCTGGTTGATTCTAAAAATTCCGTGTGAATAGAGTCTTTGGATCATTGAAAAGATAGGATTTTAACTTGCCTTTTCCTGTTTCCAGCATAATATAAGCAGTCAGACAGATCTGGTAGCACAGTGGCTCAGTGGTTAGCAACCTGTGCTCTCCGTTCACTCAATGACCTAAGACTAACATCCTCTATTATCAGAACCTCCAACTCGCGTATCCAAGACTTCTCACAAGTTGCACCACTTCTCTGGAATGCTCTACCCCAGACTATCAGATTAGCTCCAAATTTCTATAGCTTAAAGCACATCCTAAAGACACATCTCTTCAGACAGGCCTATCACAATTCCTAATGTAAACCCTTCCTCAGTTAGAATCCCTAAAACTATCCCTCAACTGTTCATACTCCCACATTACCTCACAGAATACAGTATCAGACTGTAACATTATATGTCCAGGCTCCATATGCACATTAAAGGACACGACTGGTGACGGCTCATACAGCTTCATGTATGTGTAATGAAAGTAACCTCTATGACATAAACGGCTTTTCCGCTGTATAAGCAATGCTACCTCCGATGCCGCCCCTGCTACCTCCTGTGTCACCTCCTCTAACTCATAGATTGTAAGCTCTTGCGAGCAGGGCCCTCAGTCCCATTGTGTGAATTGACTATTACTCTGTAATGTCTCATTTTGTCTGTACTTGAATCCTTCAATTTGTAAAGTCCTGCGGAATATGTTGGCGCTATATAAATACAATGTATTATTATTATTTATTATTATCCCCTAATACATCATCTTGTATACAGGCTTCTGAGCAATACTGTCCATATATTTATGGTCAGGGAAGTTATTTTCCCTTATATATCATGGGATCGTTTCCTGCCCAGTGTTTCTTGGCTCCTTGCTTGGTATTTGGGGGTCATTAATATTTTAGGATTACTATATCATACCCTGACAATGTTCATTTGGAGTGAGCCACATTTTAATTAATTATTTATTAAAGTGAAAAAATGAATTTGTTATTTCAGCATTTTTTTTGGTTAATAATTAAACATTGTCTATGTCTATTAAAAAATATGAGTGTAGACAGATCTCCCCAGCGCAATGGCAGATCGTATGGTCCCAGGTGGCCAAATCGTCCACATGTATTACATTCCATGAATATATACATGAAGCATGTATTACATTCTATCAATATAAGCTGTTGATGTTTTGGTATCACACTCCAGTCCTCTTACATACCCTCAGCCCCAGTTTCCCTACGACCTGTTGGAGATGTCTCTCGGGGAACGGTACATTATATCACATTTTTTGGAACTGCCTCTTGATTCGTGCTTTTTGGACAGAGGTCAAGGATCTAACTGATGAGCTCTTTCTCCAGGGTGTTCCGCTGGATCCTCTTATTTATCTGCTCAACTTGCCTCCTCGACACCTTGGTAGAAAGACTTCTAAACTCTTCTTGTACCTGTGTATGGCTGCTAAAACACTTGTGGCCCTAAACTGGAAGAGCATACATCCGCCTACCGGCCCTGCCCTGGTGGCACATATCAAGGATGTGCGCAGTCTTGAGTATCTTACTGCTATGCTTAACAACACAACAGATGCCTTCCAATCTGTCTGGTCTCCATGAGACGCATATTGCACACTCCATGGTCTCTGATCACCCTCCCTTCCTCCTCCTGTGTACGTGGTGTCTTGTGTTCTGTATGTCCTCGTTTATGTTATTTCTTTGGTCGTGCACTTTGAAAATTGATTATTCTCAAAGTTGTTGTGCTTGGTTTGCACTCTATTTGTACTTTTAACTTCTTGTAAAAATTCAATAAAGATTACAGTTTAAAAAAAAAAAATGAGTGGAACAAAACAGGGCAGGCTACAGACAAAAAGGGGGAGGGGACACACAAGTGCAAATACTACTACTATCAATAAGAATGTGTGTGGCAAGATCAACAATGCTTCTGGTTTTGGTGCCACCGCCAGTAACAACAGTATTGTTGCACTTCCAGAGAATGATGAAGTTTTTGATAATTTAGCTCGCTCATCTCAGGAGGATACTTCATCTGAGAGTGATGTGATCTTGAGTCAAGCTTCTGTGTGTTCCTCTTTTTCCTCCTACATAACACGTAATTTACCACTGGGCCTTTCTGGACTGTCAACTGTGTTTCCTTCAGATTCTTCACAGACACAGATCCAGGGTAGTGATGTTGCACTTGCTGAGCAATCTAGTTGTCATAGGTAGAACCTCAATATATGCACCCAATCATCCGGCAGTTGTACAACTTAACTTTCACCTGGCCAAACTGCTGGTGGTGCAGATGCTGCCGTATCATTTAGTGGAATCCACTGCATTTCGCCAACTGACGGTATGCGCTCAACCTTGCTGGCAGATTCCTAGCCGCCATTATTTTCCTAGGAACGCTGTCCCTGCTTTGTTTCACCATGTGTCAGAGAACATTTCCTTGGATACATCAATCTGGGAAAATGTACACGCCACTACTGACACGCGGAGCCACAATTATAAATAAAGACAATACATGGCTTTCACGACCCACTAGGTCAATGTTTTGAGTGGCAGTATCCAAAATCCAGAAACACAGCAAGGCCAGGTGCTAGTTCCACCACGTTTGTGATCCTATGGATCCTCCTCTTTGGATTAGAGATGGGAAAACCTCCCAAAACTGGGGCTTGAGTTTGATTCATTTTGGGTTGAACAAATTTCGTAAGAATCACACTGTAAAGTGGCTTAAATCATAGTGTAAAACACTCTTAGGACTTCTAGGAACCTAATTTCTAGTTCTCTAAGGCAAATACAGCCAAAGTTATGTCAAAGTGAAAGTGAGAGGTGGAGGCTCAAGGGTGACATTTAAAAAAAAAAAAAAAAAAAAAAATTCGCCCTGAGGAGGCTAAGAGGTAATGGGCCTCTATTAGTTACTTGCACTGTGGGGGCTGGCTTTACCAAGTCTGGCAGCCCCCATAGCACAGGTAACTACTTATGAAAACAGGAGTGGAGAAAGGAGTCGGAATGACCTGGGGGTCAGATGCTGATTCTGTTCTCTTGACTTGGGGTGGGAACCTGCATATCCAGCATTAAAAAAAAACAAAAAAAAACCTTGGCTTAAGTAAAATAAACTCCCTGAACAGTGTCACATCTGTAGTTGTTGAGTGACTAGTTATTAATCTGTAATTGATCATATTGGATTTTAAACAAACATCCATTGAGAAGATACAGTCAATGATCTTCACTTGCCTACAGTATGGTATGTATTGTGGAATGTATAGAGATGGGCGAATTGGTTTGCACAAACTGGATTAGACCCAAATATTCCAAACTAGAATGACTGCCTCAACTTGCATTGCAATAAGTTATACTCAGGCCTCAGTGGTGACCGCAGGCACATGATGTCACATATGAGCACTGGACACTGAAAGGAGATGAAAACAGAGCGCCGAATGGAGGCCCAAAAGAGGTAAGGAGTGTATGAATGTTTATTTTTGTCACCTCCCTTGGGCCTCCACCTATTATACTCTGGAGTCTGAAGAGACCCCAGCGTATCGCAATTTCACTTCCAGTTCTACCCCAACAAATTCAGACCGAACCAAGGAATAGCTTCTTCCGAAAACAGGATGAAACCAATCTTTAGAGGTTTGCCCATCTTTAGAAATGCAGTTCATGAATAACATAAGTAACATGAATTCTGGGTGTTGAATAGCTCACCAATTGATAAGCCTGGAAACCCCCTTTAAATTCTTATATGTACTGATTTAGTCCAAAGACCCATAGAAAGGAACAAGGTCTGATCGGTACCGTGTAGTACAGTGGTGTAAGGTCACATTCTAAACCAAGACTTGCACACAACACACAGACCCTTATCGCAACTTCTGGAAATCTCTATACATTAAAAAGCAGGGCTGTAAGGATATAAAGTTTTGGTATATAATGTGCAAGGTAACCCATTTGACTACAGACATCTGCATGGTTTCTTTTTTTTATTTTCTGTACATCTTGGACTGTCTTGCTTAACAATGAGTTCCCAAGCTTGAGTATGTAATTAATTAAGTTTATTAGGGAGAAGTGAAATAGGTCATAAGCCAGGTTTGTTTTGAATTTTCCATAAGTTGGGGTGGGGGGGCAGTAGCTAAACCTGAAATTCTTGTTTTTTTTGTCAACCCCAGGGCATAATAAACAGACCCAGGGGAGTTGACTAGATAAACAATATTACTCTTGGGATGAGAAGTGAGGTTGGAATACATGGAATGTTCATTCTAGAGCAGGGGTCAGCAACCTTTTTTGGATGGTGTGCTGATGGGGGGGGGGGGACCACGTAGTCAGTGTGTCATGTAATAATTGAAAGTATGTCAACCCCTACATGAAAGTCAAACAATAACAGCAACTGATTTGGTAGTTAATTAAACTTACATTTCAGTGGGATCCCCGACTTTTTCACAAAGATGATCCTTATCTGGTGGATAAGACTGGGCTAAACATGGAGCTAAGAGTAGTCTGCAGCAGAGGTGTAGCTAGGGGTTCAGCACAGGGGGACGAACATGTCCAAGTGGGCTCCCAACTTGGACATGTTCGTATACCGATACTATCAGTATACGGTGAGCGTATAGTGGTATATAGCAGCTCTACACAGGGCTCTGCAGACGATTTAGGTGAATACAGGGCAGTAACATTTAGTGACTTACCGGTGACGTCTCTGACTAATCGTTCACATTCCCCATCTTTTTTTATCTGGACGGCCATGACCATTTCTTCCAGTCTCTGTAAAGTTTGCAACACAGACATCTTTGGCTCCTCACTTTTCCAGGCACCTGACCCACATTGTCCTCACCTGCACCCCCATCCTGCTGCTACCCCAATTATATAATATATGATATAACCCCCATAATGAATAATACCCCCAAGTGCATCTTTAAATTAATAACTTCCCTTTGCACCCCCTTTAAATAGTGCCCCTTATTAATAATGCCCCAGATGTTTCCTAATTGAAAAGGGAAAAGAAAAAAAAAACAAGGGAAAAAAAAATTATTGGGGTTCCAATACCCTGAACCCACAGGATCAGCTGTTTGAATGAACTCTGGTACCTGTAAGCGCCGTGACCGCTTCTCTGTTTACACAGTGTCATTCATCTCATAGTGGCCATGTAATGTAACTACAGCCTCGTCCTATACATGTCTATGTGACAAGGCTGTAATTACATCACACGGTCACTATAAACAGACAGCGTATAATATAAACAGGTGCCGGGGCCCTTTCATACAGCTGGTCAGTGGGGAATCACTTATCTCTTATTGATGTTTTATTGTGAGGATAGATCATCAATAAAAATGAGCTGGAAAACTCCTTAAGGCTTAGGCTGTGTTTACACGGAGTTTTTTGGCAGCAGATTTTGACGTGGAATCCGCCTCAAAAAACTCCTCCCATTCATTTCAATGGGAGTCAGTAGCGTTTATTTTCCGCTAGCGGAAAAAAAAAATCAACATAACCTATCTTCCCGCGGATTCCGCCCGCGATGTCTGCGGCTTGAGCTGCGCTCCTGATTAGGCCCATTCATCTGGGCTTAATCAGGAGCGGTTTAGGCACAACAGAATGCTGATGCACGGCATCGGACTCCCGTTGCGGCTGACCACGGCGAAAGTCCGGGGGCGGAAAATTTTCCGCCGTGTGAATACAGCCTAAGGCCCCATGTAGCATCCCGCAGCAAAAAACAGCTACGGGAAAAACTGCGGCGGTGACGCATCGCGGTTTTTCCTGCAGCATTTTGCACAGAAAGTTCACAGAGGTTTCCTCTGAGGACTTTCTGCTTCAATTATATCTATAGGGAAACTGCTGGCGTTTCCGTAGGTATAATCGACTTGCTGCGATTTCCAAAACTGCGACTGTTTTGGAAATCACAGCGTGTCCGCTGCACATATTTTACTGCAGAGTCGGGAAACATCTGCGGACCTTCTGTGAAAAGCGCTGTGGGAAAAACCACAATGTTACCGCCATGGTTTTTCCTGCAGCGCTTTTTCTTGCTGCAGCCAGGTACGTGAGGCCTTAGTCCTAATAAAGCCCAAGTGCCACTTTAATTAAATTAATTGACCCCTCATATTATGCCCCTGATGCTCCCTGACATAAATACTGCACCTCTAATGACCCCTTATATCAATAACCACCCCTTATGCTCATAATGCCTCCTAATATAAATGATGCCCCCTAATGGCTCCTTATATAACTAACCTCCCCCTTGTATTAATAACACCCCATATTAACCCTTATATAAATGACCCCCCATCGTCATAATGCCTCCTAATGAATCCTCCCTTATAGTTATATTTCCCCCCTCCTAACCACCCCTTATACTATTAATATACCCACAAAAAAAAAGTCATACTCACCTGCGATGATGAATGGAGCCGCCGCTTCCTCCCTGTCCACGCACAGGACGTCTGTGTCTGAGCGTGGGCGGCGCGATGTTGTGACATCATCGCGCCGCCCGTGCTGAGAAGCAGACCACTGACTAGGTCTGCTTCTCGGCGTCTTGCAAACCACAGGCCTGTATTGGCTTGCGGTTTACACGACAGTTAAGCACCAGGAAGTATTGTAACTTGATCGGTGTCTGCAGACACCGATCTAGTTAGAAATAAAGGATGTATTAATGGCGGCCCCGGGGTGGGCCCCAAAAATTCAGTGGGCCCGGGGCAGCCACCCCCTCTGCCCCCCCCCCCCCTCTAGCTACGCCTCTGGTCTGCAGTAAGCCTGATTTGTGGGGGGCAGAGGATGCCCCTCACACAGCCCAGTCTTTTTATTGAAGAATTCCAAACCAATCTTTCTAGCCTTGTTGAAATGAACAAAGGCAATTTTAGCTGCCATATTATATTTTGCACATGCAGTTGTCCTCGTACTAGTGTCTGGGCCATGGGGTAGCTAGTCAATCATGCCTATGCTCTCCACCCCAGTGCATCCCCTCCTTCGACAAATGGCAGTGCTGCTCCAGGTTGCAATGTGTTAAGACAGCAGAGAGCACTGTGCCACGTAGATAAGCCCTGGGTGCCGAACCCAGCACTAGTGCCAGGGGTTGCTGACCCATTCTAGAGGATGGATTTCCCACAATTTTCTTCTTGTATTGTTTATTTAGTACATTTGTTATAATGGATATCCTTGATCAATATGTTTAGTTTTACAGCTGTACAACATGGCCATGAAGGAGAAGGTTTTTACTTTTCCCTAAATGTTTAACTAGATTGGGAAGTTGACTAAACCTTCCTTTATTTGTAGTAGAGAAGAATACATATGGCCATTTGGAGACATGTGATGTCACTGCACAAATGATGTGCATATTCTTGCATCTAGATTTAGGGCTATCAATTTTCCCAGTTACTGTATAGTTAGACCATGTCCGACTTGAATTGAACACACCTTTGTGATGTTTCGTCTAAGTCTCCAGTGTGGGAGGGGGGAAATCTCCTTCTCTATATATGGGGCCAAGTACTCAGTGTGCCATAATAATTATAAGGATGTTGACCTCTTACAGTCGGTGTTTCCTAATCTTTTCAACCCCTGGAAATATAACATCCAACTGTTATGATCCACCTGGTCATCTGCTACCAAATCAAGGACACCTCAAGAGGTAGAGGCCCTGTGAACCCCCTGCAGCAAGCGCCAGATCCCTGTATGGGGTTAAAGGGTGAAAACTGGGCAGTCTGCAAGGACAATGCTCTTTGGTGGTGGCACCAAACCAAATTTTGGGGAGGAATAAAAATAAAAAAAATAAAAAATTAAAAAAAGCAGAACATAGGAGGTAAAGAAATAGTGATCAGTCATTACTTATAGGGTATGTAATTAGAATCTCACTTCGATTTAGAAAATATTTAATACTTGGGTGTAAAAAAAATATTGAAGATTATCCATAAAGATAGAGAACAGCATGTAAAATATTTATTAGCTTATAATATCAAATGCAAACAGAATTACAGTGAAGTGGTCAGAGGTGACAGGATACAGTGCCTTGCGAAAGTATTTGGCCCCCTTGAACTTTTCAGCCTTTTGCCGCAGTTCAGGCTTCAAACATAAGGATATAACATTTTAATTTTTTGGTGAAGAATCAACAACAAGTGGGACACAATCGTGAAGTGGAACAAAATTTATTGGATATTTTAAACTTTTGTAAAAAATAAACTGAAAAGTGGGGCGTGCCAAATTATTCGGCCCCCTTAAGTTAATACTTTGTAGCGCCACCTTTTGCTGCGGTTACAGCTGCAAGTCGCTTGGGGTATGTCTCTATCAGTTTTGCACATCAAGAGATTGAAATTCTTGCCCATTCTTCCTTGGAAAACAGCTGGAGCTCAGTGAGGTTGGATGGAGAGCGTTTGTGAACAGCAGTTTTCAGCTCTTTCCACAGATTCTCGATTGGATTCAGGTCTGGACTTTGACTTGGCCATTCTAACACCTGGATACGTTTATTTGTGAACCATTCCATTGTAGATTTGGCTTTATGTTTGGGATCATTGTCTTGTTGGAAGATAAATCTCCGTCCCAGTCTCAGGTCTTTTGCAGATTCCAACAGCTTTTCTTCCAGAATGGTCCTGTATTTGGCTCCATCCATCTTCCCATCAATTTTAACCATCTTCCCTGTCCCTGCTGAAGAAAAGCAGGCCCAAACCATGATGCTGCCACCACCATGTGTAACAGTGGGGATGGTGTGCTCAGGGTGATGAGCTGTGTTGCTTTTATGCCAAACATATCGTTTTGCATTGTGGCCAAAAAGTTTGATTTCGGTTTCATCTGACCAGAGCACCTTCTTCCACATGTTTGGTGTGTCTCACAGGTGGCTTGTGGCAAACTTTAAACGAGACTTTTTATAGATATCTTTGAAAAATGGCTTTCTTCTTGCCACTCTTCCATAAAGGCCAGATTTGTGCAGTGTACGACTGATTGTTGTCCTATGGACAGACTCTCCCACCTCAGCTGTAGATCTCTGCAGTTCTTCCAGAGTGATCATGGGCCTCTTGGCTGCATCTCTGATCAGTCTTCTCCTTGTTTGAGATGAAAGTTTAGAGGGACGGCCGGGTCTTGGTAGATTTGCAGTGGTCTGATACTCCTTCCATTTCAATATGATCGCTTGCACAGTGCTCCTTGGGATGTTTAAAGTTTGGGAAATCTTTTTGTATCCAAATCTGGCTTTAAACTTCTCCACAACAGTATCACGGACCTGCCTGGTGTGTTCCTTGGTCTTCATGATGCTCTCTGTGCTTTAAACAGAACCCTGAGACTATCACAGAGCAGGTGCATTTATACGGAGACTTGATTACACACAGGTGGATTATATTTATCATCATCAGTCATTTAGGACAACATTGGATCATGACTGAACTTCTGGAGTGAGTTTGCTGCACTGAAAGTAAAGGGGCCGAATAATATTGCACGCCCCACTTTTCAGTTTTTTATTTTTTACAAAAGTTTAAAATAACCAATAAATTTTGTTCCACTTCACAATTGTGTCCCACTTGTTGTTGATTCTTCACCAAAAAATTTAAATTTTATATTTTTATGTTTGAAGCCTGAAATGTGGCAAAAGGTTGAAAAGTTCAAGAGGGCTGAATACTTTGGCAAGGCACTGTATATGTGTGTAATGTGTATGTGCTTAATATACAGTCATATGAAAAAGTTTGGGCACCCCTATTAATCTTAATCATTTTTAGTTCTAAATATTTGGGTGTTTGCAACAGCCATTTCAATTTGATATATCTAATAACTGACGGACACAGTAATATTTCAGGATTGAAATGAGGTTTATTGTACTAACAGAAAATGTGCAATATGCATTAAACCAAAATTTGACCGGTGCAAAAGTATGGGCACCTCAACAGAAAAGTGACATTAATATTTAGTAGATCCTCCTTTTACAAAAATAACAGCCTCTAGTCGCTTCCTGTAGCTTTTAATCAGTTCCTGGATCCTGGATGAAGGTATTTTTGACCATTCCTCTTTACAAAACAATTCCAGTTCAGTTAAGTTTGATGGTCGCCGAGCATGGACAGCCCGCTTCACATTATCCCACAGATGTTCAATGATATTCAGGTCTGGGGACTGGGATGGCCATTCCAGAATATTGTAATTGTTCCTCTGCATGAATGCCTGAGTAGATTTGGAGATGTGTTTTGGATCATTGTCTTGCTGAAATATCCATCCCCGGCGTAACTTCAAATTCATCACTGATTCTTGTACATTATTCTCAAGAATCTGCTGATACTGAGTTGAATCCATGCGACCCTCAACTTTAACAAGATTCCCGGTGCCGGCATTGGCCACACAGCCCCAAAGCATGATGGAACCTCCACCAAATTCTACAGTGGGTAGCAAGTGTTTTTCTTGGAATGCTGTGTTTTTTGGACGCCATGCATAACGCCTTTTTGTATGACCAAACAACTCAATCTTTGTTTCATCAGTCCACAGGACCTTCTTCCAAAATGAAGCTGGCTTGTCCAAATGTGCTTTTGCATACCTCAGGCGACTCTGTTTGTGGCGTGCTTTCAGAAACGGCTTCTTTCGCATCACTCTCCCATACAGCTTCTCCTTGTGCAAAGTGTGCTGTATTGTTGACCGATGCACAGTGACACCATCTGCAGCAAGATGATGCTGCAGCTCTTTGGAGGTGGTCTGTGGATTGTCCTTGACTGTTCTCACCATTCTTCTTCTCTGCCTTTCTGATATTTTTCTTGGCCTGCCACTTCTGGGCTTAACAAGAACTGTCCCTGTGGTCTTCCATTTCCTTACTATGTTCCTCACAGTGGAAACTGACAGGTTAAATCTCTGAGACAACTTTTTGTATCCTTCCCCTGAACAACTATGTTGAACAATCTTTGTTTTCAGATCATTTGAGAGTTGTTTTGAGGAGCCCATGATGCCACTCTTCAGAGGAGATTCAAATAGGAGAACAACTTGCAATTGGCCACCTTAAATACCTTTTCTCATGATTGGATACACCTAGCTATGAAGTTCAAAGCTCAGTGAGGTTACAAAACCAATTTTGTGCTTCAGTAAGTCAGTAAAAAGTAGTTAGGAGTATTCAAATCAATAAAATGATAAGGGTACCCAAATTTTTGCAGCGGTCAAATTTTGGTTTAATGCATATTGCACATTTTCTGTTAGTACAATAAACCTCATTTCAATCCTGAAATATTACTGTGTCCATCAGTTATTAGATATATCAAATTGAAATGGCTGTTGCAAACACCCAAATATTTAGAACTAAAAATGATTAAGATTAATAGGGGTGCCCAAACTTTTTCATATGACTGTATATATATATATATATATATACACTGTATATGTGTGTATGTTGTGTGTAATGTGTATGTGCTTATTTTATATACACACGTGGACAAAATTGTTGGTACCCCTCCTTTAATGAAAGAAAAACCCACAATGGTCACAGAAATAACTTGAATCTGACAAAAGTAATAATATCTAAAAATTCTATGTAAATGAACAAATGAAAGTCAGACATTCTGTTCAAGCATGGTTGAAAAGCAATTTTTTAAAAATGAAAATTCATGAAACAGGCCTGGACAGAAATGATGGTTCCCTTAACTTAATATTTTGTTGCACAACCTTTTGAGGCAATCCGTGCAATCAAACGATTCCTGTAACTGTCAATGAGACTTCGGCACCTCTCAACAGGTATTTTGGCCACTCCTCATGAGCAAACTGCTCCAGTTGTCTCGGATTTGAAGGGTGCCTTTTCCAGACGGCATGTTTCAGCTCCTTCCAAAGATGCTCAATAGGATTTAGGTCAGGGCTCATAGAAGGCCACTTCAGAATAGTCCAATGTTTTCCTCTTAGCCATTCTTGGGTGTTTTTAGCTGTGTTTTGGGTCATTATCCTGTTGCAAGACCCATGACCTGTGACTGAGACCAAGCTTTCTGACACTGGGCAGCACATTTCTCTCTAGAATCCCTTGACAGTCTTGAGATTTCATTGTACCCTGCACAGATTCAAGACACCCTGTGCCAGATGCAGCAAAGCAGCCCCAGAACATAACAGAGCCTCCTCCATGTTTCACAGTAGGGACAGTGTTCTTTTCAAGATAGGCTTCATTTTTCCATCTGTGAACATAGAGCTGATGTGCCTTGCCAAAAATTTAGATTTTTGTCTCATCTGTCCATAGGACATTCTCCCAGAAGCTTTGTGGCTTGTTAACTTTTAGTTTGGCAAATTACTTTTGTCAGATTCAAGTTATTTCTGTGACCATTGTGGGTTTTTCTTTCATTAAACGAGGGGTACCAACAATTTTGTCCACGTGTGTATATGTGTGTGTAAGGTGTATGTGCTTATTATATATATATATATATATATATATATGTATGTATAATGTGTATGTGCTTATTTTATATATGTGTGTGTAATGTGTACGAGCTTATTTTATAAATGTTTGTTATGTGTAGATGGAGTCTGTATATGCATACATTTTTGTATATGTATTATAAGCCATACTGTGTGCAATTTTTAGGCAGATGTGTAAAAATGATGCAAAGTAAGAATTAAGACTCCGCTTTTGTCATTGCTAGAGCTGAGATCTTGGGGGCATATGAAAGCCTAGGATCTCTGCTTTTAAATGACAACAAAACCACTGTGGTTTAAGTCCAGAAATACAGCTATTTGAAGTCCCCCCCGCCCCAAGCCTCTGAAATATACTGAGTTCCAGAGACTGCTTGTGCTTTATGTCACTGTAACCTATATGAATGCTACATCTGTATCGGGGAATGCAGTTCAGGAATAGCATAATAAGTAGCATGAAAGCAATAGATAGGAAGAACCTTTATTTATGTATCTAACGTAAGCCTAGATAAGAGAATAGGAAAATGGTCAAGGGGAATGAAAATAATTTATCTGATACAGCCACGGAACTCCAGCTCATCTGTAAACTGGAAGAATTGCCTATTCTGAGGTTTCTGGCATTCTCGATTATTTGGCCACATCTCAATCCATTTGTCCTTGGTTATCATGTAGGAAATTCTGTAGTGGAACCAAATAGGATAAATTATCAGTGTCAGACAAGTCCATGATATCTAGGTAGAAACTTTAAGATCTTTCATAGTGCCTACTAAATAGGAGTAAAGCTGTTTCTGGGCTGGCCCCGTCCACAGCAGTAACTTCCCCCCACCACCTGGGGGCATGCAGATTAACTCTTTGATGCAAGATAAAATTCCACTATATACTGTGCTTGCTGAATTAATCCAGTACAATGACCAATGGAAACCATGAGATCTGGTTTGTGATGGAAATTTCTTTACATTTAACTCCTTGAAGAGCCCAACATTTTTTTTTTTCGCCTGTTTGTACATTGAACTAGCTTTCCATACCTTTCAGTCATACAGTAACTTTATTATTTTTAGCTCAACATTGTTTTTGTTTTTTGTTTGTTTTTTTGTAGGACAAGTTGTACTTTACTTTTGAGCCATTTTTGGTACATATTATACACACGTGGACAAAATTGTTGGTCCCCCTCGTTTAATGAAAGAAAAACCCACAATGGTCACAGAAATAACTTACTGTAAATCTGACAAAAGTAATAATATATAAAAACATGTTGACAAGCCACAAATCTTCTGGGAGAATGTCCTATGGACAGATGAGACAGAAATCAAAATTTTTGGCAAGGCACATCAGCTCTATGTTCACAGATGGGAAAAATGAAGCATATCTTGAAAAGAACATTATCCCTACTGTAACACATGGAGGTTTCATCGAACCATTGTGGGTTTTTCTTTCATTAAACGAGGGGTACCAATAATTTTGTCCACGTGTGTATATGTTATTCATATGCAGAAAATTAAGTATTGCAGGTAGATATTTGCTATTGAAAAATGGACCTGCTCAAACTAACATCTAAAACCAGTTAATTCAAGCCCAAGCAAAAATCTACTGTTCAGCTGGCCACGAGTAGATCTCAGGCAGTAGATAGGAGAAGTGGAAGATATCAGCGAGGTAGAATGGAGCCTTGTCCTTACTGCTGGATAATGCAAGATAAGAAGATGCTTAAAGAGGGTATACCACAGGATAGAGGATACATTTCTGATTGGTGGAGGTCTGACCACTGACCACGGAGTGTGTTTTACTTCTGCTGTCTCCAGCGCTCCCGTTGAAGTAAATGGTAAAGCCATCCACCAAGTGACATACCTACATTCAGCATGGCTGCAGTCACGCTTAGTGTGCAATGGGGGAAAAAAATGCCCCGTTCTCAGGATCGGTGGGGGTCTCAGCCAATGGACTAATGGACTTTCCAGGAGGAACCAAGTGGTCAATAACATTGCCAACAAGAACAATACAACATAGGAAAATAGAGGATATAACTGCAAGAAGAAACATCAAACCAATATATATATATATATATATATATATATATATACACACACACACAGTATATATATCTACAGTATATGTACCTTAACACATTTACCAGATCCAGTGTTCCACAAATCTTTGTTCACTGCCCAGATCAGGTAGTCTCGGCCTATCGCCAGGTTTAAGTCTTTTTTAGATTTTTAGATTTGGTATGACTGATAAAATTGCATTTTTTAATCAGCAACAACTATATCCGTACCTGGAAATAAAACACTGAAATATAATAGAATATAAAAGTAATAAAAATAGAATTAACAAAAGAATAGGTCAGTTTTAGCAAGCATAAGAGTAAGAAATTATCGGTATATATTTTTTTCTTCCTGGTGATGCAATAGATACAACGTTGTCAAAGCCAAATATTTCAATGTCATTATTTGACATAACTTATGACACATCTTATAATAGCCCTGCTTTGATTTATGTTACTTTTTACCTTTGGTTAATTCCAGAAGCTAATATTTCATTAAAAAAATATATTAAAACCATCCTGGGGGCCACTAGGGGGAGCTTAGGGATAATGTTTGAATATTTATAGGGTAGCATTTAATTTTTACGAATTTACATGTAAGGAAGGCTCTAGACACTAGGGGATAGGGCCTGCATAACGGGGGGTGGGGGGAGGGGGGAGAATTAGGCAACAGAGGGGTTAATATAATATGGTGAGAGCAGGAAAAAAGGGGGTGGAGTCAGAGGTGATAAGGGGAGTGCAGGGGTGAGTCTGGGGTCAGTTTGACAGTTGATTCTGAGTGAAGTGGCAGCGGACTTACCCAGCAGTCTTCTATGGCTGATTTGGAGGCGTTGATGGCCCTGGTGCGGCTGCTGCTGTGGTGCATGGTGGCCAGGTGTTGGAGGAGAGGCTCCTGCCTGCTGTGCAGGAGCTCCCAGGCCAGGGACCCTCTCCCCTGTTCCGTTACCCCCTGTGCTCGGCGGTCTCGCCTGCCGGAGCACTTTTCTCCAGAGCGGGAGCAGGTGCCGAGGAGGTGTTTCAAGAGCCCCAGACAGGACCCTCCCTCTGGGTCTCGCCCGGACACTGGGAGGAATCCTTGCCGGATTTGCAGTCGTCCATAGGGAGGCCGTGTTGCACTGCCCCCTCCCATCTCTTCAGCCAGCGGGACCTGTGCGGCAGCATCCCGTGCTTTGGCCCGGGGGTCTGCCTGGCACGTGAGATCTGTGGGCAGGGACCACCTCCTGGGCGCGCTCCCCAGTCCTGACATTGTTGCGGCCTCCGTTGATGCAGGAAGTGACGCAGCTGGTACCGCAATGCAGTCGGATGAGACCGGAGGATGGGAGTAGTAGTGGCGGATGCTGTGCCACCTAGCAGGCCGAGCACACTCCCAAACGGATCCAGTCCCACTCCTAGGCCGGACAAAGTCGAGGGGCATCCTGCAGCACTACCGGATGACCATTTCCCACCACTTTCTTCCAATCCTCCTCCCGCCTCCTTTCACTGGCGTAGGGCGAATTACTGCCATGTGGTTTTACAATTACTGAGCCTGACACAGAGGAGCCACGCAGCAGAGGAGCTGCTTTGCTGTTTCCTGCAGCAAGTATCCCACTGAATGGATCTTTGCCAACTCCATCTGGGCAGTGTTGCCAGTGACAATGGCACCAATATTTCTGTGCTGCAGTTACAACTAATAACATATGTCCTTAATCCGGTGGTTGTCCCTTTTATTAACCTGTATAGTGGCTTAAAAGAGGTGCTCCTCATGGCCAGGAAAGTCTCTGAGCATTTCAGCCATTCTTAGGTCTCAAAAAACACCCTGCTCAATTTGCAGCGACAAAACAATCTGGGTTGGCACAGCCTTATCTGCAATGTTCCAAATCTGTGGAATTCCACCTTAAACATGCTGGAGCATCTGTGTGAGCAGCAGAAGGCAGGGAATGATTATTTCCTGCAGCAGACCACATGGACAATGTGTTATTTAGACATACATTATTAGAAGCTGATTTGGGAACTGTGTCAGCTTCTCAAGCCGTTTGAAGAGGTCATCACATTTCTCTTCAGGGACAACTGCAGCATCAATGATGTGATTCATCCATTGTATATCTTACAAAAAAAAAAAAAAACACACTTATGCAATGAGATTTGGAAGAGAAGGAACAGCTTCCATGCCTTAGTTAACATCCTCACCCTATGTCTATGAAGGAGGGTGAGGGTCAGGGTCATTTTGGTGGAGGAACCTGGACTCCTAGACTGGAAGATAATGAGGAGGAAGACTTTCCCTTGAATGCAGAGGGGGCCTTTGTTATTTACACATACAAACTGACCCTTATTTCTTCCAAGATGATGACGATGACCATGCTGGCTAAGAATACCAACCATAGCAGGCTCCTGAGTCGACACACACACTGGCATTAATGGTAGTTTGTATGTTCCACTGCTTACATAGTGACAAACATATTACTTTAATCATGCAGAGGGATGAGTATTGAATGGCGGTGCTCTTAGACTCTCTCTATAAAGCCAAAATGGGGGAATTCTTCTCTCTTGAGGAAAGGGAAGAAAAATTGTAATATTAACAGGATAGGCCATATAACCAGCTTGACACAGCATTTAATGATACCAGTTGCACACATACTCAGGTCGTCTTTGCTAGCTCCCAGTCCACCTCACTCAATCAGTCAATGCTCCATCTCCCCTGCTAGTGCCGAAGCTCCAAATGACAGGAGTAAAACAGCAGATGAGCAGCCAGGCCCAATATGGTATCTCTCAGTGCCAACCGGAGCCACAACAGGCAACTGACACCTAACGGCTGCACCAGCAGGTAGAGTTGTATCTAGAGTGCACCTATAGTCCAGCAGATAACTGACCCCATGGAATTCTGGGTCAATAGGTTACAGCAGTAGAAGGCTCTGGCTCAGTTTTCCATGGGTGTGCAGTGTTGTAGGTGGTATTGTAAAAGAATGAAACTGCTATCATGGAAAAAAGTCACTTTTTTCCAAAATAATCAAGCATGGATTCATGAAGATTTTCACACATCTCCAGCTGAATACTGGTGTCACCATCTCCCTTTATCATGATGTTCCATTTACTGTACTGCTCATGCTGCCTGCTACACCTAAACAGCTGCCACCACTGCCACTACTGCTGTCCAATCCATCATATCATTCCATGCCGTACTGCCACACATGTTGCCACAGCTACTACCACTGCTGCTGCCCAATCTATGATATCATTCTATGCCGTACTGCCACACATGTTGCCACAGCTACTACCACTGCTGCTGCCCAATCTATGATATCATTCTATGCCGTACTGCCACAGATGTTGCCACAGCTACCACCACTGCTCCTACTGCTACCTGGTCCATCATATTATTCCATGCCGCACTGCCACTTGTGTTGCCACAGCTACTACCACTGCCACCACTCAGCTAGATAAGTCCTGCTGCCTGGTCTATCACTTTCCATCATACCACATTGTTGATGCCACAGCAAGCCTGTAGCACTTACAAGTCATCAAAACCAGATAATTTGTCTATACAACCATTGCTTTTTGCAAAATATTCACCATGTGTGTCTAAAAATTTAAGGACAAGCACCTTCCCCTAATAAAATAGTAATTTTGGAGCGTTTTTTTTTCTGCTGAAGGAAAAACATTGCATTTCCACAACCTGGGACCTCAGCCAGGGGGAGTAAATACAGAGGTAGCTGCGGTAGCGGCTGCCAAAGGGCCCGGGACATTAGGGGGCCCGGAGCCCTGCAGCAGCCGCTACCGTGAACCCCACGAACCAGTGGCGTAACGATCGTGGTCGCAGGGGGTGCAACCGCAAGCGGGCCCGGCAGGGTAAGGGGCCCGTGGTTCCCCGACCTCCTGGTTCCCCGACCGCTATACATACTGTTATTGGAAAGGGGCCTTGGCATATTGCCAGGCCCCTTTCCTATAGATGGCAGGGCAGGGCACCCTGGGGAGGTGACTGAAAATAATAAATACATATTCTCACCTCTCCTGGACATAGCGTTTTCTTCGGCGCTCTTCAGTCATGTGACTGAGGCCTGTGATTAGACCCCAGTGGTCACATGGGGCGTGGCCACGTAATGACGTCAGTGCACCCCCACATGACCGCTGAGGCCCAATAACAGGCCGCAGCAGCGACATCAGAAGAGGTCCTGAAGACGCTGAAGACCGCAGGATGGAGCGAGGATGCCAAGGAAAGGTAAGGAAAGGTGAGTATGAGAGTTTGTTATTTTTAATCACCTTCCCTGGGCCTCCGATTATTATACTCTGGGGTCTGAGGAGACCCCAGAGTATAATAATAGCACCAAAGCGGAGGGGGCTGTTGGGAGCTTATACTACTGTGTGGGGGGTACTGTGGAGGTATAATACAGGGTGGGGGCCACTGTAGAGCATATAATACTGAGTGGGGGCCACTGCAGAGCTTATAATACTGTGTGGGGGCCACTGTGGAGCATATACTACTGAGTGGGGGCCACTGTAGAGCATATACTACTGTGTGGGGGCCACTGTAGAGCATATACTACTGTGTGGGGGCCACTGTGGAGCATATGCTACTGGGTGGGGGCCACTGTGGAGCATATACTACTAGATGGGGCCACCGTGGAGCATATACTACTGGGTGGGGGCCACTATGGAGCATATAATACTGGGTGGGACCCACTGTGGGGAGCATATAATACTGGGTGGGGCCCATTGTGGGGGCGTATAATACTGGGTGGGGGCCATTGTGGGAAGCATATAATACAGGGTGGGGGCCATTGTGGGAAGCATATAATACAGGGTGGGGGCCACTGTGTAGAGCATATTATACTGTGTGGGGGGGGGAGCAATGTAGAGCATATAATGCTGTATGGGGGCCACTGTGGAGCATATAATGCTGTGTGGGGGCCACTGTTGAGCAAATAATACTATCTGCGGCCACTGTTGAGAATATTTTACTGTTTGGGGACCCGTAACTGGTTCGGGAGGGGGGACATGTCAAATGTTCGCCTTGCACACAGTGTGCTTAAAGCCGGCTGTGAATTAAGAGTCTTCTACACTAAGTTTTAAACCAATTTAAAGTATGGTTTATATTGAAATAAATCTGGGACCTGAAATGAAACGAGTCTTGAGAGTTTCATCCATCTCATTTTTAATCATTTATATTTTATTAACTTTTTTACACATTCTTTCAAGGCCAGTTAGTCTTTTATTTAAATTTTTTTTTTATATAATGTACTTCATATATTTATACTGTATAACAGCTGTGATAGGACCAGGGGCAAAGTGGTATAAGGAGTAGACATTTCTCCCAGGTTCCTGTCATATACCTTCTAAAAGCACCTGGAAAAGGTGTGGTCCTTGCTGGAGGGTTTTGTGTACTGTAGGTAGTGTCCGGACGGCTAGGACTTTATTTTGTATTTTATTGTTTTGTTTTTCCTTCAACCACTAATAAAACTGGTTGCGGCCAGTTGCCCCATACTTGGCTGGACTGGACTAATTGTTGTGCCAAAAAGCGCTCGTCTATCTGAGGAGACGACGATCCCTGCGCTAATCCCGTTACACAGCATAGACTATGTGTGCATGTAACATACACAGGCATCTGTTCTTTTTACACTCTAAGGCTAAGGCAGATTTTGCTGTGGGTTTTTGAGCAGCAAAATCTGCAAAAAAAAAAGCACTGCTTTTCCGCAGCGTGGGGCCTCAGTCTAAGGCTGGGGCCACACGTGGCGTAACAGCAGCATTTTACAGTCTAGCGAATCCCATCCACATAATGCAGAAAAATACATGCAGCGGAAATGCTACGATTTCCAAAAAGCACATTACCAATACTTGACATTGTGATCTCTCTGTTTTCCCACACCATGACTGGTACTGAACATGATGGTTCAAAGATTGCAATTTTCTTCAATTCTGACCATTGATTATAAGGTGATTACATGGGTAAAGCTGTTATGTCTGCATAGCAATGACATACATGTACTATATGGTGCAGGAACTACATCCCACCACAATGTGCATGTGTACATCATTTTGTGTTAAAGGGGTTATATGAGCAATTAAAGGAATTGTGCAGAAAAAAATAAGCTTACTGGTGCATTCCCCTTATTGGATAATCTCTATTACTAATATACTGTACTGTACTGCAGGGAATGCAATGGTAAATTTTATATTTCCCTTCCATAAAATTTTGTACACTAGTTGCCCAATATGAATACACTTACTAATATATATATACACACAGGTATATATATACATGTGTATATATATATACTGGCCCCGCAGTTGCATGGATTCTTAGATTTGCAGGGGGCAAGTAGTTCCTGCGCTATTTCTCTACCGTTGATGACGATTCGACTCTGCGCCATATGAATGAACCCATCTTTACGCCATTTACAAGCAGCAGGAGTAGAGCTGGATCAGTCATGTGACCCAGAGTCAACTTGTCAACAGCAGAGGCAAACCACAGAGACTTCTGTGCCCCTGCAGCATTTGGCAAATCTAAGAATCAGTGCAACAGAGAGTGGGTATGTAGTGTATATTAGTAAGTGTGTTCAAATTGTGCCGCAACCCAGATGGAGGAGACCAGAGGATGGGAGTAGTAGTGGCGGATGCTGTGCCACCTAGCGGCCGAGCACACTCACCAACCACTCCAGTCCCACCCCTGGGCCGGACAAAGTTGAGGGGGGGGGGTCCTGCAGCACTACCGGATGGTGGTGGTAGTAGTTCTTTCCCCCGGGGCGCATCCAGTTGGAGAGGGGGACCTCTCCTCTCTAAGCCGGTGTGGTGTTGGTCGGAAGGGCCCTGATGGTGATGCAGGCACGACTCGGGAGTCAGCGGTGCAGGTAAACCAAAACAGCCTTTTATTTGGCAACAAGAACATAAAGGTAACGGCAGCTTTCGAATGGGGGTAGTAGTCCTACAGTGTCCAACCCCCAACCTTGGTTCTAGGAGGGTGCCCAGGGATGATAAGTTCTCCACTACTCCTCCTCTCATGCCTCTCCCAGCTCGGTATCCCAGGAATGGAGTTACAGGGAGTCCTGACAGGGATCTGGTTACCTGATGACTAGGCCCAAAAATAGTTTTCCTGTTAGAGTCCTCTCCTGCTCCTCCTGGCACGGCACCGATATTGTCCAAAAGCTATTCTCCCTTGCTCTGGGCTGTCTTCAGAAGAGCCTGGGGCTGATGATATCCCTCCTGGGGCTGCAAAAGCAACTGTTGGCTTTCAGTCCAGAGGCTGTGGCAGGAAGACTCTGCTCACCTTCTCTTGTCTACTGCATGCACTGAACACTGAGGACCAACCGTCGCAGGGGAGATGAGATCTCCCTACAACCCTGCCCAGTGGCCTGTGATAGGCCAGGGCTGAACCAAAGCTAGGTTTTGAACACTGCAGGGGGGAAAAATGCCAAGGGAACAGCTGCAACAATATACTTAACATAAAGCGGGATGTACCAGCACAAAACCCAGAGGCACAGAAACAAACACTAAAAACAGCAGAACAGCAGCATCTGGGATGCTGCAATTGGACACTGTAGAAAAATGTAGTTGTACACATAACCCGTTTAGGGAGTAATACAAGACCCAAGCCAGACTTTCTTGAAATAAAATTCCTAAATGAATATCCGCTGACCCGACCTCCCTTACTACAAAGCCTAGACCATAATCCCTAATTTTACAGATCCCAAGCCAAACTTCCCTTTACTACAATCCCCAATACATAAATGAGATGTCATAAAAATGGCCAATACAATTTTTTTTTTAATGGTAAACATATTTTTCAAGAATTTTTAATGATCTTATTTATTTTTTATGTCACTATTAGATATGGGCTAACCTTGTGAGATTCACTTTGCCAATATTTGCCAGGCTTCCTGTTTCATTTCACCAGAAGTGCTATTATTATACTCTGGGGTCACTACTGAGGTTTGTGATTGGGCCTCAATGGTCTCGTGGGGCACGATAACATCATGATCTCTGCAATTTACTTGGGCAGTTGCCATCAGAGAAAATGCTGTAAGAGGACATACGAGCCCACAGGAAGAAGAGTTGACATCAGAGAATAGAACAGGACACCCAGGAGAGGTGAGAATCTGTGTTTTTCATTTTGTCAGCACCTCCCCTGGGTCTCTGCTTACTATATTCTGAGGTCTCTTTAGATCCCAGAGTATAGAAGGGATTCATGGATGGTGAACCCATTGGGTAGAACCCAAAACTTTTGGAAAATTTGGGTTGAATCTGGTTCAGTTCAAATCTGTGACTCATCTCTAGTCACTATTTATGTTTAAAAAAAAAAGTACTAAATCTGACCGCTAAGCCTAATAATGGCCGGGCTGACTGTATTCTTGTGTAAAAATAATAAAAAAACCTGATTATACAACCACACAACACCCAGGAGATTTGTCTGCTCACCTGGGATTTCAGGAGATATTCCTTTCTTTAGGAGCTTCCTTTAGGAGGTCCCTTACGAATTTTCCAAAAGTCTTGGGTTAAGCCAAACCTGAGATTTTTGAGGTTTGCCACCTATAAACCATTATTGAACTTTGAGGTTTTTTCAGACCCCAAAGTCTAATAAGGAGAGGCCCAGAGCATTCATAAGCATAAAAACATACTCACCTTCCCTCTCCTGTCCTGGGGCTCCAATGTGGTGCCCGGTCCATTCTCATATTGTCTTCCGGTCTCCTTGGTGACATCATTTGCCCCATGGACTGTGATTGGACCTTCATATGGGGCTTGCAATGTCTGAAGGGTCCCCAGAATTTAATAATAACACTTTGATTTGGACTAAACCTCTTTGGGCGAACCTCGCAAATATTCACGAAACAGATTTCTCAAAGGTTTCTCCATCATTATTTAGAATTAGTGATTAACCAAACATAATATATCTTAATATAATATATCACCTATAAAAGTATGACATGTATGCCCATAGTTTCCCTTTACCTGTACAAGGGTACAGAATATTCTGTTGTGTTCATGCAGAAATAAAAACTGTTCTATGTTTTATACGATACCATATTATGGAGACATTCCCCATTACTAATATCACGTCTATGGGACAGCACCTCTGTAATAGCGCTGTGCGCCATGTATTTTTGTTTTGTTTATGGCCAGCTTTACGTAATGACCTGGTAAAGGGTTAATGATCTGTTAACATGGTATATAATAAATAGTTACTGGAACAGACTCAAGGAAGGATTAGAGGCTTAAATCTAGTTGACAAGTCTTGCCTAATATTTACTTGTTGCTCTGTTATCCAGAGATAAGAGTACGTGCAAACATGAACATGGCGCTTACTTTATATACACCTGATAAGCTACTTATGTGGAACTGAAGTGAAAAATAAAAAGACCATAGACCATAGACCAGATTGCCTACCAAGGCTTTTCCAATGAATTTCACTAGCCATGACTACAGGCACATCTCAATAAATTAGAATACCTTTGAAACTTTTATTTCTTTCAGTAATTAGATTAAAAAAGTGACCTCCTATATTTTCTAGATTCTTTACACACAGAGTGTTCTATTTTAAGTGTTTTATTTCTGTAAATGTTGATTATGGATTACAGGGAATGAAAACCCAAATCTAATAAAATTAGAATATTGTTAAAAAGTTCAGTATTGTAAATTCAGTGCCTCCTGCCAAGGTTTCCTAAGCCTGTAAATGGTCCCTCAGTCTGGCTCAGTAGGATACACAATCATGGAAGACGCTGATTATGGATTGTATTACTGAATTACTGAAATGAAGGAACGTTTCAAAGATATTCTAATGTATTGAGATGCAGCTGTATCACTGGAGATGAGTAAATCTTGCGTGATTTGTTGTGTGGAATTTCGCAAGGTTTGACGCCTGTTTCGCTTTTAAACCAAACTTATTCAATCTGAGCCAGAAGTGCTACTATTATAATAATGGGTCTCTTCAGACCCCAAACTATAGTAAGTGGAGGTCCAGAGGAGGTGGGAAACATAACAAACACTGATACTTTCTTAGGGTCCTCTTTGGTCATCTTCCAGACTCTTTCAGCCTCCTGAGTGATGTCATGGGGCGAGCACCGTTTTAACACATTGGTGAGCCCAGTACAAAGGTTTCATAAGTGGGCCCCCCATCACCACCACTTAGAAATACCTGACTTGCATGAATTATAATGCCCCCTTAGTGGCCCTCACACAGTATAATGCCTCCCTAGTGGCCCCATACAATATAATGTCCCTCTCCAGCCATCCCCACAGTTTAATGTTCCCTTCCAGCTGTCCCCACAGCATAATATCCCCCTCCAAGTGCACCAACAGTATAATGTCCCCTCCAGGTACCCCCACAGTCTAATGTCCCCCCTCCAATTGCCCCCAGTTTAATGTCTCCTTCCAGCTACCCCACCATTTAAAGTCCCCCTGTAGTTGCCCCCACAATATTATGTTCTTTTCCTACCAAAGAAAAAAAAAACACTAATACTCACCTCTCCTTGCTCCTCTGCTGTCTCTGGTCCGGAGTCTTCAGGGAGCTGCCGTTGCGATGTAAGTGACATCATGGGATGAATGGTGATGCAGCAATCAGACAGCCCCCTGCTGCATCATTTTATGCAACTCATTGCTGTCCTAAGGACGCCAATGGGCTGAAGTTGGGGCAGTCCAGAACAGCGGGACAGCAAATGCAGAACTGTCCTGCTGGCTATTCCAAGTGGCCCTGCATGGAGCCCTTGGGGACACCTGAGGCCAGTGATTGAGTCTCAGCAGTCATATGAGGTGTACCAAAGTCATGGCGCATTAATACAAGAGCCATGACATTGGCATGCCCCACTTCCTGCTTAACGCCTGTGATTGGACACGTGAAGTCACCAAGAAGGCTGAAAGCCAACGGAAGAGGACAAAGATAAAGCTCAGGAGAGTGGAGGCAAGGTGACTATCAGTGTTTATTATGTTTCTACATCTCCCCTGAGCCTCTGATGAGACCAAGGAGTATAATGATAGTGATTTGTTGGTGGCAAATCTGTTACAACTCTGACTCATTACAAACCTATTGGCTCATCTCTTGCTCACTAGAGCAAGACTGGGACAGAAATTCAGCTCTAGCATTTGAAATCACACAAGACGACTTTATAGTGAATGTGAAATATGTCTGTGCTCTTGTGGTTAACGAGAATGTGATGAGTGCTGCATGACTATATATCATGTATACATATATATCATATCATGTTAAGAAGTGATAATACAAGCATATTATACGTATACGGGAGAGATTGCAGCGCTGTCAAGACCTTTCTCCAATCACTTCAAATGGTATCAAGAAGGTGAGCCGGGAGAGATTGTGTGTGTGATCATCTTGCCCCCGGAAATCAATTTTTAATGACCTATTGTTGAACTACTACCATTGTGGCAGTATATAAAAGTATCCCTCTATTCAGTGGCATCACTAGGAATGGCTGGGCCCCAAGGCGAACATTTGACATGCCCCTCCCCCCCGAACTGCCACCCCCAATCCCCCCCGGACTGCCCCCTCCAATCCCCCCCCGCACAAACCGCATTCCTATTATGCACCATTATGACCCCTAGACACACTATTATGCCCAATAGTGGCCCCTGCACACAGTATTATGCCACATAGTGTCCCCTGCACACACTATTATGCCCCATAGTGGCTCCTGCACACAGTATTATGTTCTATAGTGGCCCCTGTACACAGTATTATGTCCCATAGTGGCCCCTTCACACATCATTATGCCCCATAGTGGCCCCTGCACACAGTATTATGCCCCATAATGGCCCCATGCACACAGTATTATGCCCGTTAGTGGCCCCTGCACACATTATTATATCCCATATTGGCCTCTGCACACAGTATTATGTCCCATAGTGGCCCCTGCACACAGTATTATGCCCCATAGCGGCCCCTGCACACAGTATTATGCCACATAGTGTCCCCTGCACACACTATTATGCCCCATAGTGGCTCCTGCACACAGTATTATGTCCTATAGTGGCCCCTGTACACAGTATTATGTCCCATAGTGGCCCCTTCACACATCATTATGCCCCATAGTGGCCCCTGCACACAGTATTATGCCCCATAATGGCCCCTGCACACAGTATTATGCCCCATAGTGGCCCCTGCACACATTATTATATCCCATAGTGGCCTCTGCACACAGTATTATGTCCCATAGTGGCCCCTGCACACAGTATTATGCCCCATAGCGGCCCCTGCACACAGTATTATGCCTCATTGTGGACCACCCATGAACGATCATTTTCAGACCCTAGAGTATAATTATCGGAGACCCAACAAAAAAAACAATATCACTTACCTCTTTCTGGCTCCAGCGCACTCCCCGCTACTTCAGCCATCTTCAATGTTTGACCAGATCTCGCGCGAGCCAGGCCGGCGTTGCGACACATAATGACGCAGGCCCAGCCCACGTGACGTCACCAAACAGGCCCGAAGCCTGCAGAGCGTAGGACAGGTAAGTAACAGTGTTTTTTATGTTCCCTCACCTCCCCTAGCCCTCCGATCACTATGGGGTCTGAAAAGACCCCAGATTATAATGATAGTAGTGTTTGCGGGGTTCGCGGCCCGCGGCCTCACTTACCAATCCCTGCTCCTGCTCACAGTCACCTCCGCCTTCGCAGAATGGGAAGTGCAGGCGACCATAAGCAGGAGCGGGGATTGGTAAATAAATAGGGCCCGTTACCTGCTGGGGTTACTGCTGGGCCTATTAAAAATAAAAAAAATAAAAAAAAAAAAGCATTGGGGGCCCTTCGGGCCACCAAATGTCCCAGTATCCTGTGGCAGCCGCTACCGCTGCTACCCCGGTAGTTACGCCCCTGCCTCTATTGTATCAGCAGCCAGTGCCAGGCAGCTGCTGCCAAGGCAAATTAAATCACGGGATGCATCAGGAGAAAAATAGATGCTCACAACGAGGATATAGTTTTGGCTGTATGCAAATCACTGGTCAGGACACATATTGAGTAATACACACAATTTTGGGCACCTGTATAGAAGAAAGATATAGCTGAAATAGAGTGGGTGCAGAGGAGGGCACGCTAGGTGATTAAGGGGATGGGTGGATTAAAATATAAAGACTGGTTATCAAATTTTGAATTTGGAAAGGAGAAACTTGCCCTAGCATCACCTTTTGGAAGGTAGCTCTCTATTGATCAATGCATGGCTTACATAAACCTAATAGTATAACCTGGTAATATAGCCAAGACAGAATAATTCCTCCAAAAGGAAGAGGGACCTATTCTGGTTTGGCTATATTGCCAGATTTTCTACATAATTTGGGAAAATCCCTACATAAGTGGTAATTACTTGTTGCATCACCAATTGTATGTCAATGGCCAAGCACCTCCAGGGTCTCTATGACCATTCACAGCTATGTTCTTGAAGATTACACGCTACAGTATCAAGGCTTGTGATCACTAAAAGTGTAGTCTCTGATAACAGAGCTTAAGTATATGATCATAGCAGTGTTATCACTTCCTTAAGAGTACTTATACATTCAATTGCAGTCATTGTAGACAAAACATTGTGAAACATTCACTAAAGATCTGGAACTACAGATAATGTTAATGATGTGGCCACCGCTACAAATATTTTCTGGCTTTTTCCAATCACAGCCATGCTTTCTCACTGTCCAAGTTTCTACATGGGTGTTTGTCCCGTCAATAAGGCATCCATTCCTAGGATAATGTTGAACCTGTTGGACTTATAACTATGCCCTGGTTCTGATTCACTTACTCAGACTTGCCAGACTCTGGGATCACCTTGGCCCTCCACTCCTCATCAGACTTCATTCACTCTCTCACTTCCTCTCTCTCAGCCCACCGCCATGTTCCACAATGGCTGAAGAGACTCAAACCTCCAAGAATGGTGACAGCACTGAAGCAATGGTTATTATAAATGTACTGGCAAGAGTATCAAAGAGAGTTGTATTGTTAAGAAACATAGTCAAACAGTCCAGTGGTCAATCAGTGGTCAGTAATCGAATCAGGAAGTTTCTGTGACCAGTTTCGTGTTCAGGTGGTTCAAGACCAAGATTAGTTTAGGTTCTAACAAGTTTGGTACAAACCACACCTTAAATTGGATTAAAACATAGTATAGAACACTCTTAGGGCTCCTAGGAACCTATCTATAAAACATAGTGTAGAACACTGTCAGGGCTCCTAGGAACCTATCTATAAAACATAGTGTAGAATACAGTCAGGGCTCCTAGGAGCCTATCTATAAAACATAGTGTAGAACACAGGAGTCCTGGGAACCTATCTATAAAACATAGTGTAGCACACTCTTAGGACTCCTAGGGACCTATCTATAAAACATAGTGTAGAATACTCTTAGGGCTCCTAGGAACCTATCTATAGAACATAGTGTAGAACACTGTCAGGGCTCCTAGGAACCTATCTATAAAACATAGTGTAGAATACTCTTAGGGCTCCTAGGAACCTATCTATAGAACATAGTGTAGAACACTGTCAGGGCTCCTAGGAACCTATCTATAAAACATAGTGTAGATTACTATTAGGGCTCCTAGGAACCTATCTATCCAATTTCTAGCTCTCTAAGGCAAACACAGCCAAAGTTATGTCAAAGTGAAATGACATTATTATACTCTGGGGACTCTTCAGACCCCAAAGTATAATAGGTGGAGGCCCAGGGGAGGTGTAAATATTAAAAAAAAAATTAATACATACCACCGCTACCTCTTTTGGGCTTTCTTGTGGTGTCCAGAACTCTCTCTCTCTGCCTTGTCTGTGACATCTGGTGCTCTCCAGTGATGTCATACACACGGGATCATCGCTGAAGCCTCAGTGATGACATGGGCACAAAGAGCCCGGAGTATAATGCAGCGGCCATTTTTGTTCCTCCAAAGCAAATTGCCATTTCAAAACCAAACAAATCCAGTTCATGATGAAGCGGTTCGCCGATCTCTGTCTGTGATGCATGTGTTAGTGGGCAATAAAATGAAGCATAGTTAGGGTGGGTTCACACCTGCGCTTGGTGTCAAGCCAATCCAGTGAAAATCTCGGCGAACTGGATTGGCATCGGATACAGACCGGTCAGTGGCGCATTGGTTAAAAACCCATTCATTTGAATGGGTTTTTAAAGCAATGCGCGGGTGTGCGCTTACACCCTCTGTGCTGCCAATCCTTTTTTTTCGTCGGAAACAAAGTCGGACACGCAGGACTTCGTGTCCGACGAAAAAAAAAAAGGATTGGCAGCGCAGAGGGTGTAAGCGCACACCCGCGCATTGCTTTAAAAACCCATTCAAATGAATGGGTTTTTAACCAATGCGCCGCTGACCGGTCTGTATCCGATGCCAATCCAGTTCGCTGAGATTTTCACTGGATTGGCAACGGACGGACAGCAAGCGCTGGTGTGAACCCACCCTTAGTAAATATGAGTGAACTGATTCTTAACAAGCCAAGTTTGTTGGCTAAAATCTTCGGGATTCATCACTCACTAATTACTATGATATTCTGAGGAAGGTGAGCAGTGTTTATTATGTTTCTGCATCTCACCTGGGCCTCCAGTTATTACACTCTGAGGTCTGAAGAGATCCTCGAGTGTTAGCACTTCTGGTTCGTTCTAGTATCGTTCTCATGACTAAAAACTCAGAACACCACAAGAACAATTACTAACAATTATTAGTATTATTTAGAATGTCTCAGATTTCTGCCAGTGGTTTATAGGAGCGCTATGTCCCATCCAGAGAAATTGGGCATGTTTGTAAGGGTGTGTGTAGGACCCATGAGTGCAGTCTTCGGCTTTGTGATGACCAGGAAGCTCTTAAAGTTTTTTTTTAATTCTTCTTCTTATTATTATTTATACATTACATGTAAATGTAAACTAGATTAATCGATTTTCCTAAAGGTTGATGATCTGTTGAGGATCCATTTTGCAGATTGTCCTCTAGCTCATTATAGTCTAATCGATAAAGGTCTAAGTCTAGTCATTGAACTGGATTGCTAGGCTGTTCTGTTTACTGAATGGTTTTCTGTATTTTCACATTGAGACCATATACTGTCCTATAACATGCACCCGGTGTGGAAATAATATGCTTCTAACTGTTGTACATCATTTGGTTGACATAACCTGGAGCTCTGACCTTAATACGTGATAACCTTCTGCTCTTTGCTGTCGCTCTTAGTGTATTTGTGCTAAATAACATGACTTAACTTGTAAGACTCTCCTACTAACCATCCTTGGTATATACATCCTCAACACCCTAAAAGCTAAGGTGTGGTAACACTCTCACCGTACAGGGTGAATCCTTGAGGAGATAGTTGATATGACCGGGCACTAAAGGCCCACTGAATTTGGTGGGAGTGCTTGACTTCTTATGTCTTCAACAGATTACATTGAGGGATTAAGGATCTTGCAATCCTCCCCTTTGTTGCCCTGGGAAATAAACTGCCACCAAAGATGTCGGGCAGTGGTCTATTACCCCATTGAAAACACATGTTTGCTCGGCCAAACCAGATAAGGTTGTCAGGAGGAATAGTGTGAACCGAGAGCAAGGCAGGTGGTTTGGACTCCGCAACCAGAAATGAACGCACACGCGGTAGTTCAAGAAAAAAAATATATATTTACTATAAGTTAATAAAGGCTAGTTAAAGGTAAAATGACAGGGCTAAAGACAAGCAAAATATACAATATAGCATGAACAATTTCAAGGCAAATTCTGCAATGGTTTCTACTTTTACTCTGTCCACTTCTGCAGTATGGACACTGAATGAACAATATACTCAAAACTATCCCTAACTGACCCTGACATCACATTTGGGTGCACCCCTTTTTCCCCAGTGGTCCAGGTGGACCGCTTACAGTCCATAGAAGCGCGCGGTGGGGCCCAACGTCGGTCCTTTCTTTTATAGTGAAGCGTCCTCTCCTCACGGTTATCAGGATCTTGGGAGAAATGAAGTCCTCTTTAACAGACAGGGAAACCAACTGAATGCAATGTAATCCAACAGCAGATTCCACTCAGCACACTGACAGTCCTGCCGAATCCATACACTGAGCTGGGTTGTAAGCCGGGGTTTAGCAGGTGCTGTCCAGTACATCAACAGCACTGCGAGTCTCTATCTGTGGTATCCATATACACAGTCACAATGTCAGTCTCACTGATCAGCCACTGAGCACAGTTCCTTTCACGCGGACTCACTAGTCCTGTTGTCTCTTTACACTCTGTTTGTCTCTGGACCAAGATACAGCTTAGCTGTACAGAAAAATCTCCACACCAGTTCAATACAACACTTGCCAAGATGGCTGCTGCTCTCTGTCTCGTCACTTCCTGCTTCTCTGCTCACACTCTGTCTGCAGAACAGGCAGGCTGACATAAAAGGGGGGGGGGGGGTCTCACTCCAGCATCATGTCACAATTACAATGGCTGCTGTCTTAAAGGAACAGAATTACAGAAATACATTCAACATTAACAGTTTATACAGACAAATGAAGCTTAAGACAACATTGGCTGTCTCTTACATATTCCCCCCCACTTTAAGATTGGCAGTCCCTGCCTATGACTGTATATCCAGAGGGTTGTACTTTTATGCACAGGGTGGTAGTATACCGATGTATGGCAGGCCAAACAAACTCATCCTGCGCATACCGAACAGGGGGAATACCAGCATTTGGCCTAGTGGTCCGTCTGAGGACCGGTGGTATATTATGGGGTGCTGCAGCTATGGGCTGAGAAGGACCAGCGGATTCCGCACCAGAGGGGGCACAGGCCGGAGATACAGTAGTCACAGGTGGAACATCCCCAGGAGCAGGGATCGGCCAACAATCATCCTCCTCGTCGGAGGCCCATTCCGCACCTCCATTCTCTGACTGTGGGAGCTCATTCACATTGGCAGGCCCATCGTGATTTGTCCCTTCAGAATGACACAGGCGCAACATATTTCGGTGAAGTACTCGAACACAATCAGTTCCTTCTTTCTGGACCTGGTACACTGGCCCATTCGCATACTTGCGGCCAACAACACGATACGGCAAAGCCTCCCATCTGCTTTCCAATTTCCCTTGGGGTTTCTTGACACGAACTAGCACCAGGTCGCCTGGTTGCAATGGTGCTTCTTGCACTGGGGTCTTATCAGGATGGGGATGTTCTTGCAGGCGCTGCCGCACCAATCGATGGATCGTCTCAAGTCTCTGCCGATGCGCCCGCACCCAAGAGGTTGGATCCCTCGGAGGGAACCCATCCACATCATTCAACTGTAATTCTCCTATACTTCGCCCAGACCGCCCAAAGAGAAGTGTATAAGAAGAGTACCCCGTTGTAGAATGGACCTGATTGTTATAGGCCCACACCATTTCAGACAAGAACTGAGGCCACTGTAACTTCTTGTCTTCCTCCAGAGTCCGCAGCATCTGTAGCAGAGTTCTGTTGAATCTTTCACAGGCCCCATTTCCCTGAGGGTGGTATGGAGTCGTGTGCGACTTCTTTATCCCGTAGATACGTTGAACTTCTTTCATTACGTGTCCCTCAAAGCAGGCGCCCTGGTCGGAGTGGATGCGTTGGGGGCACCCATATACTCGAATGAAATCTTGGCACAGAGCACGAGCTGCTGACTCAGCTGTCTGGTCCTTGGTGGCGGTTACCACCGCAAATTTGGTGAAGTGATCCACCATTACGAGGCAATACTGGTGTCCGCTATTGGATGGGCCCACCATTAGATAGTCTATCATGACGATTTCTAAAGGTTCCTGGGTCACGATGGTTTGCAGGGGAGCTCTCTGTTCTATTGCCTTATGGATCTCACAAGTTCGACAGCTGCGGCATACTTCTTCGACCATTTGACGAAGACCAGGGCAGTAAATCAGTCGCTGTAACCAACGAAAGGTCTTCTCATGACCAAAATGTCCATTCTTATTATGAGCCTCAACTGCCAAGGAACGAGCCAGTTCACTAGGCACCACAATTTGGTATCGAATGTCGATCTCAGAAGGTAAATAGACCTTTCGGCATAGCACTCCATTTTTCATCTCCAACTTTTCCCACTGACTCAAAACAGATAATATCTCACGTGTCAGTCATTCTCTTTCCTCTCTACAGGGCTTCTGGCCTTTCTCAACACACTTGATCATCTGCGCCAGCCCCTCATGGGTCTGTTGTATCTGTGCCCATTCCTGTCGTGAGGGACCAAAGAAAGGAGCCATTTCAGTCCCCTCCATCTCAAACTGATTAGTGGCGGTCAAGGCCTGTGAAAATCTGCTGAAATCGGGCACCTCCACATGCTCCAACTCATGATCCACGTCTTCTGTGGGGGTCTGGGCAGTTACCCTAGAAAGTCCGTCAGCATTCTGGTTCTCTGTCTTGAACCGATACTTAATGCGGTAATTGAATGTAGACATTCGGGCTATCCACCTCTGCTCTAACGCCCCGAGCTTGGCATTTTCCAGGTGAGCTAGTGGGTTGTTGTCAGTCAGTACTAAAACTTCAGCACCGGTCAAATATTCAGAGAATTTCTCGGTCATGGCCCATACCAGTGCCAACAGCTCCAATTTAAATGAACTATAATTCTCGGGGTTTCTTTCAGAATCTCTCAAAGACCGGCTGCCGTACGCTATGACCCTCTCCTGGCCATCCTGAAGCTGGGAAAGCACTGCTCCAAGACCATACAGGCTTGCATCTGTATATAGCTGGAACGGCAAGTGGTAATCAGCATATGCCAAGATTGGGGCTGTTGTCAGTGCATCCTTTAATGCCTGGAAGGCTTGTTCCTGTTCAGGTCCCCACTTCACGGACCGGTTCTTTGGACCACCGGATGTGCCTCGTAGGAGAGCATTAAGTGGTGCTGCTACCTTGGCGAAATCCTTAATAAACCGTCGATAGTAACCGGCTACTCCAAGGAACGCCCTCACTTCTCGCAGGGTAGTCGGTATCGGCCAATCTTGAACAGCCGCTATCTTGTCTCTTGATGGTCTCACCCCTTCTCCTGATACGCGGTGACCCAAGTAATCAATTTCAGATTGGAACAACCGACATTTACTGGGTTTCAATTTGAGCCCATGTTCCCGCAATCTTCGAAATACTTGCCCCAACTGGTGGAGATGGTCTTCAAAGGTCGCAGAATACACTATAATGTCATCCAAGTAGATGAGAGTGAACTCAAAGTTGAAGTCACCGAGACATTTCTCCATCAACCGCTGAAACGTTCCGGGTGCATTTGTCAACCCGAAGGGCATCCGGTTAAATTCGTATAGTCCCATGGGCAAGATGAATGCCGTCTTCTCCTTGTCTTTTGTGGCCATCGGCACCTGCCAATACCCACTAGCCAGATCTAGTGAGGAGAAGTACCGGGCTCTCCCTAGCGCTGAGAGGGACTCCTCAATCCGTGGCAAGGGGTAGGAATCTCGTACGGTGCAAGCGTTTAACTTCCGATAGTCTACGCAAAATCGGATGGACCCATCTTTTTTTCTTACTAACACCACAGGAGCCGCCCAGGGACTCTGGCTTTCTTGGATGATCCCACCCTGTAGCATCTTAGCTAACAGTTCTTTCACTTCCTGATACAACTGTGGAGGAATTTGTCGGTAGCGCTCTCTAATTGGAGGGGTGTCTCCTGTGGGAATCTCATGGTAGATCCCTGTGGTACATCCAAAATCTTCAGCATACCGTGCAAAGGTGGCTTGGTTCTCCCACAACAGCTCATCTACCTTCTGCACCCATTCCAGAGAACATGAACTTACATCCATCTTCATCTGTTCTCGAATTGCACAGCCATTCCATTCAGAGGTGGGTTCCTCATCTTCTCCCATGGACACAGTTACGGTCCACTCATCCCTTTCAGTCGGCTTCAGCTGCATTGGAGTTACTTTCCTTACTTCCTCCGGAGTCACATAGATGTTAGCCAGCAGCCTCCCTGGGGTCAGGTCCACACTCCGGTCCTGAGTGTTTACACATCGAAGTGGTACTCTTCCATTGCGAACTATTGCCAAGGAACGGGCCACTAGCGGATCAACACCTCCTTCGGCTGCCTGCAGTGGTTCTACCAACACAGCTATGCCCTCTAGTTTCCGACAGGTGCCTACGGGCATGGACACTATTGTCTCCCGACTGGGTGGCAGTGTAACTTTTGTATGCAAAGGAACTGAAATTCGAGCCAGAGGACGCTGTGCATCTGAACTTTTCTGTAAGCCACATGTCCGGATCAGCCGCTGGAAAGCTGTTTGAGTAGGCCGATGGGTGGTGGTTTCTTTCCAATAACCGTGACCTTTCTTTTCAAAGAGGATCTGATCTAATTCTTTTAACACATTCATCCCCAAAATGACAGGGACCTTTACTTCATGTGACTCCTGTACCACCACAATGCCTTTCCTACCTAGATCTTGGCCACATACCCGGACATTCATCCAGGCCACTCCCACGACCGGAACTGGTAACTGGTTAGCTGCGACCACTCGTACGAATGTATGGGGATCATATTTCACATGTTGCCGGAAGTACCGTTCATAACAGTCTCTACTCAAGGTCGTTACTTGGGAACCCGTGTCAATCATCCCGGTAACCGGAATACCCTCCATTTCCACCTGTATGACAGGACTTGCAGCGATCAGGTCATCATCAGGGCATTCTCCCCACATAGTCTCCTTGTCAGTCTCCCCTACTACACGCCCTTCAGCAGCAGGGGACTTCAGTTTAACGGCGGTCTCTCATAAGTTTGTCGCTGCTCTGGACATCTAGCAGCAACGTGGCCCATCCGTCCACACTCCCAGCAGCGTATCCCCCCGTCGTTCTGGCCATCTGTTTGGGCCCCTTCGGTAAGCCCCTTCGATTTCTCCTGAGCACTGCACTAAATGATTTGGACCCCTTCGGTAGGTCCTATCCTCACCCCTCCAGCGGGGTGGTGGGTGATTCTGACTTGCTGGGTGTGGATGGCTCACCCTTTCATCTCCAGTCTTCTGGAAGTCTGCAATTTTCATAGACTGCTCATCACAACGAGTGTGCAAGTGTTCCATTTGTTCTTGCAGTTTCTGCATTACTGTGAGAATTTCTTTAACCGTCCCTTTTTCTACTGTCTCTGAGCCAGAACTAGCCCCCTGTGACAAAGTAACTCCAACTGCGGTCTGCGGCCTCGGGACCATACTATTGGCACGGGAGATGGCCTCTACCTGTACATCATGGAATTTAGCATCAGTCTCTCGTCGTATAAAATCCTGCATAGTCACAGTTAAACTGCCGTCACGTATCCCCAGGACAAACTGGTCACGGAGAGTCCGATCAGGGTTACAGAAGGCTGGCGAGCCCCCTCTTTCCTTCCTTTGAATATCTCGGAGCAGTTCTTGTAGGACATTTGCATATTGGGGAAGGCTTTCATTCTCCTGTTGTACCCTCTGGAAGAACCGAGCCTGCAGAGACCCCAGCAATGCAGTTTCTCCATAGATGGTTTCTAGAATCTGGACTACTTGCTCAAATGTCTGCCTTTGTTCAAATGGCCTCAGTATCACCGTGGTCTTAGCATCCCCTTGTAATGTCAATATTGCTAGCTCTACTAGTACTTCTGGTGTGGTCTGGTACATTCGCTGTATCATTCGTATCTGTTCCACCCACATACTCACTGACATATTATTGCCATCAAATTTAGCTAACTGACTCATTATAGCCCCTGCTGGCATTCTTCCTCCAGCACCATTCTCTCTAACGGGTGCGTCACCGTCCATTCTGGTAAGCGGATCCTGCCGACTACGCCAATTTGTGAACCGAGAGCAAGGCAGGTGGTTTGGACTCCGCAACCAGAAATGAACGCACACGCGGTAGTTCAAGAAAAAAATATATATTTACTATAAGTTAATAAAGGCTAGTTAAAGGTAAAATGACAGGGCTAAAGACAAGCAAAATATACAATATAGCATGAACAATTTCAAGGCAAATTCTGCAATGGTTTCTACTTTTACTCTGTCCACTTCTGCAGTATGGACACTGAATGAACAATATACTCAAAACTATCCCTAACTGACCCTGACATCACATTTGGGTGCACCCCCTTTTCCCCAGTGGTCCAGGTGGACCGCTTACAGTCCGTAGAAGCGCGCGGTGGGGCCCAACGTCGGTCCTTTCTTTTATAGTGAAGCGTCCTCTCCTCACGGTTATCAGGATCTTGGGAGAAATGAAGTCCTCTTTAACAGACAGGGAAACCAACTGAATGCAATGTAATCCAACAGCAGATTCCACTCAGCACACTGACAGTCCTGCCGAATCCATACACTGAGCTGGGTTGTAAGCCGGGGTTTAGCAGGTGCTGTCCAGTACATCAACAGCACTGCGAGTCTCTATCTGTGGTATCCATATACACAGTCACAATGTCAGTCTCACTGATCAGCCACTGAGCACAGTTCCTTTCACGTGGACTCACTAGTCCTGTTGTCTCTTTACACTCTGTTTGTCTCTGGACCAAGATACAGCTTAGCTGTACAGAAAAATCTCCACACCAGTTCAATACAACACTTGCCAAGATGGCTGCTGCTCTCTGTCTCGTCACTTCCTGCTTCTCTGCTCACACTCTGTCTGCAGAACAGGCAGGCTGATATAAAAGGGGGGGGGGGTCTCACTCCAGCATCATGTCACAATTACAATGGCTGCTGTCTTAAAGGAACAGAATCACAGAAATACATTCAACATTAACAGTTTATACAGACAAATGAAGCTTAAGACAACATTGGCTGTCTCTTACAATAGCTGTGGGCTAAGCAAGCTCTCCGAGGAGGTGGAAGGTGTTTGGGCATCTTTAGATCAGTTTCAAAAAGATCAGAAGGTCCATCTCTAAGTTATAACTGCATCTATAAGTATATACTATATACTTGAAAGTGTCAAGTCAAACTTTGTTACATCTGTGCGTGTATGCTTTGTATACTATACAATATATTTTTCACTGGAAACGTATAAATACATTTGCAGGGATAATGGTAGTACTAGATTACGTAGACATATCCTAGCAGAGAAGAATGGCAGGGAAATCAAGCTACAGTTTTGGTGAAGGTTGGCTTCCTCAATATTGTACTTCTGAAACAGCTACTATATGACTGTGGCTGATCAACTACCAACTTGCATATGTTGAATACCTGGTATATAAAATTTTTGGGGTTCACTACCCACAAATTATTATTATACTCCGGGGTCTCTTAGGGCCCCATAGTTTAATAATCAGAGGCCCAGTGTAAGAGACAGCCAATGTTGTCCTAAGCTTCATTTGTCTGTATAAATTGTTAATGTTGAATGTATTTCTGTGATTCTGTTCCTTTAAGACAGCAGCCATTGTAATTGTGACAAGATGCTGGAGTGAGACCCCCCCCCCCTTTTATGTCAGCCTGCCTGTTCTGCAGACAGAGTGTGAGCAGAGAAGCAGGAAGTGATGAGACAGAGAGCAGCAGCCATCTTGGCAAGAGAGAAGACAGGTGTCTATGTTGTATTGAACTGGTGTGGAGATTTTTCTGTACAGCTAAGCTGTATCTTGGTCCAGAGACAAAAAGAGTGTAAAGAGACGACAGGACTAGTGAGTCCACGTGAAAGGAACTGTGCTCAGTGGCTGATCAGTGAGACTGACATTGTGACTGTGTATATGGATACCACATATAGAGACTCGCAGTGCTGTTGACGTACTGGACAGTAACTGCTAAACCCCGACTTACATCCCAGCTCAGTGTATGGATTCGGCAGGACTGTCAGTGTGCTGAGTGGAATCTGCTGTTGGATTACATTGCATTCATTTGGTTTCCTTGTTAAAGAGGACTTCATTTCTCCCAAGATCCTGATAACCGTGAGGGGAGGACGCTTCACTATAAAAGAAAGGACCGACTTTGGGCCCCACCGCGCGCTTCTACGGACTGTAAGCGGTCCACCTGGACCACTGGGGAAAAGGGGGTGCACCCAAATGTGAAGTCAGGGTCAGTTAGGGATAGTTTTGAGTATATTGTTCATTCAGTGTCCATACTGTAGAAGTGGACAGAGTAAAAGTAGAAACCATTGCAGAATTTGCCTTGAAATTGTTCATGCTATATTGTATATTTTGCTTGTCTTTATCCATGTCATTTTACCTTTAACTAGCCTTTATTAACTTATAGTAAATATATTTTTTTTTTTCTTGAACTACCGCGTGTGCGTTCATTTCTGGTTGCGGAGTCCAAACCACCTGCCTTGCTCTCGGTTCACAAATTGGCGTAGTCGGCAGGATCCGCTTACCAGAATGGACGGTGACGCACCCGTTAGGGAGAATGGTGCTGGAGGAAGAATGCCAGCAGGGGCTATAATGAGTCAGTTAGCTAAATTTGATGGCAATAATATGTCAGTGAGTATGTGGGTGGAACAGATACGAATGATACAGCGAATGTACCAGACCGCACCAGAAGTACTAGTAGAGCTAGCAATATTGACATTACAAGGGGATGCTAAGACCACGGTGATACTGAGGCCATTTGAACAAAGGCAGACATTTGAGCAAGTAGTCCAGATTCTAGAAACCATCTATGGAGAAACTGCATTGCTGGGGTCTCTGCAGGCTCGGTTCTTCCAGAGGGTACAACAGGAGAATGAAAGCCTTCCCCAATATGCAAATGCCCTACAAGAACTGCTCCGAGATATTCAAGGGAAGGAAAGAGGGGGCTCGCCAGCCTTCTGTAACCCTGATCGGACTCTCCGTGACCAGTTTGTCCTGGGGATACGTGACGGCAGTTTAACTGTGACTATGCAGGATTTTATACGACGAGAGACTGATGCTAAATTCCATGATGTACAGGTAGAGGCCATCTCCCGTGCCAATAGTATGGTCCCGAGGCCCCAGACCGCAGTTGGAGTTACTTTGTCACAGGGGGCTAGTTCTGGCTCAGAGACAGTAGAAAAAGGGGACGGTTAAAGAAATTCTCACAGTAATGCAGAAACTGCAAGAGCAAATGGAACACTTGCACACCCGTTGTGATGAGCATTCTATGAAAATTGCAGACTTCCAGAAGACTGGAGATGAAAGGGTGAGCCATCCACACCCAGCAAGTCAGAATCACCCACCACCCCGCTGGAGGGATGAGGATAGGACCTACCGAAGGGGTCCAAATCATTTAGTGCAGTGCTCAGGAGAAATCGAAGGGGCTTACCGAAGGGGCCCAAACAGATGGCCAGAACGACGGGAGATACGCTGCTGGGAGTGTGGACGGATGGGCCACGTTGCTGCTAGATGTCCAGAGCAGCGACAAACTTATGAGAGACTGCCGTTAAACTGAAGTCCCCTGCTGCTGTAGGGCGTGTAGTAGGGGAGACTGACAAGAAGACTATGTGGGGAGAATGCCCTGATGATGACCTGATCGCTGCAAGTCCTGTCATACAGGTGGAAATGGAGGGTATTCCGGTTACCGGGATGATTGACACGGGTTCCCAAGTAACGACCTTGAGTAGAGACTGTTATGAACGGTACATCCGGCAACATGTGAAATATGATCCCCATACATTCGTACGAGTGGTCGCAGCTAACCAGTTACCAGTTCCGGTCGTGGGAGTGGCCTGGATGAATGTCCGGGTATGTGGCCAAGATCTAGGTAGGAAAGGCATTGTGGTGGTACAGGAGTCACATGAAGTAAAGGTCCCTGTCATTTTGGGGATGAATGTGTTAAAAGAATTAGATCAGATCCTCTTTGAAAAGAAAGGTCACGGTTATTGGAAAGAAACCACCACCCATCGGCCTACTCAAACAGCTTTCCAGCGGCTGATCCGGACATGGGGCTTACAGAAAAGTTCGGATGCACAGCGTCCTCTGGCTTGAATTTCAGTTCATTTGCATATGAAAGTTACACTGCCACTCAGTCGGGAGACAATAGTGTTCATGCCCGTAGGCACCTGTCGGAAACTAGAGGGCATAGCTGTGTTGGTAGAACCACTGCAGGCAGCCGAAGGAGGTGTTGATCCGCTAGTGGCCCGTTCCTTGGCAATAGTTCGCAATGGAAGAGTACCACTTCGATGTGTAAACACTCAGGACCAGAGTGTGGACCTGACCCCAGGGAGGCTGCTGGCTAACATCTATGTGACTCCGGAGGAAGTAAGGAAAGTAACTCCAATGCAGCTGAAGCCGACTGAAAGGGATGAGTGGACCGTAACTGTGTCCATGGGAGAAGATGAGGAACCCACCTCTGAATGGAATGGCCGTGCAATTCGAGAACAGATGAAGATGGATGCAAGTTCATGTTCTCTGGAATGGGTGCAGAAGGTAGATGAGCTGTTGTGGGAGAACCGAGCCACCTTTGCACGGTATGCTGAAGATTTTGGATGTACCACAGGGATCTACCATGAGATTCCCACAGGAGACACCCCTCCAATTAGAGAGCGCTACCGACAAATTCCTCCACAGTTGTATCAGGAAGTGAAAGAACTGTTAGCTAAGATGCTACAGGGTGGGATCATCCAAGAAAGCCAGAGTCCCTGGGCAGCTCCTGTGGTGTTAGTAAGAAAAAAAGATGGGTCCATCCGATTTTGCGTAGACTATCGGAAGTTAAACGCTTGCACCGTACGAGATTCCTACCCCTTGCCACGGATTGAGGAGTCCCTCTCAGCGCTGGGGAGAGCCCGGTACTTCTCCTCACTAGATCTGGCTAGTGGGTATTTGCAGGTGCCGATGGCCACAAAAGACAAGGAGAAGACGGCATTCATCTTGCCCATGGGACTATACGAATTTAACCGGATGCCCTTCGGGTTGAAAAATGCACCCGGAACGTTTCAGCGGTTGATGGAGAAATGTCTCGGTGACTTCAACTTTGAGTTCACTCTCATCTACTTGGATGACATTATAGTGTATTCTGCGACCTTTGAAGACCATCTCCACCAGTTGGGGCAAGTATTTCGAAGATTGCGGGAACATGGGCTCAAATTGAAACCCAGTAAATGTCGGTTGTTCCAATCTGAAATTGATTACTTGGGTCACCGCGTATCAGGAGAAGGGGTGAGACCATCAAGAGACAAGATAGCGGCTGTTCAAGATTGGCCAATACCGACTACCCTGCGAGAAGTGAGGGCGTTCCTTGGAGTAGCCGGTTACTATCGACGGTTTATTAAGGATTTCGCCAAGGTAGCAGCACCACTTAATGCTCTCCTACGAGGCACATCCGGTGGTCCAAAGAACCGGTCCGTGAAGTGGGGACCTGAACAGGAACAAGCCTTCCAGGCATTGAATGATGCACTGACAACAGCCCCAATCTTGGCATATGCTGATTACCACTTGCCGTTCCAGCTATATACAGATGCAAGCCTGTATGGTCTTGGAGCAGTGCTTTCCCAGCTTCAGGATGGCCAGGAGAGGGTCATAGCGTACGGCAGCCGGTCTTTGAGAGATTCTGAAAGAAACCCTGAGAATTATAGATCATTTAAGTTGGAGCTGTTGGCACTGGTATGGGCCATGACCGAGAAATTCTCTGAATATTTGACCGGTGCTGAAGTTTTAGTACTGACTGACAACAACCCACTAGCTCACCTGGAAAATGCCAAGCTCGGGGCGTTAGAGCAGAGGTGGATAGCCCGAATGTCTAAGTTCAATTACCGCATTAAGTATCGGTCCAAGACAGAGAACCAGAATGCTGGTTAACCGCCCAGACCCCCACAGTAGACGTGGATCATGAGTTGGAGCATGTGGAGGTGCCCGACTTCATCAGATTTTCACAGGCCTTGGCCGCCGCTAATCAGTTTGAGATGGAGGGGACTGAAACGGTTCCTTTCTTTGGTCCCTCACGACAGGAATGGGCACAGATACAACAGACCCATGAGGGGCTGGCTCAGATGATCAAGTGTGTTGAGAAAGGCCAGAAGCCCTGTAGAGAGGAAAGAGAACGACTGACACGTGAGATATTATCTGTTCTGAGTCAGTGGGAAAAGTTGGAGATGAAAAATGGAGTGCTATGTCGAAAGGTGTATTTACCTTCTGAGATCGACATTCGATACCAAATTGTGGTGCCTAGTGAACTGGCTCGCTCGTTGGCAGTTGAGGCTCATAATAAGAATGGACATTTTGGTCATGAGAAGACCTTTCGTTGGTTACAGCGACTGATTTACTGCCCTGGTCTTCGTCAAATGGTCGAAGAAGTATGCCGCAGCTGTCGAACTTGTGAGATCCATAAGGCAATAGAACAGAGAGCTTCCCTGCAAACCATCGTGACCCAGGAACCTTTAGAAATTGTCATGATAGACTATCTAATGGTTGGCCCATCCAACAGCGGACACCAGTATTGCCTCGTAATGGTGGATCACTTCACCAAATTTGCGGTGGTAACTGCCACCAAGGACCAGACAGCTGAGTCAGCTCGTTCTCTGTGCCAAGATTTCATTCAAGTATATGGGTGCCCCCAACGCATCCACTCCGACCAGGGCGCCTGCTTTGAGGGACACGTAATGAAAGAAGTTCAACGTATCTACGGGATAAAGAAGTCGCACACGACTCCATGCCACCCTCAGGGAAATGGGGCCTGTGAAAGATTCAACAGAACTCTGCTACAGATGCTGCGGACTCTGGAGGAAGACAAGAAGTTACAGTGGCCTCAGTTCTTGTCTGAAATGGTGTGGGCCTATAACAATCAGGTCCATTCTACAACGGGGTACTCTCCTTATACACTTCTCCTTGGGCGGTCTGGGCGAAGTATAGGAGAATTACAGTTGAATGATGTGGATGGGTTCCCTCCGATTGATCCAACCTCTTGGGTGCGGGCGCACCGGCAGAGACTTGAGACGATCCATCGATTGGTGCGGCAGCGCCTGCAAGAACATCCCCATCCTGATAAGACCCCAGTGCAAGAAGCACCATTGCAACCAGGCGACCTGGTGCTAGTTCGTGTCAAGAAACCCCAAGGGAAATTGGAAAGCAGATGGGAGGCATTGCAGTATCGTGTTGTTGGCCGCAAGTATGCGAATGGGCCAGTGTACCAGGTCCAGAAAGAAGGAACTGATTGTGTTCGAGTACTTCACCGAAATATGTTGCGCCTGTGTCATTCTGAAGGGACAAATCATGATGGGCCTGCCAATGTGAATGAGCTCCCACGGTCAGAGAATGGAGGTGCGGAATGGGCCTCCGACGAGGAGGATGATTGTTGGCCGATCCCTGCTCTTGGGGATGTTCCACCTGTGACTACTGTATCTCCGGCCTGTGCCCCCTCTGGTGCGGAATCCGCTGGTCCTTCTCAGCCCACAGCTGCAGCACCCCACTAGGGTGCAGACGGACCACTAGGCCAAATGCTGGTATTCCCCCTGTTCGGTATGCGCAGGATGAGTTTGTTTGGCCTGCCATACATCGGTATACTACCACCCTGTGCATAAAAGTACAACCCTCTGGATATACAGTCATAGGCAGGGACTGCCAATCTTAAAGTGGGGGGGGAATATGTAAGACACAGCCAATGTTGTCCTAAGCTTCATTTGTCTGTATAAATTGTTAATGTTGAATGTATTTCTGTGATTCTGTTCCTTTAAGACAGCAGCCATTGTAATTGTGACATGATGCTGGAGTGAGACCCCCCCCCTTTTATGTCAGCCTGCCTGTTCTGCAGACAGAGTGTGAGCAGAGAAGCAGGAAGTGACGAGACAGAAAGGCAGCAGCCATCTTGGCAAGAGAGAATACAGGTGTCTATGTTGTATTGAACTGGTGTGGAGATTTTTCTGTACAGCTAAGCTGTATCTTGGTCCAGAGACAAACAGAGTGTAAAGAGACAACAGGACTAGTGAGTCCACGTGAAAGGAACTGTGCTCAGTGGCTGATCAGTGAGACTGACATTGTGACTGTGTATATGGATACCACATATAGAGACTCGCAGTGCTGTTGATGTACTGGACAGTAACTGCTAAACCCCGGCTTACATCCCAGCTCAGTGTATGGATTCGGCAGGACTGTCAGTGTGCTGAGTGGAATCTGCTGTTGGATTACATTGCATTCATTTGGTTTCCTTGTTAAAGAGGACTTCATTTCTCCCAAGATCCTGATAACCGTGAGGAGAGGACGCTTCACTATAAAAGAAAGGAACGACTTTGGGCCCCACCGCGCGCTTCTACGGACTGTAAGCGGTCCACCTGGACCACTGGGGAAAGGGGGTGCACCCAAATGTGAAGTCAGGGTCAGTTAGGGATAGGTTTGAGTATATTGTTCATTCAGTGTCCATACTGCAGAAGTGGACAGAGTAAAAGTAGAAACCATTGCAGAATTTGCCTTGAAATTGTTCATGCTATATTGTATATTTTGCTTGTCTTTATCCATGTCATTTTACCTATAACTAGCCTTTATTAACTTATAGTAAATATATATATTTTTTCTTGAACTATCGCGTGTGCGTTCATTTCTGGTTGCGGAGTCCAAACCACCTGCCTTGCTCTCGGTTCACACCAGTAGAAGAGAGTAAACATAACAAACACTGGCACTGATCTCTTCTATTCTCCATTGCAGCATCTGGTGCAGGTTTCCATCCTCTTTTGGTCTCTTGAATGATGTCAGCAGCGCCGAGGATCCGGACTCAACAATCACATGGGGTGCAATATCTTCATGCAAGTACCAAGATGTTGTCATAGCCACATGACATATGTTCCCTTTTTTGAGGTGATGTAGTGGTTAGTGTACAACATGTACATATGGGTGGAAAAATCCACATTGTGCCTTAAGTGGTTGGTAATTTGCTCGATAAATGAAGGTACCTAAGTCATTTGTGAATGAGAGGATAAGAGAGAAGAGGTACGCCCCCTTGTAGAGGGGGTCCTCCTTTCGGATACCTAAACACCTTGCTCCTTACTGGCTCTCTGTCTACGGTAATTGGGTCTTGAATTTTAGAATTTTGGCCGCAGTCCCTTATACTAGTTTGTCAGAGGGGTGCTAAACAATGGTATGTGGAAAGGATATGTGAAAATTCATGATGTAGACCGTGGCATGAGGATATCCTTGGATCAATTTGAGTAAAAGGAGGGTTAGAAAAATGTGACTACTTTGGTCCAAAACCTCAACACTCAAAACCACAAATTGTGTACGGTGTTGCTGCTCAGCCCAATAAACTTCAATGGAGCTGAGTTCCATAAGGGCCTTTTACCCCATATCTAGTGTGGGGGAGGTAACTCAGCAGCAGCAAAGGTGCGGACCCAACCAGTCAGAGACAGGGACACAAAGCTCTGGTGCAAATAGGTTTATTTAATAAAAAAACTGCAAAATAAATAAACCTTCACTTCAGGCATAAATAAAATAGGCTTACTTCAAGCACTAAAATAAACAAGCTCCTGCTCGTCTGAGCTTCTAACTAATCAGAAATAAACCTAAGTATACATGAGGCTTTCTCCAGCCACACGAACAAAACAAAAAGGCAATCACAATCACGTCTCACCAGACTCTAATACTCCAGACAGACCCAGGCACCTCCACTCTCTTCCAGGATCTGCCCTGAAGTTCAGGCTCTGTAGGCCGATATGGGCCAGTAATGAGGCCAGGACTCCCACCTGGGCTGAGGCCTACTCAAAACCAGCCCTGGACCAGACATATGTCAAAAACCGGGAGCTGATATATCGTGACTCCAGCACTCTACGTGTCACCTTCTCACACTAGATACCAATATTATACAGTATATAATGTAAAATTGGTGTTGGGGTCCTGTTATAAGTTTGCACTGAAGATTTACAAGTTTCTCCCATTAGCCCCCCTTCCCAAGGCCTAAGGGCTTGTGTGTGAATGCATCCTCTGTACACCAGGAAAGTGTGTTCTTCAGAAAGAATATCTTACAGTCATAATGGTATCTACAAACCAGTCAGAAATAAATAACAAAAAGCCAACATTGACTTTTCCTTCAAATGATTTCCATTGAAATCGGTCAGATGTTGTAACTAGCAAAATAGTTTGTGTTGGCACAAACTAGAGAGGAGGACAAAGATCAGAAGGACACAAAAGAGGCACCAAGGGGAACTGGTAATACCAAAAATGATAAATTCCTAATAAACTTTTTTGCAAGAAAGCTACAAATACCCACAAGTCTCTTATGCCTGCAGTATGTCTATATGCACAGACCTTCACATACCTCTACATGCACAGACCTTCACATACCTCTACATGCACAGACCGTCACATACCTCTACATGCACAGACCTTCACATACCTCTACATGCACAGACCTTCACATACCTCTACATGCACAGACCGTCACATACCTCTACATGCACAGACCGTCACATACCTCTACATGCACAGACCTTCACATACCTCTACATGCACAGACCTTCACATACCTCTACATGCACAGACCTTCACATACCTCTACATGCACAGACCTTCACATACCTCTACATGCACAGACCTTCACATACCTCTACATGCACAGACCTTCACATACCTCTACATGCACAGACCGTCACATACCTCTACATGCACAGACCTTCACATACCTCTACATGCACAGACCTTCACATACCTCTACATGCACAGACCTTCACATACCTCTACATGCACAGACCTTCACATACCTCTACATGCACAGACCGTCACATACCTCTACATGCACAGACCTTCACATACCTCTACATGCACAGACCTTCACATACCTCTACATGCACAGACCTTCACATACCTCTACATGCACAGACCTTCACATACCTCTACATGCACAGCCCTTCACATACCTCTACATGCACAGACCTTCACATACCTCTACATGCACAGACCTTCACATACCTCTACATGCACAGACCTTCACATACCTCTACATGCACAGACCGTCACATACCTCTACATGCACAGACCGTCACATACCTCTACATGCACAGACCTTCACATACCTCTACATGCACAGACCTTCACATACCTCTACATGCACAGACCGTCACATACCTCTACATGCACAGACCGTCACATACCTCTACATGCACAGACCTTCACATACCTCTACATGCACAGACCGTCACATACCTCTACATGCACAGACCGTCACATACCTCTACATGCACAGACCTTCACATACCTCTACATGCACAGACCTTCACATACCTCTACATGCACAGACCTTCACATACCTCTACATGCACAGACCTTCACATACCTCTACATGCACAGACCTTCACATACCTCTACATGCACAGACCTTCACATACCTCTACATGCACAGACCGTCACATACCTCTACATGCACAGACCTTCACATACCTCTACATGCACAGACCGTCACATACCTCTACATGCACAGACCGTCACATACCTCTACATGCACAGACCGTCACATACCTCTACATGCACAGACCTTCACATACCTCTACATGCACAGACCTTCACATACCTCTACATGCACAGACCTTCACATACCTCTACATGCACAGACCTTCACATACCTCTACATGCACAGACCTTCACATACCTCTACATGCACAGACCTTCACATACCTCTACATGCACAGACCGTCACATACCTCTACATGCACAGACCTTCACATTCCTCTACATGCACAGACCTTCACATACCTCTACATGCACAGACCTTCACATACCTCTACATGCACAGACCTTCACATACCTCTACATGCACAGACCGTCACATACCTCTACATGCACAGACCTTCACATACCTCTACATGCACAGACCTTCACATACCTCTACATGCACAGACCTTCACATACCTCTATATGCACAGACCGTCACATACCTCTACATGCACAGACCTTCACATACCTCTACATGCACAGACCTTCACATACCTCTACATGCACAGACCTTCACATACCTCTACATGCACAGACCGTCACATACCTCTACATGCACAGACCGTCACATACCTCTACATGCACAGACCTTCACATACCTCTACATGCACAGACCTTCACATACCTCTACATGCACAGACCTTCACATACCTCTACATGCACAGACCGTCACATACCTCTACATGCACAGACCGTCACATACCTCTACATGCACAGACCTTCACATACCTCTACATGCACAGACCTTCACATACCTCTACATGCACAGACCGTCACATACCTCTACATGCACAGACCTTCACATACCTCTACATGCACAGACCTTCACATACCTCTACATGCACAGACCTTCACATACCTCTACATGCACAGACCTTCACATACCTCTACATGCACAGACCTTCACATACCTCTACATGCACAGACCTTCACATACCTCTACATGCACAGACCTTCACATACCTCTACATGCACAGACCGTCACATACCTCTACATGCACAGACCGTCACATACCTCTACATGCACAGACCGTCACATACCTCTACATGCACAGACCGTCACATACCTCTACATGCACAGACCGTCACATACCTCTACATGCACAGACCGTCACATTTTCACCAGCACTTAGGAGAACAAAAATCTCAGCATTCCAGAAGGTAAACAGAACTGATAACCGGCCCAAAGAGAGTCAGGGAGTGATTAGATAACACATAGCTTATAAATTTAGCTAAAAAAGACCCCCGAAATGTGACATAGAACAAATATCATCTATAATAGATGAGGAGAAGGTTAATATCACTATGTAACACAAATTTTGTTCCCAGCTTTTAAATGTTATATTCCAATTGCTTATGTCTAAAACAAATTAAAAATTGCTTACATTCATCATAAACTTCGCTTTTGTGACCACGGCAATGAAAATTATGCATTTTTACTATAGAAACAGACGATTTTGCATCTTCTCATTTATACAGTCAGACTAAGAACACTATATGCATTGCAAATTTACACAGATTACCAAAAACTGTTCAGAAGTGTGCGGTTTTCCGAGATTTACGACTATACTGCAAATCAGTTTCACGAATCAATCCCCAAATATAGTCGCCCATCATGTTTTCGTTATATTGTCCTTGGTAACGGCGTTCAAAGTTCATAATGTCCTGGTGAAAGCGCTCGCCTTGCTCCTCTGAATAAGCTCCCATGTTCTCTTTGAACTTATCAAGATGAGCATCAAGGATATGGATTTTGAGTGACATCCTGCAGCCCATTGCAGCATAGTTCTTTATCAGAGTCTTAACCAGTTGTACATAGTTTTCATCTTTATGATTGCCTAGGAAGCCGCGAACCACTGCGACAAAACTGTTCCAAGCTGCTCTCTCCTTCCTATTCAGCTTCTTGGGAAATTCACTGCACTCTATGATCTTCTTGATTTGTGGTCCGACGAAGACACCAGCTTTGATCTTTGCTTCAGACAGCTTAGGTAAAAGATCTTGGAGGTAATTGAAAGCTCTCGACTCCTTATCTAGAGCCCTGACAAATTGTTTTTTGAGCCCCAACTTGATGTGTAGTGGTGGCATCAGCACCTTGCGTGGGTCCACCAGTGGCTCCCACTTTACATTGTCCCTCCCTCAGTGAACTCTGTCTGCTGAGGCCAGTCCCGCCTGTGGTAGTGCGCTTCAGTATCCCGGCTGTCCCAAAGGCAAATAAAGCAAGGATACTTCGTAAAACCACCTTGGAGGCCCATCAGGAATGACACCATTTTGAAATCTCCGATAACTTCCCAGCCGTACTCATCATACTTCAAGACACCTAGCAACATCTTGACACTGGTGTATTCCTCTTTCAGGTGCACCGAGTGAGCTACAGGAAGAGACGGATACATGTTCCCATTGTGAAGCAGCACGGCTTTGAGGCTCTTGCATGAGCTGTCTATGAAGAGGCGCCACTCATTCGGGTTACAGGTGATACCTATAGCCTCGAATAGACCGGCCACATTGTTGCAGAAGCACAGTCCATCTTGATGACTGAAGAAGATGGAAAAAACTTGGTGACGCTTCTTCTGATCTGTGACTTGGATGCTTTCATCTAATAAGTTCCATTGCTTGAGCCTTGATGTCAGAAGCTCAGCGTTGGACTTGGTGAGACCAAGGTCTCTGATCAGGTCGTTGAGGTCTTTTTGGTTAGGGTAGTATGACTTCTGCTCCTCATCTGCATATGAAGAGAAATCGTGATCTTCAACGTCTTCCTCGATGTCTGACCTGCTGCTTTCTTTTGAAGGTAGTGTAGCTCTGTCTGGAGGTGATGGTACAGGAAGTTCAGGGCAGTGTGGTGCTGGGGCAATAGATGACGGAATGTCAGGATACGTTACAGACGGTGCATTTTTGCCAGTGCGACGTTTGGAAGGGTCCACCATGCAGAAGTAGCAATTTGTTGAGTGATCAGTCGGTTCACGCCAAATTCTTGGGATAGCAAAATGCATGGCTCTCTTCTCTCTCCTGTACCAACCTATAAGCAAACAAAATAATATTTGGATTGAGAATTTGATTTAGGCCTATTTCACACTAATGACTAGTGATATTTACAATATTAACACAGTTAATCTGCTATTTAAGAGAGTAGCATTTATCCACTTACCTTCAAGAGTTTTCTTGCAGTGCTCACATGTGAAATGAGAAGCCCATGGTTTGTCTTGGTCACCAACAGGCATGCCGAAGTATGCTTTGTAGGCCTCACACATCTTAGCAGATGCTTCCACAGAGTACTTTTTCGCTCTTGTCTTCATAAACTGGCCACATACATAGCAAAATGCGTTTGCTGGATGTATGCAACCTCTTAATGACATCTAATTTGACTAAGTTGCTGTGAACTGTAAGGAAAAAGGATGTCTCTCTATACTTGATAAAAAATGGTCTTTATTCCATGCAGTATTAAAGTTCAAGAGTGTACTGAGGATTCAGCAGAGCAAGATTGATCACCCGGTACCAGAGTAACACACAATATATACATTTACATTCCTAAGCTCCTCCTGTAATGGGTGTGGGGTGAAATGTGAATACTGTCGTTATCAGAATCTGAATAGATATTGAATTCACACCTGTCTGTCTAGGTCAATTCCCCTTTGTCTGTGATGGCCAGTGGCGTAACTATCGGGGTAGCAGCGGTAGCGGCTGCCACAGGGCCCGGGACATTAGGGGCCCCGGAGCCCTGTGGCAGCCACTACCCCACAAACCACGAACCCCACAAACCACAAACCAGTAATGATCGCGGTCGCAGGGGTTGCGACCGCGAACAGACCCGGCAGGTTATGGAGCCCGCGGCCAGCTGGAGATGGCCAGGCCCCGGACCATTATGATAGCGATCGGGGAAAGCCTGGTTCTCTGACCGCTATACATACTGTTATTGGAAAAGGGCCCTGGCATATTGCAGGCCCCTTTCCAATAGATGGCAGGGCAGGGCACCCAGGGGAGGTGACTGATAATAATAAACACATATTCTCACCTCTCCTGGGCACAGCGTTCTCTCTGGCGCTCTTCCATCATGACTGAGGCCTGTGATTAGGCCCCAGCGGTCACATGGGGCGCGGCCGCGTAATGACGTCAGTGCGCCCCCATGTGACTGCTGAGGCCCAATCACAGGCCTCAAGAGGGCCTGAAGACGCTGAAGACAGCAGGATGGAGCGAGGATGCCAAGGAAAGGTAAGGTAAGGTGAGTATGAATGTTTGTTGTTTTTAATCACCTTCCCTGGGCCCTGATTATTATACTCTGGGGTCTGAGGAGACCCCAAAGAATAATAATAGCACAGAAGCGGAGGGGGGCTGTTGGGAGCTATAATACTGTGTGTGGGCCACTGTAGAGCATATAATACTGGGTGGGGGCCACTGTAGAGCATATCATACTGTGTGGGGGCCACTGTAGAGCATATAACACTGGGTGGGGGCCACTGTAGAGCATATAATACTGGGTGGGGGACACTGTAGAGCATATAACACTGGGTGGGGGCCACTGTAGAGCATATAATACTAGGTGGGGCCACTGTAGAGCATATAATACTAGGTGGGGCCACTGTAGAGCATATATTACTGGGTGGGGGCCACTGTGGGGAGCATATAATACTGTGTGGGGGCCACTGTAGGGAGGATATAATACTGGGTGGGGCCCACTATGGGGGCATATAATACTGGGTGGATACCACTGTGGGAAGCATATAATACTGGGTGGGGACCACTGTGTGGAGCATATTATACTGTGTGGGGCCACTGTGGGTAGCATATTATACTGTGTGTGGGGGGAGAAATGTAGAGCATATAATGCTGTATGGGGGCCACTGTGGAGCATATAATGCTGTGTGGGGGCCACTGTTGAGCATATAATGCTATTTGGGGCCTCTGCTGAGCATATTTTACTGTTTGGGGACCCGTAACCGGTTTGGGGGGGGGGCCCCATGTCAAATGTTCGCCTTGGGGACCAGCCATTCCTAGTTACGCCACTGGTGATGGCCATTGCCCACTTACTATGCAATCCCAATCAATTAGATCCTGTCTCTCCGTCTCTCAGGAAGGGCTATAGTGGCCCTATATAACTGTAGTTATACAGCTACCTATAATTCTGTACAGTCGCAGAAAGTTCTAGATAATTCTGGGCAGTTCTAGAAACTTCTTGATAGTTCTCACAATTCCAGAAGCTTCTTAAGTATCTTGAAATATTGCGAATATCCTTAAAAATAGATCAATTTCAAAATATCATTGTGCTGACCACAAAAGCAAAGTTTGCAGGGAATAATAACTTTTTTTCTATTCATTTAAGGTACAAACAATCAGGAAAACAAACTTAACAACTGGGAACAAATATTTTTTTGAAAATTGTTACATGGTGTAATGTGAAGAAAGGTTCATATTCTGCAAAATTGACGGATTTCCCCTGGAATCTGCCTTCCATTGTTTTCAATGAGAGGCAAAGATCGCAGCAGGGCGCTGAAAAAATCCAGGGCTCGGGACTCCCTGCTGATTTTTTAGGCCCATACATCTGGGCCTAAGGCTACATGTGGTTTCAGCTTTCCGATGCTGATTAGATCCAGATGAATGGGCCCAATCAGCAGGGAGTCTTGAACCGCGAAATCCAACTTTTGAGCCGATTATTTTTTCAGCGTCCTGCTGCGATCTCTGCCTCCCATTGAAAACAAAGGAAGGCAGTTTCCGTGCAGAATTTGCCACGGATTCGAGGGCGGAATCTGACCACAAATCTGTGGCAAATTCCTACGTTTGAACATACCCTAATCAGCAGCAGAAAGTCGCAACGGAATGTCTATGCCCTGCTTCGGCATTCTTTCATGGCTAGACCATGGCTGACGGAAAATGAAGAGAATTTCCTCTTCAGTTGACGCCGTGTGAACGTACAGTCATGGCCAAAAGTTTTGAGAATGACACAAATATTATATTTTCACATGATCTGCTGCCCTCTGGTTTTTATGTGTGTTTGTCAGATGTCTTTATCACATACAGAAATAGAATTGCATTCATATTATGAGTAACAGAAGCTTATATTGACAGTTAGAATGAGTTAATGCAGCAAGTCAATATTTGCAGTGTTGACCCTTCTTCTTCAGGACCTCTGCAATTCTCCCTGGCATGCTCTCAATCAACTTCTGGACCAAATCCTGACTGATAGCAGTCCATTCTTGCAGAATCAATGCTTTAATTTTGTCTGAATTCGTTGGTTTTTGTTTGTCCACCCGTCTCTTGATGATTGACCACAAGTTCTCAATGGGATTAAGATCTGGGGAGTTTCCAGGCCATGGACCCAAAATCTCTATGTTTTGTTCCCTGAGCCATTTAGTTATCACCTTTGCTTTATGGCAAGGTGCTCCATCATGCTGGAAAAGGCATTGTTGAGCGCCAAACTGCTCTTGGACGGTTGGGAGAAGTTGCTCTTGGAGGACATTCTGGTACCATTCTTTATTCATGGCTGTGTTTTTAGGCAAGACTGTGAGAGAGCCGATTCCCTTGGCTGAGAAGCAACCCCACACATGAATGGATTCAGGATGCTTTACAGTTGGCATGAGACAAGACTGGTGGTAGCGCTCACCTCTTCTTCTCCGAATAAGCTGTTTTCCAGATGTTCCAAACAATGGAAAAGGGGATTCATCAGAGAAAATGACTTTACCCCAGTCCTCAGCAGTCCACTCCCTGTACCTTTTGCAGAATATCAGTCTGTCCCTGATGTTTTTTCTGGAGAGAAGTGGCTTCTTTGCTGCCCTCCTTGAGACCAGGCCTTGCTCCAAGAGTCTCCGCCTCACAGTGCGTGCAGATGCACTCACACCTGCCTGCTGCCATTCCTCAGCAAGCTCTGCACTGCTGGTAGCCCGATCCCGCAGCTGAAACACTTTTAAGAGACGGTCCTGCCGCTTGCTGGTCTTTCTTGGGCACCCTGGAGCCTTTTTGGCACCAATGGAACCTCTCTCCTTGAAGTTCTTGATGATGCGATAGATTGTTGACTGAGGTGCAATCTTTCTAGCTGCAATACTCTTCCCAGTTAGGCCATTTTTGTGCAGTGCAATGATGACTGCACGTGTTTCTTTAGAGATAACCATGGTTAACAGAAGAGAAACAATGATGGCAAGCACCAGCCTCCTTTTAAAGTGTCCAGTGGTGTCATTCTTACTTAATCATGACAGATTGATCTCCAGCCCTGTCCTCATCAACACCCACACCTGTGTTAATGGAGCAATCACTGAAACGATGTTAGGTGGTCCTTTTAAGGCAGGGCTGCAATGATGTTGAAATGTGTTTTGGGGGATAAAGTTCATTTTCTAGGCAAATATTGACTTTGCAAGTAATTGCTGTTAAGCTGATCACTCTTTATAACATTCTGGAGTATATGCAAATTGCCATTAGAAAAACTGAAGCAGTAGACTTTGTAAAAATTAATATTTGTATCATTCTCAAAACTTTTGGCCATGACTGTATACTAAAGGAGTTATTTGTGGAATAATAAAGCTTACCAGTACATTCCCTCCACTGGTTGAAGTGGTTGACCAAGATATTGGATTTTATAGACCATCTTTGGTATAGACCATACATATCGGATCAGTGGGTGGGTCAATGGTGGGCCTCTTACAGAGGTCACCCCTGCTGACACTCCAGCTCTCAGTTACTGTATATGATTGATTCCTAGTTTTTAGTTATTAGAGAGTGGTCCTCTGTTTATGCCGCAACTCAGATGGAGGAGACCAGAGGATGGGAGTAGTAGCAGTGGATGCTGTGCCACCTAGCAGGCCGAGTACACTCACCAACCACTCCAGTCCCACTCCTGGACCGGACAAAGTCGAGGGGGGTCCTGCAGCACTACCGGATGGTGGTGGTAGTAGTTCTTTCCCCCGGGGCACTTCCAGTTGGAGAGGGGACCTCTCCTACCTGAGCCGGTGTGGTGTTAATCTTAAGGTCCCTGATGGTGATGCAGGCACGACTCAGGAGTCAGTGATGCAGGTAAACCAAAACAGCCTTTTATTTGGCAACAGGAACAAGAAGGTAACAACAGCTTTCGAATGGGGGTAGTAGTTCTACAGTGTCCAACCCCCAGCCTTGGTTCTAGGAGGGTGCCCAGGGATGTTACAGGCTTTACGGTATAGTTCTCCACAACTCCTCCTCTGGTGCCTCTCCCACCTAGGTATCCTGAGGATGGAGTTACAGAGAGTCCTGACAGGGATCTGGTTACCTGGAAACTAGGCCCTAAAATAGTTCTCCTGTCAGAGTCCTCTCCTGCTCCTCCTGGCACGTCACCGAAAGTGTCCAAAAGTCCTGACAGCACTTCTCCCTTGCTGTCTTTAGTTGAGCCTGGGGCTGACGATATCCCTCCTGGGGCTGTGAAGGTTGACCATTGGCCTTCAGTCCTTAGGCTGTGGCAGGAAGGCTCTGCACACCTTCTCTGGTTAACTGCATGCACTAGACTGAAGACCCACCGTCGCCGGGGAGAAGAGATCTCCCTACAACCCCAGTGGCCTGTGATAGGCCAAGGCTGAACCAAGTCTGGGTTTTGAACACTGCAGGGGGGAAAAGCTGCAACAAAACACTTTACACAAAACAGGACGTACCAACACAAAACCCAGAGGCACATAGACAAACACTAAAACAGCAGCCTCTGGGATGCTGCATTTAGTATCCTCATCTCTGGGCCAGACTTGTGAATGGTTACAAAGAACATCCCTGGAGGACCTATCCTGCCCTGCATCCATTGTTATGGTTCACCCTTAATAATTCAACAACTTTTTTTGTTACTGTGGGTGGTGTGGGTTCAGGTCTGCAGTGGCATCACCGAAAAAGAGGACAGTGAGAGCTCCTGTTTTTAGAGCAAGCTTCGGACCACATCTGGTATCAGAGGAACCGCCAATCCTGGCCATTTAACCATTTGATTGCTGTTATCTGTGACCCCGACATGATCAAAGAGGGCCCCTTGTCCCACTTTACACAGGTCACCGGGCACCGTTGCCAAGGACCATCAAAATATAGGTTATGTCCTATTTTTGCCTGTTTTCATGCATCCCTCCATACACTCATATATGGGGGATCCGTGAAAACAGGTGACCCTGGGGTGCAAGCCTTTTTCACGGCTCTTTGGCAACTCTTTTGTGTGTATCTGGCCTAAGTGTTTACCAAACAGCATCTTGTATTATAGAGACACAGAACATACTGATAAAATATGTAAAAATTGTCAAAAAAATGATTTCATATACATTATTGCACATCCATAACAGAAAAATGCAAAATCTACACATATAAGGTATCCACGAGCCTATAGTACCCTGAGGAATTCTGGTAGCAGGTTATTAGATTTTTATGACATCCATTTATTACAATAAATAATATTACTGTGGGTGACAAAGACATCAATCTCCTGGGGCAACAACACTATATGATAAGAGGTATAAGACAATAATTTGACCATTCTTATTCATTCTATATATCCATAGGAAAAAGAATTATAAGGGCACAGCCCACGAGAAGTAAAAAAGAAACATTGCTGGCCCTAAGAGTTTAGGGCGTAAACTCAGAGGACAATTGAAATTCTGTCCAGGGTCTCCAAACGTTGTCTTAGTTCAGGTTATTTTCAGATATCAGCTCCTCCATGTGCTGAAGATGCAAAATTTCTTGGATCTGTTCCAACACTGAAGGCATCTGTGAGTCTTTCCAGAGCGTTGGATTTATTGTTCTCTCTGCAACCAACAAGACCATGATAAGGTTATGTAATATGTCTTTTGTCGGATCTTGGAGGCAATAGCAGAACCAGGTCTTTTTTTTTTCTTAAACTGTAATTTTTATTAAATTTTATAAAATAACAAGAAAAAAAACGCAATGGAACAGGAAAAGGTAGCAGAACAATTGCCATCCAAGAACAAGTACAACGATAATTGAACAAAGGTAACAAACAGAAATCACAAAGGACATAGGGGAGATAACAAGAAGGTAAGATGGGGGGGATCAGAGACCTGGAAGGATACAATAGGTATCCCAAGGGGACCAAACCTATTGGAATACTTCCACAGTATTGTTGATGGTGGCAGTCAAAAATTCTAGGCTACGAACATCCTTCATGCGAGCAACAAGAGCAGGGCCTGTAGGGGGATGCACACTCTTCCATTGAAGAGCTACAAGCGTTTTAATCATGTGGTTCAGGTTGCAATATAACACTTAGTTTAGCCAAAGGCTCTCCACCACTACATGTCAGGACTCTACATGGGGTTACTAGAGTTCACTTGACAATGAATTCTGTTAACTGCAATGATATGATGTACATTATATATATATTTTATTAATGTCTGTGTTTTTCGCAACTATTACTATAACCTTAGCAATGGCAGATATAATTTTTGTAATTATTTAATTTTTTTTTATTATTTAAAAAAAAAAAACAACGTGGGGTCCCTCTGATTTTTTTTTTTTATAACCAGTCAATACAGTAAAGCAACAGCAGCCTAGCCGTTACCAGGGAGGGAAACTCCCATGGTTTTTGGACTGTCCTAGTCTAATAACATCAGCCAAAAAAGGGGATGAAAATGACAATGAACTCTAGAGTAACTCCTATCACATGATTTAAACCAGCCAATGAGATAATGCCATGAAAGGAGGCAGCACTGGACCAGGATGGGTTAGTATGATTGTATTGTTTTATTGCATTATTACAGAGGCAGAGTCTAATAGGTTTACTATCAGCCATAGGAGGAATAGTATAATGCACTGCAATATAGGAGCATTGCAGTGTATTAGAACTAGCTATCATATCCCCTAAAGTTCCTGTCTGTCCTAGGACAAATTTTAAAAGTTTTTAAAAAAATTATTAGATATCTGACAGGATGCTGTTAAGAATTACCATGCAATGAGAAAATCTCTTAGTTTCTGGGATGGTAAGAATTTTCAGCCTTGAAGGAGTTCCATAATGTTTTGTATAAGAATCTCCTCTTAGTCTCATCTATAATGTCTCATGTGAGATGGATTGCCTTGTTGTGTAACATCTCCTGTGGATTCTGCAGAATTTTTTTATCTAAGGTTCACTGAACAGCGAGTAAACATTGAGCAACTTTGGGAAGCCTTCTCTATTGACACATTAATCCTTTAAACACAAAAAAACCTTCCAGTTCTAACCCATTCCAGTATATGGAAACCTTGAAAAGCCATAAAAACGGAAAGTACTCCTAGTTCTGACCTTATTGTGGGGGTTTTAAGGTGGTGACAAGTGGGAACAAACTTCCATATCGTATCCTGATGATATTACTGCCTGGAAGGACAAAGGGTTTAATGGAATCCTGTCTATGTAATTGTTGAGCTTTACAATATCAGTGGCATTACTCATGAGATACTGGATCTAATCCTAAGAAAAAAAAATGGTACCAACTTTGGCAATGTGACTTTCTATACATATGATATGGTCTGACCATCATTGGGGCCGAGGGGATTTTTTTTTAACGCCATTTTCTTGATTTTTTTTTGCTAGTATTTCGGGTTTTTTTCTGTATTTTTTGTGAAAAATTTATCGTAAAAGGAAGAGGACACTAAAATTCACTAAGAATTTTTGATACATTTAAAGAGGACCTTACATGACCTCTGATGTTGGTGGTATTATATATCGCTAGAAAGCTGACAGTGCGCTGAATTCAGTTTTGCCGGTATGCGCCCTGGAGTCAGAGATATTGGTGCCATTACTTTCAGCACCGATATCTTTGCACTGTCAGAAGGACGGGTCTCATTGCTGGGCTGTAAGTAACGCCTTCCCCCCAACAGAATTTTCCAATGCCTTGTATTGTCAGGTGGGACATTCCTCAAAGCCAAGTGATGACACTGAGTTGTAAGGCCGGCCCTTATGAAAGTTCAGGGATATTGCTGCCAAAACTAATGGATGGCACCAATATCTCTGGCACTGGGGGCACATACTGGCAAAGCAGAGATTGAACGGAATTCACGGAGTGGGGAGCGGGGGCCATATGGACAGGTAGAAGGACTGGTTTTCCAAGTGGAGTTGAAACAACAAGAGAAAAATTGATGCAGAGGGAAGGCAATTTAAGGAAAGATGGGAAAGTGAATGAAATGTTGGTGCTTTGAGGAGAAAAAAAATGGTATGTCTCCTGTGTTATGAATCAGTGTCAGTGGTAAAGGAATACAATATACATCGGCATTTTGGCATTTTGTCACCAAACATGGCTCCCTGAAGACAGCCATAATTTTGATGTGGCTCTCGGTGGTAATGATTCAGACATCACTGTGCTAGATGAATCTTTTTTACTAGTAATAGTAATGGGGCAAAATGTCCCTCCAAGCTTGAATGGAAAACACTTTCACATAGTTGACACAAGTCAGCAGTAGTATGGAACAACATTGGGGGCTTACTGAGGGATTGTGTAAAGGGACACAAATGGACATGATGACAGAACTGTGTAAATATAATGATGATAGATCTACACATACAGTAAAGCTCATTGTAATAGCTTATTACAGTCCAAAACTAGAACAAGCAGGCTGGCAACAGGAGAAGTCACAAACTGGGGGGCTACATGTGCTTCCTCCTTAGGTAGAAACCCAAACATATTCTAAAAGGAAACATGAATGATATGTGCTCCAGGTAAGAGTAGGTCCCTCCTGCTCCTTCTGCCAAGTTATTAAGTTTTAACCTTCTCTACAACAGATACTGTAGCTCAGTGGTTCATGTGCCCCAGGGGGTATACCAAGCAGTCTCAGGAGGTATGCATCATCTGTGAGAACCACTGATCTGAAAGTTCCATATTTAGTTAGTGTTCAGGTTCCAGGCTCCCGGGGAGCTAGTGCCGCCTAAACCACCCACAATCTATAAAAACTGAGGCACATTGGCTGCCAAACAGAGGCCGGCATCAGAAGACATTGGTGAGGGGTTAAAGGGATGGGTCTCCTCTACAGGAACAGGTAGTCTGTGCTGAATAGGCAAATCTATGATCTATTATCTGATGTGTAAAAAGCTGGATGGAAGATAAAAGACCTGCAGAACTTCCCCACTTGAGATTGGGAGTAAGATCTGTCACATGATGGACACCACAGCATTCATTGAAAGTACTCTGTTGGAACTTTACTCACGAGGGGGTTCTTGGCTTGAAAATGTTTAGAAACACTGCTGTAGCTGAAACTAAAGCCGCTCCATATTACCAAATCAAATTTGCTTGTCAGATCTCGAGTAGCCTTGGTTCGGTACCATGATATTCGCTACAGAAAGTAGCTGCTTCATGTGGCTGGTTGTCATCTAGTAGTCAAGTGATGACTAGAGATGAGCGAATCGATTCTGCAGAAGTGGAATTCGATCCGAATTTCAGGAAATCTTCGATTCACCACGATTCCGGATTTCCTGATTCTTCGCGGTAACAAATATTTATTAAGGAACTTTGTGACATCAGATGGTCACATGATTGTCTCTGGTGATGTGATTGGGTAGGCGTGTCTTTGCTTGTTAGCAGATCCTTCCACTTGAATAAAACTTGCCCGTGCTGGAGAGAGAGAGAGAGAGAGAGAGAGAGAGACATGACTGTGGCATCCAAGGGCTTCCGCAATTTTGCCGCCCACCCGCCCACCCCGGCTCTCTGAAGACCAGAAATAGCTGTTTATTCGCCACGGAGTAATTCGGATCGAAGCAAATTTTTTTGGAACTTCGAATCGAACTTTTGAGAAATTCGCTCATCTCTAGTGATGACCAATCAAGTGAGCACTGTTTGGACACGTGACCTTCTATTACCACTGTGTCTCACTTGGTACTTTATAGTAGTTTTTCATAGAGTAAAAACAACACAAATCGTCCAACGTAAGCTGAGACATTCTAGTACCATGCAGGGGAAAAGGGACTTCAAATGACTACCATTACACCTCCTACAAAGGTTGTCAGTGTCACCTAGGGAGATGGAGAACCTCAAGGGATTCATTTTGCTAATATGTTTGCAAGATTTGTCTACCGGTTTCATTTTAAACCAAACCAGGTTGGAAAATGCCCAATAGAGAAGGCTGGATACTGTAAGGGAGCCCAGGAGAGGTGAGGGAAGGTGGGTATGACTGTTATCTTTCTACACCTCCCCTAGACCTCCAATTATTATACTCCAGAATATATTAGTGAATCATGGGTGGGAAATCCAAAAATCTTGGGTTTGGCAGATCCTGGTATTTTTGGAAAATTTTAAACAAACCAGGTTAGTTATGGACCATCATCTCTTGTCATCTCCTAAGGAAGCAAATGAGATACATAACTGGGGCTGTCAATTATTTAATAAAAGCTGCAAAAATGCAGATTCTCTGTAACTCATTTTAATAATGACATACATTGAAAAAAAACAAACTGGTATATAAAGTATTGGTTCAAAAGTAACCCTACCTATAATTTTTTTTTTTTTAGGTAAAAAGTTATAGCTTTTAAGTTGAGATGATCAAACTGGCTTGGATCGAACCAGATTCCATCAGAATTTTCCAAAACTTTGGGTTCAACCTGAATCCGAAACATTTGTGATTTGTCACCCACAAAACACTGCTGGGTCTCTTTCAGTTTGCCCATTTTTAGTAATAAGGCATGGTTAAGAAGGCTATTCCTTTTCTGCACCAAGCATTTAATAGGAACACAGCTGAAGACTTGAGATAGATTCCACCATGGTACCCACAACCGCCATTAACAAGAATACAGTGAGTAAACAGCAATGCACCTGGCATGTAAACAATACTTGGAGCTGTGCACTCTGGGAAACAACTACTGTGCAGGAATCCTCAAAGTCGGACCCCTGCCGATCTAAAATCGCTGGCCTCTCTTAACCCCTTCAGGTCTGAGCCCAAAAGTGCGTTAAAAACCAGGCCTCATTTTTCAAAACTGACATGTGTCACTTTATATGGCAATAACTTTAAGACGCTTTAACTTGCACAAGTGATTTTGAGACTGTTTTTTCGTGAGACATTGTACTTCATGTTAGTGGTAAACATTGATCAATATTTTTGTATTTATTTATAAAAAAATAGGAAATTTGATGGAAATTTGGAAAAAAATCGCAATTTTCAAAATGGGGCGGCAACATGGTGGAACCCCTTGGATGCCGCGGTCATGTTTGACCGCGGCATCCAAGGGGTTAAAAATCCCGATCGGCGCGCCGATCTGAGGTTAAGGAGCAGGGTGTTAGCTGTCAGTTACAGCTAACACCCTCTCCAGATGCTGCCCGCGGCAGTCAGTGCCGCTAGCAAACACTTAAAATACCGTGGTCGCTATTGACCGCGGCATCTTAAGGGTTAAACAGCGGGGATCGGTGTTATCACTGGTCCCCGCTGTTTCAGCGGGAGCCTGGCTGTCAAATACAGCCGGGCTCCCGCGGTGATCGCACGGGCTCTGCTTCTGAGCCCGCTCGATCACCGTCACGTACCTGTACGTGGGGATGCAGTAACTAACCACATTCTCCCACATACATGTACGTGAGAATGCGTGAAGGGGTTAATGGTAGATCATCAACTTTTAAAAGGTGGATAACTCCATTAAATAGGTATTGGAGTTCCTTGCTATTGTTAATCTATCCTCAGAGTAGGTCATCAGTAAGAGATCAGTGGAGGCCCAACACCCATAAACCTCACTGATCAGCTGTTGGAAGGGGCCATGTTGCTTGTGCAAGCGCCAAGACCCCTTCACTATTGAAATGACCAGACAATGTAATTACATCTTACTCACTTCTATAGGACAAGGCTATATGTACATTTCTTGGCCTCTATAAAACATACAGTGTGAGATATAAGTAGTAAAGGGGAGCATGCACAAGCATTGCAGTCCTGTCAAACAGCTGATCAGCAGCAGTTCTGGGTGTTGGACCCCCACTGATCTCTTATTGAAGATATGTCATTAATGATGGAGTGGAACTGAATACCCCTTTAAAGGTTTTATCCACTGAAGGGTCCCAACTTTAGCCTCATGACAGCGGTTGGAGAAAACCTGTTAACATAACTGTCTCGCTTGTAAAGACAAAACACCGCCAGCAGCAGAGATCAGCACCAATCTCTGTAATGTATCATCATTACAAAGGAGGCAAGGGTCAGAGTATCAGGCTCTCCTCTTCTGCTGTCATAATGCCAGACATCTCCAGAGAATCCTAGACAAAGGACAGTCAACCCTTCTATTACCAATTATCTAATTTTGTCTCTAAGTACTTCATCCTGGTCAATTAAAATATTCCCTGCTTCACACAACTATCACTACTGCCGCCAGCTAGGCAGACATGTCCTGAGGTCTGGTCCACCATCACATTCCAGTATAGCACACTGTTAACAAAAACAAATAACTAAAAGCCCCTGCAGCACTTACAAGCCATCAAAACAGGCTCATTTTTCTACAAAACCATTGGTTTTTGCAATATAACTGCCACGGGTGTCTAAATGACCACAGACAAAAACCTTTTTCCCAAAAAAAGGTAATTTTTGGAGACTTTTTAATGTTGAAATGTGTAAAAGCGAGTGTCAGCGCAGTTTGTATCGTCTGCTTACCATTCTTATTTTTCCATAGACATACATTAATAATAATAATACATTTTATTTCGATAGCGCCAACATATTCCGCAGCACTGTACAATTTGTAGGGTTCAAGTACAGACAAAAAAGATACATTACAAAGAAATATTCAATTCACACACTGGGACTGAGGGCCCTGCTCGCAAGAGCTTACAATCTATGAGGTAGAGGGGGAGACACAAGAGCTTACAATCTATGAGGTAGATGGGGTGACACAGGAGCTTACAATCTATGAGGTACTGGGGGTGACACAGGAGGTAGCAGGGGCGGCATCAGACGTAGCATTGCTTATACAATGGTCAGACAATTCTGTAATAGAGGTTACTGTCATTACACATATATAAAGCTGAATGAGCCGTCACCAGTCGTGTCCTTTAACGTATAGATGTTACATTTCACATTCACTTTGACATAACTTCAGCTATTTGCATTAGAGATATAGAAATTACATAGATAGGTTCCTAGGAGCCCTAAAAGTGTTCTACACTATGTTTTATAGATAGATTCCTAGGAGACCTAAGAGTATTCTACACTATGTTTTATAGATAGGTTCCTAGGAGCCCTGACAGTGTTCTACACTATGTTCTATAGATAGGTTCCTAGGAGCCCTAAGAGTATTCTACACTATGTTTTATAGATAGGTTCCTAGGAGCCCTGACAGTGTTCTACACTATGTTCTATAGATAGGTTCCTAGGAGCCCTAAGAGTATTCTACACTATGTTTTATAGATAGGTCCCTAGGAGTCCTAAGAGTATTCTACACTATGTTTTATAGATAGGTTCCTAGGAGCCCTGACAGTGTTCTATACTATGTTTTATAGATAGGCCCCTAGGAGCCATAAGAGTGTTCTACACTATGTTTTATAGATAGGTTCCTAGGAGCCCTAAGAGTGTTCTACACTATGTTTTATAGATAGATTCCTAGGAGACCTAAGAGTATTCTACACTATGTTTTATAGATAGGTTCCTAGGAGCCCTGACAGTGTTCTATACTATGTTTTATAGATAGGCCCCTAGGAGCCATAAGAGTGTTCTACACTATGTTTTATAGATAGGTTCCGAGGAGCCCTAAGAGTGTTCTACACTATGTTTTATAGTTAGATTCCTAGGAGACCTAAGAGTATTCTACACTATGTTTTATAGATAGGTTCCTAGGAGGCCTAAGAGTGTTCTACACTATGTTTTATAGATAGGTTCCTAGGAGCCCTAAGAGTGTTCTACACTATCGTTTATAGATAGGTTCCTAGGAGCCCTAAGAGTATTCTACACTATGTTTTATAGTTAGATTCCTAGGAGACCTAAGAGTGTTCTACACTATGTTTTATAGATAGGTTCCTAGGAGCCATAAGAGTGTTCTACACTATGTTTTATAGATAGGTCCCTAGGAGCCCTAAGAGTATTCTACACTATGTTTTATAGATATTTTACTAGGAGCCCTGAGAGTGTTCTACACTATGTTTTATAGATATTTTACTAGGAGCCCTGAGAGTGTTCTACACTATGTTTTATAGATAGGTTCCTAGGAGCCCTAAGAGTATTCTACACTATGCTTTATAGATAGGTTCCTAGGAGCCCTAAGAGTGCTCTACACTATGTTTTATAGATATATTCCTAGGATCCATAAGAGTATTCTACACTATGTTTTATAGATAGGTTCTTAGGAGCCCTAAAAGGTGTTTTACACTATGTTTTAAGCCAATTTACATTGTGGTTCATACTGAACTTGTTCGACAAATCTGGAACTCCAGCCACCTGAATCCAAAACGAAACAAACCTTGAGAGGTTCGCCCATCTCTACTCAGGGCCCCCAATTCTCATTTTAAGGACCTGTTATACTGGTTGATTATGGGGCCAATGATTGTAGGCAAATGTTTCTAGGAGAGCAAGTTCCCGATATTTGACTCCCAAACAAATGCTTTCTTATTGTATGATTGAATGGAGTATACAAGCTACTTGTTGGCAGCACATCGCCCTGTGTAACCAAGGAAATGCTGCCAACAATTAAACTCACAATGTATTCTGTAAGTGACCAATGCAAACCAGCACAAACAGGCTTGTTATATGGAACAGATATCAGCCCTTGCATCAGGCTGTGTAAAAGAAACCTTGCTATACATTGTTGTCTGATTCTTTTGATGTGTGTATGTGCCGAGTTTATTAATCTTTGCAGATCAGCCCGAGTTCTGAAGGACACAATTTCTGTTTATTTTGCAACCTGCTACCTTTACTGGAAATTACAGAGTTTGCAAATCTCTCCAGCTCCTCCCTATGACTAGGGACTATTTGCTCTGGCCGTCCCATAGATGATATATAACCTCACTGTCCAGCTGAGGCTACACTTCATAGTGGATACACCATGGGGTGCAGACTTCTGTGTCTCACCCTGCTCGCCCTTCTGGCCGGCTGCTTTGGGCAACCGTGAGTACAAGTATTTTCAATATTCTTTTGATATAATTTAGATTTGGAGCTGTGCAAGCTATTTGTCTTTTTTTTTTTTTTTGCAAGCTATTTTCTTCATCTATATAATAGACTGTAAGCTCAGGTGACGGGGTTAGTTTTAAAGGGGGACAAATTGCATCGCTTCCCAGGGTGCCCATTTCCAATATGGTTCTTGATGACAGGAATACCAGGAGCAAACGAAAATACCCTGTACTATTAGCAGTATGTGCTGGAATGTTTGGAATTTACATTGAATATTATGTGGGATCTATATGGCAGTATTCAATGGACTCTTAAAAGATTGTCTGACCTCAAATGGATTTTTTATACTGAGGGAATATGTACAGGATAGCTCGCCAGTATGTGATCTATGGGGTCCGACACTCAGACTCCATACACAGAGCAGCTGTTCCAGAAGCATCTAGGCGGTGGAAGCTCCAGCTACAAGAACTGTCTACAAATGGAGAGTGGTGGAGGGGCATTCCTTCCTTATTGCCTAGGGCTCTATTTTCTTTAAAACTGAGGTAGCTATTTGGTCAATACTATGTCAGATATTATGTGTGATGTGACTCTGCATGGTTTCCTTATACTCTGTACCTGATTTACTATATTGTATACTGGACTATAATCTCTGTAGTCATTATCCCTATATAATTTTGGAGAGCCACAGCGCTCCTAATGTAAAGATGGTGCTGCTGATAGGGTTTCACCCCAACGTATTCAAGAATATTGTATCAGGCACTCAATTTTCATGCAAAAAGTCCTTTTATTAAATATTGTAGAAAATGCAATCCATAAAAGTGGGTTAAACGTTTTTCGGTCCACCAATGGACCTTCGTCAGACCCGGAATGCCTTGAAAATAAGCTAGTGATGAGGGCAGAACGTTAAGAGGAGAATATGCGAAAGTATCGCCAAGGTAAGTAACGCCAAGTTAAATTAGATTTAATTTGGCGTTACTTACCTTGGCAATACTTTTGCATATTCTTCTGTTAACGCTCTGCCCTCATCTCTGGCTTATTCTCCAAGGCAATCTGGGATTTAATTTGGCATTACTTACTTTGGCAATACTTTTGCATATTCTTCTGTTAACGCTCTGCCCTCATCTCTGGCTTATTCTCCAAGGCAATCTGGGATTTAATTTGGCGTTACTTACTTTGGCAATACTTTTGCATATTCTTCTGTTAACGCTCTGCCCTCATCTTTGGCTTATTCTCCAAGGCAATCTGGATCTGACGAAGGTCCATTGGTGGACCGAAAAACATTTAACCCACTTTTATGGATTGCATTTTCTACAATATTTAATAAAAGGACTTTTTGCATGAAAATTGAGTGCCTAATACAATATTCTTGATTATCCCTATATAAGACTATGAAACAGTGCTGGAATGCACAAGGTGTTTAGTGCAAATCTACTTGCAGATATGCTTTTACATTCCAAACTTGATGAGGAACATTCCAGTAGCTGAAGGATTTTGGACACTACTAGATACTGTCCTCTGTAACTTTCTCCATGTCCAAAGCAGGACCTATGGCGGTTCCAATATGTTATTATTTGAATGGGTTTGATATATGGGTAAAGGGTAAATGTCCCTACTGTCTCCATCACAGTGGTCTACATTCAAGTCATGGTGCCTATTGTGGCAATGCTTGGAAACTACATATATGTTATATTTAGCTTGCTACAATATAGGAATATATGTATTGTACAGTATTCAATTAACATCAATACTGTGTAGGCACATACAAAATCTCATATTCATCATTCCTCACCTCTATGGGATCCACCAGAGCGTCTGGTGTTCTCTCCCAGCATCTTCTGGCCTCTCTAGCCTCCTAGATGATGTCAGTGGCCCCAGATAACTGTGATTGGGCCTTAGTGGTCATGTTAAGCTTATCGACTTTATAACACTTGTATCAAAGCACCATGATTGTATCAAAGCGGATTTTAGGTGCAAATCTTGGGTATATTCTCGAAATGACAATTAGCAAATCAAACAATTTTCAATTCAGGGGCCTCCAAAAACCTTAAATTGACCCTATTATTTGTTCTGAATGGTTTGGCTAATGATTCTTTTTGTATCTTCTGTATTAGGTGCACTCTGATTACACCTAATGTGCTACGATTGGAGAGTGAAGAAACCATTGTTATAGATGGACACAACAAGGCTTTTGACGTTGACCTTGAAATTCAAGATTTTCCCCTGAGGGGTTTGAGTTTGGTAAAGCAGAAGGTCTCCCTGAATAATGCAAACAAATTTCTGGGCACAGCTAAAGTCACGGTAGGAAAAAATCATGACCTATTACAACTAACAAAAATACATCACACATTTGTCTATTCCTTGATCTGGCCCTACATGGAAAATTTGTTATTTTCTCCTATCTTTTTCTTGTCAGATACAATCTAAAGATTTAATTAAGAACCCAAGATCCAAACAATTTGTCTATGTTTCGGTGAAGTCTGCCTTTTGCAACATGGAAAAAGTTGTCCTACTGGGCCATCAAAGTGGATATGTCTTCATTCAAACTGACAAGACGATCTACACCCCGGGGTCTACAGGTATAACATGGATTGTTTGGGTTACCCAGTGCAGATGTAGAGGCTTAGGCTGAGAATGTGATCTCTCAAGCTCTTCCGTGTATCTATGAGAAGAAATCCCATACTGGTGTGTAAATTTTTGATTTTGGTTTTTTCCTCACTACCTTCAAAAAGTCATAGTTTTTATATTTTTCAGTTCACATACCTATATTGCTGCCCGTTTTCTGTGGGACAAATTGCTCTTCCTATTGGAATCCTTTAATTTTCCATGCAATGCACTGAGAAGCCAGATAAAAAATGTAAAGTGGATGGAATTGGGCAAAAAAACTCAATTGAGCATTTTTTTTTTTTTAATGGTCTCTTTGCTTTTATAATATTTGCTGGGTGATAAAATATCAAGTTACAGTAACTAAATTCTGCAGATTTGTACAATCATGGAGAAACCAAATTTATATAGATTTTTTTAGATTTTATTACCTTAAACAATGTAATCAAAATTCTCTTTCTTTGTTGCATTTTCATTTTCTGACACACATAACCTTTTTTTTTATATTTCCGTATACATTGTTGTGTTAAAGCTCACTTTTTGTGGGATGAGCTGACATATAAAATGGTGTACATATTACTTTTTGATCGCTTTTTGTTAATTTTTTTGGAGAGGGAAGTAGAAGAGAAGAAGAAGACCAAAAATGACTTGTGATTTTTTTAAAAAACATATATATACTTTTATATTATAATAATTTGGTTATTTTCACATGTGGTGATACCTAATATTTTTATTTTTATTTATTTTTTTGATATTTGCAAAATGGGCAAATGATATTCATTTTGGGCTTACTATATTTTTTAAATATTTTTTTACTTTCTTAAAATTTTATTTTTTGTCCACATAGGAGAGTTTGATTGCTGATACAATATCCTATATAATACTTCTGTATTGCAGTACATTGTCTAATTGCTGAACTTCTATTACAGCCTGCCTATAAAGATGACAGGTCTGGAGCCTTTAACTGGCTCTCAGCCATCATGACAATGTATTGCTGCCCCCTTTTGGTGTTACAGAAAGCTGTGATTTCTTCCAAGATGGTGATGTCCATGTGCTTCAATGACTTGGGTGCTGAAGTCGCAACTGATGGCAGCATTAAAATGGTTAACAGCCGAGCTCAGTGCTGAAACCATTTACATCACTTACCATCAGGTGTCGGCTGTGTAATACAGCTGGCACCCATCGTATATGGAAAGAGCTTAACTCCTGAGCTCCATCTATATTTGCTGCCCAACATTATAATGTGCATGTTGCTCAAATGTCGAGAAGGTTTTAATTTATTTTCCCTGTTTTTATTCTACAGTTCTCTACCGTGTCTTTTCTATGGACTACAAACTGTCTCCTGTGAATAAAGCTGTGATTGTTGAATTTGTGGTGAGACCACTTTTATGCATCTTACATTTTTGAGCACAAATTTTACTGAAAAAAATTAAGCTGGTGCAGAGGAGAGCAACCAAGGTATTTAAGGTAATGGGTGGATTGCAGTATCATCCTTTGATCAGATAACATTGCCATATGTCATTGTGATATATGGTGAGTCTTTACTGTAAGATCAAAAACATAGTAACATAGTAGATAAGGTTGGATAAAGACACAAATACAGCAAGTCCAACCTGTAAACCCACCAAGTTGATCCAGAGGAATGCAAAAAAAAAAACAAAAAAAACACAGGGCTGATGCCAATTACCCCATCTTGGACCCCAATTGGACTAACTCCTTGAATAAACACCCTATCCCAAAAATTTCTAGCTCCTATAACCCATATTATTATTACTCTTAAGAAAGGCATCTAGGACCTTCTTGAACCCGCCCCAGTCATTGGTCATCACCACATCTTTTGGCAGTAAAACTAAGGAATTCTCTACCAAAAGATGTAGTCATGGTCGGCTCACATGGATTTATATTTGGAGTCATGGAGTCAGGATTATAATCGAGGGCAGTTTTGGAAGGAATTGGAGTTGGAAAGACTCTGAGTCCAACGTCAAAATAAAATTTTTTATTTAAAATATTTGAAATGATCTTACACAGTTATTCATATTGTATAATTAATTAGATACATAATTTGTTAAATATTTGCTTACATAGGAATTGAATCACTGGTTCATTTTGTGAATTAAATGAGCTTTACTGCCCAAGGGTGTCAGCCATTTACAAAGTGCTCTTATTATACTCTGGGGACTCTTCGGACCCCAGAACATAATAAGTGGTGTCCCAGGGGAGGTGAGTAAACATAATAAACACTGATACTCACTTTACCTTACCTTTCCTGGGCTCCCTCGTAACATCCAGTGCTCTATCACAGTTCTTTTTTGTCGTTGCTCAGCTTCATGGGTGACATCACGAGCCCCAGAAGACTGCTGAGGCCTGTGATTGAACCCCAGTAGTCACCCGAGGTGATCCAAAATCAAAATGCTTTGTCTTTTTTATGTTTTGCTACTTTAAAAAATAAAAATGTTTAAAAAAAAATTACTTTGCATCACCATATTTTGACACCGATACATGCAGTACCCAAGACTAGTTTTAGGTTTTTTTTGGACAAAAATGTTCAAGAATTGTGATATATTTCATTTTTGGCATGCATCATATGGGATAAATAATTATAGTTTAAAAGTTTCAGCATTTTTGGACGCAACAATGTTTTCTTTATAAGTAAGGTAAGAGGAAAGGGAATGTTATGAGTCTCTTATTATTTTATTTTTTTAATACTTTTTAATAACTTTTTTTCAAAACATTTTTACATTTATTTTGAGTTCCCCTTTCCCCCCTTTAGTTCCTCTTATCTGTAGTACCTTTATTTTTAGGAGGTTTGAGCCTCTTATCATTTCATCCCTAAAACTGTACACTATAATTTTTATTATTATTTTTTATTATATTTTTAATAACTTTTTTAAAACTTTTTTTTTTACATTTATATTTAGTTCCCATTTTCCACTTTAGTTCCCCTTATCTTTAGTTCCATTATTTTTAGGAGGTATGAGCCTTTGATCATTTTATCCCCAATACTGTACAATATGCTACAATACTTCAGTATAGAAGTATTGTAGTGTATTGTGTTAGAGATCAAATGATCAGATCCCTAGGGGATCTAAAAAATAATTGTAAAAAAGTGCAATATATTGTTAATTTACCATTCTTTCACGATGATAAGCCTGACATCCCAATCAGTGTTCCACTATGAAGTTGTGGGAGTGGTGATCAGTTTAAAGATGGCAGCCGTGTGATCTAACAACTTAGATGCCATAGCATCTAAGTGGTTAAACAGCCATGTCAGTACCATCACCAATTGTAGATGTTAGTGGTGGATGTAAAACCCATCCGGCACCGGACGCACATGGTTCAGGCTCATATTGCACCAGCACACATGCATGGTGGATGTTGCCAAGGTGTAAGATTATTACCTAGATTATAAATCAAAGGTTCCAAGATTATATCATTTCATACCCATAAGATTGGTGGCTTCATCTTCATTCTCTTTTCTCTGTACAGACCCCAGAAAATATAATTGTTAAGAGAGATGCTGTCAAAACTGAAGGAAACTCCGGTATCATTTCCTTATCCTACAAACTACCAGAACTAGTCAGGTAAATGTTACATGTCATACCCCAATGTCTTATCTGTCTCAATATATCGGAGTTCATCTTAGGAAAACATCTCACAATTCTATTTCCAGTAGGGAAGAAGGGATGTGAGCAACATGGTAGGGCAGGTATAATGGAAATATCACCAAATCCTAGTACATAAATATACTAAGGCAATTAATAATAATAATAATAATAATAATAATAATAATAATAATAATAATAATATTATATATTTATTATATATTTATTATATAAAGCCAACGTATTCTGCAATATATCTGAAGCTGTATGAGCCTGTCACCAGTCAATATCTGTAAATATACAAATTAGGTGCATGGAATATAAGGTAACTTTTGGATAGAGGGGTCAGGTTTTGAGGAATAAGGTGGAAAGGATAGCTTAGCATGAGAAACATTAGCTTAGTGTGAGGTAATGTAGAAAAGAAGTGTTCTTGAACATCCATGCAAACCTTCCTAATATTAATGGAGCCATATAGTGCCCATATAGATATTGGCTGTATAGAGTACATATTAATAGTAGAGATTTAATAGTTGTGAACAGTCGCTAGGTTCAGATGCCTGCTTCATTTCGAAGTGCTTCAGACCCCAGAGTATAATAAGTGGAGGCCCAGGGGAGGTGCAAAATAAAAAACACAGATACTCACATCTCCTTACCTCTCCTGGGCATCTGGTGTTCTTCCTCGACTACCAGTCCTCTCCTTACAGGATCTAGCCTCTTCTGACCTCCTCCAGTCTCTTCCAGTGATGACATCAGCCCTGAGGTCACCAACGAGGCCTGTGATTGGGCCTCAGTGGTCACATGAGGCATGCTAAAATCATGATGCTGGATGAAGACACTGGAAAAGGCTTGAAGAGACTGCTAGAAACCACAAAAAGAGGACTGGAGGGCGGGGAAGAAGACTGGATGCCTAGGAGAGATGAGGAGAGGTTCTTATCTGGGGTTTTTTCATTTTGACTGAACCTCTCCTGGGCCTCTATTTATTATAGCCTGGAGCCTGAGATGACCCCAGAGTATAATGTATGTGAGCTCTAGTAGTTTCAGGTTTGAGTGGATTTCTAAACTATTGGGTTTAAAATTTCGGGCAGAATCTGTTTGGCTTGCCCATCTCTAATAGTACATACATTCCTTCTATATTGCAAATATTAATTTTAAGAATCTTAATAAATAATGTATAAAGTATAATTTCATATTAATCTATCCTCTCTCCTTCCAGTGTGGGTGTATGGACCATATCAGCGAAATATGAAGACTCTCCTCTGTATAATCACACCACAAACTTTGAGGTGAAAGAATACGGTAAGAGAATATTACTATGAGACATGCTGGTAATCTCGATTTACGGTTGCTTCTTTTACTATTTCTAACTATTTTTCCTTTTTTCTCCATATAGTCTTACCCACATTTGAGATTCAGCTGATTCCCGAGCAGAAATTTTTTTATTTTGACGATGCCGAATTTTTTGTGGATATTAAAGCAAAGTAAGAACAAGATCAGTGTGAATGGAAAATATGGGTGTCTATTCACATTTTAAGAGGAAAATATGTAAATGGTAAAAAGGTTAATTATTTGTTATTGCATGTAGGCCAAAAGATTTTTTTAAAATTATATTTACTTTGTTATATTAATCCGTGATATACCTGCCATAGACATGGGCCACACAATAACTAGGGGGACTGACTTTGTCTAAAGCTAGCCAAACACACAAGGGTTTTATTGAACAGAATTCAGGTGGTCAATGGCCCCTTTAGATTCTGTTGATCATGCCATGTAACCTGGAAAATCACATATTTAGCACTTTGCTGTCGGATATCACAAGCTATTGTTTGTGTAAATTTTTCAAAAAATAGTCTTCCAAAATGCACATAATTGGTGAATCTTTTACTCTTGGAATAGCTTAAATCCTTCATGAACAAGACCTTATGCCTGCCAAAGCAGGTTGAACTTTGCAAATCAGGACCCAGGTTACACCCCAAAACTGTTTTCAGAAAATAAGTGCACTGGAATACTAAAAACCAGACCAGCTAACCTACAGGAGACAGAGTGTAACCTATAAGCCAAGTCAAACTCAGGAGATCACAGGAGTATCCAAAACGAGCGCAGAAGAATAACAAGGTCCAAGCCATGGTTGAGTCCAGGAGATCATGCATAAAGCCAAAGCAAGCCAAGATTAGATACCAGAGAAGCAGAAAATTAGAGTTTAGAGCACAAAGTCTAAATACAATGTAACAACGGACATCTGACAAGTCTCAATGCTAGGTATAAATACCCCGCCTCAGATCAGGATTAGACAACAAGGCATCACTCTGGTTCTGGGTCTCAAAGCTCTGACTGGCTGCAGACCCAGACACAGGTTGACTGGCAGGCATATCAACCTTAAAGTGACTGTTGTGAGCAGTGCTGCACAGAAAAGTATGATGGATACAAGTAGAAGTGCAGATATTGAGATTCCTAACAAATTGTCACCACAGTGTAACTTGTAGTCTAAGGCTAATATATTGTCCATATTGCTGAATAGACAGTGCAAACTTATATTTACCATAGTGGATGATGATGGATGAATCTGAGAGCTGTGTTTTTTTTTCTTTAATATCAGGTACCTCTATGGCAAGCCTGTAGATGGCACCGCATTTGTAATGTTTGGAGTTAAGAAAGATGGCGCAAAGACCAGTCTACCGAATACCCTGAGGAGAATTCATGTACGATAATAATGTTTCTAAATGTCATTAAGAAGTTTCAATCTTTTTGCTACTAATAATAGAATATTATTAAGTTTTTCCAGTTTTGCCTGAAAATTGTATATATATATATATATATATATATATATATATATATATATTATAATATAAATTATATTAATATATATTATATATATTATATTAATGTATATATATATATATATATATATATATATATTTATATTATATAATACTGTGTGAAAGTTTTAGGCAGGTGTGGATGGAAAAAATTCTGCAAAGTAAGAATGCCTTCAAAAATAAAAGTGTTAATAGTTTATTTTTGTGAATTAACAAAATGAAGTGAATAAAGAAAGAAGAAATGTAAATCCGTTCAATATTTGGTATGACCTTTGCCCTTTTCCTTCCATCAGTTCTTCTCGGTACTTGCAGACAGTTTTTGGCAGAACTGGGCAGGGAGGTTGTTCCCGCCGCCATCTTGGAGAACTAAGCAGGCTTGCTCCAATCCTTCTATCTATTCATGCAACCCCAGACGGACTGGATGATGTTGCGATCAGGGCTATATCTCTAAAGGGCAAATATCACACCAAATATTCATGGGATTTATATTTCCCTTTTATTCATTCACTTCATTTAGTTCCTTGATAAAAATAAACTATTAACAGTTTTTTTTTAGCTACCATCATTTTGTATTGATCTTGTTTTTTTTATAACCCTTTTCTGCCCATTAGATTAAGGAGGGAGAAGGAGATATTACATTAAAGAGAGAAGATCTTCTGAAAAGCTTTGACAGGGCCAATGACTTATTACAGTTTTCCTTATATATGTCAGTGACCCTCATCACCGATTCTGGTGAGTACTACAAAGTAAAATCAGTCTAGATATCCTGGAGTCATCATGTGTAATTTTGTATACTGTATAAATAGTGTATATATCAATCTCCAAGAATGACTAGATCATGCAAAGTCTTTATTTTTACATCACAGAAAAAAAAGAAAAAAATATATATTTTTTATAGGTCCGTCCATTGGTGTAAAAATGTAAGAAATGATTTATTGTAAAGGAAACCATACTGAACTGAGTGCCTAAAATAAGCAAATTCCAAAATATGAATGGAATCTCAGCAATGTCAAAGAGCCATGGCAAAATTATTGGGGGAGGCACATGTCATGTAGTAGCCACCATTTTTGTATCTCCATCACCTTCCTTCAAGAGTTCATTACACATGGGTAATAAATATCAGAACAGTGGGGGTCTGATGCCAGGACCCCACACCGATCATCTGACTTGGCTGCAAGAAGCTATATACTGGGCAGTGAATGGGAGCATAGCTGCAGTTCCTTGGCATCGCTATACACTGTATACAGCTTCTGGTTCATTACAAATACTGATGCAAAATACTGCCATGTGAAAGTGGCCTCAGGGTCAGCTCTGAGGCCTGGCAGCACTGTAGTACTGGGTACAAGGGCAACATCTGTATGTTCTCTCTGTGTTTATGTGTGTTTCCTGCTGAGATCTCCAGTTTTGTTCCAAACATGAAAATCATACTAATAGGTTAACTGGTTTCTTATGAAAGCACATAAAAAAATGGGGTCGCATTTGCCCCAAAAGTAAATTGAACAGGCCATACATGCATACATCTCTCCATTCACTTGTACAGCAGTTATAGAAATAGCCAAAGCAATGGAAGCAATGAATGGAGAGACTCGCGTATTCATGGCCCTTTACCATTTACTTTGGGAAGGGACAGGACCCCATTCTCAAGATAGATGTAGGTCCAGAGGTGAGACCCGCCTCTATCTGGTATTTATAGCATATCCTATATATATATATATATATATATATATATATATAAAACCATAAATACTGAGATGAGAAAACCCCTTTTAATGAAATATTTTAGGCATTTAATAAACAGGTTAGACAATAAAAATAACATGCAGAAGACAATACCATTCCAATGTTCATCAACAATCCCTCCGAATAATCCTGTATTCACCACATGGGTTCCTGTTGTCGTTTTAGGAAGTGAAATCGTGGAAAGTGAACTGGAAGATATTTTTATTGTGACATCACCCTATAAAGTTTTATTTACCAAAACCAACACATTTTTCAAGCCTGGAATGCCTTTTGATCTTATGGTAGGTGACCTTTGTTGACGTATGCTGTGATGAAAGTACATGATATAGCCATTAGTGTGATAATATAGCCATAATAATCTTACCATAGAAGTGGACTACAACTTGTATGTCATAATATTTTTTTTGCCTTTATTTAAATAAGGACCTAAAGGACAATTTCCATCCTTTTTATACTACATATAAGTCTCTAAAATTCTTTTATTTACTCCAAAGGTGTTTGTGACAAACCCTGATGGTTCTCCTGCAATTCGGATCCCAGTGGTGGCTGAACCAGGAAAGGTGGAAGGTATAACAGGACCGGAGGGGACAGCCAGGCTGACCCTAAACACTGGTTCAGATATTAAATCCCTTCAAATTAATGTGAGTATCTCAGCAAATAAATATATACTGTAAACCCTAGTGAATAGAGATCGAAAAGAGTGGAACATTCTCTGGAAGACTCCAAATACCCCTGTATTACAAGGGAATCTATTGACCTTAATGAGCTATATTTCTTTAAATTAAGTGACAATGTTAAGTTTAAACTTTGATTTTATGGCATTTGTAGCATCAATACATTTTGTAAAATACTCTATTAAATTCTCTATAAAATCCTGAACTTCTATATTCATTCCCTTGTTTCTCTATTGAGAGTTGTACCCTGCTTCTCACTGTAGTAGGGGAATAGGACTCTTGAATAATGTAGGGGTCTGGGGCTTGGAGGGTCAGTTCAAACAGTTAAAAATGAGATTCTCAGCTCTCATGACACCAGGATTGCAGTTCTATCTATAATATTTCCAGAGATATCAGCAGTTGAAAACAGTTGGGATTGACATATTTATATGCATCTGCTTCCAACCCTGACTGCGTATTCAACTGCTGATATCTCTGAAAAAAAACCAGGAGTGAAATAGTAATCTTGATATCATATTACAGCTTAGAACATCATCTTTCATATGACACCAGAACCAATATTCTAGGTTTCATAATTCCTGAAATATAACTGTTTGAAGTGACTCCCCCAACATCAAGTTCCCTGAATTACATACAAGCCTGTACACCATGCACAGCGAGAGGCAGGATATAGCTCTCAATGGAAAGACAAGGGAATGCATAAGGAAACACATAATTTCACAGAAAGACAACATTTTTAATAAAGCATATTACAAAATATATTAATGTCATAAATGCTTCCAGAAAATCAAAAGTTGTTGAAAAGTTTAATTACGCCTTAACAGTTTTAAACAGTTTCATCAGCTTTTCAATGGAGCAATCTTCAAAAAAAAAGTTATTTCCGCTCTATTAATGCATTGGACTAGGAGCAAAATATGGGGAAAAACAAGAAGCAGTACTTCGCATTGGTACAGTATGTTCACATTATTGGATCTTGTTTGTGTAGGAATAGGAGGAGGAGGCCCACATTATAACAGGCAGTCAGTGTCAAATTTCCTCTGCAACAACTAACTAGAGATGGGCGAATAGGTTCATACCAGGCAGGGTTCAACCTGAATATTCCAAATCATTCTTTTTTTTACGAAACCGAACAAATGGAGAATCATCTCAGGTGAACTAAAATGGTCACCACATTACTGTATACTCTGGGGTTTCTCGTGACCCCAGAGTATAATAGGTGGATGCTCAGAGGAAAATAAAAAACAATTCATACTCACCTTCCCTTACCTCTTTTGGGTCTCCTCACGGCATCCAGCACTCTCCTGGTGACGTCCAGCTCTCTTTTGTGACGTGATGCTCAGACGTGCCCATGTGACTGCTGGTGGCCCAATCACACGCCTTATCGATGACCCCTTTGACGACCCAGAGTATAATAATTGTCACTTTCACATTGACATAACTTTGGCTGTGTTTGCCTGAGAGAGCTAGAAATTAGATAGATAGGTTCCCAGGAGCCCTAAGAGTATTCTACACTATGTTTTATAGATAGGTTCCTAGGAGTCCTAAGAGTATTCTACATTATGTTTTATAGATAGGTTCCTAGGAGTCCTAAGAGTATTCTACACTATGTTTTATAGATAGGTTCCTAGGAGCCCTAAGAGTATTCTACACTATGTTCTATAGATAGGTTCCTAGGAGCCCTAAGAGTATTCTACACTATGTTCTATAGATAGGTTCCTAGGAGTCCTAAGAGTATTCTACACTATGTTTTATAGATAGGTTCCTAGGAGCCCTAAGAGTATTCTACACTATGTTCTATAGATAGGTTCCTAGGAGCCCTAAGAGTATTCTACACTATGTTTTATAGATAGGTTCCCAGGAGTCCTAAGAGTATTCTACACTATGTTTTATAGATAGGTTCCCAGGAGTCCAAAGAGTATTCTACACTATGTTTTATAGATAGGTTCCTAGGAGCCCTAAGAGTGTTCTACACTATGTTTTATAGATAGGTTCCTAGGAGCCCTAAGAGTATTCTACACTATGTTTTATAGATAGGTTCCTAGGAGCCCTAAGAGTATTCTACACTATGTTTTATAGATAGGGCCTAAGAGCCCCAGGAGTATTCTACACTATGTTTTAAGTCATTTTGAGAGGTTCACACATCTATAGTACTAACTTTGTAGCCTCCAACAAAATAAGGAATCCAGGAACTGAAACACAAGAATAGCAGTGACAGCAATGACACTTCTAAATAGAGTACAGTAGATCAGCTTAAAACATTTGTTCATGATTTTTTTTTTCAGCCTTACCAAATTGATCATCTGTTTGGAGGTGTGTGCTATACCATCTACAGAAACAGTCAGCTCCATGTCCTGTATTGTGGCTGGGTGCCTGTAATGCAGATCAGTTTTCATTGAAGTCAATGGAACCTGAGCTGCAGTACCAGTGTCAGCCACTATACAGGAGACGGCGCTAACTCCTTGCTCCTTTTGTGTACTGTAAAATATACATACCATACACACCTCCTAATAGCTGGTTCATGTGGGGTCAGGCTGTCAGCTCCCCACTGATCAGATATATTATCTGATCACAAATACAATGCGTTTCCGACTCTAGAAACACTTTTTTAGGTAAAAAAAAAAAGACTAGTATTAGGGGCTATCCTCTTTTACTCAAAAAGGGGACCCATTTTCCAAAACTAATTGTATCAATATATATATAATGTAAAGCTGGTGTATGGCTGGCCATGTTGAAGTCGGCTTGGAGTTGGGATAAATTTTTTGTCACAGAGTACTGTACCATTTTTCACCTTTAGACTCAATATAATCTGTATTCTTCCAATCCCTTCTGATTTAAGGTGAGAACATCACATCCTGTACTCCCGGATAATCGGCAAGCAAGGGCGACCATGACAGCTGTTGCTCATCAGTCAGGAGGAAATTACCTGCACATCGGTATCACTGCTTCAGAGGTCAAACCTGGGGACAATCTTGCTGTAAATTTCAATATTCGCAATAACAACGCAGGTGTTCAGAACCAGATACAATCCTTCACCTACATGGTAAAAAATTTCTATATTTGTCACAAAAATTGAACAGCTGTTGCATTAAAACTTAAAGGGTTATTTCCTTCTCAGTCTTTTGTGTCTGAAATGGGAATAACCTTGTTTTTGTCTCCCTGAAGGAGTTACAGAGAAGATAAATGTGGCTGTTCTACGCTGTTTCTGTAACTCCCATAGAGCTAAATAGGAGTTAAGGAAACAGCATAGCACAGCTAGCAACACTGCAAGCTAAGGAAATAGCATAGAACAGTGAGCTACATTGTTTCCATAACTCTTGAGCTTAAGGAAACAGTATAGAAGAGCAAGCTATGCTGTTTCCGTAACTTCTAAAATTAAAGGGATTGTCCATCTCATTTATATTGATGATCTATCCTCAGGATAGTATAGGTCATCAATGACAGATCAGTGGAGGTCTATCTTAGGGCCTCTGCTGATCAGCTCTTTTAAGAGACCCCCTTGGACCTTTTATTGATGACCTATCTTGAGAATAGGTAATCAATACAGAGGTGGACAACCCTTTTATGGATACATCATAGCTTGCAGAGCTACACTGTTTCTGTAACTCCTATTTAACTCTATGGGGATTATAGAAACAGAATAGAACAGACATGTTTGATTATTTCTATAACTCTCAACGTTTTGGCTGGGAGAAGGATCTGCAAATACTCATTTCAGTCATGTTTGGACGAGATGGGAATACTTATCTAATCTCAGGAATATCTATGGGCACATCAGCTCTCTGTATTGAACGGAGATTGTATAAGATTTCACTCGTTTTCACCAGAGAGTAGATCATGGGGTTTGACAATATAACATATTATATCCTGTGATTACAAGATCTATTATGTGACTGGATGGATCCAAGTTTGACCTTCTATCTACTGTTTTCATTCATATAGCTCATGAGCAAGGGCAGGATATTAAAAGCGGACAGACAACCTCGGCTGGCAGGTCAGGCTTTGGTCACCATGTCTCTTCCCATCAAAGAAGAATTAATTCCATCCTTCCGTATAATTGCATATTACATTGTCGGAAATGAGATTGTCTCAGATTCTATCTGGGTGGATGTAACGGACACATGCATGGGAACGGTGAGGACTCTTCCTGGAATAGAAAAGTTGCTGCTCATATGGTTTTATATTCTACAGAGATTGACAAGTAAAGACTATATAGTCTTTCATATATGAGCTTATATTGAAATTGTCGATGGAATTTATTTTTCAGTGTTATAGATAATGTTTGCTAACCTACCTATGTTATACCCTGAAACAGCTGTTGGTGACAGGTAACACAGACAGAGACAACAAAGCCCAGAGCCCTGGTTCTTCCATGAAGCTGAAACTACAAGCAAATCACGGGGCCAGTGTAGGACTGGTGGCCGTAGACAAAGGGGTCTATGTGCTGAACAGCAAATTTAAGATCTCCCAAAGGAAGGTGAGTTCATTGTAGACCACACTAGAAAATCATCATCCCATGAAAGTGTGATCCATTTCTCTGGGTTAAAGCTAACTATGTCTATGTTACCTGTCTAGGTGTGGGAATCCGTTGAGAAATCAGATATTGGCTGCACTCCAGGAAGTGGTGCCAATAGTATGGGGGTGTTTTATGATGCCGGCTTGGCCCTACAATCAAGTTTCCAAGCAACAACCCAGCAGAGATCAGGTAACAGATCTCTTCTCATGTTACTAAGAAGAAATATTTTAATAAATAATATGTTTTTCTTTAGAAGAGATGAACTTTTACAGGGCATTTAAGGGCTTGTTGAGTAGGAGAGTGTCAACTGACTCTTGGAATTAAAGTCAGTAGAGTAAAGGAGGAGTTCAGAAAGAGATAATATGAAAAGGAGATAACATTAAAGTAGGTGAATGCCATAGGACAGGGCCAGAAGGAGGGAATATAAAGATGTTATTAGTACAAGAGAGGTATGGACGAAGTGATGAAGATAACAATGTAAAAAGATTAGTAGAAAAGAAGTGGGAAGAAATCTTGAAGAATTTGACGATAAGAAAATTTTTTAAAATAGGGAAGAGATATTAGAAAAATCTCGGAGGAAAAAATATATAGAGGTAACAAGAGAGAGGGAGGAAAAGAAATGTGACAAGCCCTGAAGATGAAAATATGGTGAGAAGTGCTGAGTAGATGAGACAAGTTCCATGGATGGTCCTTGGGATAAAAGATTGAACTGTAACTTGAAGGTGAAAATTTGAAAAAAGGAAAAAAATATAAAAATAAGGTTATGAGAATAAATAATACTGTAAGAAGTGGGTGATGAGTAGAGGAGCATAGATGTCCTGAAGGTAAATCTACCAATGCACACACTAAAAAAATTATCAGCCCTTTTGACTGATCATAATGTTAAAATTTTACAAGATGTTCAACCTATGTCTGAAAAAATGCAGCTGTAGTGTTTATATTACCAATGTAATCTTTAAAGGAAACCGGTCACCGTGAAAATGCAGTCCAATGTTCAGGCAAAAATTGATGTATAGTTTATTTGGGGAAAAGATTCAGTGTAAGTTGTATTTTATTAGCTTTTATATTTGCTCTTTTATGCTTAAAATCAGCTATCTAGTTAAGAGGACTGCCCTCCATCACTGATAGGACCGCCCCCTTGGCTAAATGAATGATTCTAAATATAGAACAAGCAAAGATATAACTCACTCATGCTAACCGCCGTATGCCAGACTGGAAATCTATGCTAGTCAGGAATTGGCGTAGGTTTCCTATATAACTCACACTAGCTTTATGGCTTGAGTTATAGTATATTTGTCGGGCCAAGGCATCCCCACTCTGGCCAACCTTGGTCTCCATCCCACTCCATTCACTGGGGAGTAGGCGAGCAGGACACAGAAAGAGGGGCGTAGCGCATCTTAATCGCTAAAAAGGGCTGTGTGCTAAACATGTGCCACAACTATTCCCATCTACGCTCTTTTCCTGGCATAGAGGGTGTAGTAAATTCCATTGATTATTTTTTCAATAAAGGACAGAACTCTGATCTTAAAGACGACCTTTCATGTCCTCTATGATTTGCCATATTATATACTGCTGCAAAGCTGTCAGTTTTGCAGGTAAGTGCCCCGATGTCAGAGATATTGGTGGTTACTTTCAGATACCGATAGCAGTGCAGGACTATAAAAGGTCCGTGAGGCGTTTAGTCACCACCCTGCAATGGCGTTAAGTAATGAGGCCACCCCCTCTGACAGTGAAGTGATATTGGTAGCTGAAAGTAACGGCACCAATATCTCTGATACAGAGTCACATACTGGCAAAACTGACTGAATTCCACTCACTGTCAGCTTTACAGCAGTATATAACATGCCATATGGTAGAGTGAGATAAAATTATTGCAGTGACGGTTTGGGCTATTTATGTGAGATCTGGTGCATTCAGTCACATGTCAGTATCCCTACACAATATTTATTTATTTAAATTTTTTTTTTTTTTTTCATCAGAACAAGAATGTGAAGTCCGCGCTGCTCGGAGACGCCGCTCCTCTGCTCAACTGATTGAAGTGAAAGCTACCTATGGTGAGATGAAGGGCGGTGGGCAAAAATCATCCACTTACTTGTTTCTCTTGTCCATCTTATTAACCGGATTGCTTGGTCCTTTAATACCAGATATTGCTGTACTCTTTGCTACATTAAGACCCCATTCACACAACAATGAAAAACCGACATGTGACAGTTGTGGTTTTAGTGGACCATCTTTAACATCTGTTAAAAAATAGGGCATGTATTATTTTTGTCTGTTTTTGTTTAGCCTGGTAGACTCAATACAAGTCTATGGGACATTTTTTAACCTTTGTTTTTTAGCTTAAGTATCCATTTAACTGACTTAAAATCGGATCAGTAGCTTGGGTCAAAAAAAAACAAAAAAACCCTAACGTATATTCATTTTTTTTTTTTTAATGGGCAGAAATGAACAGACGGACAAAAATTATGTGACACACTGATGGAAAATAGATGTTAAAAATGGACCATTTCTAGTTTATAACATCTGTTTTTCTTATACCACACACAATGGGTATTGGTCTTTCTTACTCTGGATACATACAGTGTTAGTTGGTATTGCTCCATTTTAGTAGTTATTCTGTAGAAAAAATAATGTTCATCATAATTCTTATCCAAATATAACATTTATTAACGTCTTCAAAAAGTTAGGTACAGGAAAAATACCGAATGGTTGCAACAGTAGTCAATGTCCATGACTCTGTCCCACTAGCCACAGGCCACTGTGTCTGAGTTTGTCTGCTTTGTGTATCCAGTCGGCCTGTCCCCCATGTCTTTATCAGTCATTTATGGTAAAAGTATAGGCATGTCTTAGATACTTAGATGTTCTTGTCTCCATATATGGAAAACTTATAAGTTTTATGACATAGCCATTGAGTACCAATATAGATAGCACATGTCAGTAGAGTGTAGTTAACTCTTTATGTCTCATTCACATGAATATTGGAACCCATGATATTTAACATATTCCCATGATGGCCAAACATGGGCAAGTCAGGTAAAAATGGAAACAAGTCTCGATCACCAGTCTGGGACCTATGGAAACAGCCAAGCTGCCCTGCTTTATGCAGTTTTAGTAACTCTAATTGAAGTTAACAGGAGCTACAGATACAGTGTAGCATTTCCACCTATACTGTTTCTGTAACTATGGAATCAAATCTCAGCTATTTCCCTAGCTTCCATTCATCTCTAGGGTGAGTTACGGAAACAGCGTAGAGAAGCCCCATTTGGTGGAGACAGTAAGTCTCGCCCTGGTGGTTGGTACTTTCAGACAGCTATATAATAACCCTTTAATTATAAAATAAATCATCACCTAAGATGTGTGAATGTGGCTTTAAATTTATTAATAAATTATTTTTCAGCCTCCAAGTACACGGATGCCAAGGTGAGGGAATGCTGCAGTGATGGCATGCATGAAAATCCAATGGGCCACGACTGTGCAAGACGAGCAGAAAATATCTTAGATGGCAAAGAGTGTAAAGACGCTTTCTTGGACTGCTGTGAATACTTTAAGAAGAAGAAGGCAGCTGAGAAAGAGGCTAAAGAGACAGATGAAGAGGGCAGAAGTAAGTGGTGGGAACTTAGTGGGGTTTGGAAAATACAAAATAAAAATATAGAACGATAATAAAGTTATATCCACTATAAGATATTCTACTACATTAACAAAATTAAGTGAATGAAGAAAAGAAAATTCTAAATCCCATCAATATTTAGCATGACCTCTACACTTTGCTTTCTATCAATTCTTGAATCAATTTTTGAAGGAGCTCGGCAGGGAGGTTGTTCCCGCCATCTAAGCACAAATCTTCTGTGGATGTAGGCTTGCTCCAATCCTTCTGTCTCTTCACGACATCCCAGACAGACTGGATGATGTTGCGATCAGGGCTATATCTGTGGGGGCCTTAGCATCACTTCCAAGACTCCTCCTCCAAAGGGCAAAGGTCACACCAAATATTGATGGGATTTACATTTCTCTTTTCTTCATTCACTTTGCATTTTTTGAATTGACAAAACTATTAACAGTACAATTTTTGAAAGTATTCTTACTTTGTAGAATTTTTTCCACACCTGTCTAAAATGTTTGCACAGTACTGTAGATCTATAGTACTTTACATTTTAAGGTCTAATGGGGTGTACATTAGCGCCACCTAACAGACCGAGGTGGGAAATGTCATAGTATGACTGCTCTTCTCCTTCCTAGTTGTACTGACAAATTTACTATAGCTCATGCCAGAAAACTGACATAAGTCATAGCAGAAACCTATGCCAGGTATAGATTCCAGTTCTAACACACAGGAGTGCGCCAGAACTATTGAGAGGCTGTGGCCTTTTAATGACTTGGGAGCATCTTGAACCAGTGGGTGAATTTATTAAGACTGGTGTATAACATGCCAGTCTTAGTAAATTTCCCTCAATATGTCTACAACGACCAGTCTGTCTCAGAATTTCCACTGAACCGAAACATAAAGAGGCAAGGAGATTTAAGCCAGACCTATCTCTTTCTGTTACTAAATTGTAAAAATAAAAAATTGTAAAGATAACTTTAGGAGACAAACCTCATTGTCTAGTGATTTCTAGAGCTTCACAAGTGCACAACTATAAACACGCCATGTCTTCCTCTGCAGGTGATGATGATGATGAATATCTCCCAGACGCTGATATTGTTTCTAGAACAGAGTTCCCAGAGTCATGGTTCTGGAAAGTGGAACAAATGACAGAAAGACCAGACAATAATGGGTAATTCTTACAATTTATGGTTGCATATGATATTTTAAGGGAAATATATATTAGAATAATTTTGACATACAGTGAAGCACTCATACTGTCCTATTAAAGTTACGTGAAGTGGAATAATGGGGTTGGGTGGAGATACAAAACCTTTTACAGTGCATTCATTGTACAGTATAACCCCTGAAGGTTAGCTTTGCAGAGCACAGCTGGTGGCCGGAAGTCTCTGTGCTCAGCCTCTCCTTCAGCTATGCTACGACTTCCTGTGACATCACCAACTCTGCTCTACTTATGTTGCTGTTAAATAGAGCAAAGCAGAGCTGCTCATGTGGCGGGGAGGCAGAGGAATGAAACTTCTGCCCCCGCTCTTCAAAGCTAATCATCAGGGCACTGAGGAATCTTCTTCTATACAGAAAACATAGTTATAGAGTGGGGGGAATGCCCTGTAAAAGAGAAAAAGGCTCCAATAGTAATGACAAAAATAGCTCTTCATTGTGGTTGTAGTTTTGCTACATAGGCAGAAGGATCTTGCCGATGTACCATTCCCCCCATTTACATGAATTTTAGGCCAACTTCTTAAATGCTTATTTACTAACAATGTGTCCTGCAAACTATTATCACCCAGTGTCATAGGGGATAGACCAACTAGGAGTGGTCTCCTCTCTCCAAGGGTCCTGTAGCAACTGCATTCCCTTAGGCTAGGTTCACACTTGCGCCGTGTTCTCTCTCTCCCATATCCACCATGGGACCCAAACGACAGAGAGAGCCCGTCTGCTAAAACAGCAGTTACCCACAGGCACCCACGGACGCCCCTACGTGCAGGACTTTTCTCTCCACCGATTTTCGGCAGAATCTGTGACTGAGTCTCTTACAGAGACTCCGATGCAGATGTGAATAAAGCCTCACTCTGTAGTACATATATAGATGTGTAGCTCAAATTTGTTTAAATAATAAAGTTTTTCACAAAGCAAATTTAATACAATATTGTGAGCTGATAGAAAAACCCTTGAAGGGCAACAATGCCCAACACAATGATGAGTTACTGTGCATAGGCATAATATAGAATAGCCATCTTGTGACAGAATATCACAAAGTCATGTATTTGTTAAAAAAAAAAGTGCTACACATATCTAAAACCATTGAGCCAGGAGGAAAGGTAAGGAAGGACACGTCTATATCCCATTGGATAAGCATGGGCCACTGTCGTGTGCTATGGCTATTATTAGTGCATGCAATATAACCTTGGAGAGGGAAGCTTCTGTTGCCGTTTTTGGGGACTCACTTTTATAAAAGTATATGCAAGACCACAAAGTGGCCCTTATCCTGTTAGGAGAGAAACATATAATTTAACTTTTAAAGGGAACCTTTCACGACCTCCATCAACTCCAACTCTTGGCATCTTGCATAGATTGTAAGTCCTTGCGGGTAGGCCCTCTATCCCACTGTGCCAGTTGGTCACTGTTAGAATTGTGTTTGTTTTGTATATTTTGTGTACCATATGTAAACCCTCAATTATAAAGCATCATGGAATTAATGGTGCTATATAAATAAATAATAATAATAAGGTGTTACTCCACTGACTCTGGTGGAGTTGGATTTTTTTCTCTAGCTCTCACTGTTTCTGATCCCTCAATAACGTTAGTTTTAGCTTGCAATATGCAGATTAGGTGGGGTGGGTGGTCCCAGGCTGTCTTCTCCAACCAAGACTCACACACCTGACAGTAGGGAGTCTAATTAGCATATTGACTGCTGAAACTTACAGCACTGAATGCTCAGGAATGGCGGGGACTAAAGAAAAAAATTCTATCCTTGTCAGAATCAATGGAGCAGTGTCTATTGAAGGACGCAGAGTTGGAGTTTATGGTAAACGGGTTTTTTTAAGAATATGTGCATGACAAAAAATTACATGCTGGAAATTACTATTGAGGCTGGTCTATAACCAGCCGCTAATAAAATAGTAAAAAAAAAAAAAAAACTTATATGCTGATAGTATAAATATCTTCAAAACTGATGAGTTTTTCATTTGTTTAGAATTTCAACCAAGGTTCTCAACGTCTTCTTGAAGGACTCTATCACTACTTGGGAGGTCCTGGCTGTGAGTCTCGCTAAAGATAAAGGTAAAAGCCTGAATATATAAAATTGAACAAAAAAAAAAAAAAAAAAATATATATATATATATATATATATATATATATATATAATCTTATGGGAAAATATTTATTCATGTTTCTGTGTGTTATGACTCTATGAAAACACAAAGCTAAAGTACACTGTATGTAGTCACATAACTGAATTATTAATATATTAATATACATAGTTACATATAGCTATAAAGTTGCAATATATTTCATTCAAGTATAACCATTATGATATGCTTTCAAGCATTGTATTCTGCACTGAATGAGATCAGATAATGGTCATCATAACATAAAATAAATTTTTACACACATTATAGCTGCAGCACCTTTTACATATCTCTCCAAGCCAGGGGGTATGTCCAATACAGAGCAGTCTTCTCTCCTCCCCAGCCATTATTACGTCTTCTAATTTCTTTACATGTAATTCTGCTAGGAGTAACTGTACAATGGCAAACACATAGCTGAGAAAATCCCAGGTGGCCATAATATAGGAGATTCATGGACTCCAAATCTAGATTGCGATACACCTAAAAAGTTCCCTGACACAGAAAACGGGAAATCTTAGCTCAGTCAGGAAAACTACTTGCTGTTTATGACTAACATCCCATCATGAATAGCATGGTTAGCTAGTCAGAAAAGAATATAATCTCCTTACACTCAGTCTATGAGCATTGTTTAGGCAGGGAAATCTATATGGAAACATGCAGAGGCTGTGAAGAGAGACCTTCCCCTCTTCCTTCCATTTCTTGTTTTTCTGTCTTGAGGTTACTGGTTTCGAAAGGTGGACTTGCCTTAGTAACAGAAAATGAACAGCAAACTAGGAACTTTTTTCAAGCAGAAAATAGCAACATTTTGAAATAAAGTGCATTACATTTTGGTCCATTATTATTATTATTATTATTATTATTATTATTATTTTATTTTTAGAGCACCATTAATTATATACTGCTGTACATTATTATATTAATTCCATGGTGCTGTACATTATTATATTAATGACATGATGCTGTGCATTAGTATATTATTTCCACAATGCTGTACATTTTTATATTAATTCTATGGTGCTGTACATTATTATATTAATTTCATGGTTCTCTGTACATCATTATATTAATTTCATAATGCTGTACATTAGTATATTATTCCCATGGTGCTGTACATTATTATATTAATACCATGGTGCTGTACATTATTATATTAATTCCATGGTGCTCTGTACATTATTATAGTAATTCCATGGTGCTGTACATTATTATATTAATACCATGGTGCTGTACATTATTATATTAATACCATGGTGCTGTACATTATTATATTAATACCATGGCGCTGTACATTATTATATTAATACCATGGTGCTGTACATTATTATATTAATACCATGGTGTTCTGTACATTATTATGTTAATTCCATGGTGCTGTACATTATTATAGTAATTCCATGGTGCTGTACATTTGAGGGTTTATTTACAATACACAAAATATGCAAAACAAGTACAATACTAACAGTAACCAACTGGGACAGTGGGATAGAGGGCCCAGCCCGCAAGGGCTTACCACCTATGAGGTCACATGATCTATTAAATAAGACTAGATTGTCTGAAAAGTTAGTGACTATTTGAGAAGAAAAGTGTATATTGAATTCATTTTCTATTGCTCCTGCCAAACAATGGCTTAATATGAAAGGTCATGCTCAAAATCTATTATATATATATCGTTGTTAACAGTCTTATGTATGCATTGAAACACCAACAGGATTTCCACCTTGTTCTTAGGTATTTGTGTAGCCAAGCCTTATGAAGTCCAGGTAATGAAGGATTTCTTCATTGACTTGAAGCTGCCATATTCTGTGGTGAGAAATGAGCAGGTGGAAATCCGAGGGGTACTTTACAACTATGGCCAAGACAAGATCAAGGTAAGGAGTGGTAGCCGGGGGTTTCACAACTAAGTGAGCCTTTATTAGTCAGTTTCATGTATTAAATTACCATGGACCCAACTACATCCAATTGGTTCTTGAGATTCATAACTTAACTTTGTAAAAATTGTACTCAGTATATCTCATGTCATACTTGTAGGCCTGATGTTCTTTATGTTCCTTATGTTCTTCATAGCTGAGTCTATTCCAAAACTTCTATGTCAATAGTGTTTGCTTTTCCGCATCACTTTCTATATTTTCTTAACTTTTAATATCTTCATTTTAGGTACGAGTGGAGCTAACGCACAATCCAGAATTTTGTAGCTATTCTACATCCAAGACAAAATACCGACAGATTGTAGAGATTAAAGCTCAGTCTTCTGTGGCTGTTCCCTTTATTATTGTTCCATTGACCCTGGGTCAGCATGATGTGGAGGTGAAGGCCGCAGTTTCTGGACAATTTGTGTCAGATGGAATCAAGAGGAAGCTGAAGGTTGTGGTAAGTAAGCCTGAAATGTGTCTATATTTTCTGCCCTACAGAAAAATGTTGGTTTATATTGTGGTGAAGCTATCACCTCTATCAACTCAAATTAATATGTATGGTCAAAAATATTTCTATTAAACCAACATCCTCTCAACTACCACGTACAATCAAATGCATACTTATAACATAATGGTGCAGTACCATCATCTCCTTTCCTAACAGTATTAAAGGGGTTTTCCTGGCATAATTTATTTTTTTAAGCTCTCCTCCATCTGGATAACCACCAGTAAGTCTCTCCAACTACCTAAAATACGTTTGGTGGTTTCCCCAGTCCTCCTGAGGCCACAATGGCCTACATAAACTTAACTTCCTATGTTTCCTTGTACTGGCTCACCAACCAGCACAAGAAAACACCCCTTAGAACTCCCTTCTGCTTCTTATGCCAGGGACTTCAGCTTCCATTCCCTCACTTTATCCAACTTCCAGCAGTACTTCGCTTACCCACCTGGCCCAATGATGTAATTGCTCTCTGCTCTAGCTGGAAGAGAGACAGAGTGGCACGTCACTGGAAATGGAGATTTTCACTCCAGTCTGGTCACTTGACGGCTGCAGTGTCAGGGAGAAGGAACTTAGTTAATGCCTTAAGGTAATTTCCATGGGGAAGAGGACCTTTCACCTCCTCGACCAACTCCAACTCTTTACATCCTTCAACAGGTACTGCTCCACTGATTCCAGCAAAGTTGGAAATTTTTCTCTACACCCCCACCTTTCTCAAAGGATCATGTCTTTTATTTTCAGTACAATGATGCTGTCTACTATCAGGCGGGTGGTCCTGGGTTGCAAAAGACAGACAGGGGCCACTCACATGACAGTAGACAGCATAATTGTGCTGAGACTATCAACAATAATTGCTCGGGAATGGTGGGGGCTACAGAAAATATTCCAACTGTGCCCAAATCAGTAGAGAGGTGTCTATTCCCAAATCCCATTACTCAAGTGTCACTATAGCCGTGTAACTTAAAGGCATACCTATATCTCCCTTAGCCACCTTTCACTTCATGTCCATCTTTCTTCTGTAGATAGTTATCAAACCAATTGCCTGAATCTTATATAAAATGGAAATTCATAATTTCCAGTCATTACAAAATAATAGACTCTGCTAATTGTCAAATTCGTCCAGTACATCATTGTATCTAGTAAGTTAGCCCTGACTTTGCATCACTTGTCCACTAGTTCACAACTTATTTATAATCTTATACTGTCTTTTAGCCAGAAGGAGTTCGTCTTGCAAAGAATATAAAATCAGTGACACTGGAACCACAGACCAAAGGAAAAGGTGAGCCCATCTTTCGCGATTAAATGATCCCGCTTCTTCCATCTATAGTAGAGTAGAGTAACACATGGCTATAAGATCGCACTACACACAAGGTTTTATCTTCCTCTGTTACCATGGAGTTTCGTAGGTCTGCACCAGATTTACAAGACAGTAGGATATTTTTAATAACAGCTACAGCTATTTGCAAAGTTTCCTTATTTTATTTTAGATGCATTTGAACAATGAAAATTGTTTGTTAGAACAGTGCATGCCATAACTATAGGGTCTCTGCTGTTTCATTGGGGCCTACACCGATTGCGGGCACTAACTCAGCCCCCAGAATCTCAATTTTAGCCTCCCTTTCACTTACCCTTCATAGGATGGCTCCGATGTGGCAAGATTGCTGGAGCTGTCCTTCCTCTGTGACAGCCAAGAGCAGCCTATGACACATGCGAGCTGAAGATCTCAGGTTCTAAGGCCATAGAGGGGCTTAAAAAAAGATTTTAAATATTTTGAAAAATACTAAATTTCAAATCACCCCTTTCCCTAGATTCCAAATAAAAATAAACAAATACAAACAAATTATGCATCCCCGGGTCCCAAAATGCCTGAACTACAGACATATAAATATATTTTTTTCATAAAGCAAATGTTGTAGTGTGACAAAATCAAAATGGCTGCCTTTGAATAAAAAACAAACAAAACATCAGATATTTCCTCAAAATGGTACAAAGTAAATCTGGCCCTGCAAAAAATGACACCTTACAGAGCCCCATATTACAAAGTTACATGTGTCAGAATATGGCAACTCCAAGATTTTTTTTTTCGTTAAGGTGATAAAAATTGCATAAATTTGGAATTGCCACATTTGTTAAAATCCGCAGAATACACGTCGTTCTGGTTGCATAGTGAAGGCTGTAAAAACTAGTACGGAATATTAAATAGTACAATTATGAAGTACAATCTGTCCCTCAAAAAATAAGCCCACTTATAGCTATGTGAATGAAAAATTTTAAAAGTTATGGCTTTTGGAAGGCGTAGAGTAAAAAACAATTGTGAGAAAATGAAAAATGGTAGACAGTACTGGTGAATATTCACTACATAATTGTTCCACCCTAGTAAGGTTTTCAGAACATGACAGGTATGACTTACTTTTCAGCCATGAACATACAGTTATCCATAATCTGATTTAACTCTAATAGATGGTGTTCAAGAAGAGACTGTGTCTCCACTGGAAGAGAAAAATATTGTTCCTAGGACGGATGTTGAAACAATCGTGACTATTCAAGGTATGACCAATCCTACATGATCCTACCCCTTTCTTCTGCTTTGTGTGCCCCCTCCAGTATTGGGGACTAACAAAACCCTTCCGATGACCCAACAACAAACAAACAATATCTTGTGGCTTAACATTAATGTGTTTACCAAATTTTCTTCGGCAAAACTGTACATCAATGACCTTTTGGTTAATTGTCTAGCTTTATATTCAGCACTGTGCAAAAGTTTTAAGCAGTGTGGAAAAATTACTGCCAAAGTAAGAATTAAAAAATGTGAAAACTGGGTGAACAACTTAGGTCTCATGCCCATGTTGAGTGGGAGACAATTTTTTTAACGGAATGCATTCAGATGACATCTGAGTGCCTTTTGGCTCCCATTGACTTTAATGGGGGGGGGGGCCGGGTGTTCCATTGTATTAGGATAGGACTTACTCTATAATCATCAGAACGGAACAGAGGATCGGACACCCTGTCGGGAGGCTGGCCTGTACACTCGGTCGCATTCATGAAGTGTTAGAAGACAAGTGCCATAAGAGATATTCAAATATTAAATTTTTAATATTAATTTTTTTATCTTTATAATTCAACTCTATTGATCATAGATTAGCCATAATTTTGATATTATAATAAGCCTACTTCTATGTGTCTCATGATATTTCATAAATCAATATAGGAAATCCAATCAGCACACTGGTGGAGGAAGCAGTCGATGGCTCTAAACTCAATCATTTGATTATTGTTCCATATGGTTGTGGAGAGCAAAACATGATCACTATGACTCCTGGTGTAATTGCCTGCATTTACCTGGATGCCACCAACCAGTGGGAGAGAATTGGTTTGAACCGAAGAAATGACGCCATCAGCAACATCAAAAAGGGTAAGAAAATAATAATAAAATAATTTGTTATTCCATCTACTCTATTTTACTATTTTTATTAAGTTTAGCTTTTTAGTTTTTAATTTTTTAATTTTAAATTTTTCCAAACTACATAACAAAAAAAGGCATATGTGCATAAAGAGTGGAAATCCACCACCTCCACTATCTCCACCTCTTTGCATTTTTCCACTGATTCTAACGCAGTTGCAATTTTTTTTTCTACCGCCCACCGTACCTGAGTAATCAATGCTGTTACTTTCCACACCCAATATGCCAATTATGATCTCTTCCGTCAGGTGGGCAGTGCCAGACTATCTGCTCCAACTCAGAGCTGCCCGCTTGACACTAATTAACATACTGGGTGCTGAAACTCATAGCATTTATTGCTCAGGAACAGTAGGAGCTAGAGAAAAAACTGGGGAACAACGGCTATTGAAGGATACAAAAAGTTGGAGTTGGTGAAGGTGGTGAAAGGTCTTCTTTAAATGTTTTTGGACAATCATTATGCAACTCAGGAACTAAAATGTACCTGTTTTTATTAAGCGTTGACAACATATGATATATTTGTGATCTTGGATCTATGGTCATGTAAAAATATGATTTCGTACTTGAAAATGTTAAAGGGGTTTTCCAGGAATTGAAGCAGGAAAGGCCCATGTGGAGACCATGGAAGATGAAAAATAAAAAAATAAAGCATAGTCACCTGTCTGCAGTGCTCCGTTGTCTCCGTGGGCTCGAGCTGGTGCATTAATGCTCGATGTCCTGCACCTCATGTTAACACTGAGACCAGTCAGAAGCCTCAACAGTCACTGGCAAAGAGACAATGACATCACTGGTCTCTTTCCATTGTCAGCAGTCACATGAGGACTTCTGGCAGCAATGCATTGGCACAAGACCGAAGGGACACAGGCAGTGAACAATGGAGCACTGGGGACAGGTGAGTATACTTTTTTTTTTTTTTTTTTTTTTTAACTCCTCCTTGACCTCCACAATGGTTGCTGTAATGTCTGGACAACCCCTATAATATTGAAAAGACAAAGTATCTACTATTTCTATAGCAAATAATGGGCAGAAACACCTTAACAAACAGAAAAGATGCAGCAAACTTGATCCAGGGTCTTAGATACATACCAAACATAGGAACTTCAGTCTTCAAAATTTAGTGATAATGGAGAATAATTTGATTCTTATGTTTGCAGGATATATACAGCAACTCGTCTACCGTAAACCAGACAGCTCCTATGGAGCTTGGATACAGAGGCCATCCAGCACATGGTAAGAGCCATATCTATTGATGTAGGGTCAATTCCCTACATAAGCAAAAAAATGTATTCTACCATAGATGATTTTCCAAACCTCTAGTAGCCCGTGCCACATAAAAACCTCATGCCACCTTCCACTTCTAGCTATACTATGTTCTTTACAGTATATTGACATAGCATATCACTAGGACAGGTCATGAATGTCTAATTATTGGTGTTTGACTACTCGGACCTTGGACATTCATCAAACTAAATATACTATTTATCTACCACTCTTCACACATGGATTTGACTCTTGTAAGCAAACATTGTGCTGATGTCAACCTTTTTATACATTTTTAGAATATTTGGGGAATTAAAGGGATGGTCCAGGAATGGGACCAACCCCTGTGGAGGCCGGGGAAGGTGTAACCAACATCATATTAACATGTCCTCGGCACTCCGTTGGATGCCAGAAGTCCTGCAACACACGTAACTCCTGAGACCAATTAGTAGCCTCAGCCTTCGCTGGAGAGGGACTAGTGACATCACTTTATCACTCTGGTTCCTTACCGTTGGCCTCTGAGACCACTGATTGATCTCAGCAGTCACGTGGGACACAAGACTTCCGGCACCCATGAGACCACACAGATACTGGTTGCGGGTAATAGAGCACCAAGGACAGATGAGTATTTTTTTTTATTTTACACCTCCCCCGACCTCCATTGGGGTTGGTCCAATATCTAGACATTCCCTTTAACTATTCCCTTTACATCAGAAAACTGGAATAGATGGAAATAGTTGCTGTGCATCTTTGGTGCATGGCCCTTTTTTGTGCCAAAAAAGCATCACTTTCCTCTTTCTGTGCCGTACCCACCTCTTTTTACAAAAGTTGGTTGCCTCAGCTTGACAAATTTACTATAACTCATGCCAAAAAACTGTTATGAGTTGGACCAGTTTTTAACAAGTAGGGCTGATTATGAATTTTCCAAAAGCCTCAAACTCCATTGTACAATAAGTGGAGGACCAGGGGAGATGCAATAAAATCCCTTGCAGTATCCAGTGCATGTTTCCCAGCATCTTCTATCCTATTTGGGCCTTTTCTGACCTCTTCTGTGATGTTACAAGCCCTTAGAGATTACTGAGGCCTGTGAAGGTCTCAGTGGTCAGATGGGGTGCACCATCATCATGACACTTGTGTGAAAGAATCATGAAATTGGCACATTCCATGCGATCACTGAAGCCAGAAGTTGCCAGAAAAGGCTTGGAGAAGACCAAAGACACAGGGAACGTGGAAAGGACACTACAAGGGAGCCCAAGATACGATAGGAAAGTATCAGTGTTTATTATTTTACAACACAACCCCTGGTTATCTGCTCATTATATTCTGAGGATTAAAGAGACCCCGGAGTATAATAAAAACACTTTTGGTTCAGACCAACCAAGTACAGTGTGAGGTTCATCCATCTCTAGTCATTCATTTTTGGTGTTTGATAACCCCTTTCATTCTAAGATTATACTCTACTGAATTTCAGATTTGAAATATTTAACTAATATTTTTTTATGATGTTCTTTCTTTCTGCCTAGGTTAACTGCTTATGTAGCTAAGGTTTTTGGAATGGCTCAAGGACTGGTAGATATTGACAGCAATGTTTTGTGCGGTGCAGTCAAATGGTTGATACTTGAGAAACAGAAACCAGATGGAATGTTCAAAGAAGATGCTCCAGTTATTCACCAGGAGATGGTGGTATGTATCAGCAGAGGACTTTGTCAAATGATCTTCATGTGCACCATTCAATTGGGGATTAGATTTGTTAATTCTATTCCATTTTTTTAATCAGGGAGCTATCAAAGGGTCTTCAGAAGATGTTGGACTTACAGCCTTTGTCCTCATTGCTATGCTGGAAAGTGAAAGGATCTGTTCTGCACATGTTAACGTAAGTGTCTTATCTTCATCATCTTTTAATGGACTCACAATCCGGTACATTCCTGTATTCATGTAGAATATGTCTTCCATAATTTACTATAGAACCTGAAGGTCAGCATTAAGAAGGCGACCGACTTCCTGCTGGGTCAATACGATGATCTTAAAAAACCATACACTGTCGCCATTACCTCCTACGCTCTTGCCATGGCTGGAGCAATAAAAGATCCGGAGAAGTTGCTTTCTGCAGCCACAAGTACTGAACCTCTCTAAGTATTTTCTATAGTCTACCATATATGTGACCCTACATGGCCAAAGTAAATTGATGTTAAATTATTCCAAAAGTTCACATTATAAAAAATCTTTAGTTGGAATATATAGAGTAAGCCTTTGGCTCAATATTAATATTAATTGGTTAATTATAGAAACATAGCAACCTGTGAATGCTTTTTACTTAAAGGGATTCTACCACCACCAAAATGGCTTTAAAACCATTTACATGTTGGTGTTTATTCCACATTCAAATGAGCTGTTCAGTGATATCAGGGAAGGTTCACACCTGCTGGTGTACTGTTCCTTTGTGGTCGCTGAAAAAATGCTGTCCAAGGGAGATGTCAATCATTCAGTTTTCAGGGCACAAAAGAAACTGGGGTTCCTTGGGCTCACCAGGTAAAAAGTTTCTGGGGGCCTACACTCCAAAAACCCCAAGGAATTTAACCATAGCACCCTTCAAATTTGTGTGTCTTCTGTTGGAACGTTATTGTGTTAGAGCCTAGTCCTATCAGAGGTTCCTCCAGTACTCTGGTGAGCCAGTCCAACGCTGGGTGCACTGGCAGGCCTGGCCGCGCAGGATACTCCAAACAGCTCATTTACATATGAAATAAAAGTTGAATTTCTTGACAGCAAGACTGCACTTTGATGCAAGAAAGGTATGTTCACTATGTCGCTAACTGGCCCTACAACGGCATGGACATAGTAGCCATTTTGTTGGTGAAAGACAAAAGTTTTTATAAAACTGGTCTCTTATCAAGTTTATTTGCTCTTTATCTTTGACACATATGGATATAGCAGGTAGTCCTACAGTATTCAGTACCTTGAGGTTTCATAGTCCATAGAAGAATCATCCAAAAACCTTACACAGTTCCCATCTCTTTTTTTCATAACTGACTTTCTCTTTCCTTCACAAGACAAACTTTATTGGAATGAACCAGGAGCCCATTTCATCACTATTGAGGCCACGTCTTACGCCCTTCTGGCTCTCTTGCGCTTGAAGCAGTATGATCTAACTGGACCAATAGTGCGCTGGGTATCCGAGCAAAGATATCATGGAGCAATTCATGGTTCTACTCAAGTAAGCAATAAGCACACTTTGGGGCTTTTCCCGTCATTGTGCTCAATCATTCACGTCATGGATTGTGTCATTGTGTGCTGTCTCTTTTGTGTATTGTACATTAACTGTGTATACAATTCTCTGATAGCCATTCTTGTCTTCTGTAGGCTACAATTGTGATGTTCCAAGCTTTGGCTCAATATCAGCTAGACATCCCATCTGCAAATGAAATAGATCTGGATGTGACCCTCAGACTACCAGGAAGAAGTACCGACACAAAATACCGTATCAATTTGGAAAATGCTTTGCTGTCTCGTTCTGCTGAGGTGAGCATGGTGGTGTTTAACAGGATATTTTGCTTACATGAATAGAATCAAAACTTTGTGTTGGCTTTAAAGGATTTAAGTTTTTATGGCCTATCCCACAGGATCTGATTGGTGGGGGGCCCACAGCCACCCCTACACCAGTGAGCTGTATGCGACTGCTTCAGAGTCGAAAGCAGTTGGCTTTGTGTCCAGTATAGTGGCTGGGCTCCGGAACTGCATTGACTTCAATGGGAGCTGAGCTGCGACACTGGTGTCCTGCTGCTATACAGGGACCACAGCTATCTGCTTCCAACCCTGTGTTATGTTTAGTAAGGGCTTCAGAAGTGGGGCCAGCTGTTGATCCACCATTATTCAGATATTTGTGGCCTATCCTTAGGATAGACCATAACATTTGAATCCTGGACCACCCTTTAAGGAAACAGTGATGTTGTACTGCATTTTGGGGAATATTTATGAAGAACAGTGCTTGGTATGCCGCTATTAATACCCCTGAGTTGCCGAATGATGTGTCTTATTTATGATGAGGCGCGCACCTTATCATAAACAAAGCACAAGCTCCGGTGGGTCTGTGCACCTGCACCGAAATCTACACTAACACAATTGCTATAAATTTAAGGCACCATTTACATCAGTAAACTGGTGTAAATGATCACAAATCTGACTGGTAGTCCCTCAAGGTGTCGTACAAGAGAACAAAAATGTAATTTTTTTTGCACAAAATTCCGATTCACACAAAAAATTGAGACTTTTCATGCGTTGTACACCAAGGCACAAGGCATGATAATTTTCACCAGGTTTATGGTGTTTACAGTGGTGCGACATTAGCTTTTTGTAAACAACCCTTCATTTGCTATAGGATCTAGAGACTACAGTGTAATATGTATCTTAAATATTCTCTGCAGATCCCCTGTTATTTTACTTACAAATTTTATTTTTCTTTCCTGAACCACACATCGACAGGGCCTTTGGGCCAGATTAGGCAAGGATTTATCAGAATAGGTCAATATCAGTCATAATTGTTTTCCATGTAGTTGACTTGGGCATTCCCTTACTGAAATTATTATATGTTCTACTGATGCCAATGCGGTGACCAGATGGAAGGTAACGCTGCAGTTGGGATTGCGGGGTGCAAACAGCGCAGACTTGTCACGGTCTCTGGGCACGAGGACGCAGCGCTGGTGCTGTCCCACGTTACCACCACTGGTACCGGTGATGAGGGGGCTGCACAAATGTTGGTGGTGATTGTTCCCCCGGGGCGCTTCCCCTATACTGTGCCGACTGGTGGTGTTTGGGGCGCCCTGATGTTGTCGGTGCAGAGTCAGACACAGAAACGGTTGTAAAGTTGAACTTTTACTTCCATGGGTGTGGAGGCACAAATGCTTAAACAGTTTCTTCAATACAAAATAACGGGGTACGCCTGGTGACACAGCAAAGTCCTGGGGTGCAGGGTAGACTTGATGAAAGGTGTTCCTAGCCCCTTATACTTCAGTGTTACAGCCCTAAGGTGCGTCTGGGCTCCTATTTGGCTCATAGGAGGATGCCCACCATGATACTAGTACATAATATTCCCCACTCACGTTATGTGGTTTTGATAGCTCAGAGTTTCGGGGTGCAATAGTCAGGGTGGCAGGATATTCCACAGGTCTGGCCTTGGCCCCTGGATCCTGTGATACTGGCTATGGAGCACGTGTTCCAGAATGTTCTCTCCACAGTCTCATGCTGACAAGATGATGATGCTTGACTTCCTTCAGGGCGATGGCTAGGCAGACAGGGGACAGGATCTTCTGAATAGCTGGAGTATGTCAGCTCTCCAACCTTCCTGGGCCTGTCTAGGACTTGAGATTCCTGCACTAAACTCACTGCTTTATTCACAGGACATCACACTTATCTCCTCACCTCCTCCTCCTAACACTCCACACTTCTAACTCCTCACACGCAGGACCTTCCTGCAGGGGTGTTACCATGGGGACCCAGTGATCAGCTGACTCCTCCCCTTTTCCCAGGCGATGTCCTCCCATTGGACATTTGGTTACTATTCAATCCTATGGGAGGTGTAATGCATGTGTGAGGCTCACTAGGTGGCGCTGTGTTGTGTGAGACTCAGGACCCCCTGCTATGTCACACAGGCTATGAAGCAACAGGAAATAATACAATGCACAGAGATCACCCTCAGCCCAGCCATAGCCAGCTCTGGGATGCCACATACTCCCCCTCTTTCACTGAGCCGACCTCGGCGACGGGCTGGGGTGAAGGTGAGAAATGTAACATAACGTTAATAAATACGAATAAAGTGCAAATGTCACTAACAGTTTAGAAAAATATAATACTTAGAAACTTGAGGTAAGACCTCCCGGCATAGTCCTGGAATGTCCATGAGAAGTCTGAAGGGTAACGGAGAGATAATTAAACTCAGACTTATGGAACCTTTTGGCGGTACCATCAGACAGTCCATATAGAAACAACAGTAGTGCAAATGGGTCCAGAGGCTCTCTGGCACAAATTTTGTGAGTGTCCATTATCATGAGAGTCTCTCTGAGAAACAATAAACAGTCCTTTCTGTAAGGAAGAGTAGGCACTCTAGCACGAATGTCCATACCGCAATGGGGTAACAGAACTTCCTTGGCTCGGTGAGCCAGGCACTATGGCTTGGATTGTTGCATATAAATGTAAATACTATATTACATGGCAAGATATTATATATATACTGTATATACACACAGGAAAAACATTAATGTAATCAGAGCAGGAATAACATATATACAGAAGCAGAGACAGTTAACCTCTTTTACCCAAGGACAGCCATGGCATCACTATAGCGTGTTGGAGGTATGCCTTTTGTGGTACGCTCAGAACGCCTAAGTGGAACGAGATTTGAATCAGGAACAGAGTCACTGAAATCAATTAAATCATCTGTCGAAGGGTTCTCTTGCACTAGAGCAATTGGTGGATAACAGCTAAATGGTAGTAGTTTAGGCGCCCACATAAGCTCAGTTAATGTTGGGGGTCTCTCTTTCGCTTCAGAAGGTGACAAGATCTCTGTACTCGTTGTCTCAGCTGGGGGCACCTCTGTGGGTAGTCCTTCTTTAAGGCACAGCTTCAGACGGTTTCGGTGTAGGTTTAGAGATCTCATACACGTCGGATTCAGGATATGGTATGGAGATGACACTGTATGGTTCTTTCTCCCAGAATGGATCCAATTTCCCATTCCGATGGTTATTCCTTAACCATACACGGTCGCCAACTTTCAGGGGCGCTGCATGGGCGTGATGGTTGTAATCCTCCTGTTGTCTCCTACGAACCTCATCCATGCGCGTTTCAACTATCTCTTTAGCTTCCTCCATACGTCGGCGGTGTTCAACAACCCAGTCTGTTATGGGTAGTGGATTGATGGTGTCAGGGACCTTCACACCAAGGGTTAAGTCTGAAGGAAGTTGACCTTGTCTTCCAAACATTAGATAAAATGGTGCGTATCCCGTAGATGTTTGGGGTGTGTTGTTGTAAATATAGGCCAAGTCCTTGATACGCTCAGGCCACTCAACACCAGGTGTAACTGCGGCTGTTCTTAGCATGCCGATGATCAATTGATTTGCCTTCTCGCACATACCATTCCCTTGAGGGTGATACACTGTGGTTCGCAACTTCTTGCAGTCTTGGAACTGACACAGCTCACGGAACAATTGGGATTCAAACGCCGATCCACGGTCGGTGAGGATATGCTCAGGACAACCGTAATGGCGGACAAACTCTGCGTAGAAGGTCTCAGCCGTAGTTCTTGCTGTAAGATCTCTGACAGGCACGATGACAAGGAACTTGGAGTAATGATCCACCATTGTCAGAGCGTAGCTGTAGCCGGAACGTGTGGGACCCAACTTCACATGGTCCAGAGCAACAATTTCACACGGCTTTTGAGTCTTAATTGGATGTAGAGGGGCCTTCTGATCTCTTCGACCTTCCTTGGTGATACTACAGGCGGGACACTCTCGGCACCAACTCTCAATGTCACTCCTCATCCCAACCCAATAGAAGCGACGACGGATGGTAGCTTCGGTCTTTTGTACCCCGAAGTGACCGGATCTGTCATGATACGCCTCAAGTATCATCTGTGCGTCTCTTCTTGGTATGAGGATCTGATGAAGCCTTTCACCTGTGACAGGATCAAGAGTGTTTCTATGTAGAAGGCCTCGTTGGACAAACAGGCGCTTCCTCTGTCGCCAAAGGCGTTTTAATTCCACGTCATGAAGACCTCTCTTTACACGGGTTGGTATTCTTCCTGTAAGCAGGAAATCTGACAATTCTCCTAAAACTCTGCTCTCTTCTTGGAACGTTTTCCACAGAGATGGCTCCTGGAGGGATTCGGCAGCTGTTTTCGCCAGAGATTCTCCTTCTACAGGGACACCAATAGCAACCTGTTGGGCAAACTTGTTGTAGAATGGTGGCATCTCCACCTCTTCCCAAATGTCTTCTCGGGGTGGTTCTTCTCCCACAGGCAACCTTGAGAGTGCATCAGCGTTAGCGTTGGACTTGCCACTGCGATACTTGACAGAGAACTTGTAATTCGCGAGTCTTGAGGCCCACCGTTGTTCAAGGGCTCCCAGTCGAGCAGTGTCCAGATGCGCCAACGGATTGTTATCTGTGTACACGGTAAAGGGTGTGGCAGCCAGGTAGTCTTTAAACTTCTCTGTCACGGCCCAGACAAGCGCCAGAAGTTCGAGTTTGAAAGAACTATAGTTCTGGTCGTTCTTCTCCGCGCCTCTCAGACTCCTGCTGGCGTAGGCGATGACTCACTCTTTGTTGTCCTGAACCTGGGACAACACTGCACCCAAACCTTGGTGACTTGCATCTGTGTACAAGCGGAATGGCTGACTGTAGTCGGGATAGGCTAGAATTGGTGGTTGCGTCAGAAGTGCTTTAAGCGCTTGAAAGGCTTCCTCTTGACGCGCTGTCCAGTCTACCGGAAGCTTTCGGTTGTAGTTTTCTCTGGGACAACCGCGCAACAACTCGTTCAGAGGCTCGGCTACTTGGGCGAAGTGTGGTATGAAACGCCGGTAGTAACCTGCGAATCCAAGGAAGCTTCGGACTTCTTTGACGGTAGTTGGTCTTCGCCAGTTCTGGACTGCAGTGATCTTTTCAGGATCAGGTTGGACGCCTTGTGCGCTCACGACATGCCCAAGGTAGTGAACTTGGGGTTTCAACAGGTAGCACTTGGAGGGCTTCAACTTTAGGCCGTGCTGTATAAGTACCTTGAATACCTCGGACAGGTGACGAAGGTGTTCTTGGTATGTCCGGGAGAATACAATAACATCGTCCAGGTACAGTAGCACACTCTGGAAATTCTCATGGCCGAGGCACCTCTCCATAAGCCGTTGGAATGTGGCTGGGGCATTACATAGCCCAAATGGCATACTATTGAATTCAAAGAGTCCCATCGGGGTCGTTAACGCAGTCTTTTCACGATCTTCAGGCGCCATAGGGACTTGCCAGTATCCACTGGTTAAGTCCAGGGTCGAGAAACAGGTAGCTGATCCCAAAGCCGTTAGAGATTCCTCAATCCGCGGCAATGGGTATGCATCTTTGTGCGTGACGTTGTTGAGTTTACGATAGTCCACACAAAATCGTAGGGTTCCGTCTTTCTTCTTGACAAGGACTAGCGGGGCTGCCCAGGGGCTGTTACTCTCCCAGATGACATCAGCATCTCGCATCTCTTGGATCAACTTTTTCACCGGTTGGTACATCGCGGGTGGTATTGGACGGTGACGCTCCTTGATTGGATGGTGGTCGCCAGTCAGAATGCGATGTTGTATGGTCGTGGTCTTACCAAAGTCCAATGGGTGTTTGCTGAATGCCTTTTGGTAACGCTTGGCCACATTGCGAACCCCATTGATGTGCTCTATAGGGGTATTGGCGTCTCCCACGTTCAATTCATCCCACCAGGACTTCGTGGCTCCATTTTGAATGTTCTCAGCAGCTTGGGTGGAACGCTGTGTGGCAGTAGAATCACCAGAGAGAATGTCTTCTGGTGCTAACCGGTGTAGCAGGGCCACAGAGTGGAACTTGTGGAGGTTCACGGGAGCATCGCCCAAGTTGACTAAGCGGACAGGAACACGTCCATTGGAAACTGTGACAAGGCTGCGGGCAGCCATGACAAGTGGTTGGCCATCTACCTGTATGGGTTGTAGCAAAGCCTCGTAGTCCTGATTTTCTATGCCCGGACGGGCACGGCACCACACCATAGTTTCTGTTCCAGGCTGTAGGGTTACTGGACGGGTATCGTGGATCCGGACTCGACCAATTTCACCTTGTTTGTTGGCGAACTTGTGCTGGGCATTGAGTACACGAATGGCCCGCTGAATGGTCTGCTGGTCACTGGGAGAAGCTGTAAGGAGAGAGGCATGCAAGGCATCCAACACTTCTGCAAAGCAATGGCGTAAAACATTCATGCCTAATATTACAACTGCAAACCTATCATCCTCTACATCAGTGACAATTACACCCTGTCTAGGCAGTTTCAAGTCCCCAATCTGGATAGTGGGTTCCCAATAACCCTGCTGTGGTATGGGCTGTCCATTGCTGGCACACAGATTTATCCATGTGTCAGGTGTTCTATTCAACACACCTAAGTCCCAATGTTCAAGGAACACCTGCTTGCGCAGGGTTGTTACCTGAGATCCAGTGTCCACCAACGCTGTCAGAGGGACGCCGTTCACCCGGATTGTGATGTGTGGGCAGGCTGAGACGAAGCGTGACAATGGCACTGAAGATTCACCTGGGCCCTTCTTCTTTCCTCCCGAGGGGCGGCCCGCTGCCTCGGGGGTGGCCCGTTTAACTGAAAACACTGAGGCCTGGTGTGTCCATATCTATGGCAATAGGTACAGTATGGCCTCTCACTCTGCGGAGGTTTCACTGAAGACGGACGTCTGGGTGGCGACTCAGGTGAGATGTTGAGACTTCGCAAAGGATCACTGGACGATGAAGACGGCTGGGTCAGACGATCTAGACGGACGGTGATCTGTTCCATGACACGGGTCAGATGATCCACTCGGGCCAGAAGGTCATCTCTGGAGTCTGCTGGTGTAGTCTGCGCAGTTTGGGCAGCAGGTGAGGTACCCAGAGGTAGTGGCAGGACAACTGGAGCAATGCTTGTTGAGGGTCCAGGTGAGGGAGCACAGATGACTGGGCTCGGCTGGGGCTGCTCCTGTCCCAAGACCTGGATGGCAAGGGCCTTGAAGTCAGCAAATGTGATGCTGGGATGTTGTGCAGCAAGCATTCGCAACTGACTCTGGAGCAATGTGGTACCCGCCCCTTCTATGAAGCGGTCAAGCAAGATTTTATCAGAGTCCACATTTTCACGTGGATCCACTTGCACCACAGCTCTGAACGCCTCTTGGAGGGATAAAGCATAGTCCCGCAGGGTCTCACCAGGTAGTTGTCGTCTGGAAAAGAAGCGCATCTTTACCTCGGAGACAGATCGCACGTCAAAGTTCACCTGGAGTTTGTCCAGAATTTGCCCAGGGGTTCTTTTGTCAGAGGCAGGCCAGGATTTCACCTCCCTATCTGCAGCACCCTCAAGCTGGCCCAGCAGGATCTGTATCTGCTGTTCTGTATTCAGAGGATAGAACTGGAAGAGAGACAGCATCTTCTCACGAAAGTCCCTGAAAGGGTATGCGCCTCCCCTTTGTAGCGCGGCAGCCATGGTGCGCCAGGGTAAAATGGCATGGAGAATGGTAGGCTGCTCGCCATGGGCACTGCTGGATCACTAGAAACAGATGGCACAATGTCACTTTGCTCAGTCATGTTGTTTGCAGGTATGACTGAAATTAGGTCGCCGTCTCTTTAAGAAACTCAACTGCTTGCTGGCAGGGAATGGAGACTACAACTTGGAATGCTGTCCCTTTAAGAATGCTGTAGCTATTAACAGAGTCACTGTGATGCAGGCTGACGGTGTGCTCCCCCTCTTTAATGGTGGCACTCCCCACGGACACTGTACACGGAAAACACTCGCTGGGGCCGTGGGAGGACTGAAGACAAGGACAGGGAGGCACAGTACTCACTGACAGCAACTGCAGCGTGGACCAGAGATCAGCGGTGCACAGCAGGGACGGTGATGCGGCACCGGAGAGTCAGAAATGGCGCTGACACGTTCGCCTTTCACTTTCTTGTATGGGTGCGCTGGAGCATTGCGCTCAGCATTCTGGGCTCTCCTAAGATGGCGGCAGATGGGTCTCCTGGCCTCATGGGCAGTGCTAAAAATCTCTCGCACTTTTGCAAGGTACAGTTAACCCTTTGTGGGCGTTCTTACACAGCGATGTGGCGCAGCAAACAAGTCCTGGGCGTTTTAACTCTTCCAGGGCTGTAACACACTGAGAGGACAGTCTTTAGGGCTTACTTCAGGGGTATAGGGCTCCCCCCTCTTTGTGGCAAGCACTCTCAGGGAATAAACTTGATCTTAGCAAAGTCCACAATAAAGACCAATGCTCTGGAGACAATTTGGCGCACTTTTCGTGGCAACTTTCTCAAAATGGCACACACCCGTATCCTGTTCGTGACGCCAGTTTTTCTTGCGGTGACCAGATGGAAGGTAACGCTGCAGTTGGGATTGCGGGGTGCAAACAGCGCAGACTTGTCACGGTCTCTGGGCACGAGGACGCAGCGCTGGTGCTGTCCCACGTTACCACCACTGGTACCAGTGATGAGGGGGCTGCACAAATGTTGGTGGTGATTGTTCCCCCGGGGCGCTTCCCCTATACTGTGCCGACTGGTGGTGTTTGGGGCGCCCTGATGTTGTCGGTGCAGAGTCAGACACAGAAACGGTTGTAAAGTTGAACTTTTACTTCCATGGGTGTGGAGGCACAAATGCTTAAACAGTTTCTTCAATACAAAACAACGGGGTACGCCTGGTGACACAGCAAAGTCCTGGGGTGCAGGGTAGACTTGATGAAAGGTGTTCCTAGCCCCTTATACTTCAGTGTTACAGCCCTAAGGTGCGTCTGGGCTCCTATTTGGCTCATAGGAGGATGCCCACCATGATACTAGTACATAATATTCCCCACTCACGTTATGTGGTCCTGATAGCTCAGAGTTTCGGGGTGCAATAGTCAGGGTGGCAGGATATTCCACAGGTCTGGCCTTGGCCCCTGGATCCTGTGATACTGGCTATGGAGCACGTGTTCCAGAATGTTCTCTCCACAGTCTCATGCTGACAAGATGATGATGCTTGACTTCCTTCAGGGCGATGGCTAGGCAGACAGGGGACAGGATCTTCTGAATAGCTGGAGTATGTCAGCTCTCCAACCTTCCTGGGCCTGTCTAGGACTTGAGATTCCTGCACTAAACTCACTGCTTTATTCACAGGACATCACACTTATCTCCTCACCTCCTCCTCCTAACACTCCACACTTCTAACTCCTCACACGCAGGACCTTCCTGCAGGGGTGTTACCATGGGGACCCAGTGATCAGCTGACTCCTCCCCTTTTCCCAGGCGATGTCCTCCCATTGGACATTTGGTTACTATTCAATCCTATGGGAGGTGTAATGCATGTGTGAGGCTCACTAGGTGGCGCTGTGTTGTGTGAGACTCAGGACCCCCTGCTATGTCACACAGGCTATGAAGCAACAGGAAATAATACAATGCACAGAGATCACCCTCAGCCCAGCCATAGCCAGCTCTGGGATGCCACACCAACAGGGTCTAATAAGGTCTTCAAGTGTTCATGTAATAAATCTCATATACTTAGTAAACTACATTACTTCATTTCCTCTTTTTCATTTGGGTTGGGGGCATGTAGAATTAGGAATTCATACATTTAAAATGCTGTAGGTAGTTTTACAAGCTACATGTACTTTGGAGGGCGCCACCATTCTATGTGAGCTTCAGGTAGTGCTTAATTTTTCAGAAGGTCATAGTATACACAGAATTATATGCATTCAATTGTATACCTCTATTTTACAGACCAAAGTGAATCAAAAGTTTGTTGTGAAAGCCACAGGCAAAGGACAGGGTACATTGAAGGTAAGTTCATGTTATACTACTTTATCTATTTATCCACACAATACAACCTCTCCAAACCAGTTCTCTTTGAGAAGACTTTGAGAAGACCTAAGGCAGTGTTTGGCTCCTCGGGTCTCTCCGCCCTACTCCTTCCCCAATCTCACAGTTATTTAATTATCTGTGAGATTTGGTGAGAAGGGGGCGGAGAAATATATTTTCAGATTGCCTGTCTAACTATAATTATTTGAAAATGGTTCTTACTTGTGACCGAATGTACTTAATGTCACCTTGCAACAGTATTTTGATGAACCAAGTACTTGAGATGGCAGATACCGTTATTTTTTGTTCTATTAAAATTTTAAAAAATCTATTAAAAAGAGATTTTTTTTTTTCTTGAAAAGGGGCAGAAACTTAGTAGGTTGGGGTTGGAGGTTCTGCTCCAAGCTACCTTATCTCCCACACCCAACGGTTGTGGTTTTTTCTATACAACATCGACACTATAAAATTAAAGATTAAAGATGAAGCTGCCGTCCTTTATTTTAATTTTTAAAATTTCTGTTTTATTTTATGGCTCCTTAGGTTGTATCAGTTTATCATGCTCTTGTGACAGAGAAAGAAAAGGAATGCAAAAACTTTGACCTTTCAGTGACAGTTAAAGAAATAAAAGATGGTAAGTGTATAAGAAAAAAATGGGTGCCCTAAAAACTCACCACAAAAGAAGTGAATGGTGATAAGAATGGCAGATCTGGGCTAGTAGGAGCCCGGTATAGGGAGAATTCAGGCCTAATTCTACATACAAGTAGTACATATTCCTTTTGTTTGTTGCAGATCTGGCGAAAGGAGCTAAGCCTCAAGAAGGTGATTTGTTAAAAGCATCGGTTGAGATTTGTGCAAGGTAAAGAAAAATCTTCTATAAATTCAAGTCATAATAATTTAATTTACATGGTCTTCAACTGTTCACACATATATGCTCAATTCATAGAAATCCCCATCCTGAACATACTTGCAAATCACTTTCATAAAAACAAACAAACAAAAAAACCCAGACATTTTAGACCCTAAAAGCTGCTTTGAAAGTCCTGCCACTAGGCGGCTCATATCTTTTAAATCTGCTGATCATTAGCTGTAAAAAAAAAATCCTTATCAGCAGAGATGGGAATGTGAGAAATAGGTGGACAGATCCAGCAGCTCATTCACAGCCATCTCTGCAAGAGCTCTTATCGCCTCTCAGCTCCATGCACAGGGAAGCTGTTACTCTCATATTATACATTTTTTTGTAGACATCTTAAAGACAATGATGCGACCATGTCCATCTTCGATATCTCTATGATGACTGGATTTTCCCCTGATGTTGAAAGTCTTAATAAGGTGAGATTCATTGGTTAATAAATACACGTGGACAAAATTGTTGGTACTCCTCGTTTAATGAAAGAAAAACCCACAATGGTCACAGAAATAACTTGAATCTGACAAAAGTAATAATATATAAAAATTCTACGAAAATGAACAAATTAAAGTCAGACATTGCTTTTCAACCATGCTTCAACAGAATTTTTTAAAAAAGAAAACTCATGAAACAGGCCTGGACAGAAATGATGGTTCCCTTAACTTAATATTTTGTTGCACAACCTTTTGAGGCAATCCGTGCAATCAAACGATTCCTGTAACTGTCAATGAGACTTCTGCACCTCTCAGCAGGTATTTTGGCCACTCCTCATGAGCAAACTGCTCCAGTTGTCTCGGGTGTGAAGGGTGCCTTTTCCAGACGGCATGTTTCAGCTCTTTCCAAAGATGCTCAATAGGATTTAGGTCAGGGCTCATAGAAGGCCACTTCAGAATAGTCCAATGTTTTCCTCTTAGCCATTCTTGGGTGTTTTTAGCTGTGTGTTTTGGGTCATTATTCTGTTGCAAGACCCATGACCTGCGACTGAGACCAAGCTTTCTGACACTGGGCAGCACATTTCTCTCTAGAATCCCTTGATAGTCTTGAGATTTCATTGTACCCTGCACAAATTCAAGACACCCTGTGCCAGATGCAGAAAAGCAGCCCCAGAACATAACAGAGCCTCCTCCATGTTTCACAGTAGGGACAGTGTTCTTTTCCAGATATGCTTCATTTTTCCATCTGTGAACATAGAGCTGATGTACCTTGCCAAAAATTTCGATTTTTGTCTCATCTGTCCATAGGACATTCTCCCAGAAGCTTTGTGGCTTGTCAACATGTAGTTTGGCAAATTACTTTTGTCAGATTCAAGTTATTTCTGTGACCATTATGGGTTTTTCTTTCATTAAATGAGGGGTACCAACAATTTTGTCCACGTGTGTATCTTACATGACATTATATTGTCTTTATGGATGAGATATAATTCATGTTCTTACTCACAGCTAACAAGAGGAGTGGACAAATATATCTCCAAGTTTGAGATTAACAAGGAAGCGGCTGATAAGGGAACACTCATCATCTACCTGGATAAGGTAAGATGTGACATTTATACACATTCTTTACAATATACAGATGGGTCTTTCTTTACCTATCCCTTGGACATATCCAGATACGTTTGTCAATAGATGAGCAGCTTTTCAAGACAACTTGATAGCATGTCACAAAGTGATATGCTATAAGTGTATTTCTGGGAGTCCATCAGGTCCAAAATGCCCAACTAAAAGATAATAGTGCCTTTATTAGGAGAAGACATTGTTAGCTATGGAGCACCTTTGTTGGGACCTTTACCACAAGCTCTAATATTACTAATGTTCTCTACCCAGGGGTGTAACAAATAATGAGTGACCTCAAAATCAACTACAGGTCAGACCCCAAAATTAGACCACAGACCGTAAAATAATAAGACACTAAATTGGACAAAAAAAAAATTTTCTCTTCTCTCTAGACTTCTTTTCTCCATCACTAGGGATCACAGTTGCAACCAGGTCTATAAGACAGATCACCCTCACCACACTAAGGCTGATCTCCTGATTTCTTTTGATGACTGACAGTCTGTGCACCACAAATTTATTAACCCTGTCCTCTGGTGCACTGGATGCTAACAAAAGTAGTTGATCAACATATAGTCAAAGAGGGAGTAAAGAAAGGCAATGACCCAAAAGGGGGCATGACTACTTTGTGTGGAGGGTAGGGGGCACTGACAGAGTATGGGTATTATAGGAATCTTGTGTATACAGACATGTTAAGAACAAGTCTTCTTAGTGGATTGGCCCAGATAGAGAAGGAAAGGGGAATGTAAAAGATGTACAGATGGGATGTTATGATGTTCATGAGGAGCAGTTGCACAGAGGGGGACCAAGGTGAGCTTTTGCACCAGGATCTGTGAGGCTTGAGGCTTTAGTTACGCCCCCTGGCCTTTTCTTCAGGGCCCTGACCTGCACAGGGCCTGACACCAGAGGATGCCAGTACTTTATGTGAGGCAGTGCAGAGTACCTGTCAGGATCCCTCCAAAACCTGATTGAGAAACAAAGCATTAGGATATGTCATCATATTGTGGTTGGTGGGGTTCTGCTGCCTGGACCTGTAAATACCAAGAATAAAGTGGCCGATCAAGAGTTGTGGCCTCTCTATATTTTTTTTCTTTTATTGTAAGACCGTACCCCCAGACACATGTTGTGGAATGAACTGCCTGGAAAATAAGACGTCAGTACTGTACTGTAGATCAGGATATAAAACTCTATATTATTATTATTTATTTTTATTTTTTTTGTTCCTCAGTGATCTAGTAACTTTTCTTCTCTTTCTTGGACAGATCTCACACAAAAGAGAGGAATGCATCAAATTCACTATTAACCAGATCTTTAAAGTTGGTCTCATCCAACCTGCATCTGTCACTGTGTATGACTATTATGCCACTGGTAGGTATCAAAGAGGATTTTTTTTTCTGATCTTATATGTTTTATATAGTTCTATATTCACATTTTACTTTTTCATTTGTAGAAAATCGTTGCACTAAATTCTACCATGTGGAAAAGGACAGCAAGTTATTGGGCACAATCTGTCAAAACGATGTCTGCCGGTGTGCTGAGGGTAAGACCACAAACAGATATATCACATAAGTCATAATAGAAGCAAAGGGCAGTAAAGTTACTCATACAGTAAATGAGATATAATGCATATAGATAATAGACAATGACTTAGAAATATATATAATGATGTGATGATTCAGAAGCAAGTCTTGACTTATATTACCAATCACAAAGTATAAAATTCATATATGCAAAAATTTCAGAAATGTTATAAGTGTGAATATTGGAGGTCTAGGCAGTAGGATCAACATTGATTCCAAGAATTGCATGAGAAAGACGACACGCACTGCCTGTTAACCTCATAGGTGGTACATGAATGCGAAGACTCTTGTCTGTCTGACCCATCTGTGATGGACAAATCATACAGTATGATGTAGACAAAGATTCAATAATTCAAATCCATACTTGCCAAATCTCCCAAATGTCTGTGAGGCTCCCAGTAAAAAAGAGTGACCTCCCAGCAAATTTTTAGGACCTGCTGGAATGCCTCTACATCTGACAGACTCTTGGTCATATTATATGATCCTTAATGGATACTTAATGTGCTGGTCACGACACAAAAAAGTATTTACTAGCACATTTCTTGCCCATGTCATAAAAAGGTGATGTGGCACACCCAGAGACGTAACATGAAGCTTATGGGCCCCCCCAGAGACGTAACAGGCCCCCCAACTATAACGTATAATTTACAATATTGGGCTCCTCACATTTGGTAGAGAAATTTTATGAATCCCCTAAGGTTGATGACTGCACCTTCTAGTTATGCCATTGGTCAAAAGGGCAGGGCTTTAGGAAAATTGGTCACTCGTGGCCATACAAAAATGCTTTGAGTCCCTCATCTCAATTTGGTGAATACGTACGTGTCTCTGCATAATAAAAGCGATAGTAGCTGGTAGATTCCTTCACAGTGATCATAAAAACAGAAATCAGCTGCACGAGAGGTTTTATGACTTTTAATGGTTGCTGTCGGACAGCTACTTCCTGTCCCGGAAACTCAGTAGAAGTAGACAATCATCAAAAAAGTCTATGAACACACAATACCGAGCTTACATGAAAAGATTGCATACAGAAATACTCATGGACGGTTTGCTTTGCATTAGGAAATTATCAAATCCTTAGCTTTGACTTCTAAGCCTCCTGACATTGATTTCTTATGGATTTTGTTTTTAGAGAATTGCTTCTTGAAACAACAGCTGGAAGGTCAAATTGATGCAGCCTGGCGATATGACAAAGCATGTGCACCAGGAGTGGACTATGGTAAGAGGCACATATAGTACTAAACACACTAACATAACTTCATGGAAGAATATTTATTATGTTTCAGATGTGTCCACCCATAACTTAACTCTAATATGGTTAAGGACTAATAAAACCAACTCAATACAATATTGTGACTAGTGTTGATGAACATCTCAAGCATTCATTTTGTTTCGGGTTTGGCCAGTTTGGTCTCAAAGAGTCATTTTGGTCCAAAAAAATTTGTTCGGAGTCTACAGTGTAGTGACATTGATACTATAATAATATCTATAACAACATAATAATAATACATTAGGGCTTCTATACAGGTATGGAATGCAGCTCTAAAAAATGTTAGAGCCCTAATACTGTATTTGTATAGCACTTTATATAGGACAGCAAATATGTATACACCACCCACTGACACAACCCAACAGCAGTATTCACCGCAGCTTTAGGCCTCCTACCATCAACAATTCCGTCTACATGGAATCACTGATTGACCAAAAAGGGGTTACTTGCAGTCTTTCCCTGACTGTGATTACCTCCTCGAGTACTGGGACCCCCTCATAGGAAAAGGAGTCCCTGCACTCAGATGCGTCCTGGTGCTCAGTGCATCTAAAAGGGCTAGCTAGAGTTTGTCGTCCAGATGGATGAGGGCTCAGGGTGCATTGGCACCATTTGGAGCTGGGTCACACCAAAAATTTTGAGAAATTTGTGTCAAATCCAGAGATATACAAGTAAGATATACAAAAGTACAGTATAAGATGTACCAAACTTATTATACAGCAGGAGACACTTTGATAAATTTGGTGCATCTATAGACTGTGTTTTTGCTAAATAGTAGACAGGATTATTAAATTTGCCCCTTTCTGACATGTTTGTACTTGACACTGACATTTAATGCACCTTGTATTCTATGTTGGCTCCTTCGAATAAATATAAGGGCACCAGTTGACCCATCCAAACCCATATTAATTCTGTGTGATTTCCTGCATTTCTAGTGTACAAGGCAACTCTGGAAAAAATAGAAAAGAATGACAACTATGATAACTACGTATTGAAGATAACCAGTGTCATCAAGGAAGGTAAGTACAGGAGAAGACAATAGGACGGGAGAATGTATGTAAAACGTATAATGTGGAGATGAGTGAAAATACACTGAAATTGCATTCTGTAGGACTGTATTCCCCTCACTCTTGTATATACTGTAAGAAAATCAGCACAGACATATATATAGCACGATGTGAACCTCGAGAAATTTACTTCTCAAATATTTCAAGGTTCGTCTGCCAGTTTAGTTTCAGTCCAAACTTATTCAGTCTGAACTAGATGTGCTATTATTATAGTCAGAGTATAATAAGTGGAGGCGCAGGGGAGGTCTGAAAAAATAATAAGTAGTCATACTTACTTTCTGGGCTCTCTTGCAGCACCCAATGCTACTTTGCAGGCATTTTCTGTCTTCTTATGTCTTCTTTTGACTTCCTGAGTGATGTCAGTAGCCTCCGGTACCACTAAGACCAGTGATTGGGCATTAACAGTCATGTGGGGTGCATTCATACAAGAATCATGACTTCAGCGCATTCCACATAACCATTGTGGCCTAAATACAATCCCTAGCAGTCCTTTGGGGCTTCTGACGTTAACCAGGGAGCCGGAAGAGCATGAAAGCTGCCCGCAAAGGAGCAGCGGGAGCTACAAGGGCACCTGATTCATGGGGGTCGAGCAGCGGTCTCCAACTATTCTGCAAGCTGTCCTGCATCCTATGGAGCTGTGTTGCAGTATTAAGCCCAGCCACTAGGATGAAAGTAAAAGTTTCTCATTATGGGATCAGTCATTCTGAACTCTGCTGGGGATCCATATCCACAGACAAACAATGGTAGACCAAGTGTGAAAGAGGGGAATCATTATAAATAGTATAAATAGTGCACCAGCAGTCTGCCCAATGTCACTTATTCACATGGATTCTGCGTTGATGTTTTATTTTCCACCTTTTTTCTCTCCAATAGGTTCAGATGAAAATCTTTTGAACAAACAGAGGAATTTTGTCAGTCATGTCAAGTGCCGCAAAACCTTAGATCTGAAAGAAGGCCGTGACTACCTGATCTGGGGAGTAAGAGGGGACCTTTGGGACCAGCCTTCTGGGTGAGTCATATGAGCATTACTAGTATAGTTATTACATCTATTATGACTAGAGATGGGAAAATCGGCTCATACCAAGCCAGGTTCAACCTGAATATTCCAAATTGCTTTATTACGAAAACTGAACAAATGGAGATTTTTCTCAGATGAACTAAAATGGTCGCCACATTATACTATGGGGTCTCTTCAGAGGGCCAGGGGATGTGAAAAAAACTAAAAAAACAAAAAAACATTCATACTCACCTTCCCTTACTTCTTTTGGACCTACTCGTGGCATCCATCTCTCTCCTGGCGACGTCTGGTGCTCTTCTATGATGGTCATTGGCCTGGGCTCGGCATGTCCATTTGGCTGCCAGACACATGGCACAATAGAAGAGCGCTAGATACCGCGAGAAGAAAGACACAGGTTACCGAATGCCCAAAAAAGGTCATGGAAGGTGAGTATAAAAGTTTTTTTTATTTTTTACACCTCCCTTGGGCCTACACCTATTAAACTCTGAGGTCTGAAAAGACCCTAGAGAATAGTAATTTACTGCAAATCATGTCGTGGCGGCCATTTTAGATCATTCGAGGAAAATTCTAAATTGTTCAGTTTCATTAAAAACCAAACAATTTGTAATATTCAGGCTGAGTCCGGTTTGTTATGAACCGATTTGCCCAACACTACTTGACATCTTTGTGCACCTATTAAATTTTAAATATTTTATTCATTTTGATTCTGTCCAGTTTTTACTTACCAAAACTACAATTTCTCAATATACTAGTATCAGAAATACCGTTAATTCCCTCAAATACTAACACTAATATGCAAACAATATGACATTACACAATCTATACATTATTAATCAATTTTATTATCAATGTAACCAGCACTATATTAAAAACATAAAAACAAAATGGTAGAGGTCGTGTTGTCTCCCAGATATATCCGTACAATGTTCCAAATATAGGTTGTACATCCAAATAAATACAATAAATTGTCATGTGCTGCTAGGTCGGAATACAAATTATGTACATTATATCAAAAATGCAAAAAAAAAAGTGTCCAATAACAGTGAAAATTAATGTAAATAAATAAATTCATACAAGTGTACTATATGAATAAGAATAATATATAAAGAATAACTTGGTGGTAATAGAAAATATCATATATGATCCGTTCTATAATGGCCCAGAAGAAAGCCAGAGGAACCCTATTGACTATAATGGGTCCGTTGCATTTCCATTTTTTAAACCTGAAATCAGCGCCGAATGAAGACTCTCACACAGATGTGAACCTGGCCTTACAGCTTTTTAATGCTCTAAGGCTCTTTTCAGATCACATTTTTAACATCCATATAACAGATGCAAAAAATGGATGAAAACTGACCCATTTCTGTCTGTTATGGATGGTATGGTATATGGTATGACATACTGCGTTTTTTTTGTCCTTCAAAAAAACGGATAGAAACTGATCCATTTTTTTTTTTACATTGATGTCTAACCAAACAGATGGCAAACCGTTTGCATACGTTTTTTGCATCCATTAAATGGATGTAAAAGGCATAATCTGAATAAAGTCTTATAATCCAGTAGAAGGCTAAAGCCCCACGTGGCGTCCCGCAGCAAAAAAATTCTGCGGGAAAAGCCACGACGGCAACGCATTGCAGTTCTTCCTGTAGTGCTTTTGACAGAAAGTTTGCAGAGTTTTCCTCTGCGGACTTTCTGCTTCCATTATACAGTGCTGGCCAAAAGTATTGGCACCCCTGCAATTCTGTCAGATAATACTCAATTTCTTCCAGAAAATGATTGCAATCACAAATGCTTTGGTAATAATATCTTCATTTAATTTGTCTTCAATGGAAAACCACAAAAAGAATTGTCAAAAAGCCAAATTGGATATAATTCCACACCAAACATAAAAAAGGGGGTTTACAAAAGTATTGGCACCCTTTGAAAAATCAGGTGATGCTTCTCTAATTTGTGTAATTAACAGCACCTGTTACTTACCTGTGGCACATAACAGGTGGTGGCAATAACTAAATCACACTTGCAGCCAGTTGAAATGGATTAAAGTTGACTCAACCTCTGTCCTGTGTCCTTGTGTGTACCACATTGAGCATGGAGAAAAGAAAGAAGACCAAAGAACTGTCTGAGGACTTGAGAAGCAAAATTGTGAGGAAGCATGAGCAATCTCAAGGCTACAAGTCCATCTCCAAAGACCTGAATGTTCCTGTGTCTACCGTGCGCAGTGTCATCAAGAAGTTTAAAGCCCATGGCACTGTGGCTAACCTCCCTAGATGTGGATGGAAAAGAAAAATTGACGAGAGATTTCAACGAAAGATTGTGCGGATGGTGGCTAAAGAACCTCGACTAACATCCAAACAAGTTCTAGCTGCCCTGCAGTCCGAGGGTACAACATCCTATGGTAGGATACCCAGGAAGACCCCACTTCTGACCCAGAGACATAAAAAAGCCAGGCTGGAGTTTGCCAAAACTTACCTGAGAAAGCCAAACACTTTTTGGAAGAATGTTCTCTGGTCAGATGAGACAAAAGTAGAGCTTTTTGGGAAAAGGCATCAACATAGAGTTTACAGGAAAAAAAAAGAGGCCTTCAAAGAAAAGAACACGGTCCCTACAGTCAAACATGGCGGAGGTTCCCTGGTGTTTTGGGGTTGCTTTGCTGCCTCTGTCACTGGACTGCTAGACCGTGTGCATGGCATTATGAAGTCTGAAGACTACCAACAAATTTTGCAGCATAATATAGGGCCCAGTGTGAGAAAGCTGGGTCTCCCTCAGAGGTCATTCCAGCAGGACAATGACCCAAAACACAAAACACTTCAAAAAGCACTAGAAAATGGTTTGAGAGAAAGCACTGGAGACTTCTAAAGTGGCCAGCAATGAGTCCAGACCTGAATCCCATAGAACACCTGTGGAGAGATCTCACAATGGCAGTTTGGAGAAGGCACCCTTCAAATCTCAGGGACCTGGAGAAATTTGCCAAAGAAGAATGGTCTAAAATTCCAGCAGAGCATTGTAAGAAACTCATTGATGGTTACCGGAAGCGGTTGTTCGCAGTTATTTTGTCTAAAGGTTGTGCTACCAAGTATTAGGCTGAGGGTGCTAATACTTTTGTCCGGCCCATTTTTGGAGTTTTGTGTAAAATGATCAATGATTTGACTTTTTTTTCATTCTCTTTTGTGTTTTTTCATTGCAAGCAAAATAAATGAAGATATTATTACCAAAGCATTTGTGATTGCAATCATTTTCTGGAAGAAATTGAGTATTATCTGACAGAATTGCAGGGGTGCCAATACTTTTGGCCAGCACTGTACCTATAGGGAAACTGTCGGCGTTTCCGTAGGTATAATTGACATGCTGAGATTTCCAAAACCGTTTTGCAATTTGCAGAAATTTTAATTATAGATATGAATCACATAATACTATAAATTCTATTTTTTCCTTTATAGTTATTCCTATATTATTGGGAAAGACACCTGGATCGAATGGTGGCCGAATAATAGAGAGTGTCAAAGACCAGAAAACAGAAGAGTGTGTGACGATTTCTTTGAACTTTCGGAGAATCTGGAGCTTAATGGTTGTCCCAATTAAAAACATGGATTCTACAATCTCACTTTCCTCATCTGTCCCCTATTAACTATAGATCTCCATTTTAATTTGATATTTGGTCTGCCAATAAAACTTTTATTTGCTACTCCTTGTGTTAATCTCAGATTGGATAACATTCATTACTCTCAATCGACATCTTATGCACCCACGAGCCCCCAGTGAGAATGGGACATGACTAAGAGGAATTACAGTATTCAACTATATGTAACAGACAGAGATCAAATGCAAAAATCAGCACAACAATTTTGGGTATATCTGTGTAGGTGGAACCAACAAGAGCTCCAAAAAATACCAGGACTTGCGCTCCTCAGTATAAAACATCTGGATACATCAATGGCTTGGTATAACACAACTTTAATGGATAAAAGATAACGTGTTTTGAGGTATTAAATGCTAAGAATAGCGTACCCCTTCATCAGATCTAAATGAACAAACAGAAAGATCACTTAGATCTGATGAAGGGGTACGCTATTCTTAGCGTTTAATACCCTGAAATCTTTTATCCAGTAAAGTTGTGTTATACCAAGCCGTTGATGTATCCAGATCTTTTATACTGAGGAACGCGAGTCCTGGTATTTTTTGGAGCTCTTGTTGGTTCCACCTACACAGGTTACTGCATACGACTTTGGTTCATCCAAACAGCCATCTACCAGTTGAACACGACCCTCCACCTTGGGAATTTCCCGTTAACCCTATATCTATCAAAATAGGATTAAGTGAACATCCTCAACTATAGAGGAAGTTCAGTGTTCCCTGAATACAGATCAGTCATTATTGTTCCAAAAGGAGCGTGTCCTCTCTGTGATTTTTTTACCTCTCCAATTTATCCAATTTTGGGTATATAATATAGGTGTATATGACTAATACACTTAAAGGGGTTGGCCGTGAATTTTGGTGGCCTGCCCTTAGGATAGGCCATAACAATCTGATAGGTTGGGGAACAACATCTGGTCCCTACATCAATCAGTTGTTTGGGGTATATCCGGTACCTGTACTATACAGTGCATAGAGCCGGAACCAGATAGCTCTTGCCCTGTCTAGTGGTCGGGCGCTAGAACTGCAGCTCTAGTCCCCTTAAAGTCAATGAGAGCAGAGCTGCAGTAACAGCGCCCGGCCACTATACAGTTATATAGTGTTCTTAGCCATATGCTTCCAGCGCCATGCTCTGAATAATATTCAGAATGGGTGCAGACCCAAACAGCTGATCCGTGAGGAGGATCTGTCAGTCCCTCATATATATCTACTCACTATGTAGTTGTGGCCCCAAAGTGGACTCTAAAGCACTGGTAATCCAAAGGATCCACACTCACTCTTTCTAGGAAACCAATATCCTTACTCACCCATTTCAGCAATACAGTGACAATGGTAAAACAATACATTTGCACAAAGTTTTTACCAGAACAGCATTTCTTCTGAATGACAAAAAAAAAAAAAAAAGTTGCTGAGCAATTTTCCTTTTTAAGAAGTGTCCTTTAAACCAAGTCTCCTGCAAAGACTCTGTCACTCAAACCTCAATAAACTCCTCTAGCAAAGTTTATTCATTAGCAAAGTGGGTTAGCAAAGATAAACAGTTAGCAACTACCAGGATGGAGCACTGCAACAGCATACAGAGAGTTAAATCCTTATTAGGTCTCTGTCAGATGTAACACCGCCAGACCAGAATTGCCTGAGTGGTGCACAAATACTCCTACCTATAGTGTACTGCCCACTGCATAAGACCCAGCACAAGGCTGCAACTGTGCAGGGGCATACCATGGAGCGTGCGCAGCTAAAGCAGACAAAGATTCCGCTTCTTCGGATTCTGTTTAAGAGGAGAAACGAGACTTGGTATGTAATGACATGGCAGGGTTAGCAGAAGGCCCCCTCAATCATTTGACCACCACATCAGTACCACAGTAATGTGGATATGTAGATATATATTGTGAGTGCAATCAGATTTAAGTATCACAGTATTGAAGTCCAAATTAGTACAACTGGTAATGAGCCGGCTCAGAGAATCACACCGTCACAGACAGCGCATATAGTGGGTTCTGTTTAATGGAGGGAAAGGTGAGGTTTAAAATACATTGTAGGTGTGGTTATACATTGCATAGACAAAGAGAAGGTGCGAATAGTATAATTAACATAACATGCATGGGTATAACATATGGTATATGGGTGTAACACAGTTCTGGCACATAGCTATTAGATTAGACAAAGAAGAAGCTGCATAACATTTTAGCTTCTATGGGGATGAGCTCTCTGGACCGCACATGAGAAAGGAATGTAAGATGGCTACCTGCACGCCCTAGAAAGGAATGCAAGATGGCTACCTGCACGCCCTAGAAAGGAATGCAAGATGGCTACCTGCACGCCCTAGAAAGGAATGCAAGATGGCTACCTGCACGCCCTAGAAAGGAATGTAAGATGGCTACCTGCACGCCCTAGAAAGTAATGTAAGATGGCTACCTGCACGCCCTAGAAAGGAATGTAAGATGGCTACCTGCATGCCCTAGAAAGGAATGTAAGATGGCTACCTGCACGCCCTAGAAAGGAATGTAAGATGGCTACCTGCACGCCCTAGAAAGGAATGCAAGATGGCTACCTGCACGCCCTAGAAAGGAATGCAAGATGGCTACCTGCACACCCTAGAAAGGAATGCAAGATGGCTACCTGCACGCCCTAGAAAGGAATGTAAGATGGCTACCTGCACGCCCTAGAAAGGAATGTAAGATGGCTACCTGCACTCCCTAGAAAGGAATGTAAGATGGCTACCTGCACGCCCTAGAAAGGAATGTAAGATGGCTACCTGCATGCCCTAGAAAGGAATGTAAGATGGCTACCTGCACGCCCTAGAAAGGAATGTAAGATGGCTACCTGCACGCCCTAGAAAGGAATGTAACATGGAGACAGGCACAAGCTGGCATCCTTCACATTTTCCTCCTTTTGTAAATCATATAATTCGCATCCAGGGTACATTAGGAGCTGCAAATCAGATCCTGAGGACTTTTCCTGAGACTTTACCTCATTCCCCATGGATATTTTATACCATTTACATACCTATGTACTCAGAGGGATGCCTTTACCGTCATGTTTGTCAGTGTGCCCAGTCACCCTTACAACCTGCAATCACACTGCCCTAGGTTTGTGTCTATTTCTAGTGAGTTCTTTCAGTTTATAAGTTTTATACTCAAATGTATACATAAGCACAACAATAATATTTGGAATATTCCCTGTTATATTCCCTTAAACCATCTACCTAATACCTTATGCATCGTACAATACATAACTATATATATATTCAGCGATGTCAATAATATCAAGCCCCCAGACAGTAACAATATAGGGCAAACAGTACGGTAATGGTCTTGCCTGCCCATAATATGTGACTGACATTATATAAACATCCAGAGAATGGACGTATGAGATTCACATCGTTAAAGTAGTGTCACTATAGGTCACTATACATACATACTGTGTCCCCATCTCTACAGACATTAAGAACAGACTAGAAGGTGTAACTACAAATGGGCATATGTTATCAGTATGTTGTAACATACAAGGCTCATATGTTCCTGACTGCTGACCACTAACCAACACTTCTGTTGTCTCTGCACATGTTGGCTTCTCATGTAGGGTATTCTCAGTACATAGTAACCTACTGACAATCTTTGGCACCCACAGACTATCACCCACCACAGCAGACAAGACAATAAATTCACACAATGTAGTAATGACATAACTTGATTTGTTGAATATTTTCCTGTACACATTGTCATCACATTTTATTTTCTTTCACCTGGAGATATTTCTGTCCATTAATTTTTCCTTTCTGATAACCACAGATTAACCTTTTGCTCAAAACATTGTCCATTTGGACACAAACTCTAAAGTGTACAATTGTTCTCACAGTCATCATACGTTGGTAACATTTATTTACAGGCAACCTTCTTCACTCCCTACAACCCAATAATGCCCAAACTGTCCAAATATCAAAGAATGAGACAGAGTTATATTCCATATACTGCAAGTCTAATTAGCAACCCATGTAAAGTTATCTCGCAATCTGTCAATATTAACTCCTTCAGGCCATCCTCTCAATGGTTCACCTCTGTAGAGGGGACAATCAATCATTATTTGCTCTCTCCTAAAGTCTTTAAGAGGAATCCTAGAGGTTCCCACAGAATCATCAGTGTCAGCGTCCATTTCGCTACAGGAGCAGTAACCTTTTTGCAATGACTGGTATGAGTCCAGGTACTTTTTCCTTCGAATTTGACTGATGGATATTGTCAGCAACCCTTGGAAGGGCTCGTTAAACTTTGGGTAAAGACTCTTTCTCACGTTTCTTTTTATCACCGCCCAGTCTCCTAATTTCAGGGAGTGTGAACCTGTCACTTGTTCCAGTTCTGGAAAAGAACTATAGACATTATTGTGCACTTTTCTCAATACATTATGTAATGCTGCAACATACTCTGTCCATGTGCTTTATTGGAATTGCATCTGCTGAGGAAAATATAGTCCTAGTCTTGGGACACTACCAAAAATCACCTCATAAGGTCATAAGTGTGTTTTCCTATTGGTCTCCCCATCTCACTGCTCCCATATGCCTCAAAATTGCTTGAACAACACGTCCACTCCAAACTATCCACCTATCTCTCGTCCAACTTACTCTTTGACAGACTACAGTCAGGCTTCAGACCTCATCACTCCACAGTAACTGCCCTAACCAAGGTCACTAATGACCTTCTAACTGCCAAAGCCAAATGTCACTATTCTGTCCTCCTCCTCCTCGACCTCTCCTCTGCCTTTGACACAGTCGACCATTCCCTCTTGTTACAAACTCTCTCATCCCTTGGCATTACAGACTTGGCTCTTTCCTGGATCTCCTCATACCTCATCAACTGCACATTCAGTGTCTCCCAAATTTTTATTGAAACTTTAATTGTCACTTTGCCAACATGATGTTGCTGTGGCATTTGCTCCCATTTAGCGATAACTGGCAGGATAATCCAGTTTCTTTTCTGCTCCAAAGTGCTGTTCCCATGGTCATAGACGCTTTTCATTTCAGAGTATATTCTAGCTTTTTCAGCTGGCAGGCCAATTTTTTTTTTCAAATTCTGTAATTGTCACTCATTTGTGCTGCATCTGCTCCCATAAAGGTACAATTTTGGGTGGCTTTTTTTATAAAGTCAATACCTTATCCCTTCAGTGGCAGGCATGCTGACAGTGTGTCAAAAATTTTCTTCATCTTCTGTAGTTGCCAGTGCCCCTTCCTTACTGTTGACATTGCAAGAAAATAGAACAAACAACCCCGCCATTCCAATACCAAGGCAATGTTGATGTGGCATTCTGATCCCATAAAGGGATAATTGTTGGTGGCTTTTTATTTATTTTTTTGAAAAGCTAATTCTTTAATCACCTTTTATCTAGGCTAACACCCACAAATTTATCTAACAAATAAGTTATCTTACAAGTCATGAAAACGGGATACTTTTTATACAAAACCATTGCTTTTTTGCAATACAACCACCATACATAGTGGGGAAAAAATATTTAGTCAGCCACCAATTCTGTAAGTTCTCCCACTTAAAAAGATGAGGCCAGCCTGTAATTGTCATCATAGGTAGACCTCAACTATGAGAGACAAAATGAGAAAACATATCTAGAAAATCACATTGTCTGATTTTTTTAAGAATTTATTTGCAAATTAAGGTGGAAAATAAGTATTTGGTCTCCTACAAACAAGCAAGATTTCTGGCTCTCACAGACCTGTAACTTCTTCTTTAAGAGGCTCCTCTGTCCTCCACTCATTACCTGTAGTAATGGCTCCTGTATGACATTGTTATCAGTATAAAAGACACCTGTCCACAACCTTAAACAGTCACACTCAAAACTCCACTATGGTGAAGACCAAAGAGCTGTGGAAGGACCAGAAACAAAATTGTAGACCTGCACCAGGCTGGGAAGACTGAATCTGCAATAGGCAAGCAGCTTGGTGTGAAGAAATCAACTGTGGGAGCAATAATTAGAAAATGGAAGACATACAAGACCACTGATAATCTCCCTCCATCAGGGGCTCCACGCAAGATCTCACCCCGTGGGGTCAAAATGATCACAAGAACGGTGAGCAAAAATCCCAGAACCACATTAGGAGACCTAGTGAATGACCTGCAGAAAGCTGGGACTAACGTAACAGAGGCTACCGTCAGTAATGCAGTGATAGACGTGTCCCCCTGCTTAAGCCAGTACATATCCGGGCCCGTCTGAAGTTTGCTAGAGAGCATTTGGATGTTCCAGAAGAGTATTGGGAGAATGTCATATGGTCAGATGAAACCAAAGTAGAACTGTTTGGTAGAAACACAACTCGTCGTGTTTGGAGGAGAGTGAATGCTGAGTTGCATCCAAAGAACACCATACCTACAGTGACGCATGGGGGTGGCAACATCATGCTTTGGGGCTGTTTCTCTGCAAATGGACCAGGACAACTGATCCGTGTACATGAAAGAATGAATGGGGCCATGTATCGTGAGATTTTGAGTGCAAACCTCCTTCCATCAGCAAGGGCAGTGAAGATGAAACGTGGCTGGGTCTTTCAGCATGACAATGATCCCAAGCACACCACCAGGGCAACGAAGGAGCGGCTTCGTAAGAAGCATTTCAAGGTCCTGGAGTGGTCTAGCCAGTCTCCAGATCTCAACCCCATAGAAAACCTTTGGAGGGAGTAGAAGGTCATACCAGCAACAGTGTGTGCCAACCTTGTGAAGACTTACAGAAAACGTTTGACCTCTGTCATTGCCAACAAAGGATATATAACAAAGTATTGAGATAAACTTTTGTTATTGACCAAATACTTATTTTCCACCTTAATTTGCAAATAAATTATTTAAAAATCAGACAATGTGATTTTCTGGATTTGTTTTCTCATTTTGTCTCTCATAGTTGAGGTCTACCTATGATGACAATTACAGGCCTGCCTCATCTTTTTAAGTAGGAGAACTTGCACAATTGGTGGCTGACTAAATACTTTTTTCCCCACTGTATATATAAAAACCATCATAAGCATCTTTCCTTAAAAATGGGTCATTTTTGGAACATTTTAAATGTCAAATGCATAAAAGCGAGTGTCAGCGCACTGTATGGAGTTTGTATCCTCGGCTTACCATTTGTTTTTCCATAGACATACATCTCACTTTCACTTTGACATAACTTTGTCTGTGGTCTCTTTAAAGAGCTAGAAATGGGCTATATGGAGTCCTAGGAGCTTTGTCGGTCCCATACACTATGTTGTAAGCTAATTTGAGCTCTGGTTCGTACCAAACTTATTCGACCCAAAACAAACCTTGGGACTCAACCACCAGAACCCGGAATGAAACAAACCTTCACAGGTTCTCCAGTCTCTATTTTTATTCTTACAATGTGTAATGGTAGATGGCATGAAAGTAGCATGGGTATTTCCTCCACTATTCCTTTAGCCATTTACCTGCCTTATCTTTCAGTCGTTTTACTGCATTGCTTATATAGCAGTGATTGATGACATTTCTGACACTTTTTTTTTTTGAAGGAAATGAGATTTGGCACTCAAAAGATGTCCTGGCAATTCAAAGTTACATGGTAATCTACTGTATCACAGCTTAATAAGATGGCATTTTGCACTCAAAGTGCAAGCTAGCCAGTGAAAATTGTAGCAACACACTGCATCACAGTAAGACTGCATTTTTGGAGTGATAATGGCAGTTTTTTTTATATTTTCTTTTTAACCAAAAAACACTATTGCAAAAAAATAGCTACCAAGAACATGAGATTTAGCACTGAAATGGTGACTTTGCCAGTGAAAATTAAAGTAGAACACTCGGTGCCACAGTCAGATTGGATCTTTGGAATGAAAATGGAAGTTTTTCAGTAATTTTTTACTTTTTTTTTTTTTTAAACAAAATAATGCAAGCCACTCTGTGGACATTGACAGCTAAAGTTGAACTCTGCTGGTAGATTTGTTTTAAAAATATAAACTAAACGAGATTTAGCACTGAAAGGGTGACCTGGCCAGTATGTGTATAACACTAGGGGCACTGCAGTCACAGTACAGTGCAGAGCTTCTCCCCTACTCTTTTTCTGCCTGTCTATAAGTGATTAAATCTAATTAATCTATGATTCAGAGTTTTCTTCTATAATTCTGTAGTACTATTGGTGTGTTTGCACTACCACTGTGCTGAAATTGTTGTGGCTGCAGTAGATAATGTCTTCTTCGCCTGCTCTTTCATAAAATGACCCTTCTCCTCCCTTTGCAGTATCCGATATGCTGATATGACATCACTTTAATTTCTACACCCACTGCTCAAGGTTGGTTGAGAGGCTGTGAGGTGATGCCAAAACCTTGCCTAAGACTCAGATATCATGTGATCCACCTCCTCTGCTCTTCTACCTTGTGTCACAAGTGGCGACACGCATTTTATATGTTCTTCTGAGATGAATCCCAAAATGAAACTTTTGGAAATATTGATTTGTTCTGAACTGGCTCGCTAATCTCTATTTATGGCCAGTTTACTACTGACAGACTCTCTTTAATTATTTACTAAAACAGACATGTCAGGAAAGGCGGCAGGTTCTCTCTAAAATAAAAATTATATATTGACGATTATGAATATATACATTAAAATAAACAAAAAGAACAGCAGATAAAAGATTTATTGGCATATAAAATATCAAATTAGAACTGAGAATTACAGTAAAGTAGACAGAGGTGACGGGGGAGATTTTCCAGATTACATTTTTATGCAGAACATCCATTTAACTCCAAATTCTCAGAAAGTTCAAAGAAATCACCACATAGTTCCCGGTTTTCTTTATTTTGACACTGTCTATTATTTGGCCACCATTCGATCCAGGTGTCTCTTCCAATAATATAAGAATAACTAAAACAAGAGGAAATATAGAATGAATAAATTATGTGATTCAATTCACATCGAAAAGACATTTCATAGTCCTATGATGTGATTTTATAGGAGACTTCAGCCAGTGCAGTTCAGAACTACTGTATAATCACTATGGAGTAGGGATTAGAGGTCACTGCACATTTTCTGCATGTTCAGTGTTTGCATGTAAGGTGGTGCACACACTCACCTTGAACAGTTGGTTGTTCTGTTAACTGCCTGCAGGAATAGCTGCATGGTCAGACAGGTAAGGGCCCAGGCTCAGTGAGCCACAGAGTGGCGTAACAAAAGTTCATGGTGAGGATCGTTTTGTCATGTGATATACTGTATTTGCACGTGTTATGATTAGAGATGAATTTTCCAAACATTTCAGCCTTGATCCGAACCTGAAATTTTTGGGGTTGGTCACCCACAAAACACTATTATACTCCAGGGTCTCTTCAAACCCAAGAGTATAAGAAGATGAGGTGCAAAAAAATAACAATCAGTTATACTCACCTTACCTCATCTCTCCTAGGCATCCTTGCGATGTCCAGTGGTTCCATGATGTCCTCTTCCAGCCTTTGGCTGACGTCATGGAGTGTGCCGTTGTGATGATGCTTTAACTCAGTGTCATGACGTTGGCATGCCCCATGCAACAGCTGAGGACTGTGATTCTGCCTCAGCGTTCATGACGGTGGTTCAAAGAGTCATGACACCGACACACCCCACTTGACATCTGAAGACCAATCACAGACCTTAGCGGTGAACCTAGGGTGCGTATATCAGCCAGACAACAGAAGAGGCTGGAAGAGTATACCAGGGGACCACCAGATGCTGCAAGGCTGCCCAAAACGGCAAGGCAAAGTGACTTGAATAGTTTGTTCTTTTGCCTCTCCTTCTGAAAGTTTCTGGAAGAGATGGATCATGCGATAGCTGTTTATAGGCACAAGTATGTTACACCCAAGTTGCCCTTCAGGAGTGTTGCTCTCCCACACTGCAATCTGATGACATCAGGTATTACACATGCCCAGGGCTGAAAATGGTTCCATATTTAAGAACCCTGGGTTAGTTAGAGAGATATCTTTAGAAGGAGCAACTTGCTGCTGGAGGTCTGCTTGAACAAAGACATCTACACCATCGACATCAACTGATTGTATTAACTGGTAACCATCACCTTGTCCTTAGCTTTCAAGAGACACAAGTTTGTTGAACGGAGCCAGCACATTCCCTACAAAAATAAACACTTGGTCTCTGCCATCATGAGCTGGAGATCTACCCGTTCATTCAAGTGTTTTATTGTGTGTACCACCTTGTTCAAAGAATGTTGTACAATGAACTTCATTACAATAAAGAGGATTCTACAGTGAAAAGGCGGGGGACACAAGGTTGTCCTAACTCTTCTGATTGGGACGTCCAGGTGATCTGCAGGGTGCAGTGTGTCTAGGTGACAAGTATAGCTGTGCAATTGGCATTGTGGATCAAGGAGCCTGCCATAAGTGGCTATGTAGCCATATTGCCTCCATTCCTCCCACTGCAATATATGACCTCAACTAAACTTTGAGGCTACATCTGGCATGTGTCCATTTTGTCATTTTCAACCCCATATACTGTAGACATACAATAATACTTTGCATGGAAAACAATGACAAAACATGGGTGAAATCACTGACATGTGAATAAGCCCTAAACCCTTAAAAGGGGTTTTCTCGGGGGTGTGGCAAGCTGGCCTAGTTAGAGGCTGCACAAAACAGAGTTCCTCAACCTACTATCTGTAATCCAGCTCTAAGTGGAACCATCCTGGGCTAGTTCCTTCCTAGCTACTCCAAGGGGGTCCCCCAAGCCTCAGTACACACATCTGGGGTACTTTCTTGTCATCTGCCATACATCTTCAAACCCTCCAGAGTTTTCATCCTACCTTCACAGTGTGGACTAACCATCATCTTGATTCCATATCTCCACAGCCTGCTCCCGCACTACATCGTTGGACCTGCTGAGTAAGAGGCTGTCCAGGACCGGGAGGACCATCCCCCCACTTTAGTGATACACCCGCAAGTGTTCAAAACAGTCTCCCAGTCGGGACCGCATCGGCTGATACCTCGCAAGCATGCCCAGACATCAGGACCCACTACATTGCACAACCTTTTCCCAGCCGGTAGTCTGGCTATCACTGTAATAGATGTCGCACTCTTGCTGCTTCCGATCGGCAGCAGTCACACCGGTGTCTCCGTAACGTGTACCTGTACTGACAGGAGACCACCGTCCCTGCTTGCTGACACTCACAGATCACCAGCTGTACAATGCATCCCGGAGATCCTGCGGTGCTTTTTGGATAGGCGAAGTTTGCGGCTTACCTGTATCACACATAGGTCCGCCATCTTGGGCCCAGATCCCTGTGGCCTACCTCTCCCCTTGCCTCCAGAATGCTGCCTGATCATCAGAGCTCCAGTTTCTAATACCCTGCAGACTTCAGCACCGCCGCGGTCCCTGACTCACAGCCCAAACTAGATACCGCCGCTGTCAAGTGACCGGAACTCATCTTCTGCCAGCCCACCATCTCTGACTTCACGTCACTGACCTATTTCACAACCATTCCATTTTATCTTTTGCACAACTTCAGTCAAAATTGCTACTCCCTTTGCGGGAGGCATTCAGATACATCCAAATTAGAGGTTTTCTGTTATCTAATCCTTCTATGACCTCCTCTATCCCAGCTATCCTAGGGGATTTCCTTTATAGCCCAATTGCCTTGAAATCTAGGGTTGTTAAAACCACTATACCTCCTAGTAGGCAATGACTACCAATTTACTAAATCAACCCCTCTCGAAGTGGGAGTCAGACTTCGCTAGAAGCTTTGGCATGTCGGACTGGAGTAGTGGGTTCAACTGGGCCCACAAATCTACCTCTTGTGCTTCTCATTGGGAGCAATATCACAAAATTCTCTTTTGATTGTATTACATTCCACTGAGATTCTCAAAAATTTACCCAATGTCTTCTTACTATTGAGGTTATGGCCAAATCATATCACTTTTTCACATCTTTTGCCCGCACATTGCTTCATTCTGGCATGCCACTCTCAATTTACTCAGTGGCTACATTCAATATAATATCATCCCGTCTGCACCCTTGGTTCTCCTTTTACTTGGGATCCACAATATTTCTCCTCCTTTTAGGTCACTTACCTTTCACTTTCTCCATGCAGCCCAGTTACTAATTGCTCACCATTGGAAATCCTCTACTATCTCGTCTCTCGTAGAACTTATAGCTATTACAGTGGCTTGCAAAAGTATTCATACTCCTTGAACTTTTTCAAATCTTGTCACCTTACAACCACAAACTTAAATGTATTTTATTGAGATTTTAATTGATAGACCAACACAAAGTAGCAGATAATTGTGAAGTGGAATGAAAATGATACATTGTTTTCAAAATTTTAATCAAATAAAAAGCTTAAAAGTGTGATGTGCAAAAGTCTTCAGCTGCCTGTACTCTGATACACCTAAATAAAATCCAGTGCACACAATCGCCTTCAGAAGTCACTTAGTGAGTTAATAGAGTCCAGCTGTGTGTAATTTAGTCTCAGTATAAATACACCTGTTCTGTGAAGGCCTCAGTGGTTTGTTAGAGAACACTAGCAAACAAACAGCATCATGAAGACCAAGGAACTCACCAGACAGGTCAGAGATGAAGTTGTGGAGAAGTGTAAAGCAGGGTTAGGTTATAAAAACATATCCCAAGCTTTTAGCATCGCAAGGAGCACTGTTCAATCCATCATCCAAAAATGGAAAAAATATTCTACAACTGCAAGCCTTCCAAGACATGGCCTCCCACCTAAACTGACAGATTGAGCAAGGAGAGCACTGGTCAGAGAAGAAGCCCAGAGGAAAGAATATTCATATGTTAGAATGACCCAGTCAAAGTCCAGACCTAAATCCCATTGAGCATCTGTGGCAAGACATGAAAATTGCTGTTCACAGACGCTCCATCCAATCTGACTGAGCTTGAGCTATTTTACAAAGAAGAATGGGCAAAAATCTCAGTCTCTAGATGTGCAAATCTGGTAGAGACAGACCCCAAAAGACTTGCAGCTGTAATTGCAGTGAAAGGCGGCTCTACAAAGTATTGATATAGGGGGGCTGAAGACTTTTCACATCACACTTTTCAGATTTTTATTTGATTAAAATTTTGAAAACCATGTATCATTTTCTTTCCACTTCACAATTGTCTGCTACTTTGTGTTGGTTATCACTGAAAACCTCAATAAAATACATTTAAGTTTGTGGTTGTAAGGTGACAAAAGGTGAAAAAGTTCAAGGGGTATGAATACTTTTGCAAGGCACTGTATCTCTACTAACTGCATACAAGAAGATTATTGGAAAGGTAAGCTCAAATGCTTTCACTCTCAATGGTCCTCCTGGCTGTCTCATCATCCACTTCCTTACCCCTACTGACACGGTTCTGCAAAGAAGGGCAACCAAAATTAATACTAATAATTATTAGGGGAATGGGTGGATTAGAGTACAACCATAGATTAACAAACTGGGGGTTATTCAGTTTAGAGAAAAGACGTCTACGGGGAGATCTTATAACAATGTACAAATACATGAAGGGACAGCACAAAGAAATTTCTAATGATCTTTTTACCCCTAGGCCAGTGACAATGACAAGGGGACATCCTCTACGACTGGAGGAGAGAAAGTTTCACCAGCAACGTAGAAGAGGATTATTTACAGTAAGAACAGCGAGGCTATGGAACTCTCTGCCCCAGGAAGTGGTGATGGTGGATTCCTTGAACAAGTTCAAAGAGGGCCTGGATGCCTTTCTCGAACAGAACAACATTACGGGTTATGGGTTTTAGATTTTAAGGGCACGTTGATCCAGGGTTTTATACTGATTGCCAGATTGGAGTCAGAAATAAATTTTTTCCCCTGAAATGGGGCAATTGGCAGAAGCCTCATGGGGTTTTTTGCCTTCCTCTGGATCAACACTGTAGGGGACTTTAGGGTTATAGGTCGGACTTGATGGACTGATGTCTTCATCCAACCTCATCTACTATGTAACTATGTAACCTGAACTTACGGCACACAACTACTTCTACTTTTTTTGTAGCAACGTGTATATTCTTCTCTAGCAGTGCACATTTTGCATTATTTTCTACCTCCCTCTCTCTCTTTGTCATTATGCTATTTATGCTATGTCCTCACAACATTCCACGATACGCCTCTTGCTTGTACTTGTTTGATTTACTGGATGTATTGACTGGTATATTGTTTTATCCTGTCTGTTTTTATCGTACCTTTTGTGTATGTTTTCTTTTGAAAATTTCAATAAAAATTTATTTAAAAAAACAAAAAAAAAACAAAAAGGGGTTTTCTCATCTCAGGATTTCACCTGTCCTCTTGTCTCCTCTCCTTTCTACATCCTGCTATTCATCTCATTCTTGCATGACTTTGGATTTACATACACAGATAACAGAGACATTGCTCTAAAAAACTTGATTAGCCCTTATCAGGGCTCAAAAACTGACAGCTATTTGAAGAAAGTGGGGGAGAAGAGCATATCGACAGCCAGGAGCAAGAAATGAGTCCTCCTCCTGACCTGTAGCAAGTCTGTAAACTAGACAACTAGATGTAAACACTGAGGAGATAAATTTTGTTGTATCTGGACAATGGAGAAAGATAGATAAAGCAATGTATTGGGTAAAACACTTCAAGTAGCTTAAGCTACAAGTCTGAATATAATCCTTGAGATGGGAATAACCCTTTAAGGCAGGATGACATATCTGTATTGGTGCGTCAAGAATATCCCCTGGACACAACTTCAATAGTGGGGGCCTGACTGTGACTGACAGCCGACATTAGCTTAACCTGTGATGCTGACTGTTTAACACCTTAGGTGCCATGGCCAGCGCAACTGCAGCATCCAAAGAGTTTGACTGAAGGTGGGGACTCCTATCTACCCATTTGCATCATCGCATAATAAGTCATAAAAGTTGTGATAACTATATCATTAATACTAATATCACTCACCCAGATGGCTGGTCCCAGAGGTCACCAGATACTCCCCAGATCAGGTAGTCACGGCCTTCTTTCAGATCTAAGGCTTTGCGGCACTTAATATGACTGACAAAATTCCTTGCTTGGTTCAAAATATATTGATCTGAACCTAATCATGGGAAAAAGCATAAAGCATCAACACATTGGGGAGGAGTTATTAAAGTTATCAAGACAGTTTTCTTTCTCAAAAATGGCATAATTTTTGGCGCACAGTCATTTTTACCAATAAATGTGCCACTCTATTTTCTATCTCACTTGCCACTTTTTATAATTTAAGTGAAGCGGGAATCAAGGTGGGCCAAGGTGACCCAACAGATTTGCTATAACTTACACCAGAAAACTGGAGAAATCTATGCCAGTATCTGACTGGTGTAAACTTCAATATGCATATAGCTGAACTCCTCAGGGGATTTTAACTCAGAGGAAGGTTACATAACATATTCTGTCTTTCCATTTTGTCAGTGCCAATGGAGACATGTCCCAGCAGGTCTTCTCTGTTCCCAGGACTACTGTTGTAGACTCTAGTCCATTCCCACAGTGGTGGGAATACGCCCATGCCATTTTATTCACCACTGTGATTCACTATCCCTGTCTCCAATACTGACTCTGACAATATTGTATTGTACTGTAAAAAACAAAAAAGACAGCACCGAGCGTTAATAGCGTAATATTGCAATGTAAACTTTAAACAGATGATGCAAGAAGAAAAGAAATGGGTGCTCACCTTTCTGGGTTGTGATATAAGCTCACAACCACTTTAAGCGCATATAGGGATAATTCCTAGAAATGGCAAGGACCCCGGTAAGCAGCTGCTAGTCTCAAAAACGTGGTAGAATCATTTACACGTCAGGATCATCAGATGTGAGGAAAAGATGAGGCAGGATGAGCGCTGGTCCAAAATAAATTATTTATTCCTTTAACCCTTTAGGTAAACACACGACGCGTTTAGGGAAACAAGCCTTTGAAACGCGTTGTGTATTTACCTAAAGGGTTAAAGGAAAAAAGAATTTACTTTGGACCAGCGCTCATCCTGCCTCATCTTTTCCTCACATCTGACAATATTGTAACTTGGAAACCTTCTACAATCTGTATAAGATGATGTAGTACAGTTCACTTATATACTATTATTTCTCCAACTTTCAAACTGCAGATCTCCTGTTATGGAAACAAGTTTTGCTCATACAATTTGATGGCTACAATAAAAGTCTGTACAATATTTTCTTGCAGTTCTAGACATCCTACAGTATATCTGTACACTTGTCTTCTGTATGGTTGTCTCCTCCTGTATTTACCCTCCTTGATGACCTGTTTTATCCTCATCACATAGTTGTCATAGTTAGTACTGTTCTGTACTTCTTCCACACGTGCCTTGTAGACTAGAAACACAAGAAATGACACAGAATTATTATGAGCTCTGATGGGTCATCTGGTGTCCTTATATTTATTCCAAAGAGCGTTCAATCCATACAGAATGGGGCAGATTTACAAATCTTCACTAATATTTACATAGCATAAACTTAAAGGGGTTGTACCAACATTTAAAGTAATTTCCTATTGATAGGCTAGGGGATAACTTCATGATCGTTGGCAGCCCTCCACCAATCCTGATGGAGAAACAAGCCACTCCATTCCTTCTCTATGGGCTCATCAGAGATAACCCAGCCTTATACTTGGCTATCTCCATTGGTCCCATAGAGAATGGAGTGGTAGTGCTCATGATTAGGCACTTGTTTCTCCACTGGGACAGGGGACCTGAACCCCTCCTGTTCTTGGGATTGCTTGGCAGTCCATCAATCCAACCCCCACCAGTCAGAAAGTTATCCCCTATACTAAAGATAGGGATAACTTCAAAAATTGGTACAAGCCCTTTAATCTCAGAAGGTGTAAAAAGCACCAAATTGTGGCACAAAATAGCTGTGTGATACATCATTAGATATTGTAATTTTGATTTATTTTACAACACCTATTGTTTGGCTTACTTTGTTTGGCACAATCTTGGTACATGTTAGGGCACTTTAAGCAGCATGTCCTCTTCTGATAAGCCACATGTGTTACTGAGCAAGGCACAAAAAGTATCATGATCAATAACCACATGTATGCCATTTTTTTCGCACAAATTAAGCCAAAATTCTGCCACATTTAGCTTAGTAAATCATCCTTATTAAGTTGATATTTGTGTGTTGGAATGACAGTATATGTCCCTCACCATAGTCCACTCCTGGTCCACATGCCTTGTCAAATCGCCATGCTGCATCAATTACAACTGTCTGCTGTTGTTTCAAGAAACAATTCTCTAAAAGACAAAATCCACAAAAACATCAACGTTCGGAGGATTAGAAATGAATTGCTAAACATCTGATCTAAAGATCCTACCTTTGAGGGTTTTTTCCCATGACAGACATTTATGGCATATCCACATAAGCCATAAATGTGTGAAATATGTGGGTCCCAGCTCCAAAACCCTGTCCCACTGATAGCTGATAGCTGATAGCAGTGCACCAGATTTCCCAAAACAGCTGAACTCGAAGCTATGTTATTTCCATTACTCTCATAGCAGTGAGCTTTATAAGAGTGAGCTACATTGCTTCTGTAACTTGTAAGATGCGGGAACAGCGTAGCTCACTATCCTATAATGTTCCTGCAGCTCCCATTCACTTCTATTACAGAAACAACGTAGCTCAGTGAGTCCAGCTGACCAACCCAACCACCACTAGCAGCCAGGATTTGGCTATCAGAAGGATGGGGTGAGGTAAGCATTGGTCAAGGGGTGTCATTCTACAGATAGGTGCAGGTTTTGATACACCTTTGAACCACATTTGGATATATTTTGTTTTATGTATTCTTTGCATATATGAATTTTATATTTTACAATTGATACTATTATGCTAAATTCACTGCTCCATTGGAGACTCTGCCGCAGAAACCACCAGAAATCAGTGGAGAGAAAAGTCCTATATGGAGGATTTTTCTCTCCGCTGGATTCAATATAAAAACAACGAATACTCGGCAACCGCTGTCCTTGGGTAACCGCTGTTTTTGCGGGTCTGTCGGGGGACTTGAATGACAGAGATCCTAGCGCAGATGTGCACCTAGCCTAAGTCAAGTCTTTCTTCTAACTCCTCACAACATTCTAATAATATTAACATGGTGTCCATCCTAGTTGGTAGCGTGTATACTGTATACCACTTACTCTTTGGATAATTTTACTCCTCTAATCCTTTGCTTCTATTGTGACTTATTTAGTATTTCATTTAGTTTTCGGTCTTACCCTCGGCACACCGGCATATATTGTTTACACACATAATGCCCAATAAGTTGCTTTCCTTGTCCACATGGTAGAATTTACTGCAGCGGCTTTCTGTAAAGTCATGAGAAGTAAAATATGAATATATATAATATAAATATGTAACACATCAGATTAGCAGAATATCCTGTATGTTACCTACCAGGGGCGTAGTAGTCATACACAGTGACAGATGCAGGTTGGATCAGACCAACTTTAAAGACCTGTTGAATATTGAATTTGATGCATTCCTCTCTCTTGTGTGAGATCTTTCCAAGGTAAGAAAAGAAAAGTTAATAAATTAATACAACTATTATATAGTTTTACTGTATATCTTTATATCTACAGTACAGATATAACATTTTCAAGGATGGGACTGAGCCTTAGCATTCACGTGGAATGTGGCGATGCCATGATGCTAAGGGGAAAGTGCCATGACATAAGCACGCCCCATGTGACTGCTGATGCCCAATCACAGGCATCAGAGACCTTCCAGTCTGGAAGAAGACCAAAGCCACCCAGGAATGAGCACCATATGAATCAGCGCTAATTATTTTTTTGCCCCTTCCCTGGGCTTCTGCGTATTATACTCTGGGGTCTGTAGAGTATAATAATAGCACTTCCAATTCAGACTAGACATGTTCAGTCTGAAACAAATCTGGCGGGCGAACCTCGCTATTATTTGCATAACGAATCTTGTAAGGTTTTTCCATCTCTAATAATAATGTATAATGATAAAATCATCACCTGAATGGGGCTGTGTTGCAGATCCCTCCAAGTGTCTGGGAGCACTGACTTACAGGGAATATCCACAGAACCGTGATCACTTCATTCTCTGTATAGTCAGCTATGATCTCTACATGTAATGTAGACATTGAGCAATGAAATTCAACGGCAAGTTGTTGTTTTTTTATTATTATACAAAGCATTCAGAAAATCTTCATACTCTTATACTAAGAACCCACATTGCAGAAACACAGCTTTTTTGTTGCAGATTTTGCTGCAGTTTTTGAGCTAAAGTCAGAAGTGGATTTACATTTTTTAATGTTGAGGTCTTGTACTGAAATTTAAAAAAAAAAAATCAAGTTTTCCCCCATGAATTGGCACTCAACATCACATGAGAATGCGAAAACAGAATTTTAGACATTTTTGAAAAAGTATTAAAAAGGAAAAACTAAAAATTTGCATGGACATAAGTATTCAGACCCTATGACAGTAGTTTTTCATAGACTTGTACTGTCAGGGGGTGTTCCTCACAGCCCAGCTCAGCTCAGTCAGCTTTCTAGCGGTATAAAATACCGCGTATTGATGAGGACGTGAAAGGTCCTCTTTAGTGAGTTCAATTTATCGTCAGTGAGTTTAGGCAGTTTAGCGGCTGTCAGGAATGAGTTAATGCCTGTCTGTGTGGGAGGGATGATCTGTGGGTCTTCCGCTAGATTATAATGTTTCTCATAGAAACTCTTGAAGACATTTGCAATCGCTTTGGGGGTCATAGATTTTGCTTGATCCGTCAAATCTTCGATTTGCTATGTTTTTTTTTTCATCTCATCGCTAATCGCTTGCTAGCTGTGTTTGATTGAGAATAGTATGTCGCTTTAACTTTTTTGAGGTCCTGTTCATATCCATGCAGAAAGCAAGCGCTAAGTTGACAGCGTGGATCAGACAGTATAGCTGCAATCGTAGGGGAAGACATGTATTTATTCTTCGTCTTTATTTCTCTAATTTTCTGGAGCAACTGGGTCATAGTCTCCATTCTATTCTTTATCTATATGGCCCTATCTGACAAAAGTGCCTCTAATGTAGTCCTTGGGATTCCATAAAATAGCAGATTGGGGCATAGACGGGGAGTTTAGTTGAAAGAACTCTTTTATATCATTTTCTAACACAGATTTGAATGTTGGATGGGACATTAAAAAGTCATTGCTCCTCCAAATATAGGAATGAGGACAGTCATATCTGTTTGGTTAGGGTTAGGGTTATAGCAACGTGGTCTGACCATAATATCTGTAATATTTCAGATTTGATGACGAGAGTGTAGACTGTTCCAATAGAAAGCGGTCTATTCGTGAATAGCTATTATGCACTATTATGCATTATGTACTATTATGGCGCTCAGCGCCGTAATAGTATGGTGCTGTAATGCCGCAGGTACAGGAGCTGTGCCTGCAGCATTACTTCTGGCTCTTGGCTGTGCTACACAGCTGAGGGCCGGGACTAGCCGCCGGAGTCGCTATTGATCATGGCATCACTATTGATCACGGCATCCAGGGAGTCCGGGGGCAAAATTACCCCCCCACTTCGCCCCTAGACCCCCCACAGTAAGATAACTGGTTCCATGTGGTTGCCATGGCAGCCAGGAGGTCAGTTCACAGCCTCCTGACTACCTATTCATAGTTCCAATAGGAACTACTGTGCGATGTTCTGTAGTACTATGTATTGCAGTACATTGCAAGGGAGATCTAAGATTCCAGGTTCAACTCCCCTTGTGGGACATGTAAAAAGTGAAAATCACATAGTAAAAACATACAAAAATAGTTAAACAGATAACAAAAAGTTAAAAAAAACTACCTTTATATTTAAAACATATATAATGTAAACAAAATAAACAAACATGTTAGGTATCCTCACATACGTATAAGCCCCAACTATACAAAAATAGAGTTATTTATCCCAAATGGTGAAAGCCGTAAAAAAAATATACCGCAATGTGCAAATTAACATATTTTGGTCACTTTGCTTTCCCCAAAAAATAACAATAAAAAGTGATCAGAAAGTCCTACATATCGAATATTGATACCAATAGAAATTACAAGTTGTCCTGCAAATACAGAGCCCTGACATATCTCTGTCAACAGTACATTACAAAAGTTATAGGCATCAGAATATGTTGACCCCAGGAAAATCGGTCATTTTTAAAAAGGGACATTTTATTTGTAAAAATGGTAAAACTTAATAAAAAACAATATAAATCTGGTATCGCTATAATAGTAATGACCGGCCGGACAAAGCTGCCATGTCAATGAAGAGTGCACGCCGTAAACACAAAATGCAAAAAATTATGACAGAATTGTTTGTTATTTCACATGGATCCCCAAAAATGTAAATAAAAGCTAATAAAAATAATATATGTACCCCAAAGTGGCAAATGAAAGTACAACTGCTCATGTAAAGAATAAGCCCTCGCATAGCTATGTCGACAGAAAAATAAAAAAGTTATGAAGTTTGAAAGAAGGGGAAGGAAAATATTAAAATGTCCCTGAGCATTAATGTACAAACTACCTTGCGTCATTAAAGGGTTAAGGTGAATCCTCCATATGTCATATAGGTCATTTGTATAGAACTTGGTTTGAAGAGGCAGATCTCTGTGATAGGTCAGAGGTTGTATCTACAGACGGGTAAGGTTCTATATTGCAATCTCCCATCAGAAGCAAACAGCCTTGCTTGTGTTTGTTGATTATCTCAAGAAGTTTCCCAAAAAGGAGATCTGGCCCCTATTTAGAGCATAGGCAGACACTATAGTGTATGTAATATTATTTATGAGATATACTAGTTATACATATCACCAAAACTATCCATAAACATGAACAATAAACACCACCGTCCAGTAAGAACGGTAAAGTAACAAAGTCCAGCTGCTGTTGGTTCTAGGGGAGAGTAAGTTCAGCAACAGAGAATTATGAACAGAGTCCAATCGGGACTGAGCTACAGGTGTAATTTATCCATCGACAAAGTATTTTTTGTTTTTCACCAGATGCCATCCATCTGACACAGGACAAGGTGGGCATTTATTGGTGCCTAGATCTGCGAGGGGTATTCGCCATTTGAGCATGAGAGCTTTGCCTTCCTCCAGAGTTCTCATGCATACCACATGCGTAAGGTTGTCAAGGTTAATAAGGACACGGACTGGGAAGCCCCATTTGTATAGGATCTTATGGTGCTGCAGTGCCAGAGTGACAGGGGCAAGCTGGCGTCTAAGTTGTAAGGTAGTTGAGGAAAGATCTGAGAATATAGTTATTTTCTGTAATGAGGACAGCAAACAGCCATCAGGATGAACTCTTTGGTCTGGTAAATATGGATTCTAGCCAGAACATCCCCAGGCATGGTCTCCTCCAAGTGGAAAGGTCGCGGGACCCTATCGATAGTTAAATCCATAGGTGATCTTTCAGGGAGCAAAGTGTTAATCAATTTTTCCAGGAATGCAGAATTCTTTCTGGGGTAAACAATCTCAGGGACACCCCTGAATTTCAGGTCACTTCTGTGAGACCGATCTTGCTACTTTGGCTTTTAGGAATGTAACAACTGTCTCCATATCATAATGCCCATCTATGAGTTTGTTATGTGAGGATGCTAAATCGGCCATTTTAGTTTCAATATGGTGTGTTCACCCTTTTACCTCTTGGAGGTCACGGACCATCGGGCGCAACATAAGGGACATCTCAGCCTTTAGTGACTGGCAAAAGGCAGTAAGCATCATTTTCATAGACGCTTCTGTGAGCAAGTTATCGGATGAAGGGAGGTCTGCTAGAAAGTCCAGGTGAGTAGGGGTAGAATGAGAAGTGGACCTCACCTCAGAATTGTAGAGGCTGTTATCTTGCAGACAGGCTTTTGTTTGGCTGAGCTGGCTGTGACACAGGAGAGAGGTGTAGATGGTGCAGGATAGGCAATGTTGTCATGGCGGTAAATGGAGCATCCGCTTTTCATCTACTCAGGCCTGGATGACGTCCGGTATGGCAGGGTGTCCTGTCAGTTTAGCAGATGCTGTATGGAGGGAGCCAAAGAAGCCCTTTGTGGGGTTGGTAGGGATTGCTACCTATCAGGAGAACCTGGTGGAGGCGTCAATGCTCTGGACGCGGAAGGCAAGTGAGGTGTGGTATGATAATGGACCCCGTGTTGCTGTGAGGGAATTAAAAGTCTAGTAATTTGCACAGTTTAACTGCCGGTTTTCTCTTTCGGCATCCCAGTGAGGTCTTGAGAGTTTTCAGCAATGTTGTGTATAATTTTGCCACGGAGAAATCGCTTTATAAGTCGCTAATGAGGAGCTCAGCTCCGGAGCAGGGATCCATCACATTCAGCTGCTAAGCACTGCCCATTTTTGATTGCTTTTTATTCAAATTTTTATGCCAGGTAAAATGAGAAAATAAGGCAGTTGGGCTCTTTTTCTTTTTGTAGACTGGGCATTTTCGGATGTTTGTATGTTAGGTTTGTTTATGTTTGTTTTAAGTCTAGGGAAAGGGGGATGATTTGAACTTTTAGGTTTTTATTGTTTGTTTTTATATTTTTAAAAACTTTTTTTATTTATTTAGTATTATTTTATTAGCCCCGTAGGGAGCTTGAACCTGCAATCTTCTGATTGCAAGTCTCATAGACTGCAATGAAACTGTATTGCAGTGTATAGGACTTTCGCTACATTACTATTTAAGCTGGTCATAGGCCAGCTGAAATAGCAATATTTCTATAACGGGAATATTCCTTCAGTAGGCTCCTAGCTGTCATAGAAACAGGTTGGCTCTGGGACATTTCTTTAACTTCGAGTATCCAATGCCCACGATCAGAGTGGACTAAATAGATTACTATTGAGTGACTTTACAAAGGAGAAAGATTTAGGAGTAATTGTTGATAAGCTAAATTATAGTCTGCAAAGTCAGCCTGCTGCATCTAAAGCCAACAAGATATTGCCCAGTATTTAGAAAAAAATTGTTGATTATATAGATAATCTGTTTTCCCTTAGTCCGAACAGCAGCACAATATGGGGTATTTCTGCCCCTGTGTGCTGATAGGACATGCGTAACTTTTAATTAACATAATTAATTCCCCTATAAGAGGTAAAGAAGACCTTCCCCCCTCATGTTAGTTATAAAGAACAATAAACATACAAGAAACAACAGTACTATACTACGGAGAGAAAACTTGTGTTGCTGTTCGGACTAAGGGAAAACAAATTATCTATATAATCAACGATTCCCCTTACGTCCAATAACAGCACAATATGGGGATGTAGCAAGAAGACCCCTAGGGAGGGCCCTCTTGGCATACAGTACTCAATACAGAATGGCAAAACCAAAACAATGGAAAAAGACACTTACTTTCAATACGGTATATAGACTCTTTTGCAATTAGGGTCTTTGCCCATGTCTGACACCGTTGTATTGTCTTCTTGTCGCACTTATCATTTATGTAATTTTTAAAGAATCTATTAAACTTATATATTTTATAATATTTCTGCATATGTTGAGTGTCTTTTTCCATTGTTTTGGTTTTGGTATTGTTATTTTGGCACTTAAGACACGCTTAATCATGGAAACCAGCTTTACTACTATGGGCCACATAGGACACTCCCTGTGATTTAGGTCATGCCCACTTCTTATACCATGTTCTTTGTTTGTTCAATACAGAATGGTCAAAGGCAGTAGCCTCTGAACAATGCATATCTAATCTATAGTGCTTTACAAATGTCAATTGAGAGCCCCAGGATGCGGCAGCGCAAATTTGATCCAAAGGAACAGAAAGATTCTCTGCCCAAGAGGTAGAGACGGCTCTAGTCGAGTGGGCTTTTACAAAATCAGGAGGGGATAACCCCTGGGAGGAAAAAGACACCTTTATTGCCTTTTATCCATTTAGCCAAGGATGGTTTTGAAGCCTTCAAACCCCTGACTTTACCAAACTAGTTTATTAGAAGGTTGTGAGACTTTCTAAGGGGTCCTGTACGCTGGAGATAGATCCGAAGGCATCTTATATGATCCAAAGAGTGAAGTTTCTTCTCCTCCTCAGTAGAGGGGGAAGGAAAGAAGGTTGGCAAAGATATTATCTGATTTATGTCAGAGCGAGAAGGTACTTTTGGAGTAAACCCAGGAAGAAATCTCAACTGGACTCTGTCAGGAAAAAAAGGAGATGTATGGCTCTACAGCTGATAGAGCTTGTAACTCACCCACTCTTTTGGCAGAGGTAATGGCAAGTAAGAAAGTGATTTTATAAGTCAAAAATTTTAACTCCACATCCTCGAGTGGTTCAAAGGGAGGCCCACATAGGCCTGAAAAAAACTGTGGAGAGGTTCCATTGAGGAATGGGAGCATACACAGAAGGTTTTAACATTACCGCACCTTTCAGGAACCTAGAAATCAAAGGATCCTGAGAAAGATGTCTGTCCAAACAGGCAGAAAGGGCAGCCACATGGACTTTTAATGTTGCGGGAGTAAGACCCTTATCCAGACCGTCCTGAAGAATTTCTAGCAGAGCATCAGTAGGAGGATCTGAACTATCAACTTCCTTATTGGAGCAGAAAGCTCTGAAGATGTTACTTATCCTCTGGTAACTTCTGGTCGTGGAAGGGGCTCTGGAACAGGACAAAGTCTTCAGGATGGCTTCAGACAGTCCTCTAGATTGGTATAAGGACAGGTCAACTTCCAGGCTGTCAAGTTGAATCTTCTCAGATCCAAGGGACAACTGATTTCCTTGAACTACCAGGTTCTGGATTAGGGGAAGCCTCCAATAAGTCCCTCGACTCATCTGAATGAGTTGGGAAAACCAAGCTCTTTTGATGGTATGATGGCTATTACCGTGGCTTGGTCCTGTCTTTCATCAATACCCTCAGTATCATGGAAAGTGGAGGAAAGATGTATGCCAGCCTGGACCTCCATGGGATGGACAGGGCATCCACTGCCAAGGGATTGTCCTCCTGATATAGAGAACAGAACTTCTCCACCTTGGCGTTGAGTCTGGTGGACATGAGATCTACTTCCGGGAGACCCCACCTTAGGGTGATCTGATGAAAAATCTCCTGTTTGAGGGACCACTCGCCCGACACTGTTAGGCCCCGACTCAATCGGTCCGCTAATATGTTCAGGGTTCCTCGGATATGAACTGTGGAGAGATGGGTTAGATTCTTTTCTGCCCAGGAAAAGATGAGGTTCATTTCCCTGAGTAGGGATAAAGACCTGATGCCTCCCTGTTTGTTCAGATAGAGAACTGTTGTCATATTGTTTGACCGAACCTTTACTACTTTCCCATTGAGAAGGGGAGAGAAATGAAGGAGCGCCAGGCGAACAGCTCTGAGTTTTCGTCAATTGGATGACATGGCTTTCTCTTTCCAATTCCATGTTCCCCTTATGGCAATCTCTTCTAGATGCGCACCCCAACCAGAGAGGGATGCATCGGCGGACCGTGGACATCCCGTCTTTGAGATGGAACCACCATCTGAGGGAAAGATGGGCTTTGCAGGAGTGTTGAAATGTTTTGTCCAGACCTAAAGGGTTGCAGTTCCAAACTTCCAGAACCTCCTTCGGGAGAGGGCACATAAGCCATAATGCCCAAGGGACCGCATCTGCAGACGCTGACATGAGACCCAGAACCTTCATTGCCATTCTGATGGAAACTTGCTTGGTCAGATGTAAATAACGTGTTGCCTTGATGATCCTCTCCTTCCTGAGAAGTGGTAATGATATTTTCATCTGAACGGAGTCTAGGATAAAGCTGAGGAATTTTTTCCATGTGGAAAGCTCGACCTCCAATTTTTCCCAGTTTATAATCCATCCTAACAGTTGGACAAATGTGACGGCCAGCTAAAGATGATGGAGTAGAATCTCTTCTGTCCTGGCTTTTATCAGCCAGTCGTCCAGGTATGGCACGATAAACAACCCCTGGAGCCTGAGAGCCACAGCTACAGGGGCTACCACCTTGGTAAAGGTGTGAGGAGCTGAGGAGATGCCGAAGGGTAACTCTGTGAACTGAAGATGTTGAGTCCGGACATCAACCGTTACCGCGATTCTTAAGTATCTTCTGTGAGGAGGATATATCGGGATGTGTAAATATGCATTCTTCAAGTCTAAGGTGACGAGGATATCGCCGGGTTGAATAAAGGCAACCACCGATCTTATGGTTTCCATATGGAACCATTTTCTCCGGATGAAATGGTTTAGGAACCTTAGATCTATTATTACTCTCTAGTCCCCTGATGGTTTGGGCACCAGGAAGACCGGAGAGTAGACTCCCAAGCCTTCTTCTGAACGGGGAACCAACTCCAGAGCTTCCTTGTCTAAATATTCCCCCATGGCCTTTTCTAGCACCAACTGTTTTGGAACGGAAAGCAAACAGGTTCTAACAAATCTGTCTCGAGGAAAAGAACAAAAATCTATAGCATAACACCGTTGTATCACCTGAAGGACCCAAGGATCCTCAATGTGTTCTTGCTAAGCGGGGAGAAAGTGAAAGAGGCGACCTCCCACTGGAAATAAAGCCACTGAGGGAGGAAAACTGGTGGCGTCAAAAATCAGACTTTTTACCTTGCTCTCCTTTAGGGATTCTGCGACCAGATCCTCTGGCTTGATAACCAGAACGTCTCTGATACTGAGGCCTGGATTGAGGTTGACGCTGAAAGCCTCTACCCCAACCTGAAGGCCTAGATCTGCCCCTGAAAGACTGAGGAAGGCATTTCCCCTTTTTATCAGCCAGACCCTCCATAATGTCGTCAAGACCTTTGCTCTAGAGCTTGCCAGGCTCAAAAGGCAGGGAGCAGATATTATATTTGGAGGAGTTGTCTGCTCTCCAGGGTTTAAGCCATAGTGGCCTTCTGGCGGCCATAGAAAGAGCCATAGACTTGGCTGCTACCTTCACCTGATAAAGGGAGGCTTCAGATAGATAATCTGCCGATAAAGAAATTGAACTCACGAAAGGCAAAAGACTGTCCCTGGAGACACCAGAGTCAATGTCCTTCTCTAGTTTGGAGAGGTCTGCTCAATTTATTTGCTACCTCACTGGAAGCAATCCCAACAGAAGCCTGGGCAGAGGCAGCAGAGTAAACTTTCCTGAGTGTGCACTCAGTGCGTCTATCCATGGGGTCTTGTAAATATAAACCGTCTTCAGCCAGTACAACGTACATCGAGATAATTTAGCCACGGCCATATCTACTTTGGGCGGGGGGCCCCAGCGATCCTGTTGAACCTCCGTAATAGGAAAAAGGGTCCTAAATCTCCTGGATAGAAAAAAAGGTTTTTCTGGATTTTTCCATTCTGAAATCATTGCTCTGTCAAGAGTAGCATCCACTTGGAAAGCCCTTGGCCCTCTATTGGTGGAGCATGAGGCTTCCCCTGGGTCAACATCACAATCGCCTGACCGGATGGACTTAAGCAGTTTCTGCATTTCTTCCAAAGGAAAAGGGGCCTGCCAAACCCCTCAGGATCTTCATCAGAAGTATGCGTCTCGTCCAAGATGTGAAAATCCTCTTCACAGGAACCAGCAGAGTGAGACTGCCGCTCAATGCGTGGTCTTTTGGAAACCTGGGAGATAGAATCCTTGATCTCCCTCATAGTGTCTTCAATTTATTCCGTAACCCAGGTAATGACATCCCGTAAGGAAGGCTCATCAGCAGGACAACCCCGACACTGGCAGTAGAGGATATACTCGTACCCATCTGGAAGGGGAGTATCACAATCCTTGCAAGCAAGGTGTCTATGCTTGGTGAAACTTTTTCTTCTGGGTACGTTATCACCGTTAGAGGGAGAGGAAGACATCTAAGGAAAACAAAAAATGAAAAAATAAAGGTCGAATTTTTTGCTTAGAGCGAAAAAAAACTACCGTGCAGCTTAAGAGAAAAAAATAAAATCGGGGAAATCCAAACACAACCCGAAATAATGGTAGAGATACCAATTGTGGAGACTTCTCTAGTGATAGACAAGTCATAGAATGATTCTATCCTCCCAATAAATAGGAGGAGGAACTAGGGTTGTGGGGCCAAGGAGGGGGTACAAGATTCCAAAAGGAATGTACCTAATAAAAAAGATGGTACCACCCCCCAAAGGGGCGCTAGTCCCTAGAAACACTCAAATACCGAAAAATCCACTTTTGGATTTTAAAACCAGCATTTTTCCCGCTCTCCCCACGAAACCGAAACCAGAAGTGACGCAGGGATTAGCAGGGAATAGACGCCGGCCGGAAACTGAGACGGGGGTAGAAAAGTTCCGCTCGAAGACATTGCTTCAGGTCCGGTGAGGAGAGACTGGAGAGAGGAAAAACAAAGGTAAGGAAGGCACAACAGCGTGATAATTCAACAAATATTCCAGTCCCCAGATAAAGAAACTATGAAATATTCCCACAGAGAGAAGATGAGAAGAAAAAAAGAAAGAAGAAAGTAGAAAAAAAGGAGCCACCTAAATGTAAGTAACTTAAACACCTAGGGAGGTAAAGAAACCTCCCTCCACCTGTCCCACCACACAGGACAGAAAAAAACACGAGGGGGGAAGGTTTTCTTTACCTCTTATAGGGGAATTAATTATGTAAATTAAAAGTTCCACTTGTCAAGAAATACCCCATATTGTGCTGCTGTTGGACGTAAGGGGAATAGTATTTTACCCCTCTATAAAGCTGAGGTGCAACCACATTTTGAGTATGTCATCCAGTTTGGGGCAAAAGTAAGAGACCGCAGAGAACTGGGGAGAGTTCAGACAAGGTAATCAAACTAATATGCGGTATGGAAGATTGCACACTTAAAGATAAAGTAGTATAGAAGAGAAGGCTGATATCTTTATATAAAATATGTAAATGGTCCTGATAAAACTTGTGATAAATCATTTGTTCCAAGATTTCAGAACATGGGGATGCTGTTTACAGTGAGAAGTGTTTGGAAACATTAATTTACTGTCCAAATTGTGGCCAAAAGTATGGTGAGTTTTTTTTTTAAAAAAAGGGCTAGATACCTACCTTGTAAAGGAGAATACACAGGGCTACTGGTATTAATGTAACATGCTGATCCAGAGATCTGTCCAATTGCCAGCAGAGTTCAAGAAGGATTTTTTTTTCCACTTTCTGGCAAATTGAGTCTGTGGCATTCATTATCAGTGGCGCAGAGTGATTTTGTATTTATCTGGATAAACTTGGGTTTCTAAGTATTAAACAAACCAGAATTGTTTTAGATTTCAGATTCTTCAGAGTTCTGCTTTGATGATAGCTTCACACACTCTTGACATCCTCTCTATCACCTTCATGAGGTAGTCACCTGGAATGGTTTTCAGTTCATAAGAATCCAATGTCAAGGGCTAATTTGCTGAATTTCTTGCATTCTCACATTATTTTCATAATGTGTTGGAGACCATCAGTTGTGTAGAAGGTAGGATTGCTACACATTTTCATACAGTGTCTAGAAACTACTGCACTACTGTTCTAATCCACATTATGGCAAGAACCACTCAAATAAGTAAAGAGAACAACAGTCCATATTACTTAAAGACATGAAGGTCAGCCATTGTGGAAAATTTCAAGAACTTTAAAGACATCCTAAGGTGCAGTCATGAGAACCATCCAACACTATGATGAAACTGGCTCTCATGAGCACTGCCCCAAAAAAGGTAGACCAAAATTTACATTTGTTGCAAAGTTTAAGTTTATGATAGTAACTAGCCTTGTAAACCCCAAATTAACTGCACCTCAGATTAGAGCCCACATAAATACTTCACAGAAAATACCTCAATATATCTCAACGTCAACTGTTCAGAGGAGACAGTGAGAATCAGGCCTTTATGGTCTGCAAACCTGTTACTGAAGAATAATAATAAGAAAAGTGCTTGGGCCAAGAAACACAAAGAATGGCCATTAGACCAGAGGAGATCTGTAATTTTGAGGTGTTTTTGCTCAAACCACCATGTTTGTAAGAAGCAGAACAAGTGAATGGATAGATTCTACAAGTGTGGTTCCCACCATGAAGTATAGAGGAGGTGTGATGGAGGTTGTGGGCTTTGATGGTGACACTGCTGGTGATTTATTCAAAATTCAAGGTACACGACTAGCATGGCTACCACAGCATTCTTCAGCAAAATGTCCATGATCAGAGTTATCTTGAATCACAAGCACAGTCAGTGAGTGTCTGCTGTGTAACACTAGTTGGAACCCCACTGACCAAAAGTCTAAGCCATGTCCTGGTGCAATGTTTGCCAAACCAGGGTTCTATGAGAGCCTGAGAAGGGTTCAACATTAAGAACTATGATTCCAGGTTGGCAAAGATGACTAACATAAAGCCTTTTGATCTTTGTCATATTTAATATCCTGACGCTGAGTGGTGTCAGGACCTGTGTGCAGACAGACGCCCTAAAGTGAAAAGTTACAAGGAGCAAGGAGAGGTAATTTAGAGCCGAGTAGTAGCTGGTTCTAAAAGAATGTTTTCTGTTAAAAAATTGGGCTCATTTTGTGTAAGGTATTTTCCTGATCCATGAGGGTCCCTGGTAATGTGGTGGGCTAGACTGACCTTTAATGTTTTTAAGCAACTGATCATTCATATTACACCAATATCTCACAGTAGCGACTGAATTTAGCTGATGTATCAAGTGTCTCAAGTTAAGAATGAGCAAAGCAGTTTGAAACAATCTGGGTTTGTTACAAATTTTCCAAAATTTCAGGTTTGGCTGAACCCAAAATTTTTGGTGTTTTCCACCAATGTATCACTATTATACTCTGGGATCTCAACAGGCTGAAGAATATAATAAGCAGAAGTCCAGGGGAAGTGTGTAAACATAACAAATATTCATACCTATCCGGGGGTTCCTTTTCAAAGTCTGGTGTGGGTCCCTATCCTTTTTGGGCCTCTTTAGGTTTCCTGAATGAAGTTAGCGGCCCAATCACAGGCCTCAAGCATCACTTGGGGTGCACCAATAATATCTTGCTTTGACACTGGCACATTCAGGAGTCTGGAAGAAGCCCGAAGAGGATGGAGACCTGTACCTTTTTCCATGACAGAAACCTGGAGATGTGAATATGACTATGTTTATGCACCTCCCCTGGATCTCCGATAACTAAATTTCTTCAGGCACCAGAGTATAATAATAGCACTAATGTTTTGTAATGAACAAGTTTTGTCCTAAACAAAACTGCTTGGTGGGACATTTGGAAGACGAATCTTGCGAGGTTCACCCAACACTCGTCACAAGCTGCTGATTTTGGAAGTCTATTGTTATGACCCGGTCTTTGCAATCTCAGCCTGATAGGTTCAGGCGCGGAAGTGTCTAAACGGCATTCTGCGCATGAATCGTGTGATGCACGGCAGGGGGATGTTCACACTGAGCGTGCGGTCTCTCCAGTAGCACTCACGTGTGGATCGCGCGATGAAGTGCATCGCTGGTCAGTGCTCTAGTGTTTCTTTGCCTCTGAAGGGGTTAAGTCTCTCTGCAGTGCTGAGGACTCATTACAGGTTTTGGGCGGCTCAGATGTCTGCTGTCCAGTTACCTCTCTGACTACTCCGGCTCCTGGCTATGTTACTCCGCTTTGCATTCTGTCAGTTGTCAGTCTTAATCTTCAGTTGCCTGTGTTCCTGAACCTGAAGTGATCTGTCTACCTGAAATTCCTGATATTGCCTGAATCTGAGTCCTGGTCCATTCCTTTTGTCTTGCTGCCTCTTCATCCTACTTGGACATTTGTTAAGTATTTGAGCACCCTGTTCCAAGCACCCTTGTCCAGGGTGCAGTGAGCCCTAATCTTTTTACTGCCTGGAAGTTTGGACTTTTGTAGGGTTTTTTATGTTATGATAAGTTCTGTTTATCCTATCCCTTTGCACAGGGTCAGTATTGCTGTGTTTCAAGTTTATTTTCTGCTCTATACTTTGTTTCCTCATATTCACCATTAGTCCAGTTGGACACCGGGGCGGGGCTTTCTCTGTATCAAACCTCTCCTTTGAAAATGTGAAACTAGTCAGGTTTTCTGTTTCTCTAGTCGGTGACTTATTTCTCCGGCTGTGTTCGTGCCCTCTCAGGTTAGTTAGTCGGGCCCACAGCTACTTCTAGTGTGCAAGGTAGGGATTAGGAGTATCACACACGAGTATTCCATATTGCTCATTACTAAGTGTTTTGTGTTATATATTTGACTGAGAAATGATCAGTCAGGGGCGAGTCCCTGGTCAGAGATCCCCAGATCATAACATCTATAGTCTACAAAAATGCCAGTGCATGCCCTCATCATCTCCCATCTAGACTACTGCAACTTCCTTCTCTGCACCCTTCGATCTAACACAGTTTCTCCCCTCTAATCCACCCTCAACTCTGAAGTCTAGTTAATTCACCTCATCTGCCACTCTCTAATCCCTTCATATGCTATCCATTACCTAGCAAATACAGTCTAAAATTTTAAAGCCAACATACTAGTCCACAGCCTCTCACCTCCATGCTTCTCTGACCCAATACCCTAATACCTCCACACATAATATCCAGTCCTCACAAGACCTTCTTATTCACTCTTCTCCTATCTACTCTTCTTGTATAAGTGTCACATGTCAGTTATTAATGTATATGGTTATCCTGAAACCTGAAGTTGATACGTCATACCTTATCCAGGTAGATGATGAGGGTTCCCTTATCAGCCGCATCCTTATTAATCTCATACTTGGAGATATATTTGTCCACTCCTTTCATTAGCTGTGTGTAAGAAGAACATGAATTATATCTCATCTATAAAGACAATATAATGTCATGTAAGATATATAGTAACCAATGAATTTCACCTTATTGAGACTTTCACCATCAGGGACAAATCCAGTCATCATAGAGATGTCCAAGATAGACATGCCCGCATCATTGTCTTTAAGATGTCTACAGAAAAATATATAATGGGACATTGATAGCAGATGAGAACAATTTAGGAGATGACTTGCACATTTTTCTTACCATTACAATTCTGAACAAGGGCATCAAAACACAGGACCCCAGCTGATCAGCTGTTTGAAGAGACAGCTGTTTACATTGCATGCTTTATGTTTTATAGCTCGCGTGCAATGTAATTACAGCCTCATCCTATAGAAGTAAGCAGGAGATAATTATATTGCACGGTCACCATAATACATATGGCATGCAATGTAAATAGTGAAGGGGTCATGGTTAGAGATGAGTGAACCTCTAAAGAATTATTTCGGGTTCGGACGATTCAGCTCAGAGATTTGTTTTGGGTCAAACAAGTTTGGATAGAAACGGAAGTAAAATTATTATAGTCTGGAGTCTCTTCAGAACCTAGAGTATAATAGGGGGAGGCTCAACAGAGGTAAAAAAAAAAAAATAACAGTTATACTCACCTTCCTTCACCTCTTCTGGGCCTCCTCGTGGTGAAGCCTCTTCCTGGCTCATGGGTGACATCATGCAGGGTCACATGGGGTGCACTGATTGCCATGACGCCATCAAAGGCGGTGACCCTGGAAGCGTGGTGTCACCCAAGAGCATGGAAGAGGACCTGGAGAGAGCTGTGGATTCAGCAGGGAGGACCAGAAGAGGTGAGGGAAGGTAAGTATAACTGTTATTTTTTTACACCTCCGCTGGGTCTCCACCTATTATACTGTGGGGTCTGAAGAGTCTGCGTATCCACTGTATTCTTGATAATGGTGGTTGTGGGTACTATAGCTGTATCCCTTTCAAGTATATGGGAAACTGCGCTAGAACCCATAACTGCCACTGCCACTGACAAGAATACACTGTAGATGTATGGAATCTATGGTGGACTAAGAATCCACTGTACCAACTGTACCGCGCTCTTAGGAAATAACCCCCGGTCACAGATGATGATAGAAGGAATTCACATTTATTAGGGTGATAAGCACAACACGTTTTGGAGCACCAAGCTCCTTTATCAAGTGCATAAAAACTGTTAAAATAATTAAATACAAGATACAATGTATAGTCTCTTTCAATTAAAACATATCATGCTCCATAAAAAGACATCATAGTATTAGCATAATAAAAGATCTCCAGATCATGAATAAAAATAAAATCATAGTATAATATAAAATTGCTGATCCAACATTATTTACATACTGCAGTTGTTAAATTCCAACCGAACCAGAAAGTATTACATCCAATAGAAAGAAGTTAGGTCATAAAGTGTATAGAAATAGATAGAGATGCACTATATACAGTATATATACAGTATCTATTAGTCGTCTATTGTCATTAACTTTCTACAGCCCTTAACAATATAAAGATAAAATAGTCTTTTCACTCTAAACATTAATGGCTTAGGAGGGAAAAAACAGATTGTAAATCCCTCAATAGACAGAAATTCAATCATAAAGTGTATAGAGATAGGTAGGGATGAGCTTTATGTATCTATCTGTGATCTGTCATCAATAGCATTCTACAGATCTCTGTAATTATATAGGGATAAAACCTTTTCTCTTTAAACTTAAAAGGACTAGATAACTATCCCAACAGGAAGTGACATAAATTAAACACTCTGATGTGATGTTCCAAGTAAAGGTTTTTGTGAGAGTAGCGCTGACAGGCGCTCACTCTTATAGCTCAGAAGTTGTTGAACATAACAGAGAAAGGGGATTTTCCATGTTACGATGACTAGCGCATGCGCAGTAGAGATTACATGACGCTGCACATGTTGTAAGTTCCCGGTAGTGAGGATTCCCAGCCCAGAGCGGACAAGTTAGTATAAACTAATCATGACTGTGTATCAGGGGAAATGTTAAATAAATTAAATTATTGTGTAGTGAGAGGAGCTGAGCTCATAAAATAGAGTAAGCTTAATGGATGGCTCATAATATTAAAGAAAAGGAAATGAAAGAGAAGATAAATGAATTCTGAAATATTATTAATTGAAAACTATAAATCCCTATTAGGTTGAAGCTACTAGGGGGAGAAATGGGATTAAAAGAAGATTATGATATTGGGATGTTTCTTGGTAATGTAAGGAAAAAAAAGGAGATGGGATAGAAATGTGCTGATAAAGATGTACTGATTGTTAGAATGCTGGGATTGATGGATAGAAAGAAAGAAAGAAAGAAAGAAAGAAAGAAAGAAAGAAAGAAAGAAAGAAAGAAAGAAAGAAAGAAAGAAAGAAAGAAAGAAAGAAAGAAAGAAGGGAAAATGGAAAAAAAAAAATTTATTTGATAGAATACGTATTTGACGAGTGTTGGTTGACACCACAAATCAATGTCTGTTAGTGTCTTCCAGAACTTCATTGAGGCCTGTTGGAAAAAGTGTATCCATTTTGTATATCCAATAAGACTCACATTTATTGAGGGCACTAAATCCATCAAATTTACTGTCATGGTATTGAAAAGCATGTCTGGATACACTATGTTTCATATACTCATTAACTACATTAGAGCGGTGCTGATTGAGTCGTTCGCGCAAAGCCATAGTTGTTCTGCCTATATATTGTATACCACAGGGGCATTCTAACAGATAGATCACATGTGTGGAAGAGCAGTTGAGGAATGACTTTATTTCGAAAATTTCTCCTGTGGAGTAGCTGGTGAATTTACTGATCTTGTGTCCAATGGACTGAGAACATTTACATTTAGGATGACCACATTTAAAGCTTCCTTTTATTCTGTCTTTACTTGAGGGTATATGATGGCTTGTAATCTGTCTTTCTGAGCAAGAATACACTGTAGGGATGGGATAGGGGACTCCGGACATAACTTACACCACTGGTTCTGAGTGCACAAATTAAATTAAAGGGATTCTGTCAGCGGGGAAATGGTGATGCAACCAAGTGGCTGTACTGTGGGGCAGGCAAACATATGCAGTAAAGTTCCCACATAACCGGCCAGTAAGTTCTCCTCCAGTCTCAAAGGACAGAAAACAAGAGGATGTCATTTCACTGTTGACACACATGATAGATCGAAGCAATTAAACTTTGCTCAGCTGACATTCATACACAGGTTACCCCTGACCAGAGTAATTGACTGCAGTGGTCCTGTGACCCAACGGAGGCCAAAAATGCCGGGGAACACACTGCCTCCATTAGACCATAGGTATATTTAATAGGTGACTACAGTGGGGAAAAAAAGTATTTAGCCACCAATTGTGCAAGATGAGGCCGGCCTGTAATTGACATCATAGGTAGACCTCAACTATGAGAGACAAAATGAGAAAACAAATCCAGAAAATCCCATTGTCTGATTTTTAAAGAATTTATTTGCAAATTATGGTGGAAAATAAGTATTTGGTCAATAACAAAAGTTCATCTCAATACTTTGTTATATATCCTTTGTTGGCAATGACAGAGGTCAAACGTTTTCTGTAAGTCTTCACAAGGTTGGCACACACTGTTGCTGGTATGTTGGCCCATTCCTCCATGCAGATCTCCTCTAGAGCAGGGATGTTTTGGGGCTGTCACTGGGCAACACGGACTTTCAACTCCCTCCAAAGGTTTTCTATGGGTTTGAGATCTGGAGACTGGCTAGGCCATTCAAGGACCTTGAAATGCTTCTTACGAAGCCACTCCTTCGTTACCCTGGTGATGTGCTTGGGATCATTGTCATGCTGAAAGACCCAGCCACATTTCATCTTCAAAGCCCTTGCTGATGGAAGGAGGTTTGCACTCAAAATCTCACAATACATGGCCCCATTCATTCTTTCATGTACACGAATGCGTGGAGCCCCTGATGGAGGGAGATTATCAGTGGTCTTGTATGTCTTCCATTTTCTAATTATTGCTCCCACAGTTGTTTTCTTCACACCAAGCTGCTTGCCTATTGCAGATTCAGTCTTCCCAGCCTGGTGCAGGTCTACAATTTTGTTTCTGGTGTCCTTTCATAGCTCTTTGGTCTTCACCATAGTGGAGTTTGGAGTGTGACTGTTTGAGGTTGTGGACAGGTGTCTTTTATATTGATAACAATGTCAAACAGGAGCCATTACTACAGGTAATGAGTGGAGGACAGAGGAGCCTCTTAAAGAAGAAGTTACAGGTCTGTGAGAGCCAGAAATCTTGCTTGTTTGTAGGTGAACAAATACTTATTTTCCACCATAATTTGCAAATAAATTCTTAAAAAATCAGACAATGTGATTTTCGAGATATGTTTTCTCATTTTGTCTCTCATAGTTGAGGTCTACCTATGATGACAATTACAGGCCGGCCTCATCTTTTTAAGTGGGAGAACTTGCACAATTTGTGGCTGACTAAATACTTTTTTCCCCTATATATATATATATATATATATATATATATATATATACACACACACACACACGTGGACAAAATTGTTGGTATCTCTCGTTTAATGAAAGAATAGTAACACATATTATTCAGAAATTTAAGATCCATGGGACTGTATCCAACCTCCCTGGATGTGGCCGCAGGAGGAAAATTGATGACAAATTAAAGAGAAGAATAATACGAATGATAACAAAAGATCCCAGAAAAACTTCTAAAGAGAATAAAGGTGAACTTCAAACTCAAGGAATATCAGTGTCAGATCCCAACATCTGTCGTTGTTTGAGCCAAAGTGGACTTCATGGGAGACAACCAAGGAGGACACCATTGTTGAAAACAAATCATAAAAAAGTCAGACTGGAATTGGCCAAACTACATGTTGACAAGCCACAAAGCTTCTGGGAGAATGTCCTATGGACAGAAGAGACAAAATTCAAAATTTTTGGCAAGGCACATCAGCTCTATGTTCACAGACGGAAAAATGAAGCATATCTTGAAAAGAACACTGTCCCTACTGTGAAACATGGAGGAGGCTCTGTTATGTTCTGGGGCTGCTTTGCTGCATCTGGCACAGGGTGTCTTGAATCTGTGCAGGGTACAATGAAATCTCAAGACTTTCAAGGGATTCTAGAGAGAAATGTGCTGCCCAGTTTCAGAAAGCTTGGTCTCAGTCGCAGGTCATGGGTCTTGCAAGAGGATAATGACCCAAAACACATAGCTAAAAACACCCAAGAATGGCTAAGAAGAAAACATTGGACTATTCTGAAGTGGCCTTCTATGAGCCCTGACTGAAATCCTATTGAGCATCTTTGGATGGAGCTGAAACATGCCGTCTGGAAAAGGCACCCTTCAAACCCGAGACAACTGGAGCAGTTTGCTCATGAGGAGTGGCCAAAATACCTGTTGAGAGGTGCAGAAGTCTCATTGACAGTTACAGGAATCGTTTGATTGCAGCGATTGCCTCAAAAGGTTGTGCGACAAAATATTAAGTTAAGGGAACCATCATTTCTGTCCAGGCCTGTTTCATGAGTTTTCTTTTTTAAAAAATTCTGTTGAAGCCTGGTTGGAAAGCAATGTCTGACTTTCATTTGTTCATTTTCATAGAATTTTTATATATTATTACTTTTGTCAGATTCAAGTTATTTCTGTGACCACTGTGGGTTTTTCTTTCATTAAACGAGGGGGACCAAAAATTTTGTCCACGTGTTTGTGTGTGTCTATATATATATATATATAGACACAGTATATATATAGAATTTTACACCTTTTTGATATTAGACTTTTTTTTTTCTAAAGATTATGACAACCCATTTATGTAAACATCTCTCTTTAATGTTAATTTCCATTTTTACTTAATTTCATCTAATTGTAGCTTTCTTTTGATATCTGGAAGTCAGCTGAATGTATCATGGTTCAAATTTTATTGGAAATTTCTCCTTACTTTGCACAAATCTTGAGCGATAGAGTTAAAGGAGTATCTTCTTGAGCGTTAGCTGCAAAATGCAAAAAGAAAAAAAAAAGTTAAAGTGAAAGTTCTTGCTAAGACTGGGCCTTAACTCATAAAACTCATAAGCCATAGAAGATTTCCCTTGGACTTTTAAATTGTGGTGGAAATCTTAAGATGTGTGTCATGAGTAAGGGACCAGTTTATTCCCAAAACACGTAGCCTTCTCCGATGTAACTTTTCACCATATGATATGACAACTTTTTAACTTTTTATGGAGCAAATAAAAGTTATATTTTATAAGATTTTTTGAAAATAATTTTTTTCAAGTAAAATTGCTGGATCCCACGAATCAGTTTTTTCTCATAGAAGACTTCTACTACCTAAGAGATGACATTCATAATATCCATAATAACACTGTAACAAACCTGTCATAACAAACTGCTGCATTTTCTATTCTTGGTTAAGATGAAATTTAGAAGTAAGGTCAGTGATGTACCTCGAATCAAGGTAGGGGGCCCGGGGGCTGTATACTTTCTCCTTATTCCAACCCACAAATTATCTCTCCCTCAGAATAATTTGTAGCAAACATGTGAACTGCAAAGCACGGAAAACTGTCCAACCCGACAAGAAGTAGAAATGACTGAATGGGGAAAAGCATAATGCTCTCCTTCCTCCTCTGTTGCCGCAGCCTTGAAGACTCCTCCACAGACTTTAGGAGTCTGGTAAGTGAAGCTGCAGGTTTAATTTATATTCATTTATGTGCTGAGGCGAAAGGAGCTGTAAATGATATGTGTAAGCGTAGAGATGAGTGAATGGGTTTGGATCATATTGGATTCAACATGAATTTTCCAAAAGTTTTAGGCTCGACCTTAACTTGAAAGTTTTGGGATTAATCACACAATTATACTTTGGGGTCTCTTCTTCTCATGGCATTTGTGAGTCCTCCGGTGTCCTCTTCTAGCAAGATGGAAATATATGGCTTATTCTCCCAACCACCAGGTTTGGAGTTAATGAAACAACCAAAAGCAGCTCTTATACGCCAGTCCCATAATTCCCAGGGTGGTGGAGGAAGGGCTATTCCCATATGTGGATATTCTTTATACATCTGGATAGATTTTATGGGGGATTCTTTATAAATTTTTATTGTTGAGATTTAGGCTTGACTAAATGCTCTGTGTAAGAGAATGGATATCTTTATAGATAATTTATTGGCTTAAAACCTGTGAGGAGAGGAAATTCTTTATAGTGTATTTGAGTGTTGGGCTCTTCTTCATAGATCAGATGTGTGGGGTCCCCGGAGAATTGCTATAAATGCTATGTGTGGGGGAGAGGGATTCTTCAGAGATCCTAAAGTGTCCTCTGGTCTACAAAAGAGAGAATAACAGGAAAGGCGGCCTATGGTTTCCTATTCTGCCATAGATTTCAACTGTATACCCATCCTGAAAGTTCTCTGCAGGGGATCTAGGTCACCTGACCAAATGCTTAGGGCCCAGATCCACAAGAGGCCCATTCAAAAAGCTTTCTATAGTGCCCAGTCTTTTCTAGTTACACTCCCAAGCAAGACGCAGTTATATTTTCACTATACACTTACCTTCTTTTTCTTTCTGAACTGTCACTGAAAGATTAAAGTTTTTGCATTCCTTTTCTTTCTCTGTCTCAAGAGCATAGTAAACCGACATAACCTGAAGAGCCATAAGAGTAAAAAAAGAGGTTTCGAAAATTAAGAATGAACCAGCAGCTTTACCGCATCTTCCTGGGTTAGATGTTTGACTTGTTGATGGATAATAAATCCCACAGTGAAGTCTGGTTTAGGGGTTTGCCTTTTATTTTTCTACTGTAAATTGAGCCAGTGGTGTTTATTCCATAGACTTGGGCCAGACCACAGTCATTGGGCATGTGAAGTAAGGGAAATTGGAGAAGAACTACCAAACCCACCCTGATGACTTCCAACCATGAGACCAATCTCTTGGGGAGTTGTACTTCTGCCCTTGCTTATGTCATTTGACCTGTCTCAAACCATTCACTTTTCAGATTCAGGCCAACTCTACTCAGTTTCCACTTCTTTATGTAATAAAATATAAGGCATTTGGCGTGTCTTTTTATGCTAGTGTTACCATTCTATTCATAAATGAAAGGGCCATTACCATTCTATTTCATAAATGAAAGGGCCCACGACTATAACTCTTTAATCCCAGAGTTTTTGTGTCAAATAGTTAAGAAAGGATCAGTAGAGGTCCCAGAACTGGCAAGTGTTTCACTTTCCTATGAGCTGGCCACTATAGACATTACATTTGGTATTATGAGGTTTACTGTGCTGAAAGTAACAGAAATGATTGCTCGAGAACGATGCGGGCTAGAGAATAAATTCCAACAGTGCAAGAATGAATGGAGTAGCAATTATTGAAGGATACAACTAGGTAGAGGTGGTCAAGGTTTACAAGGCTGAGCATAGTATTGAAGGATGGAACTTACATCCAAAAACACATTTCATGGTAACCAGTGCATAACGTTACCCGACTACAAATATGAACTTACCGTCAATGTACCTTGTCCTTTGCCCTTGGCGTTCACAACAAACATTTTACTCAATTCGCTCTATAATATAGAGTTGTAGAGTTAAATGTATATTATTATACCTAGAAGATAATGCTTTAACATAATAAACATTACCTGAAGCCTATATATAGTGGTAGCCCCCTCCAATGTACATGGAGTTTTACATGCCCCAACCCACCTTCAAAAGAGGAATATATCAAAGGTCATTTAACCTAGGGAGTATGTGGGATCTATTACATGGCCAACTGAAGACCTTTGCAATCCATACTGTATAGGCATATGTAGAACAAACTAGATGGAAAACATCTATTTCTGTAATTGACCAATTCATAAGTATTTTGCATATTGTTTTTTATTGTTCCATTAGGAACACTGCAAATATTTTCCTGTGTATCTACAACTTCCAACATTACTGTGTATATTCAACCTGCATTTATGCCTTTAAAACCTATGGGACTGAGACTTGAGTAGATGGCACAAACTATGACTTAGGAGCCTCTGCTGAAGAAAGTAGGAAGGAGCAGTCTTTTCCTCTCTGAGCCAGGAGGAGAAAGCGAGTTAGCAATCCCAAGTTAAGCTCCTAAGCCAGCTCAAAGACAGTCACCATGTTGTTCTGATGTCAGATGGGAATTATACCGACTCATGTTTGTGGATAATATGTGCACCGCGTGGCTAACATTATACTGACACCATAGCTACAACCCTTCTTGTTGGCCTCAGGTCAGACAGGGCACCCTGCAGCAATGGCTTTGCAGACATTCGTGGATATAGAACACTCAGATAAAAAGGAGAATGACCCCAGCAAGAGGAAATACAGGGTGCCATCTGAGAAGTACCATGTTAACACATGGCAGTAACCTTGAAGAAAGCTCCTAACATCTGTACCTCCAGTATCTGGAGGAGGCTGTAGTGACTGTAGTGTTTTGCCCAGTGCAACTCTGTCTCCTAAGTCTCATTCCTGCACCTACTATGACTCCAACCATTGTCAGGCTCAGGGAGGCTTTACTACTAGGATGTACCCTGGGGGAAACTACTAACAACATCAGACACTCTGCAGGTCCCTTCAGTACTGCATCAGCCTTGGAAGAGAGAGAGAGAGGATCGGGTAGAGATTTTTGCCACCGTGACCACTGTGACTACTATACCCAACTCTTCCTCCCTATGGGCTGCTGCATTTTTGCCATAAAGAATTTGTGACAAATAAGTCTATATAGTGTACAATGCTGTGTCTCTTCAATGAGAAACAGTACCACACCCCCAACCTCACTAGCTGTATCTAGGCATCTCATCCAGCCATCCAGTGCCAGGTTTTGTTTCTCGGCTGATAAATTCTTGCCTAATTTTGCCCCAAAACCTTGTACATTTGCATATTATTAAATAACCCCAACATTTCCAAATAAAACATCAGTTAATCTGCAGGATACTGATAAATCTGAAATGTTATTATCTCATATTGTCAGACTCACACATATTACAATAGGATATGTGTAGGGCATCACTATCTTCAAATTGAATCCAAAGCTTCCTCTTTATTCATGTTAGCAGAATAAGCTGTTGAACATTACCATACTCACCTCAGCAGAACGTGCCAACAAAGCGTTGTCCATATTGATACGGTAACTTGTGCTATCCTTCCTTCCTGGAAGTTTTATGGACACATCCAGCTCTATTTGATCTGGAGAAGGAATGTCTATCTGATATTCAGCCAAAGCTTGGAACATCACAATTATAGCCTACAGAAGACAAGAATGGCTATGATAGAGACAAAGAAGACAAGAAATAATACATAATATTATAAAGGGGCTTTCCCATGAACATACAATGGCTTGCCAAAGTATTCATACCCCTTGAACTTTTTCACATTTTGTCACCTTACAACCACAAACTTAAAATGTATTTTATTGAGATTTTCAGTGATAACCAACACAAAGTAGCAGGTAATTACGAAGTGGAAGGAAAATGATACATGGTTCTCAAAATTTGAATCAATAAAAATCTGTAAAGTGTGACGTGCAAAAGTCTTCAGCCCCCCTATATCAATATTTTGTAGCGCCACCTTTCACTGCAATTACAGCTGCAAGTCTTTTGGGGTCTGTCTCTACCAGCTTTGCACATCTACAGACTGAGATTTTTGCCCATTCTTCTTTGCAAAATAGTTCAAGTTCAGTCAGATTGGATGGAGCGTCTGTGAATAGCAATTTTCATGTCTTGCCACAGATGCTCAATGGGATTTAGGTCTGGACTGTGACTGGGCCATTCTAACACATGAATATTCTCTGATCTAAACCATTCCACTGTAGCTCTAGCTGTAGGTTTAGGGTCATTGTCTTGCTGGAAGGTCAATCTTCTTCCCAGTTTCAAGTCTTTTGCAGCCTCCAACAGGTTTTCTTCCAGGATTGCCCTGTATTTAGCTCCATCCATCTTTCCATCACCTCTGAGCAGCTTCCCTCTCCCCCCAGCATGATGCTGCCCCCGCCATGTATCACAGTGGGGATGGTGTGTTCAGGGGGATGAGCAGGGTTACTTTTCTGTCACACATAGTGCTTTGCATTTAGGCCAAAAAGTTCAACTTTGTCTCATCTGACCAGAGCACCTTCTTCCACATGTTTGTTCTGTCCCCTATAAGGCTTGTGGCAAACTGCAAATGGCACTTATGTATTTCTTTCAACAATGGTTTTCTTTTTGCCACTCTTCTATAAAGGCCAGATTTATGGAGTACACAACTTATAGTTGTCCTGTGGACAGATTCTCCAACCTGAGTTCTCCTTACTCTATCTGTTAGTTTAGGTGGATGGTCATGTCTTGGAAGGTTTATAGTTGTAGAATATTTAAACTTCTCCACACCTTTATCTCTGACCTGTCTGGTGAGTTCCTTGGTCTTCATGATGCTGTTTGTTCACTAGTGTTCTCTAACAAACCACTGAGGCCTTCACAGAACAGGTGTATTTATACTGAGACTACATTACATACAGCTGGACTCTATTAACTCATTAAGTGACTTCTGAAGGCAATTGTGTACACTGAATTTTATTTAGGGGTATCAGAGTACAGGACGCTGAAGACTTTTGCACAGTACCCTGTTCAGATTTTTATTTGATTAAAATATGGAAAACCATGTAAGATTTTCGTTCCACTTCACAATTATCTGCTACTTTGTGTTGGTCTGTCACTTAAAATCTCAAGAATATACATTTAAGTTTGTGGTTGTAAGGTGACAAAATGTGAAAAAGTTCAAGGGGTATGAATACTTTGGCAAGCCACTGTAACCATATTTACATTTGTAGAAAATTAAAAGTTAAACATTATTGTAAATCTAAATAAATAAAAAATTGCAGAATTGCAAACATTTTCTCAAACCACCTTAGTGGTGACAATCTTTTTGTGTTGATCGGTTACCAATGGAGACGATCATGAACACAGGAATTTTCTATGTCAGAAACCCAGCCATGATGTCCTTATTGTGGTCAGGTTATCTTCTCATACATGTAGTGTCCTCCTGATAACCAGCCATGATGTCCTTATTGTGGTCAGGTTATCTTCTCATACATGTAGTGTCCTCCTGATAACAAGCCATGATATATATCCTTATTGTGGTCGGGTTATCCTCTCCTACATGTAGTGTCCTCCTGATAACCAGCCATGATGTCCTTATTGTGTCCGGGTTATCTTCTCATATATGTAGTGTCCTCCTGATAACCAGCCATGGTGTCCTTATTGTGGTCAGGTTATCTTCTCATACATGTAGTGTCCTCCTGATAACCAGCCATGATGTCCTTATTGTGGTCGGGTTATCTTCTCATACATGTAGTGTCCTCCTGATAACCAGCCATGATGTCCTTATTGTGGTCAGGTTATCTTCTCATACATGTAGTGTCCCCTCCTGATAACCAGCCATGATGTCCTTATTGTGGTCAGGTTACCTTCTCATACATGTAGTGTCCCTCCTGATAACCAGCCATGATGTCCTTATTGTGGTCAGGTTATCTTCTGATACATGTAGTGTCCTCCTGATAACCAGCCATGATGTCCTTATTGTGGTCGGGTTATCTTCTCAAACACCAAAAAGAATTAGTCAAGAAAAAACAAAAATCTCAAAAATATATAAAATATATATTTATTAATAAAAAATGTAATAAATAATACATTGAAAAAATATATACTTAATCTAATAATACAGGTGATACAGACAAACAAAGATAAGACATAACACAAGACACATGTGTCACATAAAGAGGCTCAACAGTAATACAAAATATAAAGTTGACAGTATATATATGTATAATGGCCCAGGATATACTGTGAATTGAATAGTACTACATACAAAAAGTTGCAAACCATATATAAATATCTAGATAGGGAATTAACCCAATCAATAATAATTTATGCCACATGGACAAAAAAGTATATATGGAAATGCAAAGTTTAAGACACTATCCATATACCGCTAGATATTGATATATACCTCCTGAGGAAGCTTTTTAGCGAAACGCGTTGAGGTGTGTTTCCATGCATACCTTTTGTGCTCATTGGGGCTCAACTCTGTTTTTGTAATGGCTACAGGTAATTATTATTACTCTATATTCATTCATTGATTTGTTTGACATGTCTTCCATTTACTGCTGTTTGTTTTTTATTATTCTATATATGGTATGTATCAATATCTAGCGGTATATGGATAGTGTCTAAAACTTTGCATTTCCATATATACTTTTTTGTCCATGTGGCATAAATTATTATCGATTGGGTAAATTCCCTATCTAGATATTTATATATGGTTTGCAACTTTTTGAATCTAGTACTATTCAATTCACAGTATATCCTGGGCCATTATACATATATATACTGTCATCTTTATATTTTGTATTACTGTTGAACCTCTTTATGTGACACATGTGTCTTGTGTTATGTCTTATCTTTGTTTGTCTGCATCACCTGTATTATTAGATTAAGTATATATTTTTTCATTGTATTATTTAATTACATTTTTTATTAATAAATATATATTTTATATATTTTTGAGATTTTTGTTTTTTCTTGACTAATTCTTTTTGGTGTTTGAATACTAGTTTTGTTGTCAAGTATATATGGAGGTTTTCTCGGGTTATCTTCTCATACATGTAGTGTCCCTGCCTGATAACCTGTCCACAGTAACGACATCATGGCTTGGTTTCTGACAAGTCCCAGACCGTAAAAAATCCCTGCATTCATGATTGTATCCATTAGTAACTGATCAAGATAAAAGTCTGTCACCACTACAATGGCTAGAGGAAATCTGCACATTTTTTAATTATTAATATTTAGAAAAATGTTTATCTTTTAATTTTCTAGAAATTTTGATATGGCTATGTTCATGGGAAGCCCCTTTAATAATTGAACAAAACAACAATGAATATTCCACAAATTATTGCTTACTTGAGTGGAACCATAAGCTATTTCTAAAAACCTATGCTCGGATATCCACCGCGCTACTGGTCCAGTTAGGTCATATTGCTTGAAGCGCAAGAGAGCCAGAAGAGCGTAAGATGTGGCCTCAATAGTGACCATATGGGAATCTGTCTCATTCCAATGAAGTTTGTCTTGTAAAGAAAGGAGAAAATCAGTTTAAAAAAAAAATGATGGTGAATATTGTATAAGTCACTTACATGATTCCTCAGAAGAAGGTACTGAATAGGTCCACCATAAAGAACTCTTACTACATCCATATGTGTGATGAATGAAGGTTGGAGAAATTGGTATTCTAGAATATATATATAGAAGCTATGTCAAAGTGAAAGTGACATTATTATACTCTGAGGAGACCCCAGAGTATAATAATAGGTGGAGGCCCAGGGTAGGTGTAAAAAAAAATCTTTATTTGTTTGATTTCGTTAAAAAACTGAACAATTTGGAATATTCGGTTCAAACTTGGTTTGCTACAAACTGATTTGCCCATCTCTAATAATAATAATAATAATAATAATAATAAATTTTATTTATATAGCGCCAACAGATTCCGCAGCACTGTACAATTTGTAGGGTTCAAGTACTAACAAAAAAGATACTTTACAAAAATAGTCAATTCACACACTGGGACTGAGGGCCCTGCTCGCAAGAGCTTACAATCTATGAGGTAGAGGGGGTGACACAAGAGCTTACAATCTATGAGGTAGAGGGGGTGACACAGAAGGTAGCAGGGGCGGCATCGGAGGTAGCATTGCTTGGTATGGTGAGCCAGGTGGACGGTAGATCACAGCTACACGTAAGGAGAGTGGGTGGAAAAGTCTGATAGCATGGACTTCAAATGAGGGGAATGTGAGTGAAGGAGCAGTGGGATGACCTGAAAAATAAACTGAGGTGACAGAAGTATCCCTACCCCTCTACCCTTTCTGCTCTCAGGCCTGGAAGTGTGAGAATTGTAGGTCACCATGAGACAGAGCAGCAGGGGAGGCCGTTTCAGACTGCTGGATCCAGGTTTCAGTAAGGGCAAGCATGTTGAGAGATTTACTGAGGAATAAGTCATTAATATATTCTAGTTTGTTACACACTGAGCGGGCGTTCCAGAGAGAACAATTAAAAGAAACAGGAGAAAAATAAGGAGAGGGGACTCGGCAAATATTGATGAGGTTTGTAGGATTCCTATGTGTGCAGGAAGAGAAAAATTAGGGAAAGAAGGAGGGCCAGGGTTTAGAGAGATGTCCCCAGCAGCTAGGAAGAGCAAAATGGACAGAGACAGAAGGTGGTTCAGTGATTTATGTGGATGTTTATGTTTGGTTTCACTGCTAAAAGAAGTATACTAGTTACTAGTAGCCCTGAGAGGTTGTACACTATGTTTTAAGCCATTTTAAGATGTGTTTCATACCAATCTTGTTTGACCAAAAATTAATCATGGACCCGAACCAGCCAAACATGAAACAAAACAAATACTGAGAGGTTCGCCCATTTCTAATAATAATCAATAACATTTGTTATTTTAACTTAAAGGGGTATTCCCATGAACATAATAATTTTTAAATTTGTAAATAATAAAAAGTTAAACATTTTTGAAACTATAAGTAATTAAATATTTTGCAGAGTTTTAAAGATTTTCTATATTATTATTATTATTATTATTATTATTATTATTATTAATTACATTTTATTTATATAGCGCCAACATATTCTGCAGCACTGTACAATTTGTAGGGTTCAAGTACAGACAAAAAAGATATATCACAAACAACTAGTCAATTCACAATGGGACTGACGGCCCTGCTCGCATGTGGTAGAGAGGTGGCATCGGAGGAAGCATTGCTTATACAATGGTCAGACAATTGAGTAATAGAGGTTACTGTCATTACACATATATAAAGCTGTATGAGCCGTCACCAGTCGTGTCCTTTAACATGCAGATGGTGCCTGGACATATAAAGTTAGTCTGATACGGCATCATATCCTGTGAGGTAATGCGGGAGCGTGAACAGGGGGTACGTTTTAGGGATTCTAACTACGGAAGGGTTTACATTAGGAGTTGTGATAGGCCTGTCTGAAAAGATATGTCTTTAGTTTGCGCTTGAAGCTGTAGAAATTGGGGGTTAATATGATAGTCCGGGATAGAGCATTCCAGAGAAGTGGTGCAACTCGGGGGAAGTCTTGTATACAAGTGTGGGAGGTTCTGATAATAGAGGATGTTAGTCTTAGGTCATTGAGTGAACGGAGAGTACGGGTTGGGCGATAGACAGAGATGAGGGAGGAAATGTAGGGAGGTGCAGCATTATGGAGAGCCTTGCGGAGGAGGGTGATAAATTTATATTGTATTCTGTATTGAATAGGCAGCCAATGTAGTGACCGGCACAGACCGGAGGCATCGCTGTAGCGTCTAGACTGATAGATGAGCCTGGCCACCGCATTCAGAATAGATTGTAGAGGGGAGAGTTTAGTAAGGGGAAGACCGATTAGTAAGGAGTTACAGTAGTCAAGGCGAGAGTGAATCAGGGCAACAATAAGTGTCTTTAGTGTATTTGTGGTGTGGAAAGGGCGGATTCTGGAGATGTTTTTGAGGTGGAGATGACATGAGCGTGCGAGTGATTGGATATGGGGGGGGTGAAGGAAAGGTCTGAGTCAAACAAAACTACGAGACAGCGGGCATATACTGCCTAGGAGTTATAGTAAGGCCGGAGACTGCAATGGAGATATCGGGGACAGATCTTTTAGATGGTGGAAACAGCAGTAGTTCAGTAATTCCTTGAGAGATTCAGTTTCAGATAGAGCGAGGACATGATATTTGTGACAGTCTGTTGTCTTGATCAGTTGCCAGTGGATACGACCATGACTGCAGGAACTTTATAAAGGTCAAAAAAATCAGCCATAATTTCCTTATTGAGGCCAGGATATTGTCTCATACATGTTGTGTCAATGCCTGATGACCTGTCCACAATAAAAAAAAATTCATGGCTGGGTTTTTGACAAGTCCCAGACCACAGAAAGTTTCTGCATTAGCAACCGATCAAGACAACAGATGTCACCACTAAGATGGTTAGAGAAAATCTTTAAAACTCTGCAGATTTTTTAACTACTTATATGTGCAACAAGGTCTAACTTTTAATTATCTACAAATGTAGATCTGGTCATGATCATGGGAATACCCCTTTAAGTCTGAAAATTCTAAACTAAAGTTTTTGGTATTACATATTTATGCCTTGAAAGGTCACAAACTGTCCAGACTATATAAAGTATTCAGTAAGGCTCGGTACCTTTGGATGAAGAAAGAAGCTTATCTGGATTGTTTATTTTCCCAGCCATAGCAAGAGCATAGGAGGTAATAGCGATGGTGTATGGTCTTCTAAGATTTAGGAACTGACCCAGCAGGAAGTTGGTTGCATTCTCAATGCTGATATTCAGGTTCTACAATAAATTATTAAAGACATATTCCTCATGAATACAGGCATGTACAGGATTGTGATTCCATCAAAGATATTTTCCGGGCTCAATATCATACAATAAAGGGGGCGTGTCCTTGTAGACTGAGCTCCGTCCTCTGCCCATACTAATAGGCGATCTACCAAACTAACTATGGGCAAGACCCACACAAAAAAGGACCACAGGATGTTCCCCAGCCTCCCAGGCACCCAAAATGCCCATTTCTAACGTCTTCCTGCCCCTGGGAGAACTCAGGCATTCTGCTGAAAGTGACAGCAGTTCTGAGGCGCCTGCCTCGTGGTCCCCACTATCCCACCAATGGGACCTCTATCCAACAGCACCACTCAGCAGGCTCTTGCTGCATCGGCCAGCCCACCACATCATATGCTATCTTACAAAGGTGACTAACTAGGGCATAAGCCTCCCCATTAAAAAAGTCTCTCTTTCAGTTCCCAGCACCCAAGGGATGCTTTGTAAGGCACTCATTGCCTTCTCCAGATACAGACCTATCATCTGAGAAGGACACCATCCACAGGACCTGGGGTATCCATCAGTTACCCCCGCCAAAACATGGACTTTTCCTACATCACGCACCTACCATCACCAGATGAGGCCGTCCATACCCTTCAAGGCCACCCCAAACTACAGGCCATACTTGCCCTCCTTCCCATTAAAAGGAATATGGACAATCTAGCTTTTGACTTGAAAAGGGCCAAGATCTTAAGGATGTCAAGACAGATATAGCTAACCTGCAACAACAGGTAGATGATTTGGAGTTGTTCCAGACCTTATTGTCATCTTCAATACAATCTCTACAAAAGTCTTTATCCTCCGCTCAGTATCGCAAGCTAAACGTGCATGTTGACGATATAGAAAATCGCAACAGTCACAACAATATCAGGATATGTGGCCTTCCTGAAGCCACTCCACATAGTTTGGTGGCCCACACCTATGGCTTACCCTGAGACTTGGGCTCACCACTCATAGCCCCCACTGTGGGCAGCTATCTTGCCCTCTTACATATCCTTGTCTCCCACAGTTACCTCTCTCCACCTCCATCCCCAGTACTACACCTTCCACCCTTCTCACCACCCTAATCTCTGAACTCCAAAATTTCCAATCCCCCTTCTCTCCCCACCTCTCCTAATGGCGGACATTTCTGTCACTTCCTTTAATGTTAAAGGTTTTAACACTCCTGAAAAATGTTCTCAGATCCTGTATGACATAAATGCAGAGCCCACATATTATGCTTACAAGAAACCCACTTTCTTGCCTCCCGCACACCGGCGATCAAAAACCGCTATTACCCTGTGTGGTGACATAATAGCAGTAGTACTTTGGGGAAGACCAAAGGAGTAACCACTTTCTTTCACAAAAACCTTCCTCTTAAGATAATTGATTCTCTCTCAGACCCAGCGGTCCTTTACTTTTTCATTGTGTATGAGATTTGGGGGATCACTTATACCGTTGCTAATATTTACTCTCCCAACTCTGGCCTGGTTCCCTTCCTCCTCTTTACTCTCAACACGCTCCAATCTTTCACCCGTGGCCACCTCATTTTATGAGGTGACCTTAACTTAACTATCAACCCCTTAATAGACTCCTCTACAGGTAAGACTCAAATCCCCTATAATGCTCTTAATAAGCTCCGTAAGCCCCTACACTCCAAGTTGCTGAATGATGTCTGGCGCATCTTACTTCCGGATGTGAGGTACTATTCTTTCCATTCATATGCCCATACAGCAGACTGGATTATATCTTTCTCCCCCACACCCTCTTGCAGCAAGTGACCGCAGCCAAAATAGGTAACGCCTTTCTCTCTGATCATACACCTGTACCTGCTGTCTTAGTTTCCAACTTCACTAGCTGCCCCAGCATTTAGAGACTCAATGAGTCACTCTTGCTTGATGCTCATTGCCTGTCAGACCTTAAGCAATCTATTGCTAACTTTGAAAACGACCACTTGCAGGATACCAACTCTCCACCTATTCAATGGGAGGCCCTGAAGTGTGTTCTAAGGGAGGTCCTGATGAAACATGTGGCCATGCTCAAGCAAAATGCAGGTCTGAAACTGAAATCCCTCCTTCAGACCCTGTGTACTCTGGAGACACAACACAAACAAACCCTTGCACATTTCACCCTTACGGCGACGCTCCCTGAGATCAAATCTCTCCTTGATCACAAGCATCAGTGACTCCGCCACTTAAGTCAATGATCCTTCTATGAATGGGACAACAAAGTGGGTTGCCTCCTGGCTTGTGCGGTCCGGGAACGACATGCTGCCTCACATGTTATGTCCATCAAACAGCCCTCTGGACAGTTTTCCCACCTTACCACAGCCATAGCCTCGGCCTTCCAAGACTATTATGAGTCTCTTTACAACCTACCTCTGCCCTGCACTTCCAACCAAACACCCGACCCTCCACTTTCTCAATATGTTACTAACAAAGCCCTGCCTCCACTCGCGGCAGATGATGCTGCCCAACTGGAAGCACCATTCTCCTTACAAGAGCTAAGCATCTCCAACCTCCCGACAGGTAAAATTCCAAGACCAAATGGCTTTATGACACACGTCTATAAGTCTCTAAAGGCAGAATTATCCTCTTTAATACTAAAACCCTTCAATTCGGTCTCAATCGACACACACTTCCCCTCCTCTTTCCTCCATGCCCATGTCACAGTCTTGCTTAAAGAGTGTAAGGACTTCCAACTCTGTCCCAGTTATAGACCCACCTTCCTGATAAACATTGATGCAAAATTATTTGCCAAGTTGATAATGGGGTTTTAACCCACAGAGGGAGGCCTAGGACAACACTCTGAACACTTCTCAGGCATGCACAAGGGGACATCCTCTACGACTGGAGGAGAGAAAGTTTCACCAGCAACATAGAAGAGGATTCTTTACAGTAAGAACAGCAAGGCTATGGAACTCTCTGCCCCAGGAAGTGGTGATGGTGGATTCATTGAACAAGTTCAAAGAGGCCCTGGATGCCTTTCTCGAACAGTAAAACATTATGGGTTATGGGTTCTAGATTTTAAGGGCACATTGATCCAGGGTTTTATACTGATTGCCAGGTTGGAGGAAGCCTCATGGGTTTTTTTGCCTTCCTCTGGATCAACACTGTAGGGAACTGTAGGGTTATAGGTTGGACTTGATGGACTGTTGTCTCCATCCAACCTCATCTACTATGTAACTATGTAACTCTGTGCACCATGCCCAATGCTCTCAGACACCTATGATGCTACTTTACGTGGACGCGGAGAAGGCCTTTGACAGAGTGGACTGGAACTTCCACGAAGCAGCACTTATCCAAATAGGCTTAGGCCGGCTATGCTTTCACACATATATGCACTATACACCTCCCCACAGGCCCAGGGACTTACATCTTAAAATATCCACACTTGCGGACAACATCCTACTCATCATTACCCAACCATTAACGACGTTCCCCTCCCTCCTATGTGAAATTGCTGCTTATAGTAGCACTTAATATCTCTCTGACTGACCCTTTAGTCCATTCACTCTGCTATGCCTCCCCTTCACCTGGTCACCAAAGGCCATTAAATATCTAGGTGTTTATCTCCCAAGTTCCCTCTCTAACACATACTCCCTGAACTTTCTTCCCATCTTGTGTACCCTCCAATCTGACCTCAACCGCTGGGACACGAGAGGCTTCTTGTGGCTAGGCAGGATAAACCTTTTAAAAATGAACATTATCCCTAGGCTCCTTTACCTCTTTCAAATGATTCCCCATCAATCTCCCTAAGGAGTTTCTCTCCATGGTCCAGAGAACATTCTCCATATTTATTTTTGGCCTTGAAACCCCCTGGAATCACCAGCAAACTATGATCAGGTCTAAACAAAGAAGAGGCCTAGCTGTCCCAGATTGTACTCAATACTAATTTGGCTGCAGTCACTGTGGGCAATCTAGACTGGCACCACTCCACTCATTCTAAACTTTGGATTGCTCTAGAGAGATCTCTGTGCCTTCTCCCTCAAGTCTCTTCCATGGCTTCATAAACGCCATTGGTCGGACAGAGCGATTTCTAATCTCCCATAGGTTGCACGTCAAGTCCTAGGTGTGTGTCGACTCCATCGTACCGTCACATGACTTTTCACCAATGATGGTCCACTGACTCCTGTCTCAGGCAACCCAGACGCCCTCCTTCCTCTCCTGCCCCCTCCAGATACCAGAAACCTTGCTTCCCACTGACAGTATGTACAATTACATTATTTCTACACCTCCTAAAAAAAAAAAAAAAAAAAAAAAAAAAAAATTGCAAAACCTCCATAGACCTTTGTTTCCATTTGAACGCCTCTGTTTCCCATCCATACTTTCCCATCATATCTCAGCTACATACAGTTTGTTCTCAGACATTAAAGATGACTCATTGCCGGCATTTACTGCAGGCTAAGAGGGGGAGCTTGGGATTTCTTTTACACCAGATGTGTAGCTCTCCGCCTTCCAATCGTGTCATAAATCTCATGTAAAGCTCAGGAGATAAACTACAAAATTCTCTCATGCTGGTACAGAGTCCCTTATGTTCTTCACGAGATCTTCTCTTCAACCTTGGATCGCTGCTGGAGATGTGATGCTGGTCAGGGTATGATGCTACACATCTGGTGGAACTATCCTCTTTTACACCCTTTTTGGCACAATGTTCATAGAATTATTAAGACAGTCACTGGAGTTGTGCTGGAAGATGACCCAGGCTCTCTCCTTCTATCTACTTTTCCCCGTAAACTCAAAAAACACACTTACCTAAACTGATTATCGCTAATGGCGCCTGCAGCCAGCTGGAAATGGCCAGGGCCCCGGACCACCATGATACTGGTCAGGGAAGGCCTGGTTCCCCTACCGCTATACATATTGTTAATGGAAAGGGACCAGGCATGTGGCCCCACACATGTGGCATCCTCTCCGGGGCTCCTCCAGCCTGAAACTGAGTTCACTGCTGGGCCCTGTTATTGGTCGGGCGTGCCTGCGTAATGACGCCAGTGTATCCCATGTGACCGCTGAGGCCCAATCACAGGCCCCAGCAGTGACGTCTGGGGCGCATTCTGGGGTCACTGGCAGAAGGGGACCGAAGAGGTTACTGAAGAGAAACAGGCGGAGTGGGGATGCCCAGGAGAGGTGAGGTCAGGTGAGTATAAGTGTTTGTTATTTTTAATCACTTTCGCTGGGCCTCTTATCTGAGGAGACCCCAGAGTATAATAACAGCAAGGCCTCTATTATACTGTGTGGGGGCCACTGTGGGGAGCATATTATACTAAGTGGGGCCCACATTGGGCATATTATACTGTGTGGGGCCACTGTGTAGCATATTATACTGTGCGGGGGTCACTGTGGAGCATATTCTACTGTGTGGGGGCCCCTTCTCTTTTCACATAACATCACATGCCATCAGTTTTATAGTATCCGTGCACTATTATTACAGGCTGTAATAACATTGCATAGTGATTATAAAACAGATACTGTGCAATGTGCATTGTGCAATGTGCTCACAAAAGCACCACAGTATCTTCAAAGAGTTGATCAGCAGGGGCCTCTCTTAGACTGTTAGAACCCCACTGCACGCAGCTCAGTATTGTAGGGCGGTATGTCAGTGGAACTCTAGATAATGCCAACTCCCTCTCAATTGCTCCAGACCGCCCCCTCCATTTGCACCTGACGTCACCGATCTCTGGCCTCAGTAGCAGCCACAGAGCAGTACGTCACAGGAAGTGTAGAAAGAGTTGAGAGAGCAGTCACGTGATCGCTCCAGTGCTAGAAATAAATTGCAGGATTCAATTAATAAAAACATGTATTGATAGCATGAGTACGTGCAGTGATTTTGACATATTAAGGAAACTATTGTCCAGGAAAACTCCTTTAAGGCACGATGAAGATAAAACACTCACGCTGACATATGGAGTGCAGATCTTTTCACTTCCCTTCAAAGCAATGAGGACAAAGGCTGTAAGAGCAACATCTTCTGAAGACCCTGTGATTCCTCCCTGGATGGAAATTGAATAGAATTAGTAAGTCTTGTAAAATATTTTAAAGAACACTAAAACTAAGGCCATTATGATAATTTGTTATCATACCATCATCTCCTTATGATAAACTGGAGCATCTTCTCTGAACCTTCCATCAGAGTTTTGTCTCTCATGTGACAACCATTTGACTGCACCACACAAAACATTGCTTTCAATGTTCATCAGTCCATGAGCCATTGCAAAAACTTTGGCTACATAAGCGGTTAACCTGGTCAGAAAAAAAATACAAATAAGATATCAATCTTTTTACAGATTGATATTCAATAAAATCCAAAACTTAGGCTGGGTCCACACTACCGTTGGTAATGTCTGTTGCTGTCTTCCATCATAGGATGACAGCAACGGACATTAAACTGTTGCAGAGAACAGACACAGACTGATTCTGTGTCCATTCCCATTCACAGTTATGTAAACAACATGATGGAGGCTATATTCTGTCAAGTTTGTTTACTTTTGTAACGGAAGAAAAAGTCCTGCATGCATTATCTTTCTCTAAAATCGCTCTATCAATTTACTGTAAATCTGTGTATTCACATGTCCTCACTATGAAACACATTCACTGATACTAATTCACTATATATTTGTACTCTATGTTTTACTATCTGTCTGACGTCCTCTCTGTATTCTCAGAAAGCAGATGTGTTTCCTGTTTACTTCACAAAAACCAAATAATAATAAACAGTACACTAAAAAATAAACTTTAATAATAAATCTAAAAGTATAATCGTATCATAAAGCACAATTGAAGCTCAATGACCTGCTCAATATTAAAAATGGAGTAACCCAAGGGTAGGCATACTAGGAAATAGTCACCCCATTCCATACTATAAAAGTTGAAAAACTATATGACTGTGTTTAGGCACTAGGTCAACATTATAGCCACCTTTTCATCATCTACTACTGCTGTCTCTGATGGAGGTTATCAGGCAGAAACGCGTCAGTCTGTGTGATGTGTGTGCACTTGGTAGATACGCTATGAGAGTGTAGTGTAAGCTCTCTAGTTAGGTGCCAGCAAGTACCCTTGGGCTGATCTTTTACTTGACTATTAGTCAGAATATGTTTAATTCTGTAATGTTCTATTACTGAACATCCCTATGGATATTGAGATTTGATCCAGTGGTGGTTTATTATCAACTACAATGGGCTGGGGATGTTTTTATGTCTTTATTTAAGGACAATTATTTTGGAAGATTCCACGTGGGATATCATCACCCCGTTATTGATACAACTAACTATTAGGGGGTAGTAGATATATCCCTGGAATATACAGTGCCTTGCAAAAATATTCATATCCCTTGAACTTTTTCACATTTTGTCAACACAACTACAAATTTAAATGTATTTTATTGAGATTTTCAGTGATAACCAACACAAAGTAGCAGATAATTGTGAAGTGGAAGGAAAATGATACATGGTTTTCACAATTTTAATTAAATAAAAAACTGAAAAGTGTGATGTGCGAAAGTATTCAGCCCCCCTATACCAATAGTCTGTAGTGCCACTTTTCACTGCGATTACAGCTGCAAGTCTTTTGGGGTTTGTCTCTACCAGCTTTGCACATCTAGAGACTGAGATTTTTGCCCATTCTTCTTATTTGCATCCAGATTGGATGGAGCATCTGTGAACAGCTATTTTCATGTCTTGCCACAGATGCTCAATGGGATTTAGGTCTGGACTTTGAACTTTCTTTCAGGATTGCCCTGTATTTAGCTCCATCCATCTTCCTATAATCTCTGAGCAGCTTCCCTGTTCCTGCTGAAGAAAAGTCTCCCTTCAGCATGACGCTGCCCCTGTCATGTGTAACAGTGGGGATGACGGTGTGTTCAGGGGGATGAGCAGTGTTACTTTTCTGCCACACATGGCGGTTTGCATTTAGGCCAAAAAGTTCAACTTTGGTCTCATCTGACCAGAGCACCTTCTTCCACATGTTTGCTGTGTCCCCTACATGGTTTGTGGCAAACTGCAAATGGCACTTTCTTTCAACAATGGTTTTCTTCTTGCCACTCTTCCGTAAAGGCCAGATTTGTGGTGTGCACGACTTATAATTGCCCTGTGGACAGATTCTTCCACCTGAGATGTGGGTTTCTGTAGCTTCTCCAGAGTGACCATGGGCCTCTTGGTTTCTTCTCTGACCAGTGCTCTCCTTGCTTGACCTGTCAGTTTAGGTGGACAGCCATGTCTTGGTAGGTTTATAGTTGTAGAATATTTTTTCCATTTTTGGATGATGGATTGAACAGTGCTCCTTGGGATGCTCAAAGCTTGGGATATGTTTTTATAACCTTACCCTGATTTAAACTTCTCCACAACTTTATCTCTGGCCTGTCTGATGAGTTCCTTGGTCTTCATGATGCTGTTTGTTCACTAGTCTTCTCTAACAAGCCACTGAGGCCTTCACAGAACAGGTGTATTTATACTGAGACTAAATTATACACAGCTGGACTCTTAACTAATTTAGTGACTTGTGCACACTGGATTTTATTTAGGGGTATATCAGAGTACAGGGGGCTGAATACTTTAGCACGTTACCCTTTTCAGATTTTTATTTGATTAAAATATCAAAAACCCTGTATCATTTTCTTTCCACTTCACAATTATCTGCTACTTTGTGTTGGTTATCACTTAAAACCTCAATAAAATACATTTAAGTTTGTGGTTGGAAGGTGACAAAATGTGAAACTTGTGGGTATTTCGTAAAAACATTTGGCTTGTGCAAAAAATGTTTGCTCATATCTAAAAATGACCAGTCATCCACAATAAAATATATTCTTAACCACTGGTTATAAATATCTATAACTACGTTAAATCAACAAAGAGATGGCGCTCACCATGTGCTGGCTGGTCTGTCTTTGAAAGCTGAATAGGAATTGTCTGATTTACGGAAGACAAGTTGCTCTGTATAACCTGCAAAGATAAGAATCACATTATGGAGTGTAGAGGAAGAGTGAAGAAATCAGGCGATACCTTTTAGAGGCTAACTGAGTATATTTATAAGTAAGCTTTCAGGAGTGCTCGCTCCCTTCCTCAGACATGGTGTGATACAAGAACTGAAAATTAACAGATTTTTATACACATGGTTTTCAAAGCATTTTAGAGTCCTTAAAAAAATTGCAATCTAAGTAGAGAAGTTATTTACAACAGGTCAAAAAAATAGTCTGGAAACTTGTGGTGCGTGACGGAGTGTAGAGTCACTGAATGTTGAGTGCTGAGATTCTTTTCTTTAGTATGTGTCTGAAACTCTCAAAATCAAGTTTGTTTGCACTTTACTTTTTTTTATTTAATTTTTTTTATTAAGAATTTAACTTTTCTTTATTAAGTTTTCATAAAATAGAAATAATACAAACATTGCATAGAAATAGGCACTACAGAATAAACATGTGTATGTATATCATACATCAGTCACATATAGTGAATGAGAGAAATCTTGGAAGAAAGTAATAGATGGTGAGCCTAGGCCCAAATCAGGGACGGAAGTCATGGAAGTCCCTTATAATCTATCCACAACGACCACTTCAAATGAAAGCTAGGGAGATAATTGCCTCTTACCGCAAGCATCTTTTCCAAGGTGAAGGCTAAGTGCACATGTTGAATCAGTTCTGCGATGGTCAGACACTGCACAGACCTCCACTGGCAGGCTATCATAGATCTTGCAGCTAGAATTATCTGACCCAGTTCCACTGCCATACTATCCTGTCAGTATCTAGAAAGCAGAGCACCAAATCAGGCGACATTTGTATGTCAGTCCTGGCTAACGAGAACATAACCTGGAAAGTGGCAGCCCAGAAGGTTAGGATTTGAGGACAGTCCCACCACATATGCAAAAGACTCCCCTCTTCACCGCAGCCTAGCCTGCATAGGTTCAATTAGGTGGGATCCATATGAGCTATGCGCGATGGGGTACAATTCCACCTGAGAGAGATTTTATAAGTCGTCTCCCAGTGGGCAGCACCCTTTGAGAGAGCATTAACATAACCCGTGGCTTTATACCAATCCTGTAGTGATATTTGTCTAGAGAAATACATTTCCCATCTTACAAGGCAGGAAGGTTTAATCTGCTCTGTCGGGTGTATCAGTTTGGTAGAAAGTAGAGGAGCCCCCATTAGAAGGAGCAAGTAACTGTTGCCGTTTTAAGGCCACCCTGGGAAATATAGCGGTTGAGACATCTTGGGACTGAAGAAGATGGCGTATCTGTAGGAACTTATAAAAGTCCCTAGGTGGGAGTTTCAATTTCCCAGATTGCAGCAAGTACGACTTAAATTGGTCATCGGTGAACAATTGTCGAAATATTCTTTAGACCGAATGCAGTTAAATAGCAAAGAGGCATTTCCATCATGGGCACTAGGTCATTGGCAGAAAGATAGAGGGAGAGGAGATTCCAGGCCCAGAGAGTCATTTTGACACTCAGGAGAGGGGTCGGTATGGGTGGTCTACAACATACATCTGGGTGTAACAAACTTACAAGGGGGGGCACCCACCTCAGCTTCCTCAAGATCAGCCGAGCGACAAGTAACACCACGCAACCGCACCTGCATCTGGTCCAGGACTACAGCAATATAGTATTTTTTAACGTCTGGGGTGCCCCTTTTCCCGGACCAGGGACTGGTCAGAGTGTGGAATGAACTCTCGACCTCTTTCCCTCCCAAATAAAATCAAAGTAGTTTTTGGAGTTTAGTAAAATATGTATTAGGGAGGGGTATAACTACTGTTCTGTAAAGGTACAAAATAACAGGCAGCACTGTAATTTTTACTATTGCAATTCCGCTCACCCAGGAAATCATAGGTTTAGAGAAGTGGGTACGTATTTGCCCCTACTCACCTTAGTGAGTAGGGGCAAATAGTTTTGGGAGAATAGACCAGAGCACGGTGTCGTCAGACAGATACCCAGGTATGAGGTACTACTTAGACCCCAATTAGATGGAAAAGCTTTAGTCCAGGGGTAGGCACCCTTTTTTGTTCGGATTTTTTTCGATTAAAAAATCTAAGTTGAGATACTCGGAGTGCTGATCAATAATTGCAAGTCTGACAACCCCTGCACATGGTATTATTTCACATAGTAGCCCCTGCACATGGTATTATGTCCCATAGCGGCCCCTGCACACAGTATTATGTCCCATAGCGGCCCTTGCACACGGTATTATGTCCCATAGCGGCCCCTGCACATCGTATTATGTCCCATAGCAGCCCTGGCACATGGTATTATGTCCCATAGCGCCCCTGCACATGGTATTATGTCCCATAATGGCCCCTGCACATGGAATTATGTCCCATAGTGGTCCCTGCACACAGTATTATGTTCCTTAGCGGCCCCTGCACAAGATATTATGTCCCATAGCGGCCCCTGCATACGGTATCATGTCCTATAGTGGCCCCTGTACACGGTATTATGTCCCATAGTGGCCCCTGCACACGGTATTATGTCCCATAATGGCCTCTGCACACGGCATTATGTTCCTTAGCGGCCCCTGCACAAGATATTATGTCCCATAGCGGCCCCTGCATACGGTATTATGTCCCATAATGGCCCCTGCACACGGCATTATGTCCCATAGTGGCCCCTGCACATGGTATTATGTTCCTTAAAGGCCCCTGCACACGATATTATGTCCCATAGCGGCCCCTGCATACGATATTATGTCCCATAGTGGCCCCTGTACACGGTATTATGTCCCATAGTGGCCCCTGCACACGGTATTATGTTCCTTAGCGGCCCCTGCACCCGGTATTATGTCCCATAGCGGCTCCTGCACACGGTATTATTCTCCATAGTGACCCCTGCACACAGTATTGTGCCCCATAGTGGCCCCTGCACATGGTATTATCCTCCATAGTGGCCCCTGCACACGGTATTATCCTCCACAGTATAATATTCTAACTTTTATAATATTCCAATTGTCATTATTATACTGTGGGGTCTCTTCAGACCCCAGAGTATAATAAGTGCAGGGCCAAGAGAGTTGACAAACATAAAAAACAATGTTACTCACCTTTTTCCTGCACTCTGCAGCCGCTCTGTGCTCTTCTGGCGCTTCTGCCTGTAGTCAGTGACCGCCGATTGGGTCTCAGGGGTCACGTCGCGTCATTATGCGTAATGACTTTGGACGTGATCCCTGAGGCCCTGTCAGCGGTCTCTTATGTCAGGCAGAAGCACCCAAAGAGCACACAGCGGCTGCAGATCCAGAGAAGGTGAGTTAACATTATTTTTTATGTTTGATCACCTCCCGGGGGCTCCGCTCATTATACTCAGGGGGTCTGAAGAGACCCCACAGTATAATAATAGCAGTTTCATTTCGGTCATATTTGGTCCGATCAAAACTGCTGGGTGAGGACTGCCGTGCCAGGGAAATAAGATTCACATGCCACTCTTGGCACGCGTGTCGGGGGTTGCCAACCCCTGCTTTAGTCAGTGTGCTCCACTTGCTGAATCAGGCAAATAAACCTATGAGTACCACCGGGGCCTGTTGACCTGCAACAAAGCCCACCTGATCAGGTTTGATTAACTGTGGGATTTGCCGGAGAAAGCGGTCTGCCAATATGTTAGCATAGATTTTAATATAGAGCTAAAATTTGCTGGGGTAAGTGGGAGTTTACTCGATTTGGGCAGTTAGCATTTCTTCAGGGAATCTCAATTCTCAGCAGCTTTAGCAAATACCTTCGGTAAATAGGGCAACATAATAGTCATTAATTTTTTATAATAGTTATCGGATCCATCTGGGCCTGGTGATAAATGGTTTTGAGGAAGGGATGGCTCTGTATATTTCGGGTAGTGAGAAATAGCAGATAGCAGTTGTTGTCAGAGGAGAATTTGGGGAGAGGGATGTTTGCCAAGAAGCTATCTATCATCTATCTATCTATCATCCCTCAAGTAATACAAGTAAATTATAATAGGTCCGAAATTGAGCCGCTATGAATCTGAGATCAAAATTTTCCAGCCCTGTTCATCTGAGCTTGTTTGATTTTCTTGGAAAGGAATGTGCCGGCTCTGTTACTATGGATATACGATTGACATTGACATTTTTTTTTAAAGTAAAGTCTTGCTGACAGACCAGTAGACCTTGCCGTTGTAGCTGGTATTTCCTTATCTCGTTAGATACAGCTGGGAGGGGGCAGTTTTTATTCTTAGCTGTAAGGGAAGAGATGGTGGCCAGCAGGGAGTCAACATCTTTAGGTCTCTGTTTTTTGGCCCTGGAACATACCTGTATAATAATACCACGCATGGACGCTGTATGGGCGTTGCATAAGATATATGGATCAGAGGTTGAGGAGGCATTAATATTAAATAATTCCAACAGCTCCTTTCGGAGATCATCTCCGTAAAAAGTATGATCTAGAATAAAGTCATTCAAATTCCACTATGAAGGTGATGCTGAGTTAAATCTTTCTCGGAGGACCAGGGAGACTGGGACATGATCCGTCCAAGTTATAAGCCCAATATGAAAAGAAACCATTTGTAACAGGCCTATCTTATCCATCAAGAAAAAGTCAATTCTAAAATAAGTGGAATATGGGGTGAAGAAGAAGCTATAGTCCCCTCTGGCAACCATGTTGACATCTCAACACGTCATACAAACCAAAAGCAGCAAAGGAAGATGTCAGAATAGGAGATTTTCTTTGTGGGTTGGAAGAGCCTAAGGCATTATCAATAAGACAATTAAAATCTCTACCAATTATCAGAATGCCCTTAGCAAAGGACTAAATTTTAGGTAAAATAACAGATAACAGCCCTAGGTGTCCATCAAAAGAGAATCATAGGTGAAGACAACAGAATCTTTAATAGCAATGAGAACTCCTTTCCGCTTAGCCACACAGGAGGACAAATGTGCAGGAAGGAGCAATTAGTAAAGGAGGGGCTCTTTTCCGAGTGAAAATCCATCTCTTGGAGCATTAAAATGTCGCATTTTAACAACCTTGCTTCTCTCCAGACCGAGCTCCTCTAAAAGGGACTATTCAGTCCCCTAACATTTAGGGAGGATATTCGAAAGCACCATGGTGAGGAGAGAGAGGCCTGCCATTCTATATAGACAAAACCAATGCTAACATGGTGGAAAGGAGTCCGGGTTCTATAGTCATCCCTAGGTAGTAAGTGCAAACATGAGCCACAAACTGTCATAAAAAAAATCTCTGAACATAGAGCAGATTAAAGTATAAAAGTAGATAGCAATAAATAAACATCCTAGTGCTAAAATGCACCAAATAGGGGTATGGGGGAAGGGGGGGGGGGGGGGGGTGAAAAAGGGGAAAGGAAGAAACATAGAGTAGTGTTAAATCAGTAGTTACATACAGGTGCATCTCAATAAATGAGAATATCTTTGAAACATTCATTCATTTCAGTAATTCAGTAATACAATCCATAATCAGCGTCTTCCATGATTGTGTGTCCTACTGAACCAGACTGAGGGACCATATAAAGGCTTAGGAAACCTTGGCAGGTGACACACTGAATTTACAATACTGAACTGAACTTACAATATTCAAATTTTCTTAGATTTGGGTTTTCATTACCTGTAATCCATAATCAACATTTACAGAAATAAAACACTTGAAATAGAACACTCTGTGTGTAAAGAATCTAGAAAATATAGGAGGTCACTTTTTAAATTTAATTACTGAAAGAAATAAACGTTTCAAAGATATTCTAATTTATTGAGATGCACATGTATTAACGACCAGTTTACCAACAGTATTCAAGAAAAGATAAAACCTGATCTGCCTCAAGATGCAGAATATTCAGCACCACACATCACAAGGATCCAACAAGTGTGGAAGTCCATTGGAACACGTGGAGGACAGCAGGTTTTCCGGGGGGCATGTCTTCATCAATAAATAGTAACTGCCATCCACGGAAGACACAGTGGGAGGCTCGATTCTTAAAGATCAACAGTTTAGTAGGGAATCCCCAGTGGTATGGGATATCTTGATCCCTCAAAACTTTAGTGATGGGTGCGAGGTTCCTTATTGCCTGCATAGTAGAGTATCCCTGGGAGACTCAGCAGGAGCCGACTGAGCCTTGGGCATTCTATAAGCTTTGTCTAAGGTGAGATCCATTTTCGAGAGACTGGGATTGATATCCTCAGAAATTCCGCAAATTTTAATGTTATGCCTGGAATGATCTTCAGCATCAGTGCCTTTGGTTTTCAGCCATTTCACCTCCTCCTCTAATGTGTTGTGAGCATCCACCAGTTCATTGTGGGCAGTGGAGAATTCTCCCATTTTGCACTCAATATGGTCCATTCTCTCCTCAGAGCATCAACATAGCTTTGAAGTTTGCTAACCAGGGACGACTTTTATTGATACTTGATTGTAGGAGGACAAGCATTCCCATCAAATTATCTGTAGTGACTGGCTCATTAGATGTAGGGAACTCAGAGATTGACTAGCAAGATAGCAACCTAGTCAGAAGCCTGCTTTTTTGTGCTCTTCTTAAGGGCAGGGTCCTTACTGGCTAGAGATAAGGCAGGGAAGATGCTGGGGCCTCTTTTACCTCGTCCTTAAGTGAATGTGAAGTATCAAGGGATAGAGCATCCGCCACCTTCAGAGTTCATCCGCCCCTTCTTGAAAAAGGACAGGAGAACCAGATGGAGAACTTACCTGAGAGTGCATAGTAGTGTTATTTGAGGGCAAGATATCAAGGCTATGGCTTCCAAAGAATTCGGTCAACTTCCTGGGGATCCAAATAGAGGAAGGCTTCTTTTAAGTCATAGTTAGCAGTAGGACAGGAGTCAGAAATTATTTATACATTGTTCCAGCAGGTAATAGTCCATCGAGATAATGAGAAAGTCCCAAGTAGGTTAGGAAACTGGCTACACCAATAGGCCGCTGTAGATTACTGTCCTCAGACAGACATTGAGAGGTAAAGCCAATTGCATGAAGCCTTTGGATGGTTAGAGGAGATCAGGGATTCAGTTGGCCGCTATAGGTGAACAAGTCACCAGGTTTAGTCAAGCATATTAATCAGATTCTGGGAAGTAGATATACACTGACGAGTAAAAGGGTAACAATGTTTTGCACTTGTGTCTTTCAGGCTCCATATCTCACCATCCACTACAGCTTCAAACGTGAGACTCCCATCATTGTATAGACAATCATCTTGGCTATCTCATACATAAATTTGACTTTTTAGCATATGATTAGTTATGCAGATTATTGTCATGTAACTGCATTGTTACTGTTACTGTTTTGCTCCTTAAAATCTAAATTTTAAATTTTTATTATTTTGTAAATCCACCTTTGGCTTTCAACACTGCCTGAATCCTACTTAGATTGCAATTTTTTTAAGGACTCTAAAATGCTTTGAAAACCATGTGTATAAAAATCTGTTACTTTTCAGTTCTTGTATCACACCATGTCTGATGAAGGGAGCGAGTACTCCTGAAAGCTTGCTTATAAATATACTCAGTTAGCCTCTAAAAGGTATCGCCTGATTTCTTCACTCTTCCACTGAATCCTTCTGGACACTCTCTCGATCAGATTCAAGCATGTCTTGACCAAAATCTGGCCCCAGGTCTCTTCTACACATTCCCAATGTTGGTGTATATTGGTTGACTCACTTGGGTACAAATACAGCTTTTTCTTCAACTCTACCCACAAGTGTTTGATTGGGTTGAGGTCTGGGGACTGTGGGGGCCAATCAAGCACCTCTACTTCATTGTCATTGAACCATTTCTTCGCTAATCTCGACATATGCTTCGGATCATTGTCCTGCTGTAACACTATGTCGTCCTTTTCATACCCATAGTACTTGAGTGTAGTAAGTAACTCAACTTGTAGGATACTCACATATAGCTCAGCATTGAGACTACCATCAATCCTGGTCAAGTATCCAATGTCATGGGCTGTGAAACAACCCCATATCATCAGGCTTCCTCCACCAAACTTGACAGTTCTTTCAATTTCTCATTCCATTAGCCCCCTTTTCCCTTCTTTCTTCCAGACCCATCAGAGCCCAGTCTATTGACTTTTGTCGCATTGCTCCAAATCACCCAATTCCAATCTTCTACTGTCCACTTTTCGTACTTTTTTGCAAACTGGAGTCGACACTTCTTATGACAATATTTAAGTTGAGGCTTCTTCACCTTTTTTTGGGCAACCATTCCAAACTTGTGTAACGCATGTCACACGGTGCTTGCATGGACATCTGTGATCTCACTATTGACTCAGTTGATAAAGATATTTTGCCTGAACATCCATCTCTTGGCTTTTGAATGGATGGACGGACTTCATTTCGTATTCTTCCAAATGTCATGGCACTCACATGATGCAGTTTAGCAATTTTCTTGGCCAAGAGGCCGCTATCGATGAGTTGAATGATGCTGTTTCTCTTTTCTTGGGAAATTTTCTTAATGGCTGATCCTCTTTTTGAACCAGTGACCTTTTGCTTGGGAATCAACCTAATAACACCCTGAGCTATTAGGGAATGTGAGAGCAGGCTGTAATTTATAGTATACAAGAAGAAAAAGATTTTTCCACCACCAGGAGTAAAACTTTAACAATTCAGTTACATGACAAAAATCTGTATAACTAATCATATGCTAAATAGTTACAAGTCACATTTATGTATGAGATAGCCAAGTGGATTGTCTATAAGATAATGGTAGTCTCACATTCCAAGCTGTAGTGGATCTAGTGGTTCTAACCATTGTTATCCTTTTACTCATCAGTGTAAATCACAGTGTCTCATAGCTACAGGTATAGATATCAGTCCCAAGAGTAGCATACACTGGTGGATGGTCACAAATCAAACTAAAGAGGATTGTGAGGAGTCTCCCTGGAGTCTCATCTTCTTAATTCAATGTCCCTAAGTGAACCACCCTCAGGGACCTAGGCTGGAGCTGCGTGTGCTAGGCTAGGCAGTATGTCCCATAGAAGGTGAGTATGCAGCCCAGACAATAATAGTGTCCGGATTTGTATTTAAGTCACTGAAGGCACAGTAAGGCACAGTAAGCAAAATGGCTGCCAAAAGAGTGGCAAAGATCTTGAGGGGGTGTAAATATGAAGTGTCTGGGTATTTGGGAAGGAAGCTCCATTTTGCTACTATAAGGTGTGAGCTTGGAGGTGAGATAATATGCAGTTGTTTATACCTCGGGTCCTGGTTGTGACACAGAGCAAAGGCCTCAAGGTTCTGATGGCAGCGGTAAGGAAGATCCGAGCATCTAGCTGGAGACTGTATGTGAAAACTGCAGGGAACCTTGTAGTGATGTCGGCTGGCCCCGTAAGTATCTGATGTGGCGGTGGATGACTTTGGTCCAGGCAAGAAAGCACAGGGGAAAGCAGTGCTGCATCAAAAAGGCCGTGGGCCTGGTGTCCTGCGGTGAGAGTGTCACGCCGTTGTAGGTGCACGGGAAACACCTGGAACACCCTGCAAAAAGATCACTTAGACTCTGCCTCCTGATGAAGCAATACGTGAAACGTGTGTAGGGGCGTACTACATGGGGTAAAAACCTCCGTGGCTACACCTTTCAGTAAGTTCTCCTATAGCAATTATTTATATAGCTCAAATGCATTTTCTAGTATAGATGTTATAGTATCATAAGATCTAGTGGTGATTTCTTCCATAGTAATATTACTAGAGGAATATATTTGGCATGGTGATATAAGGGTAACTAGCAATGTGTGTGAGATAATTGTGTATCATTAAGAAATTATGCAAGTATAGTATAGACATGACATCTTACTTTATTTCTGGAGGGATTTTTATCCTGTGTTGATCTTTTTCCTCTGATTTTTACTGGGATGCTTCTATGAATTGTTGTATAAAATTTAAATAAAAGTATTTATTGTGAATTTTAACTAAAAGCCTGACTCCATTGTTTCTGTTGGTGTTTTTGAATTTGGGAGTGGTTGTGTATGAGAAAAAGTAGAAAAATATATTTGGGTTAAAAAGGTCACTTAGGCTTGGGGAAGGGCCCTAGGGTATTTTGGAAATAGTTTTGTAATAAAATCTTCTGTAATAACTATTAGAAGACATGTTCGAGTAGGAGCTCACAGCAGACAAGTCTTCCACTGTTGCCGACTAGCTACGCCCTCCCCTTGTTTTGTTTTTTTGCCAGGAAGTTTCTTTGCAGTAGAAATAATAGATATTTGGTTGTGTTATTTAATAGTTAAGCATGTGATCACATGACTATGCCCAGATAACAAATCTATATGTAGCGCCAGCGTCCTCTCTGTTTTGCTCGCAGCACTGCTCTATTTCATAGTGGTCCTGGTTCCATCTCCTCTCTGCCTAAGGTGTGGACTATGGCCATTTTGTAAAGGGCCAGCACACTCAGTAATTCTTCCTATAACAAAAAAATATAGTGTAAAATATTATGTTGGCGACTCACATCTACAATTCCATATGAGGCTCCATCATATGCCACTATATGGAGAGCAAAAATGGAAAGACATTTTTAAGAAAAATCACTCACATACGGGAAGGGGGTGGCGGCTTATCCAACCCCTTCCTTTAGAAATCCTGATCCACTTTGAAATTATATGCTTCTTAGTGTCTCTTCAATAAGAAATGTCTTAAAGGATTTCTATAACCCCCCCAGCATATTCAATTGTCACCACCGTGTAACAGAACACATTACTGTGATAAACATTAGAGATAAGCGAACCTCTCAGGATTCATTTAGTTTCAGAGTCAGGTTGCTTGCATCCCAGATTTGTTTCAGCTTGAACAAGTTCAGTATGAACCACATCTTAAAATGGCTTAAAACATAGTGTATAACACTGTCAGGGCTCCTAGGAACCTATCTATAAAACATAGTGTAGAATACTCTTAGGTCTCCTAGGAACCTATCTATAAAACATAGTGTAGAATACTCTTAGGGCTCCTAGGAACCTATATATGAAACATAGTGTAGAATACTCTTAGGGCTCCTAGGAATCTATCTATAAAACATAGTGTAGAATACTCTTAGGTCTCCTAGGAACCTATCTATAAAACATAGTGTAGAACACTCTTAGGGCTCCTAGGAACCTATCTATAAAACATAGTGTAGAACACTCTTAGGGCTCCTAGGAACCTATCTATAAAACATAGTGTAGAACACTCTTAGGGCTCCTAGGAACCTATCTATAAAACATAGTGTAGAACACTCTTAGGGCTCCTAGGAACCTATCTATAAAACATAGTGTAGAACACTCTTAGGGCTCCTAGGAACCTATCTATAAAACATAGTGTAGAACACTCTTAGGGCTCCTAGGAACCTATCTATAAAACATAGTGTAGAACACTCTTAGGGCTCCTAGGAACCTATCTATAAAACATAGTGTAGAACACTCTTAGGGCTCCTAGGAACCTATCTATAAAACATAGTGTAGAATACTCTTAGGGCTCCTAGGAACCCATCTATAAAACATAGTGTAGAATACTCTTAGGGCTCCTAGGAACCTATCTATAAAACATAGTGTATAACACTGTCAGGGCTCCTAGGAACATATCTATAAAACATAGTGTAGAATACTCTTAGGGCTCCTAGGAACCCATCTATAAAACATAGTGTAAAACACTATTAGGGCTCCTAGGAACCCATCTATAAAACATAGTGTAGAATACTCTTAGGGCTTCTAGGAACCTATCTATAAAACATAGTGTAGAATACTCTTAGGGCTCCTAGGAATCTATCTATAAAACATAGTGTAGAATACTCTTAGGGCTCCTAGGAACCTATCTATAAAACATAGTGTAAAATACTCTTAGGGCTCCTAGGAACCTATCTATAAAACATAGTGTAGAATACTCTTAGGGCTCCTAGGAACCTATCTATAAAACATAGTGTAGAATACTCTTAGGGCTCCTAGGAACCTATCTATAAAACATAGTGTAGAACACTGTCAGGGCTCCTAGGAACCTATCTATAAAACTCCTAGGAACAATCTATCCAATTTCTAGTTCTCTAAGGCAAATGCAGCCGAAGTTTACATCAAAGTGAAAGTGACATTATTATATTCTGGGGTCTATTAAGATCCCAGAGTATAATAGGAGGAGGCCCAGAGGAGGACCTCCTTGCGGCATCTGGTGCTCTCTCTAGGCCTCCTCTTTGGTGCGGCCAGGGTCATCACTCAGGCCTGTGATTGGGCCTCAGCGGTGACATGGGTACGGCGGATGTCATGATGTCACAACACTCCAGAATGCCGGACTCCGCAAAGAGATGCAAAAGAGATAAGGAAAGATGAGTATGAATGTTTTTCTATTAATTATTACTATTAATATTAGTTTTACACTTCCCTTGGGCCTCTACCTATTATACTTTGGGGTCTCAAGAGACCCCAGCGTATAATGCAGTGGCCATTTTATTTTGAATGAGACAAATCCCCATTTGTTCAATTTTGTACCCCAAATTCTAACTGTGCTGGAATCAGAGGAGCGGTGCCTACTAACAGATGCTAAGAACTGGAGTTGGAGATGGGAAAAGGTGTCTGAGCAAAAAGGTTCCTCTACCTGTTTATCAGTCTCTGAACCTGTTCAGTCTGTCCTGACCTCTACCTGTCAATTTGTCAATCATATTAACCCTGTGCCACCTACCCTGATCTCTGTTTTAATGGCATGACAGATGTACTTTACCTGCCCTGCCCCAGGAGTAGCCCCAAATCAAATCAGTTCAATAGCACAGCGGGTCCACATTTGCTGTGTTACACTATAATTTTTTGTAAATTTCTAAATTAAAAACATTGAAACATTGACACAGAATAACACAGAAATGTAGATGATTGATGCACCAAGACAACAGCTGATCTGCGTGGAGACTGGGTGTCAGATCAAATGCTGATACCTATTATGCGGAAAGGTCATCTATATGAAGTATGCATTAGGGGCTGGAAAACTACTAATGAAAATGAATACTAAAGAATGTTTTGGAATACATATTTAGAAGGTTTCTTTACTTACCCTTGTTGATGTTATTAATGGCTTCACTTCTTCGGTGTACACCAATTCTGTCCCATTGGTTGGTGGCATCAAGGTAAATACATGCAATTACACTGGGAGTCATCCTCATCATTATTTGTTCTCCACAACCATATGGAACAATAATGAAATGATTGAGGTTGGCGCCATCAACGGCATCCTCCAGCAATTGACTGATTGGGTTTCCTGAATTGATTTGAGAAATTTCATTATAACATGATAACCAAACCTAGATTCTTATACAGGTTAGATGCACAGCAACTGCCCAACCAAAGTCATAAATAAGAACATGAAGCAGCAGGAAGATCACTGTGTTTTATAGTTCGAAAAATACACAAGGTTCTAGTATGTAAAAATTAATTTTTAGATTTGCTTGCTGACTGAAAATTTTAAGGGGTTGAATTTTACAGGAGATGACCAGAAATGACAGTAGATTATGATATAACCTAGACTTTAGACTAGAAACCAGTAGATCTTCATTTTAGGCCACCAGGCTGATCTCTTGCTGCCTTCACCAAAGAGGAAGAGGAAAAACTGCTACCTCATAAGTACATGTTTTAATGTGTTTCATCAACCCTTGCCTAATGTTGCAATGACATTTTAGGAGACCTTATGGCAAACATACCCTTTTTACAGTAGGGTACACAGATGAGTAGCAGCATGGTCTTATAAGAAGAATTCATGGTTGGGGAACTGGTGTAATAAGCAAAATATTTTTTGTTGTTACCTTGAATGGTCACTATTGTTTTAACATCTGTCCTAGGTACAATGTTTGTCTCATTCAGTGGAGATATAATCTCTTCCTGGATACCGTCTATTGGAGATAAACAAATTAATTGATAGCTAGTTCAGTTATAAATACAGTAATCTTTATATAAGAAAATAAATCTCAAAAAGAAGAAACAAAATTTAGGTAAAGGAAATATTAGCCTTTATTAAAAAAAAAAAAAAAAAAAAAATCCTACTTTTAGGCACAGAAGGTACTCTAGCTTTTGCGATACATTGGTTTCCATTAACGTTCATGTCCAATGCACCTAACAAGCAAGCTGGAGTGATGATTTTCATTTCTAAAACTTTCCCTTTGCAAACCCACACTGTTGACATTGATCCAGAGGGTACATTTTGTTTCACAGAGCTATCTATGGCACCCCCTTCATCATATGCAATATATATACCCCTAATGCTGATCAACCGCAATTCTGAACCTCAATACTGCGACATTTATCGGCACACCGAGGGGAGGTGGAGATTTTAATATGATATTTTCAGACACTAGAGAAGAATTCCCCTCTCCCCTACCTCGATCCTTGTATCCTTAGCTCGTATATTACAGAACTTCCGTAAGCTCATTTGTCTCCGTTGACTCTATGATCTCTGGAGGACTGATAACCCCATGGTGAGACACTATATATTCTACTCCCAACCCCATAAAACATATACTCGCATAGACTATTTATTTGGCAACATCCCAACACTGTGCTCACTCATATCGGCGGATAGATCAGCAAACTTAACACTACAGAATCCAGTACAATTTCCCTGCCATCGGAGACTGAATGAATCCTTACTGTTCCATCCACATTCAAAAGATAAATTATGCCAAATCCTCATTCATTACTATCAGGAAAACTCTCCTACTGTCCCTTCCGATTCCAATCTATGGGAAGCTTACAAAGTGGTTTTCCAGGGTGACTGCATAGTTGTGGCTACAGGCATGCACCAAGACTTTTGTCAACAGCTTCTTTTAGCTGAAAGAGAGCTCCGCAGGCTGGAATCAGCCCTTGCAGCGAACCCCACTAGCACCATGCTGAGGAAGGTAATTGAACTCCGAGCGCTAATTCTCCCTGTCAAAAATAGAATGGTTGATAATAATAAAAAATAAATAATAAACCTCATACCTTACTAGCCAGACAACTCCATGACCAGACTCTTAGCCTCAACTCTCAGGCTATCAAAAACCTATTGGGAATCTCCTGCTATGCCCCATGGTCCATTGCACAGTTATTAAATGATTACTACAAAATGCTCTACTCTCTCCCCAATGCATTACCACGAGATGAGGCTCTTAGAAACCAAGACTTAGACAACTATCTTCAAGCCTATGTGCTTCCTAAATTAACTCTGGAAGCCCAGGAAGCCCATGTGAATTGAGAGATTACCATAGTTGGGAGAGGTGCTGAGAAGCCTTCCTGGGAGTAAATCACTTGGTCCAGATGGGCTAGCATATTATTAGTACAAGACTTACGCTAATATCCTGTCCCCATACATGGTCCAAATGTTTAATGGCTTCATGTCGGGTTCAGTGATTTAGGGGGTCAATGCTTCAATTCCATGTCTCAGTTATTCCAAAACCGGACAAAGATCCCCGGAATACTCCAAACGATGTTGCACTTCTAAAATGGTTCTTATAGCGCCAAATCACTGAGGCGGTCTAGCTCTCTCAGATATTACACTATATTACCGTGCCACCCATTTGAGACAAGTAGCCTCCTGGTTGACCTTATGGACCTATAACCATTGGACAGCAGTGGAGAAGCTGTGGCTGGCCCCCATTTACCTGAGCACCCTATTATGGAGCCCCCTGAGTGGAATCCCTCAACTTTTTAGGTCCTATAGCCTTTACTAGGTATAGCTAGCATGCAGAATACGCTATCAATTAGCCACCCTAAACTCATCCCTAACTCCCTTCCTCTTCACTTCACACATCGTGTGATGCAGGAGGGGATGGTGAGGTCCTGGTCAACCCTCACCCTCTTCCACCTAGAAGACCTGACGGACCTGTTGACCCTCCATATTTTCCCTTTAGTGACTCTACAGTCACAGTATCACCTGATGTCAGCAGCGGCCTATAGCTACAACCAAATTCTACATTTCTACATGACCTGGTTGGGTATGGACCCTTTGCCTCAACCTTCAGCTTTTGAATGCCTTTGTATTGATGGCTCAGGCACTCCAGGTCTTATATCTGATATTCACAGTAACCTGTTGGAACATATCACATCCCTCATACCTAAACATGCTTACTTGGTCTAATGGGAACAATGGATTGGATGAGAGCGTGCTCCTCCCTATAGTCAATCATCTGGTACCATACAAAGAAAAGTTCTAGATATGTCTAATACCGTGAGAACCAAATAAAACTATTAATGTTGTGGTACTACACCCGGAGCTATATCTCCTTAATCTCCTTCCTATATCCATGGGAAAGATGGCTGCCAGACTGCTCCTCCATATTCCAACAGCGGCTAAATGCCTCATCGCCTTGTTCCACCATCCCGCTTAGACCTATACTCCAGAAAGAAAGATATGCACTCATTGGAGAATCTTACAGCTTCCATACATGGTACCAAATTTCTATCTTTTTGGACTGTATAGGACAGTTATTGTTCCACATCCTGATTGTGCCATTTGCCTAATAGTACTGTACTGTAATTGTATTCTCAAATAATTTGTTTTGTTTGCCCTCTCCCCTTCCTGACCTTCCCCTTTCCCTGCTATCCTGCCATCTTTCCTCTTCCACTTTCCTTCCCCTATTTTCTATACCCTTTAGTCCTTTTTTCCTTCTCTTCATATTTTTGTAAAAAGATAAAGTTAATTATATATATATATATACAGTGCTGGCCAAAAGTATTGGCACCCCTGCAATTCTGTCAGATAATACTCAATTTCTTCCAGAAAATGATTGCAATCACAAATGCTTTGGTAATAATATCTTCATTTATTTTGCTTGCAATGAAAAAACACAAAAGAGAATGAAAAAAAAGTCAAATCATTGATCATTTTACACAAAACTCCAAAAATGGGCCAGACAAAAGTATTGGCACCCTCAGCCTAATACTTGGTAGCACAACCTTTAGACAAAATAACTGCGAACAACCGCTTCTGGTAACCATCAATGAGTTTCTTACAATGCTCTGCTGGAATTTTAGACCATTCTTCTTTGGCAAATTTCTCCAGGTCCCTGAGATTTGAAGGGTGCTGTAACGTCTCTGCCGTTTCGGGTCTCGGTGCCGCCCTCCGCTCACACGCTGTGGCGAAGGAGGCGTCTTCAATTTTGTTCTTTGTGTAAGCTTCTTGATGCTCAGTCTGAACATGGTCCTAGTTCTCTTGCTGTGTAAAGCCACACCCTTGTAATTAGGAACATTTCTCTCTGGACTGCATAGAGTTAATCTCTTCCTGGCCTGAGTGATTGACAGCCTGTGTACCTATCGGCTCTGGGGCTGGTCCCAGACTTTCTATAAACAGGTTGTCAGCCCTCACATGGCTGCCGGTTATTACACTTGTGTTTTGCCTGCCCTCTTCATTATTTCCCTTGCTACCTTGTTACCTGATTTTCTGACCACTGGCTTTTACTTTGACTATTCTCTTGGATATCGATTCTGTGCTGCAATTGCTCGATTGTTTCTGACCCCTTGGCTGGCTGACCTCCCTTTGTTGTTGTGCGTCTTGTCTGCGTTCTATGTGATCGCTTGTTATAAGGAGGGACTGTCGACGTGGTTGCTGGATGTCGCCTGGGACGGATCGGGCAAGTTGGCCAGGGACAGTGGGGGGATTCAGCTTAGGGTCCACTGTCTCGTTGTGCCCCTCCCCCCTAGTTCTCCAGCAGCTTCTGGGGAATCGCTCCTCTAGTGATTCTCTTACAGGTGCCTTCTCCAAACTGCCATTTTGAGATCTCTCCACAGGTGTTCTATGGGATTCAGATCTGGACTCATTGCTGGCCACTTTAGAAGTCTCCAGTGCTTTCTCTCAAACCATTTTCTAGTGCTTTTTGAAGTGTGTTTTGGGTCATTGTCCTGCTGGAAGACCCATGACCTCTGAGGTAGACCCAGCTTTCTCACACTGGGCCCTACATTATGCTGAAAAATCTGTTGGTAGTCTTCAGACTACCAGTGCCAGTGCCAGTGCCAGAGGCAGCAAAGCAACCCCAAAACATCAGGGAACCTCCGCCATGTTTGACTGTAGGGACCATTTTCTTTTCTTTGAAGGCCTCTTTTTTTTTTTCCTGTAAACTCTATGTTGATGCCTTTTCCCAAAAAGCTCTACTTTTGTCTCATCTGACCAGAGAACATTCTTCCAAAAAGTTTTTGGCTTTCTCAGGTAAGTTTTGGCAAACTCCAGCCTGGCTTTTTTATGTCTCTGGGTCAGAAGTGGGGTCTTCCTGGGTATCCTACCATAGAGTCCCTTTTCATTCAGACGCCGACGGATAGTACGGGTTGACACTGTTGTACCCTCGGACTGCAGGGCAGCTAGAACTTGTTCGGATGTTAGTCGAGGTTCTTTAGCCACCATCCGCACAATCTTTCGTTGAAATCTCTCGTCAATTTTTCTTTTCCGTCCACATCTAGGGAGGTTAGCCACAGTGCCATGGGCTTTAAACTTCTTGATGACACTGCGCACGGTAGACACAGGAACATTCAGGTCTTTGGAGATGGACTTGTAGCCTTGAGATTGCTCATGCTTCCTCACAATTTTGCTTCTCAAGTCCTCAGACAGTTCTTTGGTCTTCTTTCTTTTCTCCATGCTCAATGTGGTACACACAAGGACACAGGACAGAGGTTGAGTCAACTTTAATCCATTTCAACTGGCTGCAAGTTTGATTTACTTATTGCCACCACCTGTTATGTGCCACAGGTAAGTAACAGGTGCTGTTAATTACACAAATTAGAGAAGCATCACATGATTTTTCAAAGGGTGCCAATACTTTTGTCCACCCCCTTTTTTATGTTTGGTGTGGAATTATATCCAATTTGGCTTTTTGACAATTCATTTTGTGGTTTCCCATTGAAGACAAATTAAATGAAAATATTATTACCAAAGCATTTGTGATTGCAATCATTTTCTGGAAGAAATTGAGTATTATCTGACAGAATTGCAGGGGTGACAATACTTTTGGCCAGCACTGTATATATATATATATATATATATATATATATATATATATATATCACACACACAGTATATATCCTACTGCCTCGCAAATGGTGTTAAAATTATATGTTACTCTACTGTCTTTACCTCCTCTTCTTGCTAAACTATATACAGTAGAAGCTGGATCATTGAACTGACAAAAATGGGCTTACTTCTTCCTTTGACCTGTGGATCCAGTGTCACTGATTTTATATTTCTTATAATACGAACCCCTTCTGGCTGAAAGACAATATAAGATTAGAAATAAATTGTGTCTTAGTGGATGAGCGATGAGCAATGAGACACAGTATATATCAGTGCTATTTAAATAGTGCTAACTAGATATAATGGAAAAAACCTTGCCAAGTAAGAATGCTTTTCAGAAATAGAAGTCTTAACTTATTTTTATCCATTAACAACATAAAGTGAATGAAGAAAAGAGAAATGTAAATCCCATCAATAATTGGCGTGACCTTTTCCCTTTTTAGGATGAGTCCTGGAAGTGATGATATGACCCCCGCAGATATAGCCCTGATTTCAACATCGTTAAGTCTGTCTGGGATTACAAGAAGAGAGAGAAGGATTGGACCAATCTTACATGCAGAGAAGATCTGTGCTTAGTTCTCCAAGATGGCGGCGGGAACAACCTCCCTGCCGAGTTCTGCCAAAAACTGTCTGCAAGTACCGAGAAGAACTGATAGAAGGCAAAGGTCACACCAAATATTGATGGGATTTACGTTTCTTTCTTGTTTATTCACTTTATATACAGTAAATCAGCAAAAATAAACTATTAACCCTTCCACTTTTTAAAGTATTCTTACTTTGCAGCATTTTTCCACGCATGCCTAAATTTTTTGAACAATAGTATATATATATTTAAACTGATAAGCAGTGATATTTTACTACAGTATATACCCACATATTTCTGTATTGTACATTGTATAGACATACTTCAGGTTTACTTACCACAACCTTCAGATTCTTTCTGACACCATCTCCCATAAATTGTCCATAAACTGTAGCCTTCACCTCCACTGCATGCTGACCCAGGGTCAATGGGACAATAATAAAAGGAACGGCCACAGAAGACTGAGCTTTAATATCTACAATCTGTCGGTATTTTGTCTTGCTTGTAGAATAGCTACAAAATTCTGGATTGTGAGCTAGCTCCACTCGTACCTAAGAAGAAATTCAAAGTAAAGAAAGTTTGGGAAGTAATATCTGATTTCAAATACTGTCCATGTAGAAGTTTAACAATATATTCAACTATGAAGAATATAAGAAACATAAAGAACATTGAAGATCATTCAAATTATGGGTATTTGGGTATAGCTCCAATCTGAAAAAGATGATAAAATATCAAAAGTCAATGTCCTAGAAACTCATCTCTAAAACATAGTGTAGAATTTTAATGTCTCTGCCTGTTCGGGTCTCTGCGCCACCCTCTGCTCGCACGCTGCAGCGCAGGAGGAGTGTTAAATTTGATTCCTTGCTTAAGGTTCTTGTTGCTCAGTCTGAACACTGTCCTAGTACTACTACTCTGTAATTGAATTTCAGCCACACCCATATCCTGCACTTTGTTTCTTTCTGTTTCTTTAACAGTTAATTTTAGCCTTGCCTGTGTGATTGACAGCCTGTCTACCAATCAAGTCTGGTTCAGGTCCTGAATTTCCCATATACAGGTCATCAGCCCACACAGGTTTGCTGGCTATTTCTCTGTCCTGTGACTTTGTCCTTGCTAGGTTCCTACCTGCTCTTACTGTATTATTTATGACCTCTGACCTTTGGCTTCCTTTGCGACTACTCTTTTGGATTTCAATTTAGTACAGTTTTTGTCTCTCTGGTTTTGACCCTTGGCTTGATCACTCTGCTTCTGTGTTGTTTTGCCTTGTCCTGTGCGTCACTTATTCAGAGAAGGGATTGTAGCCAAGTTGCCCTGCTACCACCTAAGGTAGCTGAGACAAGTAGGAAGGGACAGGGGCTGGGTTGACTTTAGGGTTCACTGTCTATGTCTTCCCTTCTTCCCAGGTTTCTGCAGCAGCAGAATACTCTTAGGATTCCTAGGAACCTATCTATAAAACATAGTGTAGAATACTCTTAGGCCTCCTAGGAACCTATCTATAAAACATAGTGTAGAATACTCTTAGGGCTCCTAGGAATTATCTATAAAAAATAATGTAGAACACTCTTAGGGCTCATAGGAACCTAGCTACCAAATTTCTAGCTCTCTAAAGCAAACTCAGCCAAAGTTATGTCAACGTGAATGTGACATGTATGTCTATGGAAAAACCTATGGTAAGAAATGAATACAAACTTTGATTTTAAACATACACTTTGCTGACTCATTTTTACTCATGTTAATGTTTGAAATGCTCAGAATATTTTTCTATAAAGGGAAAAGGTGCTTGCCCATGGATTTGTAGACACACAAGGGGTTATATTGCAAAAAGCAATGGTTTTATAGAAAGATTAGCCCAGTCTGATAACTGCCATGGTTGGGATTCTTGGCCAGCATGGTCTTTGTCATCATAATCTTGAAAAAAATAGGGGTGAGCCTTCTTTCCTGGCTGTGACATATCAAGAGCCCCCACTGCATCCAAAGATGATTTGTCCTCCTCCTCCTCTTCCAGTCCAGAAGTCCCAGGTCCTCCACCATAATGACCTTGCCCCAGTTCTTCATCCTCCTCCAGTTTCCCTTGCATCAACCTAGGGTGATGCAAGGTGTAAGTGGTTCTTCCTCTTCCATTCCTTGTTGCATGAGTATCAGTGATTTCTGTAAGATATATAATAAAGAGATGACATTAGCTGATACTGCAGTTGTCCCTGCTCACAAATCTGGTGGCCTCTTCAAAAGGCTTTAGAGGCTGACACATTTCCAACATCAGCCTCCAAAGACATATCTCCAAACAACACATTGTTCCTGTGGTATTCTGCATGCAGTAATCATTCACCACTACCTGCATCTCACACAGATGCTCCAGCAGTTGTATGGTGGAGTTCCAATGAGTTGGAATGTTGCAGATGAGGCGATGCAAAGGCAGACCATTCACGTTAAGCTGCGCATCACCAAATTCAGCACGTGTGTCATACAGGGACATTTGATCCAAACGCAGTGCAGCAACAATATTGGTGCCATTGTTGCTGACAACACTGCCCAACTGTAGTTGGCAAGGAGCCATCCGGTGGGATACTTGCTGCAGAATACAACAGAGCAACTCCTCAACTGTGTGGCTCCTCTGATCCAGGCTCATTTACTGTAAATACACATGGCATTGCTTCACGTTACACCCATGAAAGAAAGAGGCAGAGTGTAATCAAAGCTTTGCCCTGGTGAAGATGGAGGAGGGTAGCGGTCCACAGGAGGATGGGTCCTACATGCTGTTGGACTGGGCTTGCACGAACAAGGTGGAACTAGCACCTGGCCTTGTTTTGCTTCTGGACTGTGGCCGCTACCGCTTAAAATATTAAACCAGTGAGCCATTAAAGGCATGTATTGTCCTTGTCCTTAATTGCTGCTCCATGTGTCAATGTGGCTTGCACCTTTCTCCACACTGATATATTCAAGGAAAGTCCACATTCTCCGACAAATGCAGGGACAGCTTTCCTACAGAAGTAATGGTGGATAGGTATATTTCATTGAGCCCATGCCATCAGTTGGCAAAATGCAGTGGAATCCAGTACAGCAGTGAATTCACCACCAGCAACTTGGCCAGGTGCAAGTAAAGTTGCAGAACCACTGGATGACTGAGAGCATATTGCAGCTTCCTGGTCATACATTCCCTTATGAATGACTGACTGGTATGGAAGAGGAGGATAAACAGTTTATGATGATGATGATAACAACAACCATGTGTTAGGTGTGGATATGGACTCCCTATAAGAAAGATTACAGAGAGAAGGAGTAGGATGGTCTTGCTCACTTCCCCTTCCAGTGCTTCCAATACCAGCAAGGCTGGAAATGTGTCTGTCACTAAGACCACCAGTGCCATCACTCCCTCCATGTGAGTTTCCAATAGGTCTTCCTCCAGCAGGTTTTTTGGATGTTGGGGCTGAAAATTGACTGGAATCTTTACTATCATAACTGCCACCACCCTCTTCTTCTAATGTGACCCTGAACCATTTGCTGGATCCTATCTGCATAATTCCACCTCCATATTTCCTCCTAGTGCCCCTACCAGAACGACTGCAAACACTTGCAAAAAATGACTGTTCTCACCCAACTCATCAAAAATAAAAGGAGCACTCCTCTGACTAGGTGAAATAGATTTTTCAGCAGATGTCATATCACTACTAGGGAACTGTGTTAGTGAGGAAGATGAAAGAAACATGGTTGACAGTCCAGAAAGGCCTTGCAGAAAATTATGTGTTACCATATTAGAGGAGAAACAATAACAGAAGCCTTACTTAAGATCACATCAGTCTCAGATGCAATATCATCCTGATGAGTGAGGTTCATTCTCAGAAAATATAACCACCCTGCAATTACTACCACTTGTTAGGTAGTTGGTCCAGACGGGCAGGGGTTAATTCGTGTCTGCCTGTACTTTCTGCCTTGGGGAGGGGTTTTTCCCTGTGCCTCTGCCCCACCCTTTGTTGTGCTATATAAACTTGGGCTTCACACGTTCACTCTGCTGGTTATACTCGTGTGTCCAGCCATACCTGTGCTGTGGGGCCTTGTACTCAGGTTTTGTATGTTTCTCACTGTGTACGTTTATTCTTGGATTAGATGTCTGGGGGTCAGTGCAGGGGACTGCTGGTTTATTGTGTTCTTACTTTCAGGGTCAGCTCCCAGGGATTCCAGTAAGGTTCCTGTGAGGTGTCTTCTTTTAAGAGGAAAACTCTGGCGTCAGGCAGGATCAGTCAGGGCGGATCGCAGGGTGATTTCAAATGTTGTTTTCTCCTGCCTACTCTGTTTTACTTACTCACTTATTTTGACTGACCTTTTTTTTATCTAGCATTTCTTGAATAAACCAGTTTATTTTGCATGTTTGTTTATTTTTCATTCGGTTCAGGGACAAGCATAACAGAATAACCAGCCGACTATTTATTGATTCTCTACCTCTTTTTTTTTCCTTCTTTTCCTCAGATGGATCCTATGGAGCAGTTAACCACTCACCTTCAGGCGTTGACCCTGAAATTCGATTCTCTTCAGACTCAGGTCCAGTAGCAAAACATACAGCAAGTTAGCGGGGTGTTTAGGGAGGGGGTGTCTGGAATTGAACCCCGAGTGGATCTTCCGGATCGCTTCTCGGAGGTGCACTCTGAGTTTTTCTCATTTAGAGAGGCCTGCAAGTTGTATTTTAGACTAAGGCCAATCTCTTCTGGAGATGAGTCAGCGGGTGGGAATTATTATATCCCGTCTACAGGGAGATTCTCAGGTTTGGGCTTTTTCTTTACCCCCTGAATCCCCCACACTGCAGTCTGTAGATGTTTTTTTTTTCTGCACTCGGGTTACTGTTCGATGACCCAGACCGTTTGCACTTAGCTGAAAGTAAGCTGCGTCACTTCTCTCAAGGGAGGAGTTCTGCAGAGGATTACTGTGCAGCTTTTCGTAAGTGGTCCATTGATACTAAGTGGAACGATCCGGCTCTTCGGAGTCAATTTTGTGCCAGGTTGTCCGACCGAGTAAAAGATCTTATGCTACAGTTTTCTGCCCCGGTCTCTTTGGAGGAAGCCATGAGTTTAGCTATTCGGGTAGACAGACGTTTACGTCTGAGAGCAGTAGAAATGGGAGTGAGTGACACTCCTCACTCGCCAGGGGAGGGGGCGGAGTCTTCTGTAGAGCCCATGCAGCTGAGTTCTTTACAGTCTGAGGACAGAAAGAAGAGACGTTTGGCTGCTGGCCAATGTTTCTATTGTGGACGTCCGGGTCATTTTGTAAGAAATTGTCCGGAGCTACCCCGTCCTAAGAAGGCTTTAAACTAAAGAACCTAACAAGCTATGGGGATCTCCCGTTAGGTAGATGTGTCGCTTGGACCAGTGGCTCCAAGATGATCTTTCCTGCTGAAATTATCCTTGAGAATAAGGAGCATCCCATACGGGTGTTTTTTGATTGTGGTGCTGGGGTCAATCTAATTGATTCTAAGTGCACGACAGATCTAGACTTAAAAATAACCCTCCTGGAGACACCCATTCCTATTGCTGGTATTGATGCTGGACCTTTGGGCTGGATTAAAGCTATCTCTGTAGGGGTTAAGCTGAGGATTGGTTTGTTCCACCTAGAATGTGTGGATTTGTATGTTCTTGATTCGTTGCCTGCGGCCATCGTACTAGGTTATCCTTGGTTTAAAAAACACAATCCTGTGGTTGATTGGCGTACGGGAGAAATTGTCAAATGGTCTCTTGAGTGTAAGAGAGTGTATGCCTAGTCATCTTGTAGCCGTAGTGTTACCTAATGTCACTTCATTTCTGTCTGACTTTTCACAGGTATTCTCTCCCACCTCTAGTGACCAGCTTCCTCCTCATAGACTGTATGACTGCAGGATTGATCTGGTGCCTGTCTGTAAATACCCCAAAAGCAGGTTATATAACATTTCTGTCCCTGAAAGGGAGGCTTTAAAAGATTTTATCTCAGAAAGTTTGAAGAAGGGTCACATAAGACCCTCTAACTCTCCGTTAGCAGCCGGGTTTTTTTTTTTCTTAAAAAGAAAGATGGCGGACTACGTCCTTGTCTTGATTTTCGGGAGTTGAACCAAATTACTGTGCGTAATCCTTACCCGCTTCCTCTTATTCCCGATTTATTTAATCAACTGGTGGGGTCCCAGTGGTTTTCTAAATTAGATCTCCGTGGGGCATACAATTTGATAAGGGTACGGGAGGGAGACGAGTGGAAGACAGCGTTTAACACGCCCCTGGGTCATTTTGAGAGTCTGGTTATGCCCTTTGGGCTTACTAATGCCCCTGCAATCTTCCAGGAGTTTATGAATGACATATTACGTCCTTTTATTGGTCACTTCCTGGTTGTGTACTTAGATGATATCCTCATCTTTTCTCCTAATTACGAGTCTCACTGTGAACACCTTCGGTCCGTCTTGTCTGTTCTAAAAGAGAATTCGCTTAGTGTTAAAGTAGAGAAGTGTGTTTTTTGTGTCCAGGAGATTTCTTTTTTGGGGTTTGTCATTTCGAAGGACGGGTTCAAGATGGATTTAAGTAAGGTCAAGGCTATTTTACACTGGGTTCAACCCGAGAACCTCAAAGCGTTACAGCGGTTTCTAGGGTTTGTTAACTTTTACCGTAAATTTATTAAGAATTTTTCGTTGATTGTTAAGCCTTTGACAGATTTGACCAAAAAGGGAGTTAAGATTTCGGAGTGGCCGCCGGAGGCCGAGAGAGCGTTCCGTTCGCTTAAGCAACACTTTGCTTCGGCACCTGGTTTTGGTCCAACCCGTCAGCTCCTTACCATTTTTTGTTGAGGTGGACGCCTCTAGTGTGGGGGTTGGAGCGGTTTTGTCTCAAGGAGATGCTGAGGGTTTGTGCTTTCTTTTCAAAGAAATTTTCGAAAACAAAATGTAATTACGATGTAGGTGACAGTGAGTTGCTGGTGATTAAGTTAGCCTTTGAGGAATGGAGACATTTTTTAGAAGGTGCTGTGCATAAAGTGACGGTTTTCACGGACCATAAGAATTTGATGTATCTACAGTCAGCTAAGACGTTAAATTCTCGTCAGGCTCATTGGTCTTTGTTCTTTTCCAGGTTTAACTTTCTAGTTACCTACCGACCAGGTTCGAAGAATGTGGTGGCGGACGCCCTGTCCCGGTCATTTGAGGCTGCACCCTGTGATGAGGTCCCTTCACAGGTATTGGCCAAGGGAGTGGTGGTGGCCGTGATTTCTACTGACCTTCACAAGGAGATTTCGGAAGCACAAAGCTTGGCTCCTGCCAACACCCCTAATGATAAGCTTTTTGTTCCTCTGAACCTTCGATTGTTATTATTACAGGAGGCTCATGATTCAGTCCTCTCGGGTCACCCTGGTATTTCTAACACATTGAAATTAATCTCCAGGTCGTTTTGGTGACCATCTGTCAGAAGGGACACTACGAGGTATGTGGAGTCCTGTGAGGTATGTGCCAGGTCGAAGTCACTTAGAGGATTTCCTGCGGGGAAATTGTGCCCATTGCCTATTCCTGAGAAGCCTTGGACGCACATCTCTATGGATTTCATCACTGATCTACCGGTTTCTGGAGGATGTACAGTAATTTGGGTAATCATGGATCGGTTTAGTAAAATGTGCCATTTGGTGGTGTTACCCAAATTGCCGTCTGCTCCTCTTTTGGCTAGATCATTTGTGGAAAATTTTGTACGGCTTCATGGGGTACCATCTGATATTGTGTCAGATAGGGAAGTGCAGTTCGTTTCCCGGCTCTGGAGGGCGTTTTGTAAACTCCTTAACATCTCTTTATCTTTTTCTTCATCTTATCACCCACAATCCAACGGCCAGACTGAAAGGTTAAATCAAAGTTTGGAACAATATTTAAGGTGCTTTGTGAGCTCAGATCAGTCTGAGTGGAAAGAATTTTTACCATTAGCTGAGTTTGCTTTAAATAATCGTTCTTTGGAATCTACTGGGACCTCTCCTTTTTTCTGTAATTATGCGTTTCATCCGTCCTTTGGTCCATTGTCATTAGCTAGTTCGGATGTCCCAGGGGAGGTTCAGTTTTCTGCTAAACTAGCTTCAGTCTGGTCTGAGGTCAAGAAAAATCTAATTAGAGCTAGGGGTAAAGCTAAATTTTTTGCGGACAGTAAATGATCAGAATCTCATAAGTTCTCTGTGGGAGATAGGGTTTGGCTCTCTACACGGAATATTAGACTAAAAATACCATGCTTTAAACTTGGTCCCAAATATATTGGTCCATTTGAAATTGTAGAGATAATTAACCCTGTCTTAGTTTGTTTGCGTCTACCTGACTCTATGGGGATAATCAATGCTTTTCATGTGTCCTTACTAAAGTGGTATTTTTCATCCTTAGGCAGTGATTCAGTTTCACCACCCCCACCTGTCTTGGTCAATGGAGAGCTGCAGTTCGTGGTTCGCTCTATTGAGGACTCCCGGCTCTTTCACGGACGCATTCAGTATCTGGTCCATTGGAAAGGTTATGGACCTGAGGAGAGATCATGGGTTTCGTCATCTGACATTTCTGCTAAGCGGTGCATTAGAGCCTTCCATCGTAGATTTCCATTGAAGCCCGGTCCGGAGGTTCCGGAGGCACCTCCTTTAAGGGGGGGTACTGTTAGGTAGTTGGTCCAGGCGGGCAGGGGTTAATTCATGTCTGCCTGTACTTTCTGCCTTGGGGAGGGGTTTTTCCCTGTGCCTCTGCCCCACCCTTTGTTGTGCTATATAAACTTGGGCTTCACACTTTCACTCTGCTGGTTATACTCGTGTGTCCAGCCATACCTGTGGGACAGGGGACTGCTGGTTTATTGTGTTCTTACTTTCAGGATCAGCTCCCAGGGATTCCAGTAAGGTTCCTGTGAGGTGTCTTCTTTTAAGAGGAAAACTCTGGCATCAGGCAGGATCAGTCAGGGCGGATCGGAGGGTGATTTCTAATGTTATTTTCTCCTGTCTACTCTGTTTTACTTACTCACTTATTTTGACTGACCGTTGTTTATCTCGCATTTCTTGAATAAACCAGTTTATTTTGCATGTTTGTTTATTTTTCATTCGGTTCAGGGACAAGCATAACACCACTGCCACCATAACCAGAGGTACTGCTGCTGTTGTCATTCCTATTGTTAGTTCAGAGATTCTTCAGATTACAGATACGGTGGGTAGACCGTGCCATATTACGGCACTCTTCTCACTTATTTATTTTTTTGTATGTTCAATCTCTGTTTGTCTCAAGAATTGGGTGAGAGCCCATGTGGAGGCCAGGAGCAAGACAGGTCTGCCTTGCTTCAGCGTGGGGAGGCCATTTGTGCCCTGAACCTTTTAGGGCCTTTTGCTTGGAGGGTCAGGTTTGGTCTGGGGCCCTTCTCTTTACAGATAGGGCTTGTGATATATCGCATCCTTGTGCATTTTTTAGTGTGACATATCCCTATATTTTTGGCACATGAGTAAAAGATTGCACAATCTCGACCCTTCAAAATAATAAAAAATAAATTGAGGGCCATCAATCTTAGAAACTGGAAAACCCCTTTAACAAACAGAGATTTTTCAAACGTCAGGCAGCTTGTTTTTGCCTTTAGAACAACATTTTATATGTATTTAACTAAAATAAATAAATACATAAAATAAAAAAAAATTTAAGATTTTTCACTAACAGGCCTGAGTTTATCAGTAACTAAAAACAATTTACGACATTTGGTGGACAGTCACAGATCACAGTGCAGCAACAAATATGGGCAATGGCAAATCTGACTCTTAAAAAAATGCTCTATTGCATAAAATACTTAACAAAATGAGATTATTGGCAATGAAAGAGTTAACTTTCCAGTGTCTGTGGAACCCTGTGCAAACTGCAGCAGTCACAGGCTCACAGTGCAGAAATCTAACTGATTGATTAAATCTAACTAAACTTCCTTCCACTTCCCCTCCTCCTCCTATTATTCTGTCATTCTTTTGCAACATTGTTGCTGTTTTTTTCAGTAGCAAAATAGAGCTATTGCATTAGATCTTGCAGTGATGATGATAACAAGTGTCTTTCAGCTTGAACACATCCCAAAATGGCTCTGTCTTCCTCATTAGAGATAAGCGAATTTTTCAAAAATTCGATTCGGCAGGATTGCCAAATGTTCCAAAATGATTTGATTGGAATTAATTTGGGGCAAATCGCGTTAAAAAACAGCTATTTCCTGGCTGCAGGGAGCCTGTATATAGTGGAGTAGAACACTGTGCCTTGCAGTAACACGCATAGTGAGTCTTCTGTGGTAGTGACACAATACTGTGAGTCAGTATGACATCACATGACAGGCGTCGCTCTTAGAACCACTGCACACTTCACTTATTAGGACAGTTACGGGGCCAAAATTGACCAACTAACTCAAGTGTGAACTCAGCCTTACAGGTCCATGTTAGTGCCAGGTAGAAAGAACCGTGCAGAGGCCCAACATCCTACTGTAGCGTGAAAGAGTGCACTACTTTTACACTGTTGTCTGCTGATTCCACATAGATGTCTACAGAACCTGTTCTATTAAACGCTTATACAAGTAGAGTCCTCTGATCCATCAGAACAATAACCCCCCCCCCCCCCAAAAAAAAAAGGATCCTGTCTGTTGAGTATCCGCCTTCACTCAGTCAGGACAGGATTTTGTCAGTAATCTCAGTATTGCTGATGCCAAAAAAACAGGAGTGGATCCAAAACAGAGATGACACGTGAATGGATTATTTGCATGTCTTCTGTGTTCTGTACCCACTCCTGCTTTTGGCTACCAAATCATAAGCCTATTCTGATGGGACCATACAGGCCTTACACCTGCTACACAGACTGGCTCCGTTGTGCGTATTATTTTTCCTACTTTCTGACAGATCAGAAGAAGAGTCAAATAAATGATGATGTCAATCAGGCCAAAAAGGCAAAATAGCGGCCTAGTCATGGAGTGGGGAGGGTGGGAACAGCGTGAGAAGTGACATGATAGCAGCAGCATGAGGAGGCCACAGAGTGGCAAGGTGACAATGTGGACGTGGCAGCAGCACGAGGAGGCCATAGAGTGACCCGGTGAGAGTGGGGAGGTGGGTGGCACAAACAGTACCGGCTGACGATGGTGGCTGTAAGAAGGAGCACTTGGCATCAGATGTGTGGCATCAGGCGGGTGGCAGCATCAGAATAGTAGCCAGAAGAAACCAGTCTCTTTTGTCAAGGTTTGGGTGAGGCAACATGGATGATTTAATCTGATGCATCAGGCATTGGTGGGTGGAAGTCCTGGCCAATCCACGCCTGATTCATCTTGACAAAGGTAGGTCTCTCCACATTTTGGGTGGACAGGCGAGATCTCCTTGGAGTAACTATGGCCCGCGCCACACTAAACACCTGCCCTGATGCCACACTACTGGCCGGGCAGGACAGCTTTTCCAGGACAAGCTCGGCTAGTTGCAGCAACAAATCCAATTTGGCTGCCCAGTAGTCCAGCGTATCTTCGATGACGGGTGGCAGGGTGCACTCCATGTATGCCACCACCTGCTGGTTCAGCTTCTGCTCTATGTCTAGCTGCTGATGAGTAGTTTCTTCACTATGCGGGTGAAGAAAGCTGCTCATCAGCAACTCTAGACTCAGGCTGCTGCTGATGGACCTGATACTGCTCCTGCCCCCCCCCCACAGCAGCCATGGCAGTGCAAGGTGAGCGCCTAGGGTCTTCCTGGTCAAACCTGCAAGAGGATGGATGATGGCGCAGATAGGCAGCGGCCAACTGACTACATAGGATGTCTCTACAGTAGTTCAGTTTGTCCTCCCTCTCAGTGGGTGTAAAAAAGGCCCCCATTTTTCCCCAGTAGCGAGGGTCTAACATAGTGGAAAGCCAGTAGTCATCCCTCTGCCGAATGGTGACAATTCGGCTCTCACTACACAAGCAAGTGAGCATGCATCGGATCATTTGCACAAGTGACTCCGAGGGATTCCCTGCATCCATCTCCACTGCATATTGTCACTGTGTGTCTGGGTCATCTGCCTCGTCTTCCTCATCTCCCTCTTGCTCTTCCGGCTGCTCCTCCTCTCCTGTCACCTGTGTAGAAAATCCTTTTTTTTGCCACTAATGCACGGCAAAAATGCCTGTAATTTTCTCACTTCAACACACAACAGCGAATAAGCCACTTATTTTTCCCCACTAATAAACACCAAGAAAAGGCTTTACAACATATAACTGCACCGCACAAGGACTAATAACACCCCAATCGTTTGAATTACACAGGTATGATCTATTGCAAACCTGCAATGAGCAGCAGGATAATGGCAGTCAGTGCAGCAAGGTGTAGTAGGATTGTTCCTATTAAATTATGAACCCTGTTCTGTTTCAATACTCTGTATAAATTCCTCCTTATCCTTTCCCTTCACTTTTAATGCTCTTTCCCTGAACTTTGAGCAAAATATCAGTTTAAGTTTTTTTCTACCACTTTATACCTACATAGAATCTATGCAAACTAATAAAAAAATGCACTATAACAACAATTACCAAAAATATAAATACATTTTTATTGATCAAAGAAAAAGACATATAAAAACACATAAAAACATGTACAAAAGAAAGGTATCACCACACATTATAGGAGTGGCTAAATAGTGGCAAAATGTTTTTGGGAACATATAGTATGGTCACATTATAGATATCTCATAAACCACAAGTAATATGTATATACACTGCAGATCAAAATTACAGAACACCACACAATTTCCTAAATCTCAAGGTTATTGTGTAGTCCTATGTGAATATATTCTGACATGAGTAAAATAGCAGTATTTTAAACTTATTTCATAAAAGCACAGAATAAAAATGTAAATGAGATTATTGAAAAAAGAACACTGATCAAAATGAGAGAAGATTTTCAGATCCCTGCAAGTTATTGGTGTTAGTCTGGCTCCTGGCACTAATATCCTTAACTGACAACCCCTATGTAACTGGCAGCCTAACTTTCCAGTTTTCACTGACTTTGCAAAAATGGTGTGCTGTTCCAAAGTGACTGAAACCCTCCGGCAGCAGGTTGTCCAGATCAAGGCCAAAGGGGTGACCCTATCAGCCTTAGCAAGAGAAGTTGGTTGTTCCAAGTCTGTGATTTCTAGAATATTCTTGAAAGACAAATGCAAGAAGGACAGGATAATGTGGAGAATCTCCATGGGTAATCGTTTCAACACTGCAGCTGGAATTGCTCGCCAGTTCAGCACTGAACAGGGTAAGGATCTGTCTCACTGTCATACAGTGTCTCGATGGACTGAAAGCCCACCCTGCAGTGAGCAATCCTCTCACTAGCAGAAATAATCCAAAGTCTAGACTCACCTTTGCTGAGGAGCAAGTTGTGTGGTCAGAGGAGAAGTGCCCCAGAGTTCATTTTAGTCATGAAAGCAAGTTTAATTTATTTGGGTATGATGGGAAACATTATGTTCGTCCACAAACTAAGGAAAGACTGAACCCAAAGTGTGTAAAGAAGTCAGTGAAAGGTGGAGGAGGAAGTGTCATGGTTTGGGGAATGTTTTCTGCAGCAGAAGTTGGACCTCTCATACAGCTATATGACAGAGTGAATGCAAATATATATCAGAACCTTCTTCAACAACACGTGGTTCCTTCCTTGTGTTCATCACCTAATCAGCCAGCAATTTTCATGCAGGACAATGCCCCCCGTCACACAGTAAAACGGGTAAAGCAGTTCCTTGAAACTAAAAACATTGAAACAGTAATATGGCCAGCCCAGAGTCCTGATCTAAACGCAATAGAAAACCTCTGGAAAATCCTGAGAGACTAGTGATGTCCTGTGGCCGCAGATGTGCTGAAGTCATTCAAAGCAAAGGCCTGTACACTTCCTACTGACTGGTGACTGTTGTAACCTTCAGAATATTTACTTGTAATCTTTCTCTGTGCTACAGTCATTGCTGTTCTCTAATTTTAATCATCACGTTTTTTGCAAAATAAAGGTTTATGGTGATATACTTTGGTTATTTTTAGAGATGAGCGAATCAAAGCTGACGAAGTAGAATTCGATCCGAGTTTCAGGAAATCTTTGATTCGCATTGATCACAGATTTCCTCACGCTTCAATGTATAGAATCACACATTTCCAATCAGGGGTTTTAACCCCTTGGATACTACGGTCAAATATGACCACGGCATCCAAGAGGTTCCGCCATTATACCTGTCCCACTCGGCTACCTGTCCTGGGCTCAGCAGTAACTCCGCTGGGGCCTGTGATTGGGCGCAATGACGTCGGTGCCGGCGTATTGACGTCATCACACCCCCACCTGAGCACTGAGGCCCAATCGCAGGTCCCAGCAGTGACATCTGGGGAGCAGGACTTCATTCGCAAGGAAGAATAGGAGAGAGAAAAATAGAAAATGCACCCAGGAGTTGTGCCAAAGAAGAAGGGGAGGAGGCGCTGTGCCCGACGCGCGTTTCGCCACACCCAGTGGCTTCATATGGCGAGTGGTATGTGGACATGGTATATTTGATCTATTTCTGTGCATAGGATTTCATTGTTATTATTAAGGCTTTTATATAGAAGCAAGTTTGTTTATATATATATATATATATATATATATATATATATATATATAGTGTCATATCTCTTTACTCATTACTTTTTTTGAGAGTTGGTACATTGTTTCTATTTCACTTTCCATGCACATGTTATGTAATTATACCTTGATAGCATTTGCGTATAATATTGTTACCTTTCGTATTTCGGGATAAAATAATTTTCTTCAAATCTATGTCTTAGTACCGATTTTTGGGTTGAGTCTAGTTACTAGCTATATGACTTCCTTGTATTTTACTATTTATACTGCAGGAGTGTGTTTCTGAAGAAGCAGGGGAGGATGAAACTCTGTTTTCCATCTGCGTGCTTGTTGGCACTATCTTATGATTATAATATATATGTATGTTTATGGTATTTTATTAATAAAATTTATTATTTATTCTATATATATAGTCTCTATAAACTCTTTTTGTAGGTTTGTTTGATTGTTTTTGTAGTTTATGAGACATTATTTTTGAGGATACTAGTTTGGCTTACTTATCTATATATCCCTGTGTATCCTCCTCACAGAAGATACCTGAGGATTGCAGTAGAGATGGCCGCCAGACCAGGCATTTTTAATTCACGGGATTACCCTTCGGCATTTCCTCAGCTCCCCGCACCTTTACCAAGGTGGTGGCTCCTGTAGCCGCAGCTCTCAGACTCCAGGGTTTGTTTCTCGTACCATACCTGGACAACTGTCTCATAAAGGCTCAGTCAGAAAAAAATTTGCTTCATCACCTACAGTTGACCGTAGTATTTCTCCAGTGGTTAGGCTGGATCATAAATTGGGAAAAGTCGGATGTCAAGCCTTCCAGACGGAAAAAGTTCCTAGGCTTCATTCTAAACTCCGACCAGATGACAGTTTCCTTACCTCCCCCAAGGAAGGAAAAAAATCATCACGGCAACTTGTTATCTATATCTAACCCAGCGGGTTTCCAGCAGAACAGCAATGAAGGTCTCATGTCAGCGTCTGCGGATGCAGTCCCTTGGGCCCTATGGCATATGCGCCCCCTCCAGAAGGAGATTCTAGAAGTTTGTAACCACAGCCCGCTGGGTCTGGACAAGAGTTTTCAACTCTCCTACAAAGCCCGTCTTTCCCTCAGGTGGTGGTTCCATCTCAAAAGACGGGATGTCCACGGTCCAGCCAGTCTGGACCTTGTTGACCACCGATGCATCCCTCTCCGGGTTGGGGAGTGTATCTAGAAGATTTTCCTATAAAGGGAACTTGGAATTGGATAGAGAAAACCATGTCATCCAATTGGTGAGAACTCAGAGCGGTTCATCTGGCGTTCCTTCATTTCTCTCCCCTTCTTTATCGGGAAGGCAGTAAAAGTTAATTCAGACAACATGACAACGGTTCTGTATCTAAACAAACAAGGAGGCACCTGATTGCCATCCCTTCTCAGGGAAACAAACCGTATCTTTTCTTGGACAGAGAAAAATCTAACCCATCTGTCAACCGTGCACATCAGAGCTTCTCTGAATATTCCAGTGGACTGGTTGAGTCGGGGCCTCAAGGTGTCAGGAGAGCGGTCCCTCAATCAGGAGATTTTTCATCAGATCACCGTGAAGGGGTCTTCTCGCTACATCCCCATATTGTGCTGCTGTTGGACGTAAGGGGAATCATTGATTATATAGATAATCTGTTTTCCCTTAGTCCGAACAGCAGCACAAGCTTTCCCTCCCTTGTCTAAGGTTGTTAATTTCCGGTATATTTATGCTCTTTCTTTATAACTGACACAGTGGGGGAAGGTCTCGCTCACCTCTTAAAGGGGTATACAGCTTACATTATGTTAATTAAAAGTTCCGCCTATCCTACCAGCACACAGGGGCAGAAATACCCCATATTGTGCTGCTGTTCGGACTAAGGGAAAATAGATTATCTATATAATCAATGGTTGTGTGATTATACCACAACCTCCGCCTTTCTTTTGTACATGTTTTTATATGTCTTTTTCTTTGATCAATAAAAATATATTTATATTTTTGGTAATTGTTGTAGTGCATTTTTATGATTAGTTTGCATAGATTCTATGTAGGTATAAGGTTTCTTTAGGATAATCTGTTGCATTTAATGCATTTTTGACACTAGTAGCAGAGGATTGTGTAGGTTTTCTACCACTTTCCCTAGCACCTGCTGACATCTCTCCCTGCACTAAGTATACTGGAAAATGCCTGACTCCAAGATGACATCACAGGGCTGGATGGCTGCTAATTGGCTGCACGCATGGCATTATAGGTGATCCTGCGTTCCCGGTGTTCCTTGCCCCATGTCCTAACATGTGCAGAAGCCATTTTAGGTTAAAATGCGATTCGTTAACACGAAGCGTGAGGAAATCCGGATTCGATGCGAATCAAATATTTCCTGAAATTCGGATCGAATTCCACTTCATCAGCTTCGATTCGCTCATCTCTATTTCTCAGCTATAAAATCTTATATTTTGTAAGTGACATCAGCAATGTAATGTCAGTTGATGCCAGAGCAACAGCCAATGTCACAGATACATGTCTCCTTTGTATTTTCAGTGTTCAATGCAGGCCGCGGCAGCCATTTTAGTTCGCTTGACACAAAACAGAAAGGTTTTAGTTCTGGTTTGAAATTTTGTTTGAATCTGGCTTGTAGCTTATTGGTTCTCCCATCTCTAGGTTGTGTCCATGCATTTAATAAGTAAAATTGACTAATGTATACATTGCTCACATTCTTCACAGGTATAAAACCCCCCGGCTAACATTCCTTACCTTGATCTTGATATGGCCATAGTTGTAAAGTACGGCTCGGATTTCCACCTGCTCATTTCTCACCACAGAATATGGCAGCTTCAAGTCAATGAAGAAATCCTTCATTACCTGGATCTCATAAGGCTTGGCTACACAAATACCTAAATACAAGGCAGAAATCTTGTTAATATTTCAATATACAATAAAGATTAAACTGTACTTTTTTTTTAGACAAATATTTTATTGAATAAATTCAAGGTACAAAATATACATCTTCAGTACAAAAATGCAGCATTGCATCCTATAACATGCTGTAAATATACATAGTATAGTATCAAGTAGACATTAGTAGCAACATAAGACAGGCAAGTGCAGCATGAGATGTGCAAGATTGCAAACAGCAAGGGCCTTTGTGAAGGATCTCGTCCTACCTAAGCCGCCTTCGGCACTCCTGAGATCGCTTCAATTACCTCACACCTACCTCCAGTGAGTGTTCTGGGCAGATAGGATAATACAAAACGAGCTTTTTAAATTTTATATATTTATTAACCCAAGTGGATCAGTATTAAGCATTAACATATACAGAAATATATATAGCAATGAAAAATCAAGCAGATACGGATAAAAGTAAAACTACGATACAGAAAATAAAATGGGAAATAAAAGATACAGATCACGTCTCTCCTACACACTGTCCAGACTCCAAAGACAAGGGACCTTACCTCTCCTTGCAGTATAAACCTAGTGTCCAGGCACACCTTCCCCCCAGGCAGCCCCCCTTCTCCCTCCTTGAAGAACCCTTGGAGAGATGGATGCTTTCCTAGGTGCTGGGAGAGATGTGTGTCTGGGGTTGAGCTGCAGGTCACTAGCCCTCCCTCCCCCATGGCTTCTGCTGTTCAGAGGGTAATAAAACTGGCTGGTTAGAGAGGCCATCGCCCATGGTATGCACACCACTGAAGCGAAGTGACCACCAATGTAAGCACAACTTAAACATGGCATTCCTAAAAGTAGGTAGGAGTGATATGAGCAAGTAAAAATAAATTTCCCAGAAATATATATAACTGAGGGTCTGTTCATCACTGCCCTTTACGAGACCCCCTGAAAATCAACCAGTAATATAAAGGAGTCATAAAATGGAAGTGAACATTAAAACAGTAACAAAAGCCCACGTTTGTTGCTACAATCCATAGTCTATAGTAGACTTCGAAGGGTGGCTATAATTCTAGGTCTAAGGAGGGAAAGATTCTAAAACAATAAGCATTTAGACTATTTCCCTCTAAAGAAAGAAACAGAGGGAGAGTTTGTCTTGTTAACAATCAAATGTTCCACAATACAATTATCCTGAACCAAATTAAAGACCTCCACAAGAGAAGGGACCGAAGTTTCCTTCCACAGTTTAGTGATACATGTTCTAGCCACTGTTGCTACATTGCCCTGAATTGTATAAGGGAGATCTTCCTATCCTATAGATAACAAAGCAACCACAGCTCCCCATGGGGGGGCATACCCCAATAGTTCACGCAAAAATATGCTCTCTCAAAATAGTTGAAGTTCACTACAGGTCCACCAGACATGCAGTAAGGTACCAGTAGTGGAACGGCATCTCCAACATGTAGATGGAGAGTGAGGGTTTATCTTAGAAAGGCGGTATGGTGTTAAATACCACCTGTATAAGATTTTGCAAAAAGTCTCTAAATGTGTAATGCAATGGGATTGCTTGATGTGAAAGTGAAAGGTAGCTTCCCACTGGACATCAGTGAACATCATGTTACGTTCTGATTCCCACTTAGTTTGAAAAGGAAAATAGTCTGTTTCTGAACACGCTTCTAACGCTTCATAGGCTTTAGAAATCCCTTTCACCAATGGTTGGAGGCTATAAAAATAAGTTTTGTATTTAGAGGTAGATGCTCCTGAGGGTGGCCCAAGAGTAGACAGAAAATTCCAGAGTTGTAGGTACCTAAAAAAAAAAAAAATCTTTCTGTGGCAAATGGTATTTCCAAACCAAGTAAGCAAAGGGGTGGGGAACATTATCTCAGTTTAAATCCCCTAAAATAGAGATACCCTGACAACTCCAATTAGTCGGAGTGCAGTATGAAGGAGTGGACCATTCTGAGAGGATAGGTAATCCATCTAGTGGACAGCAAATAAGCAGAATTTGCCACCCAACGCAAGACATATAGATCAGCACATATGACAGGGTTAGAAGGAGCTGATGGGCCGCTTCCCATTCAAGACAATCACAATAGAGACATAGAGACTGTAGGGTGAGGGAACTCCCATATCTAATATGAGGGATTTTGAAGAATTAGCTTTGTAATAGCTGATGGAGCCAAATTTGTCAATTAAGTCAGTAAGAGACTTTGGGTTGGGATGATGAGAGACAAAGAACCACGTTGTCGTACCTATGGATATACCATGAACGTGCAGGGAGGAGCGAACTGCCTGTGCAAACGGTTCCATTAACAATACAAAAATCAAGGGATAGAGGTGGCACCCCTGTCTGGTACCATTGGTATTGTGGAACCTCTGGCAGAGGATTCCACACAGATACACCAGAGCTGAGGGGTAAGTGTACAGTGCAGTCAGAATAGCTGAGGGTATACCAAATGTACACAAGACTTCCCTAAGGTAGCCCTAATAAACTTGGTTGAATACCTTCTCTGCATCCAAGGTAAGGAGCAGAAAAGGCAATCGCCGGTCCAACACTTAAGAAATAATGTCTATGAATCAACAGGTGCCCCTCCACCATTTGTCGACCCTTTACGAAACCGACTTGGTCCCTTCGTATGAATTGAATAAGAATGTCACATAATTGTGTGGCTAGTAGTTTTGCATACAGTTTTAGATCCGTATTAAGCAATGAAATGGGTCAAAAATCAAAGGTATCTCTGGTGGTTTCCCGGCTTTGGCAGGGTAACATGAGAGTCTGAAGCATCTCGGGAGGAAAAGTACCAGTCAGACGCACGTAATTAGAGGCTCAAAGCAAAAATGGGGTCAAAACAGACAACCCATCAGGGCCGAGGGACTTATTTTCAGTGTGGAAAGAGCATGGAGTACCTCCCTCAGAGTGAACAGTAGGGAAAGGGTTTGGGCTTGAGAGGGAGACACAGTCGGTAAATCTACGCTATCTAAGAATGTTTGGATATTGCCTATTTTAGGTTGGGGAATAGAGTGGTCAGTAGACAGTTTATAAAGAGCAGAGTAGTATTTCTCCATAGTATCTGCCATACTATTGGTTTCTAATATTCTGTTGTTGTGTTTGTCACATAGAAAGGGGATTCTGGATTTTAGAGCTTGTGTTTGAAGTTGTTTTATTACCAAACCAATAATGAAAAGTTAAAGTCTGTGTAGTGCCATATCATGCCTATATGCTTGGAGTTGATGAGATAGCTTAGCAATCTCAGATGCTCTAAGAGAAGGAAAGCTTTGTTTACTCTGCCTGTAAGGGTTAAAATATAATTTGTACTATATCCTATACACTATATACAGGGAGTGAAATAGTCTGCAGAAAGCCTGCATAGTTTAGAGATAGGAAGCAGACACTAAGTCTGGGATAGCACCCAAGAGTTTTGCTGTTCTCAGGAAAGATAAGGGAAAACATCCACATAATCAAGGAAAGAGATGTTGTTATGAGTAGCTGAGTAAATCTGCCTAGTAGCAGAACCGGAAGGACCAAATATGTACATTAGTCACATGATTGTTGTGTAACCAGCTTATCTTTAAATACTGTATGAACTATGCAATAAATGAAACCATTCTTACTAGATACCTGGGTGTGTCTGTACGTTTGTTTCCCGAGCTCGATACCTGTTCTTTACTTAATTAGGATTACGGTGACATCCATCCCGGGGGAACTTAACCCCTAACAGAAATTGGCGCCCAACGTGGGGCGACGAGATCGTCCGATGTGCAGCCAATAGAGTGCCAACCCACTCACCGATCGACTTGAGGACGGGACCAGAGGACCTCAGATAGATGAAAAACAGTACTGTAAGGTAAGCCCTTGTCTTGCCGCCAGTTATAGTATATCTGAGCTCCTGTGTGTCTATACTCTGTATTGATGAGTGAGGTAAGCTGCTGCATGTTTTTATGACATCTCGACGCCAATTAAGTAGTACGGAAGAACCTGAAAAAGGGACATGTCACCTGTAAATGCTATAGAAATTGCTTTCTTTGCTTTCTGTCTTACCTTCCTGCTGATTTTTGTATCTTACCTGTGTTATAAGATATATAAGGCTGCAAGAAATGGGGAAGAGTTCTCTCTTTGAACCCCTAAAGTTGCGGACAAGGTTCGGAACTAAGAAGCACTGAGTGATTGAAACGTCCTTGTTTTGGAGCACTAGCCTCCAGCCGTGCCTGGACGGTCAAGGTCGAATGGGACCTGAGTAGTAGCAAGAAGGATTTAGTAGAATCTGCGCAAAGTGCGTGCAATAATTCAGGAGTGTTTTGGTAAGGGGACACAGACAGAAAGTTGAGTCTGTGGAAGCCAATTAGGCATTGCCCTGAGCACTACTCCAGAACTTGCACAGATAGTTCAAAGAAAACAGAAGTGTCTGTTTAGGAGTTATCACTAAGTATTCATAAGTGACCCTCTATTGTCTCAAGGTAGCCCTAGAGGAGTGAGAGACTCATGGTTGGTTAGCTACCAGCCAAGATGGGGAAGGGACCCTCTAAGATATGGTACACCCCATTTGAACTAATAGAAATAGGGGAAGGGAAAGAAGTAGCCACACAGGTAAAAACAATCCTAAAAAGGGCAGGAATACACAAAACTGGGTTGATAGTAAATTTTGGGATCAGTGGAGATTAGACCATGCGTGATTTATTCAAGATAATAAGTTGCAAAGAGGTATATATGCCCTGATTGAAGGAAGCAATAGAATAGAAAAAGGGGAATGGTCCCGAAAGCAAGATGGTTCAGGAAAAATGTTGTATATGCCCCCCTCAGAGGGATATAAGGTAAAAAGTCCCAGCAAAATAGGACTCGCCTCAGCTCCTCCGCCTTATAATCCGGAGGGATGGACCTGTCGTACATGTGATACACATTGTACCTTACTTTTCCATTTAACCTTAGGCTAACACTTTTATCAGAATATTTTCCCTTTGGGCATAAATAGTCATCATACCCAGGCTGCGGAACCCAGAGGCCCAGAGCCAAGTTTCACTTTATGATAATTGACATTTAGTATTATTGGGTAACACAGCATCATGTTTAGCTTGTGATTTTCTGCGTGTCCATCACATCAGATACAACATCCTTGGAGTTACTTGGCAGTCAATTAATGTTTTGGTTATTCCCTGCAGAACATCTGCAGAGCGCTACAACAGAATACAGGAATACAATTCAAGCAGATAGCAGTTAATACTGCCACCAAAATTACATATTACTATTTTTGTACAATTTTCAAATATTTTCCAAACCCCACCTTTTGTCATTACCACAGGTGTTCAAAACCCCTGAGTTGTACTTCAGGTTACCTTAAGGGCAAACTGCCAGACTTTAGAATTTTCATTACTGGATTCCAACCAAAAGTTGAACCCCTGTGGAACGTCACAATATCCTAGTTTCTTCTTTTTAGGGGACATTTCCTGAAAGCGGATTTAATTTTACAAAAAGCATAAAAGTTGAATCCTGCATTGATATAAACAGAATGAATACTACAAATACAGGTTGACATATATATATATATATATATAATACATAATCCAATAAACATCATACCGATGGTGTACAGTTTTTCTCTTTGCACTATATCAGATTCTCTGAGTGTTTTGTTTGCATTTACATTTAGGGGAAAACAGTACACTTGGACAGTACTACCACAAGGGGCGCAAAACAGTCCTAATCAATTTACGAGATGCCTTACACTAATCATGAGTACTTGGTATCCACCACATGATGATGTTGTTTTGTTACAATATGTTGATGACCTTCTTCTTTGTGCTCCAGACAAATCAACCTGTGAAGCGGCGACCATCAGCCTGTTGTGTTTCCTCTGCCAGAACAGCTGCAAGGCCAGCAAGGATAAGTTGCAATTTTGCAAACAAAAAGTGTTGTTTCTGGGACACTGTCTTGGCCAGGGTACCAAGCACCTGTCAGATGAGAGGACCAAGGTGGTGAGAGACATGCAGGTGCCGACCTCTCATGCTCAGCTACGCACCTTTTTGGGATTGGTATCCTACTGTAGGCCATGGATCAGATCTGCATCTCTGACCATGCAACCTCTGTATGATTGCCTTTCCTCAAAACCATTCAGCCTTACATCTGAGGCCTTGGATGCGTTTTACCAGCTGAAGTTGCAGATAGTCAGTGCTCCAGCCTTAGGTCTACCTGACTATCAGAAACCTTTTCAGCTCTACGTGACTGAGATGATGGGACACGCAACTGCAGTTCTCACACAACAACATGGGGATAAGAAACGCCCGGTGGCCTACTACAGCTCACGGTTAGATGCTGTAGCCAGGGGGACGCCCTCCTGTGTGCGGGTTGTCCTCTCAGTACAAGCATTGCTTGATAAGAGCTCAGACATTGTCCTAGACCATTTATTGGTTGTGTATACACCTCATGACATCCATGCTATCCTCACACAGGTAGACAGATGTCATCTTTCTTTGGCACGGCAGAGCAAAATGGAATTTGCCCTGCAGTCCTCCTCAAACATCTCCTTTCAACGCTGTTTAACTTTGAATCCTGCAACTCTTCTTCCTGTAGGAGTTCATGATTCAAGAGGGGGAGTGGAGGATGAGTTATTTTTAAACTCTCTCTCTAAAGAAGAACTGTTTGACAGCCAGCATGAACATGATTGTGTGGCTCTTATGTCACAGGAAACAGTGGGATTTGACCATGTCACGGATGTGCCATTACAAAATCCTGATTATGAGATGTTTGTGGAAGGCTCAAGGTATCTAACAGATGAAGGCAAATTTGTTACAGGGTATGCTGTAGTCACTGAACATGACATTATAGTCCAAGAAGCTCTTCCACCACACATGTCAGCCCAAGAAGCTGAGCTCTAAGCCCTTATGGAGGCTTGTAAGATAGCCAAAGGTAGAACAGCCAACATATACACTGACTCCAGGTATGCTTTCGGCATTGCACATGATTATGGTCCGATATGGAGGTCAAGGAACTTCCTAACGGCCCAGGGCAAGCCAATTAAGAATGGAGATGTGGTAAGTCGACTAATGGAGGCCATACTGCTCCCAAAGCAGTTGGCAATTGTAAAAGTCAGAGCTCACGCAAAAAAGGGACCCTGAAAGCCGTGGAAATGAGAGAGCTGACATAGCAGCCAAGGCAGCAGCACTACTGGCAAGAAAGGGTCCCAACCAGGTGAGAAAAATGGACATTGACCTAGCAGACCCTAAAAGGCTGTACTCAAAGGTTACCAGTGTGGAAACTGACAGATGGAAGAAAGCAGGTGCTACAGAAGATGATGGTGTGTGGAAAATGGGGGATCAATTATGTCTGCCCGCAGCAGTTTACCCCCAGATGGCTGGCTTGGCCCACGGTAAGGTGCATGCCTCTCGAAATGCCATGGAGTCATTAGTGGGTAAATTATGGTTTGCCCCAGGTTTTGGAAGAGCTGCTAGTAATCACGTAAAAGCATGTCACATATGTGCTCTACACAATCCAGGACAGGTAGTTAAAACACCCACCAAATGTACACCAAAATCCCTGTACCCATTTCAGAGGATACAGATAGATTACATACAGTTGCCTAAGTCTGGAAGATACGAGTATGTGTTGGTCTGTGTGGATTTGTTTTCTGGATGGCCTGAGGCCTACCCTGTGAGCAAAGCAACTGCACAAGTGACGGCCAAGAAACTGATGTCTGAGCTTGTGTGTAGGTTTGGAGTGCCCGAGGTGATTGAGTCTGACAGAGGTACACATTTTACAGGTGCAATAATGAAGGAAGTCATGTCAGCCTTGGGGGTGGAGCAAGCTTTCCATACACCCTATCACCCTCAAAGTTCTGGAAAAGTCAAAAGACTAAACAGCACCCTTAAGCTAAAAATTCAGAAGGCGATAGCAGAAACAGGAAAGCCTTGGCCTGAGCGTCTATCTCTAGCTCTTTACTCAGTAAGAACCACCCCTAACAGGAAGACAGGATTATCACCATTCGAAATATTGTTTGGAAGCGCACCTAAAACAGGATTGTACTTCCCTCAGACTTTACAGCTTAACTATGACAGTATTGCTAGCTATGTACAAAATCTATGCCAAAAATTAAAAGTAACACACGATCAAGTGTTTTCTTCTATTCCAGACCCCTCTGATCTTACAGGTGCCCATAATCTGCAGCCTGGAGATTGGGTAGTTATAAAGAGACATCAAAGGAAAACCCTTGAACCTAGGTTTGATGGTCCATTTCAAGTTCTATTGACAACTGCCACTTCAGTGAAACCTGAAGGGAAACCCGCCTGGATACACGCTTCACATTGCAAGAAAGTTGAAGCGCCTCCAGAATGAGGACTCTTTGGCTCTTCTTTTTAAGCACAGTAACTGTTGAACTTTTTGCTTTTACTTGGACTCCAGGCGTGCAGTTGAAGGAGCTCTCATTTTGGCTATGGGGATGGAAGCAAGATGTTAAAAACAGGACCCAAGACTCCTTCGTGTGTAAATATGAGTACTAATGCAGGGAAAGTTAGAATAACGTTCAATTTAACCATGACACATTTACCTGATTTTAGAAACTGTATCAGGAGAAAAAGAGAATGGTATGATACTCTTTTAGGAGGGGCGGGTACAGGTATGGGAATATTGAATGGAATACAAATAGAGGATATGTTAAATCAGTGGAAAAGGACGGGAGATGCAATATCTGGCTCCATAAAATTGACAGCAGACTAGTTACCCACCCTAGTACACCTACAAAAAGGACAGTTAACACTTACAGACAATTTGGATGTAATATTTAATGCTAGTATATTGACACAGATGAATACGATGACAAAGGTGAATACATTCATAAATTTTACTGCCTGTTCCTTAAAAGGCATAGTAGCTCAGATGGAAGTAAATACAGCCGTTACTGACAGGTAATATTCAAGCTTGGAAGGAAATGTTCCCTATTTTGAAAACCGAAGGGTGGTGGTTCCAGCCACAGGTAAAAGATATTTGGTGTCAACCAAGTAAGTGGTGTACAGGAATTGTCGACGCATATAGAATACAAAAAGCCATGAAAGTATGTAAGTTTGTAGTTATGCCAATATTAGTTCATGGTGCACAGACTGAGTTCTGGACTCCTAGAATAAAAGGGACCCATATAGACAATCAAAATAAAACACATGATTTGACTCTATGTGATCTGACAGAACAAGGAAAAGTGTGTGGACAGACAGGGAACCCAGGTATATGAGCCCTGTCTGTTAGAAAGTTTAATCATACCTTACAAGATAGTCAGATAAGAGCAGTAATCACAAGAGGTAATCTTAAAAATATAGCTTCACAGATACAAGATTTGACTGCTCACCATTGGTACGATATATTCAAAGGATATTCACCAACAATGGTAAAAATTACTAATTGGTTATTTAACCCCCTGATAGTAATAATGATATTATTTGTGTTGTTGTCATTATTCAATCTATATGTATTCTGCTCCATGAGAAGGAAATGGAATACAGTTAACCAATATGTAAGATAGGATGTTATTTTTAACCTCTTCAATGGAGAATCCATCATAGATGGCACACATTAAGTGTGAAGGTATTCATTGAATTTGATTAAAAATAAAGTCCTAAAATGGGGGAATTGTAAGGGTTGAAATATAATTTGTACTATATCCTATACACTATATACAGGGAGTGAAATAGTCTGCAGAAAGCCTGCATAGTTTAGAGATAGGAAGCAGACACTAAGTCTGGGATAGCACCCAAGAGTTTTGCTGTTCTCAGGAAAGATAAGGGAACACATCCACATAATCAAGGAAAGAGATGTTGTTATGAGTAGCTGAGTAAATCTGCCTAGTAGCAGAACTGGAAGGACCAAATATGTACATTAGTCACATGATTGTTGTGTAACCAGCTTATCTTTAAATACTGTATGAACTATGCAATAAATGAAACCATTCTTACTAGATACCTGGTTGTGTCTGTACGTTTGTTTCCCGAGCTCGATACCTGTTCTTTACTTAATTAGGATTACGGTGACATCCATCCCGGGGGAACTTAACCCCTAACACTGCCTATATAAGTCACAAAGTTGGGTTCTCAAAGTGAATTCAAGCTGGGTTCTAGTCTTGTTAGCATGAGATGACTGTTTAATAAAATGGCCTCTCATCGTGCCCTTATGGGCACACCAAAGGGTTGTATCATTCACCTGTCCATTATCATTAAATAGGAAATTTTCTAGTACCTGAGTGGTGGATGTGTTATATTGGGGATGATGAAGGCTAAATTCATTCAAATCCCAAACAGAGTCAGGCGGTCTACTGAAGTGCTCTTGGACATGTAGGGTTATTGGGGCGTGGTCAGACCATGTTATCGCACCTATAGAACTAGATTGGGCTCTGGGAATAAGTGGTTTATCAATAAAAAAAGAGTTCTAGCCTAGTATAAATTTTATGGGGATGACAAAAAAAAGTAAAGTCCCGTGCCCAGGTTGATGTATTTGCCAAATTTTAAAGAGATTAAACCTATGATGGGAAGAAGCAAGTGGGGTCAGTTCGTGGGTCACTCTGGAAGAGGTAGAATCCATTGATGACCAAACTGTGAAATTAAAATCTCCTGTCATAAGAACAGATCCATGTTGAATCTTAGCCATTAATGAATATATAAATTTTTGTTGCCTGGTATTGGGGGCATAAAATTATACTAAAGTATATGGTACACTGTTCAAGGTAAAGGGCAGGATAATTGTAACTACCTTCATCATGACAGATTTCTTTTTGCAACTGGAATGCAATAGTATCATGATTAGCGATTGCAAATCCTCCTTTCTTGTGAGAGGCAGCAGCAGTAAATATGATAGGGTATCGCCTGTATTGAGGCAGCACGCATCCTCCGGGTTGAGATGGCTTTCTTGTAAACATAGATTGTCTGTATTGAGGTTACGAGCCTCCCTTCACACAAGCGATCTCTTAAAAGAAGAGTTTAGCCCCTTAACATTTAGGCAAGCGACTATAAATACCATAATGAAATTGTGAAATAATACCTGCTATAGACAAACTCTTCTCTCTAGTGAAAAGCTGTAGCAGCTGAAAAATAGACCAACTTACATGTATGCAGCGAAGTGAGCAACAGGGAAATTCAACAATTCTAAAACTGCAAACAAAGTAAAACAGTATATATAAATCATAAAACAATGGACAAATAGACAGATGTCCAGACCCTCCAGGTACCCCTGGAAGTAGGAACAGCCAGTCTGATGTCCAGAAATTTTTTTCCGGCGCAAGATGGCACTGGAGGACTTCAGCAATGGTGAGGCAGCAGAGGACTCTGACAAGGATAGTTTGCCTGGCACAGACAAGACTGAACTCCTATCAGGTACCATCAGAAAAACTTTTCTTAGTATAGCCCTGTCCCAAGACATAGCCCCTGTTCTTTCTGAGCTCTCTGACCTCCGCACAGATGTTCAGAGTAAGGGGAGAAGAGTGGACACACTAGAAGGATCTCGAAAACAGGAAATGCAGGCGCAACCTGCATATAAAAGGACTACCTGAGTCACGCACTCCGGATAACCTGAGGTAAGTTGCAGCTGCCACCTTTGCCTCTCTCTTGGGTGAGGAAAGCGCTGCATCCATCCATATTGAGTGCATCCATATGGAAGTCCACCCTAAGCCCAGACCAAATGAGCCACCCAAGATTTACCCAGTAAATCCAGTAATAGACCAGTAGACAGCAGCAGACATGGTGAAGAGTTGATTCAGTGAAGGGACTCTGTGGCCAGTGGAGCCATAAAAACAGAGATCAAGGCCTAAAAGACCAGTGGCTAAACAGAAGGTGGGAGAACAGTCAGTGAGGGTGACGAGTTCAATCCATCGCTTCAGTTGTATTGCTTTGTAGTAGTCAAATACATCGGTTAAACCTATACCTCCTGCAGATTTTTTTCTTTATGAGGAGGGAGATAAGAAGATGGGGTCTTCCATGCCACAGAAAGGAGACTGTGGGTTGTTTTGAAGAAGATAGGTGGAAGGTGTATAGGAATCATGTGGAGATGGTACAGCACCTTGGGGAGCATGTAGGATTGAAGGAGGTTTATTTGACTGAACCAGGAGAAGAGCAGGCTTTGGTAGGAGTTTAGAGTGGTGCGGAGGTCTGAGAGCAGGGAAGTTCTCAGTGTAGAGATCAGCAGGGTTCACTATTAACTGTATGCCTAACATGGAACCATAGTGTGAGAGGAATTCCACAATGGCTGGTAAGCCAGGGATTGGAGACTAGGAATAAAACATTGTCAGCGAATGAAGAGTTGTGGAGGTTCTAGGAGCCAATTCTACGTCCCTGAATATCCAGATGGAGAAGCACTGCTTGTAACAAAGTTTCAAGAACCAAAATGTAAAGGGACGGAGAGAGAGGGCAGCCCTGTCGAGTTCCGTATCTCAAAACTAGGGGAGCAGGTGCCGTTTATCTTCAGGCAGCATGAGGTGATGTATAGAGAGTGAAAATGGCGTCTATTAAATGAGATGGAAAATTGAATTTGTGCAGTACTGTCTTCATGTATTGCTAATCAACTCTATCAAATGCCTTTTCGCTGTCAACACCCAGTAGAACTAGGTCCGAGTTGGTTTTATGGGCTTAGGCGATGGAGCATAGGAGACAGATAGTTATCTTTTCCATCTCTACCTGGGACAAATGGATTAGGGATGCCAAGAAGCAATTCAGATGATTGGTCATAATCTTCGCCAAGATCTTGAGATTGATATTGAGTAACAATATCGGTCGGTAACTTCTGCAGGACAGCAGATCTTTTCCGTCTTTGGCTATCATTAAGGCGTTGCATGCTAGAGAGAGGTTGGGTTGGAGTTCCGAGTGGAAAACCTTGTACTAGTGCGAGGGGAAGCCATCAGGGCCTGGGCTTTTTCCCTTTGGGAATCTGTTTATGACCTCAGTGACCTCGGTGAGGGAAATAATGCAGTAAGGGTGGATGCGTCTGCAGTGGACAAAGCTGGAAGGTGAAGGAAGTCCAGGAAGGCAGTAAAGTTCAGGTTGTACAAGTCCGAATAGAACGAGAGGAAGGTGGATGCCATTAGTGGACTGGCGAGTGCAGCCAGACTTGTGTGAGTGCAAGCTGGTGAGTGTGGCAGTGATAAAGCATTTAGTTTTTGCCTTATGGAGCATGGAAGACATGAGCCTACCTCCTTTATCTCCATGAGCATAAATTTTGCGTTGAAAGTGGAGAAAGGGCTTGGCAGTGCGGTTATTGATATTTTTGAGCTCCTCCCTTAGGTGAAGAAGGTCAGCTTGGAAGGAAAGGATTTTACTGAGTTTTCTCAGATGCTCAATAGAAGCAATCTCAGAGAAAAGCTTGTCCAGGGCAGCCTGTGATTTTTTTCTCGACTTTGGACGCAAGGGAGATGAGACATTGAGGTCAAAGCAGTTCAAGAGACGTTGCTTGACAGAAGAGACCATGTCTGGGCAATCTAGGAGAGCTTCATTCAATCTCCAGCACCAGTCTGTCAGTGGCAGTTGTTGGAGTGTGATCATAGTCCACACCGATGTATGATCCAAGACCATAATGGGTTCAATGCAGGTTTTGGAAGAATAGGGAGCCAGTTCAGATGAGGCAAAGATATAATGGACGTCATCAGGGAGAGGAAGCCAAGATGGGATGTCCACTGGAGGGATGTCCAATATGGTCCAGGCAGCTGTGAGATCCTCTGGAGTTTGAATATTGGTTTTGTGGCCTTGCTTAAGGATGGAAAGCCCAAAGGGGCACAACCAGGCAAATTGGAGGCCTTTCTAATGTAAGGTCTGCAGGAGTGGGGAAAGGCTTCTCCGTTTTGCAAGGGTGGAGGGAGCTATACATAGGTGAAGTTCATTGTCCACATAGGAGAACAGGAGCAGCGAGGAGTATTGCAGATGTATCTACTGTGGAGAGCAGGCCACAGATGACATCCCTGTACAGCTTACTCTGCTATCAAGTCCCATCGTCTCATGGACATTCTAGATACACAATCTGGCATTGACTTGTCCAAAGTAGAAATATTATTCTCTGGAACCCCCCTTTCCTTTCTACATAAGGTGCACATAATAACATAACAGAACTTTGGAAGAAATTTGAACTCCGGAAGGTTCTAACCCTGTTTGAACTGACACTGTTATCAAGAAACAAACTCCTCTCCAAGAGATCTTATGTCCTTTCCAGATTCATCATCCCCTGTATGCTGTCCAAACCAACATTCTTGACTTCCTGGGAGCTGGAGCTTAACATCACACTCTCAGATGATCAGATTAAACAGATCCTCCACTACTCTCATGGGTTCTCTCCCTGCATTCATCTTCAAGAGGATCACAATAAACTGCTCACCAGATGGTATCGCTCACCAAGTTAGCTGCACCGCATGAAAGTAGCCCCCTGCGATCTCTACTGGAGATACCACACCCACCCTGGAACTCTCTCGCACATATGGTGGAATTGTCCTAATATCTGTCCATTCTGGCAGGAAATCCAAACTATAATCAGACTGCTCTCTATACGCAGCTTTCACCCACTATGGTTGACTTCCTACACATATCATCCGTCCAAGAGCAACCTCATCTCCATTCTCCTGTTCGGACGCTAACTCTCTCATCCCCACAAAATGGCTTTAACCCAACCCACTGTCAAAACTTAACTGGATTAGCAAGGTTCACCAAATCACCCATTTTGAGGAACTCTCCAGTTGGAAAAACAGGTTCCAAAACCGATTCCTCAAGACCTGGACCCCCTGGTAACAACTGCAACTTTGTGCCTCACAAAATTAGTTTACCCTCCCTCCCTCTTTCCCATCTGACCCCTCTATCCCTCCACTTTCTCCCCCATTCCTGACTAACTACTAACTCCCCCCCAGTACTTCCTTTTCTCTTTCTTGAAAAAACCCAATGAAACTTGAATGAAAAAAAAAAAAAAAAAATTAGAATATACTCCACCTGTTACAGTGGGGAAAAAAGTATTTAGTAAGCCACCAATTGTGCAAGTTCTCCCACTTAAAAAGGTGAGAGAGGCCTGTAATTGACATCATAGGTAGACCTCAACTATGAGAGACAAAATGAGAAAACATATCCAGAAAATCACATTGTCTGATTTTTTTAAAAATTTATTTGCAAATTATGGTGGAAAATAAGTATTTGGTCACCTACAAACAAGCAAGATTTCTGGCTCACACAGACCTGTAACTTCTTCTTTAAGAGGCTCCTCTGTCCTCCACTCATTACCTGCCCTAATGACACCTGCTTGAAATTGTTATCAGTATAAAAGACACCTGTCCACAACCTCAAACAGTCACACTGCAAACTCCACTATGGTGAAGACCAAAGAGCTGTGGAAGGACACCAGAAACAAAATTGTAGACCTGCACCAGGCTGGGAAGACTGAATCTGCAATAGGCAAGCAGCTTGGTGTTAAGAAATCTACTGTGGGAGCAATAATTAAAAAATGGAAGACATACAAGACCACTGATAATTCTCCCTCGATCAGGAGCTCCACGCAAGATCTCACCCCATGGGTTCAAAATGATCACAAGAACGGTGAGCAAAAGTCCCAGAACCACACGGGGGGACCTAGTGAATGACCTGCAGAAAGATGGGACTAACGTAACAAAGGCTACCGTCAGTAACACACTACGCTGCCAGGGACTCAGATCCTGCAGTGCCAGACGTGTCCCCCTGCTTAAGCCAGAACATATTCGGGCCCGTCTGAAGTTTGCTAGAGAGCATTTGGATGTTCCAGAAGAGTATTGGGAGAATGTCATATGGTCAGATGAAACCAAAGTAGAACTGTTTGGTAGAAACACAACTCGTCGTGTTTGGAGGAGAGTGAATGCTGAGTTGCATCCAAAGAACACCATACCTACTGTGAAGCATGGGGTGGCAACATCATCCATGTACATGAAAGAATGAATGGCGCCATGTATCGTGAGATTTTGAGTCCAAACCTCCTTCCATAAGCAAGGGCATTGAAGATGAAACGTGGCTGGGTCTTTCAGCATGACAATGATCCCAAGCACACCACCAGGGCAATGAAGGAGTGGCTTCGTAAGAAGCATTTCAAGGTCCTGGAGTGGCCTAGCCAGTCTCCAGATCTCAACCCCATAAAAAACCTTTGGAGGGAGTTGAAAGTCTGTGTTGCCCAGCATATCACAAGGCATTATGGGAAAAGGAGCTGGGAAGCTCATGCGCCCTCTGTTGGATGTAACAGATCCTCAATTTGCTTTTGACTCACTGTGTTGCCCAGCGACAGCCCCAAAACATCACTGCTCTAGAGGAGATCTGCATGGAGGAATGGGCCAACATACCAGCAACAGTGTGTGCCAACCTTGTGAAGACTTACAGAAAATGTTTGACCTCTGTCATTGCCAACAAAGGATATATAACAAAGTATGCAGATGAACTCTTGTTATTGACCAAATGCTTATTTTCGACCATAATTTGCAAATAAATTCTTTAAAAATCAGACAATGTGATTTTCTGTATTTGTTTTCTCATTTTGTCTCTCATAGTTAAGGTCTACCTATGATGTCAATTACAGGCCGGCCTCATCTTTTTAAGTGGGAGAACTTACACAATTGGTGGCTGACTAAATACTTTTTTTTCCCCACTGTACATAGAAAAAAGAAAAGAAAAAAGCCAGTGACGGTTTGAACAAATGGCCATAAGGGGACACGGTACAGAGCACCTGCATCAACTGTTGAAAACGTATGAGTTACAGTAATCAAAAGTCCTGAACTAGACTTTAGAAGGTAGGCCAGAGCACATGCGTTTCAAGCTGGAATGCAAGGCCCCGTGCTTCAGTATATATGGAATGCACAACTATAGTGCAAAAATACGATGCGTTCCACGCTGGAACGCATCGGTAAAAACAATAAATGTTGCTATCTACTTATGCCGGCACATTCCAGGTTGGAACGCATCGACAAAAAGTGATGGTGAATAGATGATAAGTAGTAATAATAAGTAATATGAAAGAAAAAAAATATATAAATAAAGAAATAAAGATACAAATAATCAGGACGAAAAAATAGAGACTAAAAGAGAAAAACTAAAGAAAAATAGAGAAAAATAGAGATTTATAGTACTTGGGAGAAGGAAGAAAGGAGAGATGGAAGAAAGGGATATCTGGATTACATTCTTACCCATTCCCGATTAGGGAGAGAAAGTGCAGAAAGAGAAGAGCGTAACCGTTGCCCATATTAGCAGTTGTTGTTGAAGATATTGGCATCATCTTTTAATCATCCCTTAATTTATTTTGGACGTCAGAAGGCTTACAAGTGTAACAGTGATTTTCCAAATTTACAAGAAAATTTCCAAAACCCATTCCCCTTACGTCCGACAGCAGCACAATATGGGGTATCTCTGCCCCGTGTGTTGTTTAGGACAGTAGAACCTTTAATTAGCACCAAATTCAAGGTGCCTCCTACTGGCCCTATAATAGGGCACTAGAGACCTCCCTCCACTGTGTTTTTTTCTGTCCTGTGTGGGACAGGTGGACGGAGGTCTCTGGTGACCTCCCATTGCTAGGGTTTTTTTTTTCTAAAAAAGCTCCTGGCTTACCTTTTTGGGGGTACCTCGGTCCTTTCCTACGTTCCTAAGATCCTCCGGTCCTTCGGGCCTTTTTCCGCCCCGCAGCGCAGCGTTACCCGGCTCATTGCTCTGCAGGCAGCGCAATCCCGGAAGTAAGCAGGGAACCTCTTCGGCCGGAACCTTTTTTTTTCGGTCCCGTGTTCCCCGGGGAAGGAAGCCTTTGCGCACCACCGCGGCCTACTTCCGGTTTTCTCGGAAAAGTGCGATGTCATCTTCTGCATCAGGTAACGGCGATGGGCTTAGGAGGAAAAAGTCCTCTAAACGTAAACACCTAATGTGTTTGGATTGCAATACCCCTTTACCTGACGGCTATGATTTTACCCGCTGTCGCCAATGCCGCGGACCTCCGTCAGAAGAACCTTCTATAAGAGAGGTTGTCACCTGGATAAAGGACTATATGGAGGAGTCTCTTAAGGAGATCCGTTCTTCCATCGCCCAGATTGCCAAGAGACCGCGGGTTGAGACACAGTCCTCCCTACGCATCACTGACGAAGATTATCAAATAGTGGACGAGACACTCTCATCTGACGATTCCACTGAAGATTCCAGCAGGCCGTGCTTCCCACTCGAAAAATTAAGCCGGCTGCTGAAGTCCATCCGGTCTAAGGATCATGATGTTGACGGGGAAGCCTCCACGTCCACCTATAGAGGGCCTAGGGTCTTCCAAGTGGACGAGACATTACAAAGATTAATGTCTTCAGAGTGGAAATGTCATGAAAAACCTCTTGTGGTTTCTAGGAGGTTCAAGGCTTTATTCCCAGTTGCAAAAAAAATAAATAAATAAATAAATAAATAAAAAAAGAAGGGCCTTGCCCCTGCCACTTTGAAAGTGCAGATTGCGGCCCTCTCCGCTCATTTGAACAGACGTCTGTCTCAGGATCCTCTGGTTGCAAGGTTCCTTAAAGGAGCAATGAGGCTAAAGCCCTCAGTATCATCTCCAGTTCCCCAGTGGGACCTTGCGGTAGTCCTTACAGGCCTGTGCGGTCCTCCATTTGAACCCTTGGAGACTACGGAGCTAAAATATTTGGCCTACAAAACCGTTTTTTTGTTGGCTATTACATCTGCCAAAAGAGTACCGGAACTCCAGGCTCTCTCTTCTAGAGAACCGTACATTGTGTTTTTTGCAGATAGGGTGCACCTTAGATTTTTGCCTGGGTTTAACCCTAAGGTCCCCTCATGCTATAATAGCAATCAGCTAATTTCGCTACCAGTGTTTTTCCCCACTCCAACCTCTGAGGAGGAAGAAAAGCTCCACACCTTAGATGTGGTAAGGTGTCTGCGGATTTACCTATCCCGCACTCAACCGTTTAGGAAGGCCGAAAACCTACTAATTAACATGCAGGGTAAAAACAAAGGCCTCAAGGCTTCCAAGCCTACTCTATCCACATGGATCAAGGAGACAATTAAGTCTTCCTTCCTTATTCAGGAGTTACTCCCTCCAGTTTTTTCTACGGCCCACTCGACCAGGGCTGTGTCGACTTCTTGGGCTGAGTATCGGTCCTTACCTTTGGACCAGATTTGTGCGGCTGCATCATGGTCATCTCAGTTGACCTTTGTTAAACATTATCATTTAGACGTCCGCAGTTCCCAGACAACTGCCTTTGGTCAGACAGTCCTTGACGTTGTAAGGCGAGGAAACCCTCACTAGGAGAATTACTTGCTATCTCCCCATATTGTGCTGCTGTCGGACGTAAGGGGAATCCTTGATTGTAATGTCAATCTGTATTCCTTTAGTCCAGACAGAAGCACAAGGCTTCCCTCCCTAGAAGCTTGTTTCCTTTTACTTTATAATTTACACAGTGGAGGGAGGTCTCTGGTGCCCTCTTATAGGGCCAGTAGGAGGCACCTTGAATTTGGTGCTAATTAAAGGTTCCACTGTCCTAAACAACACACAGGGGCAGAGATACCCCATATTGTGCTGCTGTCTGGACTAAGGGAATACAGATTGACATTACAATCAACGATTTGTTCTGAACCACTTCAGTTCTGAAAGGGATTTTAAAAGTCTATATATTAGAAGCCTCCCATAAATCATCCCATTTTCAAAACAGCATTTGGGAACTTTGTTAACCTTTAAACCATTTCATGGGAAATCACCCCTTGCTGCTGGAGGAATTTTTCAATTTTTTCATTTTTGACTCACCGTCTTTTAATCATATGATGGCTTAATATTTGTGGGACAAATTTCTCTTCATAATAGTACCATTTATTATTCTGTACAATGTACTGGGAAGCTGGAAAAAATTCAGAATGGGATGGAATTGGAGAAAAACTGTATTTGTCCGTATTTCTTACGGGCTTCATTTTTACAGCTTTCACTCTGCAGCCAAAATGACAAGTCACCTGTATTCTATGTTTCGTTACGATTCAGGGGATACCAAATTTATATAATTATATTTACATTTTAACCCCTTAAAAGGATTCTATAATTGGGAAAACCCATTTTTAAATAACAGCACGTTGTAATAGCCTTTACAAAGGCTATTCGTCTCATACCTTTGTTTTTGTGATCCGCGCCGCCGTTTTCTATATTTTTCTTATTTCGTGATTATGCAAATCAGTCTTCAGGATGCACAGGGGGCGTTCCACCAGTCTTTAAAATGCACAGTGGACGTCCCCTGTGCTTATTATTATTATTATTATTATTATTATTATTATTTATTTATATAGCACCATTAATTCCAAGGTGCTTTACATTTGCGGATTTACATACGGTACACCAGATATACAAAACAGATAATACTAACAGAGACCAACTGGTACAGTGGGATAGAGGGCCCTGCCCGCAAAGGCTTACAATCTATGAGGGAAGAGGGATAGAGACAGAGGGTGGGGGTAGAGGCTGCTCAGGTGGTGGTGTGGTGACAGTAGCGTTATTGGAGGTTGTAGGCTTTCTTGAATAGGTGAGTCTTCAGGGTCTTCTTGAAGCTTGTGATTGTGAGGGACAGTCTTATGTGTCTTGGTAATGAGTTCCAGAGTATGGGGATGCCCGGGAGAAGTCTTGGAGTCGATTGTGTGAAGAGCGGATGAGCGGAGTAGGAGGTCTTTGGAGGATCGGAGGTTACATGTGGGCAGGTAGCGGGAGATTAGGTCAGAGATATATGGAGAGGACAGGCTGTGGATGGTTTTGTATATCAGCATTAGTAATTTGAACTCTATTCTCTGGGCAACGGGTAGCCAGTGAAGGGATTGGAAGAGGGGAGCGGCCGATGAAGAACGGGGGGAGAGGTGTATTAGGCGAGCAGCACAGTTTAAGGTGGACTGGAGGGGGGGCGAGGGTGTTAGCTGGGAGGCCATGGAGAAGGATGTTACAGTAGTCTAGGCGGGAGATTATGAGGGCGTGGACTAGCATCTTTGTAGTTTCAGGGGTGAGGAAGGAGCGTATTCGGTGGACGTTCTTGAGTTGGAGGCGGCAGGAGGTGCTGAGGGTTTGAATATGTGACTTGAAGGATAGGTCAGAGTCTAAGGTTATCCCAAGGCAGCGGGCCTGTGGGACTGGGGTGAGAGTGGTTCCATTAATTTTGATAGATGGGTCAGGTAGGGGGGCCGTGTGTGGAGGGGTGAAGATTATGAACTCCGTTTTCTCTATGTTGAGTTTGAGAAAGCGGGAGGAGAGAAAGGAGGCTACGGCTGCTAGACATTCTGGGACTCTGGACAACAGGGAGGTAATGTCTGGTCCAAAGAGATATATTTGGGTGTCGTCAGCATAGCAATGGTAATGGAAACCGTGGGATTCTATGAGTTGGCCAAGGCCTAGGGTGTAGATTGAGAACAGGAGGGGTCCTAGGACGGAGCCTTGGGGGACACCTACAGAAAGAGGGTGTGGCGGGGAGGTGGTGAGTGAGTGGGAGACGCTGAATGTGTGGTTGGTGAGGTATGAGGAGATCCAGGAAAGGGCCAGGTCTGAGATGCCAAGGGATGAGAGAGTTTCTAGCAGGAGGGAATGGTCGACTGTGTCAAAGGCAGAGGAGAGGTCAAGGAGGAGTAGGACAGAATAGTGACGTTTGGCTTTGGCAGTTAGAAGGTCGTTAGTGACCTTGTTTAGGGCAGTTTCTGTGGAGTGATGGGGTCTGAAGCCTGACTGTAGTCTGTCAAGGAGCATATTGGACAAGAGGTAGGAGGATAGTTCGGAATGGACATGTTGCTCTAGTAGTTTTGAGGCGTATGGGAGCAGTGAGATGGGGTGATAGTTGGCTGGAGAGGACGGGTCCAGGGAGAGTTTCTTAAGTATAGGGGTGACGGTAGCATGTTTGAAGGCAGAAGGGAAGGATCCAGTGGTTAGGGATAGGTTGAAGAGATGGGTTAGGGCAGGAGTAATGTCTTCCGAGAGTTTTGGGATGAGATGTGACTGGATTGGGTCGAGTGCACAGGAGGTGATCACCAAAAGGTAGGAGATGAATAGCCTTTAACAAAAATCTAAAACTTTGCCACAATTTTTTTTTTCTAGAAGTCGCCATATTCTGACAACTGTAACTTTTATATATTTCCTTGAATAGGGAATGCACAGGGAATCTTTTTTGCTGGGCCAGGTGCCCACTTTTAGTTATATCATTTTGGAAAATATTTCTTGCTTTAATCACTTTTTATTAAAATGTTTTATCAGAGGCAAAACCGCAAAAAAAAACAAAAAAAAACGGCAGTTCGGCACTTTTGATTTTTTTTTTTCCCATTATGGCATTCACCATACGGGAAAAACAATTTTAGAAGTTTGTAGACCGGGCATTTTTGGACACAGGGATACCTAATGTGTATGTGTTTCACAGTAAATTTTAACTTTTATATGTATTCTAGGGATAGGGGGTTGATTTGAACTTTTAATTCTTTTTATTTTTTAAATATTTTTTTTTACTGCATTTATTAGACCACATTGAGGTCTTGAACCCCAATGGGTCTGATAACTAATGCAATGCATTTCAATGTATAAAGCAGCCTGTCATATAAATGCATGCCAGACAATCCTGGGAGCCTTCAATATCATGGCAACGGGATGCCAACCCCGAATCCCCAGCAAAATGGCGGCACCCAGGTGCCAGGGGCCTTAGTGCCCGCACTGAATATAGTACAGCAGAGATCCGGCAGCTATGGCCGACATCCACCATACTATTACAATGGATGTCGGGAAGGGGTTAAAATAATATAGATGTTAAATTTAGACATTTAATTTTTTTCAATAATACGTTCATTTAGCCATAAAATTTACACATTCACATGGGTTTAAAAGGAGAAAATGCACCCCACAATTTGTTATGCACAGAAATACCCCACATGTGGATGTAAACTGATGTATGGGCACATGGTAGTGTGCCAAAGTGAAGGAACGACACTGGGCATTTGAAAAGCAGATTTTGCTGGCATAGTTTTCAGGTGCCATTTGCAGAGCCAATACACTGGAAACCCTCCAAAAGTGACCCCATTTTGGAAACTACACCCCTCAAGGAATTTATCAAGGAGTATAGTTACCATTTCGACCCCACAGCTGCTTCACAGATTTTACTAACATTGGTATGCGAAAATGAAAAATTGCTAAAATGTAATTTTATCCCCAAATTTTTCATTTTCACAAGAGGTTAAAGAAGAAAAAGAACCCCACTGTTTGTTACACAATTTCCCTGGAACACGGAAATAGCCAAAATGTTGTATGGGTACACAGCGTTGCTCAGAATGGAAAGAGCGCTATTTGGCTTTTGGAGGGCAGAATTTTCTGGAATAGTTTTTGGATGCCATGTCGCATTTGCAGAGCCCCTAAAGTACTAGTACAATGGAAACCCCCCAAAGTGACCCTTTTGGAAACTACACCCCTACACAGTTTATCAAGGGGTATAGTGAGCATTTTCACCCAAGAAGTGGTTTCAAAAAAATAAATGTGCAGTGGATAATGCAAAATAAAAATTGAAATGTTCTCAGATATCTGCTATATCTGTGTCCAATATGTAAATTGGAACTCCCCAAGAACTGAACCCATTTTGTAGGCGCTATTTTAGGGTCCAAAACATGGCGTCAAAAAAACCCCAAAATCTAAATCTGCGTTCCAAAAGCCAAATAGCCTCCTTCACATTTTCACCCTGTTGTGTGCTCAAATAGCAGTTTATGCCCACATGTATGACACTGGTGTACCCAGGATAACGTACTTAATGTCATATGTGGGTATAAACTGCTGTTTGGGCACAGAAGGGAAGGAGCGCTATTTGGTTTTTGGAGCATAGATTTAGATGGTTTGGTTCTTGGATGCCATGCCTTTTTTTGCAGAGCCCCTGAAATGCCCCATTTTGGAAACTATACCCCTCAAGGGATTTATCAAGCAATGTTGCGAGCATTTTATACCCTTCAGTGTTGCATTAATTTAGTTTCCAGAAATTAAATAAAAAATAAACTGTCTAAATCTGTGCTCTAAGAACCAAATAGCACTCCTTCCTTTCTGTGCCCAAACAGCAGTTTATACCCACATATGGCATTGTTAAGTATGTTATCCTGGGTAGACTAGTGTCATACATGTGGGCATAAACTGCTGTTTGGGCACTCAGCAGGGCACAGATGTGAGGGAGCGCTATGTGGCTTTTGTAGTGCAAATTTAGATTGTTTGGCCTTAGGACACCATTCCACATTTGCAGAGCTCCTGAGGTGCCAGTAGAATCTCCTAGGGAGTGACCCCATTTTGAAAACCACACCCTTCAAAGACTTTATCAAGGGGTGTAGTGAGCATTAGTATCCCAGATGTAAATGCACAGAGGATGGTGAAAAATGAATATGTAAACTGTACAGAGTACATTGGGTACACCAAATTTCCTACTATTTTCCCACTAGCTCCTATAATTGGGGAAGAGGGACACTCTGGGGGTCACTTCTGGTGTCTTTTACCTTGTAAGCTCTAAATCTGGGTGTGGTACAGGATCAGCCAAGGGGGGGTTAATCTCAGATATTGATTTTATTTGTGGCTGATTGATATCACACCCTTTAATCCCCAGACCCTCGCAGACTTAATTTCTGCAGTCACATACACAGACCTTCTTTGCATACAAGTGTGAAACTCGTTAACTCAGCAGGGGAGATCCTGGAGTGATGTGTATTTTGTAGAAGACAGGATGACTCTGGCAGAACTTAAAAGTAAATAGAGTGAAGTGATGATATTTTCCAAGGGGAGTATCCTACAGTCAATTTCCTCGGGTGCACAAGACTTGAATGGACGCATCAAGTCCAAACACGGTGCAGGTGGGAGCAGGGAAAAAGGTCCAGACACTGAACTCCCTACCCAAGGGGTCATTCCTGGTGTCTATGCAATGGGAACATCGCCACGAACCCCCTCATACCCCTCACTTGATACTACGGTCATCCGGCGAGGAGTTATGGTTGTATACATTTTTCCTAGGATTTAGGGCTGGGCCTCTTCTCCTGGTGACATCACACAGGGAGGAGCCTAGGACAGGTATATGTTCTTAGGTCAGGGAGAGAGGCTACTACTTATCCTTGGAGAGATGTGAGGACACATGTCCTGTTGCTGACTTAAGGAAGTGCCCTGAGGTGGAAGTGGAACAGTGGAAGCCCCAGCATACCAGACTGCAAATTTGTTTGGTATTCTTTTTATCTTTTAATCCTATTTTATTTTTCTGTACTATATTCATTGTTTTTACCTGTATTTGCTTGAATATCCTCTGATGTGTATTCTGTATACGTTAGTGGCTAGTACCGACCCACTCGGGTTAATAAATATATAAAATTTATAACGTTTGTTTCATGTTATCCTACTAACCCACGCACTCCCAGATGGTGAGTAGAAGGTAAGAGGTGACCGCAGGTAGGCCAAGTGGCTTGGTAAAGTGGTATCCTTCACACTGGGGTGTACCCTGACATATGCTTGAACAACTTATACATTCCCTTCCTGCAGAAGCCAGTTTTGTCCTAAAGCTATAATTTTTATATTTACTGGTGATGTACCCATATAAGGGCTTGTTTTTTTGGGGGGATGAGATGTATTTTCTAATTACACCATTTTGGGGTGTCTATAACTTATTGAAAAAAAAAAAAAACATCAATTCTGGCATTGCTTTTCAACATTTCAATTTTTTTACCCTTTGCCATACAATATTAATATGCTATTTTTATTCTATGGTTCAGTATGATTATGGTGATAATGTATATAGTTTTTTCATGTGTTACTAATTTTGCAGAATAAAAATCCATTTGGGGAAAAAAAATCTATTGTTTTTGCATCACCATCTTCTAAAAGGCATAAAATTTTTATTTTTAAATTGAGCAAATTGAAGGCTTAGTTTTTGCAGGATGAGGTGTGCTTTGTCATTTTTTTTTTTAAACAATTTTTATTACATATTTTGGTGGTGAGATGGCTAACAAATTGCTATTTCTAGGATTTTTTTTTCCATTTTTTTTTTTTTTACAATGTTAACCATGTGGGTTTAGTTTTATTGTAGTTTGTTACAAATGTGTAAATAGCAAATGTGTGCTGTTTTATACTATTGTATGATTTGTGTTTTTACATCATAAATGGGGACATTATATAGGGGTGTTATTTAATAATTTATTTATTTGTGATTTTATTTTTTTTTTACTTTTTTTGTATCCCAATAGGGGACTTGAAACAGCTATCTTCTGAACATGCCCCTTGGCTGCTAAATAAGCATCATGCACAGCTACTATTTGATACTGAGTATCTATAAACTTAGCCATTGGGTGTATCTAATAAGGTGATATATAGATAGCCATATAGTTCCTTATTCAGGACATAGAGCCTCTCTTTTCCCAATGATCTGATAAAGTATAGCCCCGCTATTTTCCAGCAGGGATGCAATGCTAGATAATAGTCACTATTAGGCTAAAGCCCCACGTTGTGGAAACTCAGCTTTTTTGTTGCAGATTTTGTTGCGTTTTTTTGAGCCAAAGCCAGGAGTGGATGGAGCAGAAGAGAGAACAGCATCCTATATAGACATTCTTGGTTTTGGCTCAAAAAAACGCAAAAAAATCTGCAACAAAAAAAGCTGTGTTTCCACAATGTGGTGCCTCAGTCTGAAAGATGGGCGATCCCCTGAAGATTTGTTTCGTCATGTTTTTGGACAAAGTGAATCCTTGGTTCAGTCTGAACTTGTTGGGATAGAACCGGAAGGGAAATTATTATACTCTGGGGTATATCCTCTTCAGACAAAAATGACAAAAATAAAAATGCATTCACACTAACCTTCCCTTACCTCTTTTGGGTCCTTTGAGGCATTGAGCACTCTCTATACACCTCCTAGGTGACGACATGTACCTGGGGTCACTGGCCTCAGTGGTGACCCCAGGTGCCTGTTGTCACAGAAGAGATTGTGCGAGGAGAAAGACACAGAGCACCAGCACGTCATGAGGAAGCCTAGAAGAGGTAACGGAAGGTGAGTATAAATGTTTTTTTTTTATTTTTTTTGTCACCTTCCCTGGGCCTCCACCTATTATACTCTGGTGTCTGAAGAGATCCAAATATATAATAAATAGATATGAGCGAATTTCTCAAAAGTTCCATTCAGCAGTTCGATTCGAAGTTCCAAAAAAATTTGTTTCGATCCGAATTACTTCACGGTGAATAAACAACTATTTCCAGGTTACAGAGAGCTTGGGTGGGCGGCAAAATGGCAGAAGCCCTTGGATGCTGCGGTCATGTCTCTCTCTCTCTCTTCAGCACGGACAACTTTTATTCATGTGGAAGGATCTGCTAACAAGCAAAGACACGCCTACCCAATCACATCACTAGAGAACATCATGTGACCGTATGATGTCACAAAGGTCCTTACTAAATATTCGTTACTACGAAGCATCAGGAAATCCGGAATCATGGAGAATCGAAGATTTCCTGAAATTCGGATCGAATTCCACTTCTACAGAATCGATTCGCTCATCTCTAATAATAATTTACCGGCAGCTGCCATATTAATTCGTCTGAGACAAATTCCAAATTGTTCTGATTCTTTAAAATCCAAATAATTTGGAATATTCAGGTCAAATCCAGTTCATTGCGAACCTATTCACCCATTTCTAGTCACAATACTAAAGGTGGGAAAATAGGGGACACCCAGTCTCAATTACCAGAACACATTGTTGTGATGTCTGCCTGCATTTAGTTATGCATTTTAGATTATAGTCACACTTTTATTATTGGACCAATGAAGGTTTTATTTAGTAATATATACTTTGGCCTGTGCACTGAAGTCCTATTTTTTCTGTCCATTGAAATTTCTGCTTTAAGTTGGACAACATTTTTCATGGGACAGGTTCCCTTTAACCTCACAAAATCTATGCTATTACTTATGATCATGTCCTTTACGCAAATTAAGCAAGGGTGTGATGTACATAACTGACCACAGGTCGCAACTACCAGAGCGGGCCTTATATGGCCCTGCTCTATGCTGTTTATATAACTGGAATAGATGTGACTGTGAGCTACAGAAACAGTATGGCACATTAAGCTATGATGTTTTTTTGTAACTGTGGAGCTATAGAAGGTTGGGGGTAGCAGTCACTGTGATCATAGTGGCAAGGGTCTCTATAAGATCCTATGACACTTCTCCTAGGCTGGTGCGGTGCTGGGGGTCCTGAAGGGTGTTTGATGGTGGTAGTATTGTTGCTCCTGAGAATGTCCTAGTAGAAAAGCCTCCCTAAGAATTAAGATGGTACTTCCTGGTGGCATTCTGTGTCTCCCTTGCTTGGACAGTCTTCCTCTTTAACAGTGTACTATACTCTTTAAATCCAAATAATGTCTGCTATCCCCTGGCTGAGGAGTACAGATCAAAAATTATTTCCCTGTATGACTTGAGGTTAACAAACAATCACAGCAAAGAAATTCATATAAAATTAAGGAGTCTTCTCTTACACTCAATGAGCCACAGAATTCCCATCTCCTGACTGCTGAACAATGCGATGACTAGCTGAGGAAGGAGAAGACTGTCTCCTCCCACTTTCTACTTCATAGGTTTCTTAGCCATGTTTCATAGGTTCCTTTCAGCTCACATTTTGCTCAACAGCACAATAGCAGGTTAAATACACACAGTGATATTAGTTGTCATTCACACAAGTGAATGCATTTTCTATTGTTTGTAGTGTTCTTAGTGAGACTTGTGGCCAGTTATTCCCATCTGGACCAGATTTGCCAAGATGGGAATAACCCTTTAACCCTTTAAGGACACAGCCCAAAAGTGCGTTAAGGACCAGGCCTTGTTTTTCAAAACTGACGTGTCAATTTATATGGCAAGAACTTTGAGACGCTTTAACTTACACAAGTGATTTTGAGATTGGTTTCTCGTGACACATTGTGCTTCATGATAGTGGTAAAGACTAATCAATATTTTTGTATTTATTTATTAAAAAAAATAGGATATTTGATGGAAATTTGGAAAGAAATCGCAATTTTCAAAATGTGAAATTCTCTGCTTTTCAGACAGATAGTCATACCACCCAAATACATTAATAAATATTATCTGTCATATCTCTGCTTTATATTGGCATAATATTTTAATCATCCTTTACTTTATTTTGCACGTTAGAAGGCTTACAAGTGTAACAGTGATTTTCCAGATTTACAAGAAAATTTGCCAAACTAATTTTTTTAGAGACCATTTCAGTTCTGAAAGGGATTATAAAGGCCTATATATTAGAAACCCCCAATAAATCACCCCATTTTCAAAACTGCACCCCTGAAATAATTTAAAACAGCATTTGGGAAGTTTGTTAACCCTTTAAGCATTTCACAAGAATTAAAACGATATTGAGGTGAAATTTAGACATTTCATTTTTTTCCACTAATCCCTTCATTTAGCCCTAAAATTAACACATTCACAAAGGGTTAAAGGAGAAAATGTATCTCACAGTTTGTTATACAATTTCTCCAGAGCACAGAAATACCCCACGTGTGGGTGTAAACTGATGTTTGGACTTTCTGGACGCCATGTTGTTTTTGCATATCCCTGGAGGTGCCAGTAAACTGGAACTCCCCAAGAAGTGACCCCATTTTGTAGGGGCAATTTTAGGGTATCTGCAAATGTGACATGGCGTCCAAAAACCAACAATCTGCGCTCCAAAAGCCACATAGCGCTCCTTCACATCTGCGCCCTCCTGTTTTCCCAAATAGCATTTTATGCCCCCATGTATGACACTGATGTACCCAGAATAACATACTTAATGCCATCTGTGGTATAAACTACTGTTTGGGCACAGCCGGGCACAGAAGGGAAGGAGCGCTATTTTGGTTTTTGGAGCACAGTTTGGTTTTTGGACACCATGCCACTTTTGCAGAGCCCAAGAATTGCCAGTAAAGTGGAATCCGTAGACATGTGACCCCATTTTGGAAACTGCACCAGTCAAGAGATTTATCAAGTGGGGTAGCGAGCATTATTAACCCTTAAGTGTTGCATTCTTTTAATTTCCAGAAATGAATGCGCAGCTGATAATGAAAAGTTCAAAATAACATTTTTCCAGAGATACGACATTTCAGTCCCCGATATGTTGTGCCCAGCTTATGTCTGGAGAGACACACACTCCAAAAACTATTAAGCGGGGATCCCGGGCACAACAGCTTTTGGAGCGTTCATCTCTGATACAAGCCGGGCACAACATATTACGCACTGAAATGACGTATTCCTGGAAAAATTGTCATTTTCACCTTTAACCATCAGCTGCGTATTCATTTATGGATAATAAATTATAGCAACACTTGGGGATTAAAAATGCTCACTGTACCCCTGGATAAATTCCTTCAGGGGTGTAGCTTCCAAAATGGGGTGACATGTCAGAGGATTCCACTTTACTGGCGTTTCAGCTCTGCAAAAGTGCAATGGCGTCCAAAAACCAAACCGTCCAAGTCTGTGCTTCAAAAACCAAATAGCGCTCCTTCCATTCTGTGCCCGGCTGTGCCCAAACAGCAGTTTATACCCACATATGACATTAAGTACGTTATCCTGGGTACACCAGTGTCATACATGTGGGCATAAACTGCAATTTGGGCACACAGCAGGGCGCAGAATGGAAGGAGCGCTATGTGGCTTTTGGAGTCCAGATTCAGATGTTTGGGATCTGGATGCCATGTCATGTTTGCAGAGCCTGTAAGGTACCATAACAGTGGATTCCCCAAAGGAGTGACCCCATTTTGAAAAGTGTACCCCTCAAAGAATTTATCAAGGGGTGTAGTGAGCATTAGTATCCCAGGCGTGAATACACAGCGGATGGGGAAAAGTGAATATGTAAGCTGTGCGGAGTGCATTGGGAACACCAAATTCCCTACTATTTCCCCAGTAGTTCCTATTATTGGGGAGGTCACTCTGGGGGTCACTTCTGATTTATTTTCTCTCGTAAGCTCCAAATCTGGTTTGTACCCTGATATACGCTTGCACAGCTTATATATTCCCTTCCTGCCGCAGACAGTTATGTTCTAATGATTTGGCGATTTTTGGGGTTTTTGTCTTCACATTGTACAAGCTATATTTTCTTTATTTCTCTGGTGATGTAGCCATATGAGGGCTTGTTGTTTGCGGTGTGTGATGTATTTTATAATAACACCATCTTTGGGTGCCTATATCTTATTGAATAAATTTTATTAACTCTTTCTTGGTGGATTAAAAAAAACCCCATCAATTCTGGCACTGCGTTTTACCTTTCAAATTTTTAACCATGTGGCATAAAGCATAAATAACATGTTACCTTTATTCTACGGCTCCTGCACACAGTATCATGTCCCATAGTGGCCCCTGCACACAGTATAATGTCCCATAGTGGCCCCTGCACACAGTATCATGCCCCATAGTGGCCCCTGCACACAGTATCATGCCCCATAGTGGCCCCTGCACACAGTATCATGTCCCATAGTGGCCCCTGCACACAGTATTATGCCCCATAGTGGCCCCTGCACACAGTATTATATCCCATAGTGGCCCCTGCACACAGTATCATGTCCCATAGTGGCCCCTGCACACACTATTATTCCCCATAGTGGCCCCTGCACTGAGTATTTTGCCCCATAGTGGCCCCTGCACACACTATTATATGTCCCATTGTGGACCACCCATGAACAATTATTATACTATAGGCCGGCGTCACGTGATGCGGGCTGGCGTCGCAACGCAAAATGACGTCTGCTGATGTCTGGGACGTCACCAAACAGGCCCGAAGCCTGGAGAAGTGTAGGATAGGTAAGTACATTGGGAAACTCACACAGCTACGAGTAAAAGCTCTATCAAATTTTTATCCTCTCTAGCAGACAATTTCATTGCCCAGTTAGTAGAAGAAAACACAAGAGGAACATCCATTCTGGACCTAGTTTTAACTAATAAGGAGGACATGGTTAAGGAATTAAGGGTAGCAGGGACATTGGGATTCAGCGACCATGCTATACTCGAGTTTGGGGTTGTAAGAAGAAGAAGACCTGAGAAGACAAAGACTAGAAGACTCAATTTTAGTAGGGCAGATTTTAGGGGCCTAAAGGTAAGGGTTAGTAGAATTCCATGGCGAAAATTACTTAAGCACAAAAATGCACATGAGGGGTGGGAAATTTTCCGTAGGGAAATCATTAATGCACAGGAACTAACAATACCTAGAAGCAAGAAAAATGGGAATCACCTAAAAACTCCAGGATGGATGACCAAAAAATTACATAACCTACTAAAAAAGAAAAAGGAAACTTACAACAAGTGGAAGATGGGAGCTATATCTAAGGGAGAGTATACAGCAGTTTGCAGACTCTGCAAGATAAGCATTAAAAAAGCCAAGGCTGAATACGAATTGAAGCTTGCAAAAGAAGTTAAGAGTAATGTAAAAGGTTTTTGGGGATATGTTAAGAGCAAAAGAAAAGTGAAGGAAACCATTGGAGTCCTAAAGAACGAAAAGGGTGAAAAAGTTAACATGGTGGATCAGCAAGTGGAGTTACTAAATTCATATTTTGTATCCGTCTTCTCCCAAGAAATGGATGGAAATATCAACATTAATGGTGATAGTGATGAGGGGAATGAGGACTCCAAGCTGATTATAAGTGAAGGTTTGGTAAGAAAACATTTAGCTAAGATTAAGGAAACCAAGTCCCCAGGACCGGATGATTTACACCCTAGAGTTTTAAAAGAATTAGCAGAGGAAATAACAGAACCCCTTGCAATAATCTTTAATAAGTCATGGGAGACAGGAGTGGTCCCTCTAGATTGGAAAAGGGCAAATGTGGTCCCCATCTACAAAAAGGGGAATAGGGACGACCCAGGAAATTATAGGCCGGTAAGTCTGACCTCGATAGTAGGAAAAATCTTTGAACAAATCGTTAAAGAACATTTAATTAGGTACCTGGATGGGAAGGCTTTAATTAATCAAAGCCAGCACGGCTTTATGCCTAATAAATCTTGCCAGACTAATCTTATTTCCTTCTATAATAAAGTCACTGAATGGTCGGACCAGGGGAATGCAGTGGACATAGTATATCTTGACTTTAGTAAGGCCTTTGATAAAGTATCACATAACATTCTTATTGAAAAAATGATCAAGTATGGCTTTGATAAAATATCAGTGAGGTGGGTTCACAATTGGCTTAATGATCGGGCACAACGAGTAATTCTAAATGGCTATACATCAAACTGGAAGAAAGTAAAAAGCGGGGTGCCGCAGGGCTCTGTCCTGGGCCCAGTACTTTTTAATATTTTTATAAATGATCTGGACGATGGGGCTAATGGGGAACTAATAAAATTTGCAGATGATACAAAGATAGGAGGAATGGCCAACACTAGAGAGGAGAGAGAGTGCATCCAAAAGGACTGAGACACACTGGAACAATGGGCTGAGGTGAACAAAATGGTATTCAACAGGGACAAATGCAAAGTTCTACATCTGGGTAACAGAAATGCAAGAAGCATATATAGTATGGGAGGAATAGTACTAAGTGAGAGTACAGGGGAAAAGGATCTGGGCATAATAATAGATCGCAAACTCAACATGAGTCAACAGTGCGGTGCGGTGGCTAAAAAGGCTAACCAAATTCTAGGATGTATCAAGACGAGCATTGTAGCTAGATCAAGAGAGGTAATTATTCCGCTGTACTCTGCCCTGGTCAGACCCCACCTGGAATACTGTGTACAGTTCTGGGCGCCCCAGTTTAAGAAAGACATCGATTCATTGGAGCAGGTCCAGAGAAGAGCAACCAAAATGGTGGAAGGTCTACAAACCATGTCCTACGAGGAGAGGCTAAAAGAATTGGGACTGCTTAGTTTGCAGAAGAGAAGGCTAAGGGGAGACTTAATAGCGGTATTTAAATATCTGAAAGGTTGTCACAGTGCAGAGGGATCTACCCTATTCTCATTAGCAGAAGGAAGCACGAGAAGTAATGGGATGAAAGTAAGGGGAAGGAGATTCAGATTAGACATTAGGAAAAACTTTCTAACAGTAAGGGTAGTGAGGGAGTGGAATAGGCTGCCACGGGAGGTGGTGAGTTCTTCATCAATTGAAATCTTCAAGCGGAAACTGGATAGGTATATAGCTGGGATGTTTTAGGAATTCCTGCTTTTGCAGGGGGTTGGACTCGATGGCCCTTGAGGTCCCTTCCAACTCAAACAAACAAACAAACAAACAAACATTGCTTATTATGTTCCCTCACCAACTCTGGGCCTCCGATTATTATACTCTGGGGTTAATGATAGCAGAAATTGTGGGGTTCGGCCTGTGGCCTCACATACCGATCCCCGCTACTACGCACAGCCACCTCCACAGAATCGGAAGCGCAGGTGGCCGTGAGCGGGACCCTGGGGAACGGTAAGTATATAGGGCCCGTTACCTGCTGGGGTTACTCCATTAAAAAAAAAAAAAAAAAGCATCGGGGGCCTGCGGGGCCTCGTAATGTCCCGGGCCCTGTGGCAGCTGCTACCACTGCTACCCCGGTAGTTACGCCCCTGTCTATATTGTTTTTTTTATGCTATACTAATTTTGCAGAACAAAACCCATTTGGGGACATAAATTAATTGTTTTTGCATCGCCATCTTCTGAGATGCGTAACATTTTTATTTTACAGTTTACAGAGTTAGTTGAGGGCTTATTTTTTGTGGGACAACCTGTGCTTTTTATTGTTATTATTTTGGGGTACATATGACCTTTTTGATCACTTTTTATGGCATATTTTGTAAGGTGAGATGGCGATAAATCATTACTTCTGGCGGGTTTTTTCCTTTTTTTTTTCCCCGACGTTCACTGTGTACATTAAATATTATTTCAGTTTTATTGTACAGGTTGTTACGGACGCGGCGATACCAAATATGCATTGTTTTTATTAATTTTTAGTTTTTTTTTATATAATTCATTTTATATAGGAAAAGGGAATTTTTGGGGCTTTATTCTTTTATTAATTTTTTTTTCAAATACTTTACTTTATTTTTTTTTCACTTTTTTAATTTTTTTCATGTGTCCCATTAGGACACCTGAGCCAGCAATGCTTTGATTGCTGACTCAGTACTATAGACTGCAAGACACGAGCATACAAGTGTCTTGCAGTCTATACAGGAAGTGAGGCTATGCAGACGCATAGCCTGACTTCCGGAGGTCTCGGCAGGATCAACCAGGTAGTGGGGCTCCAGGCAGCCTGGGGTCACTGGCCAGACCCCGGGCTGCAGATTATAGATATCGGCACCTCTCGATCTCACCACGGGGAGTGCCGAGGGGAGCGGCAACATGGCGGAACCCCTTGGATGCCGTGGTCATGTTTGACCGTGGCATCCAAGGGGTTAAAACCTCCGATCGGAACTCAGTTCCAACCAGAGGTTATGGAGCAGGGTGTTAGCTGTCAGTTACAGCTACGCCCTAGGGTGTAGTATTACGTCCTGTTGCGCGAAGTACCAAGCGCGCAGGACGTAATAGTACGTCCAGTGTCGTTAAGGGGTTAAAGATTAACATGCCCAAAATAATTTCATAAAAATAATAATACTGGAACATGTGTTTTTTTTACCAATAGACATTTAAAATTCACTACCTGCAATGTCCCAGGGTCTCTTCCTGAGGGCACTGAGGTCATTGATTTGCCAGTGAGCAGTTTTACTTTGAGTAGACGCCGGAGCAGCAGGACCAGACCGTGCTCGGAGGACATCAGCACCACACTGTGGAAACGCAGCTTTTTTAGTTTTAGATTTTGTCTCGTTTTTTTGAGCCAAAACCAAGAAGGTCTAAAAAAAGACTGGAAAATATATACAAAGCTTCTTATACTTCTCCCTTCTACTCAATCCACTTCTGGCTTGAGCTAAGAAAAAAAACGCAGCAAAATCTGCAACAAAAAAAGCTGTGTTTCCGCAATGTGGGGCCTCAACCTAAAGGGGTTTTCCAGGGTTATTAATTGATAACCTATCAATTTTAGGTTTTTACCTTTATTTTGTGAGAGACTGATAGCCAGGAACTCCCAAGTAGTGATAGAATCCTTCAAGAAGATGTTAAGAACCTTGGTTGAAATTCTAAAGAAATAAAAAACCCATCAGTGGTGAAGATACATAGATCATAAATCACCTGCATAGTCACCCACTAGCAGAATGAGGCCACTTAGTGGATGCACTTTGTAGATGTACATTTGTACGAGAACAGCAACCATGGATATTACATGTATTATTAATCGCCAAGGATCACATCAATAACCCATGCCTCGCCCCAAGCGTACAGATGTGGCCCACCTTACTGTACCTTTCCTTTTTGGTTTAAAATTTCCCAAGATATATGGCACTAGATGACCAGCTTTTGAAGAAAACATAATTTTGTGGTACTGTGTCATGAGATGGCTATTCTATATATGTATATGTGCTGATTTCTTCATTTCATGGAGGACCTTAAGCCAGGATATTTTAGCGTGCACCCACTAATCCACACAGTGCTGCTCTGGACTTTCTTCTTGGTACCATATACGTAGTTCTTGTAACTGCTAAGATCCTTGGGGAAAAGAGCCTCTCATTAATTCATCCACCCCTGTGCCACTGGGTACTAATAATTTGTGCAAGTCTCTACAGATAAACTGTATTGTTAATAAAGAAGGAGCATAAGAAATGACCTAAAGATCATGGAAAGAATGGGGGAACATGCAAGAGTCTGCTGCCTGGGAAACAAGACCTGACCCCATAATGCATGGCCATATTTTGTTGTTATTGGACCCTTTTCTTCTCTGAATGCCATATTATTTAATCCACTTTTGTGAAAAAATTACTATCGATGTCTCTTTGCTCCCATATAGAGATAGAAGGGAATAATACTTGCAAACAATGCAGTATATACAGAATGTCCACTGTTCTATACTACAAACTGAATCTAATATTTCTTTTTAGCAACCAGGCATTGTAAGAATTACCCATTAATGTCAGGTCTTTCCGCCATTTTTTCTACTTTCCAGAACCAGGACTCTGGGAACTCTGTTCTTGTAACAATATCAGCATATTTGAGATATTCCTCATTTTCCTCACCTGCAGAAGTAAGAATACCATGTTTATAGTTGGACATATTTAAAGTTTGATTTCACACAAAAATCATCAAACCTGAATAGTTTCTCCATATACAATATTGTGCCATGGTTTTAGGCAAGTATGGAAAAATGCAAATTAAGAATTTTTTCAGAAATAGAAGGGTTAATAATTTATTTTGGTCAATGCACACAATTAATTAAATGAAAAAAAAAAAAAAGAGAAATGTAAATACCATCAATATTTGGGGTGACCTTTACCCTTTGCCTTCCATCAATTCTTCTCAGTACTTACAGACACTTTTTGAAGGAACTGGGCAGGAAGGTTGTTCCCGCCATCTTGGAGAACTAAGCACAGATCTTCTGTGGATGTAGGCTTGCTCCAATCCTTCTGTCTCTTCATGTCATCCCAGACAGACTGGATGATGTTGAGATCAGGGATATATCTGCGGGGGCCATATCATCACTTCCAGGACTCCTCCTCCAAAGGACAAAGGTCACACCAAATATTGATGGGATTTACATTTCTCTTTTCTTCATTCACAGTATTTTGTTAATTGAAAAAAAAAACTATTACCCTTGTATTTCTGAAAGCTTTCTTACTGTGCAGAATTTTTTCAGTACGGTAAATGTACATTTATCTTTACAAAACTATTGTTAACAACAGTAAGAGATGTTTCTACCTAAAAATGATGGTGCTCAGGAAAGACCTCAAATGTAATATATTGTAGATACATTTCAGCATTGTCTTATACATACAAAAAATTATCTTCTGTGACACTGCAAGAGCTTTTCTAGCTTTACAGTTTGGAGAAGGTTTCTCCTACTAACATTTCACCATCTGAGGAACAAGATGGACCCAATGGGAGAAAAAGAAAGAGGTAGAAGAGCAGATATTATAGCACATTGTAATAGAATGTGTTATAGCGGATATAGCTTTATAAACTGTATGTATTTTAATTTGCAATTTCAGAGTCCCTTTTCTTACTTCTTCCCTCTTCATCTGTATCTTTTGCATCTTTTTCCTCTTCTTTCTTCTCTTTAATGTATTTGCAGCAGTCCAAGAAAGCTTCCACACATTCTTTGCCATCTAAGATATTTTCTGCTCGTCTTTCACAGCTGTGGTCCATTGGATTATCAAGCATCCCATCAGTGCAACATGTCCTCACCGAGTCCTTGTACTTGGAGGCTGAAAAATAAGTTTTTTATTGAGAACCATAACAAATCTAAAGTCTAATTGAATAAAATGGTGCAATACCAAATAACATAGCATAACCCCTTAATGATACGCCCATAGGGAAATTTTGTTTGAACTGGGTTATTTAAATATGGCGCCCACTCCAGGGAAGGTGACAAAGCTACCAGGATTTCTCTGATTTACACAACTGAGACTTGCCAGCAGTGCCTACAACTAGAGAAATCTCTGAAGCCTGGCATTTAACCCTTCAGATGTCATGGTCAACTGTGATCCTGGCAAATGAAGGGTTCTGTTTAGCTTCACTTTCACTTTGAGGCTAAGGTCCCACATCGCGTTTTTCACAAAAAGTCCACAGAATTTTACTCTGCTGACTTTCTGCTTCAATTATACGTATAGGGAAACCGCAATGCTTTTTGAAATCACAGCATGTCTACTGCAGATTTTTTTCTGTAATGTGTGGATGAGATTAGCCAGAATCCCATCTACTTTGCAAGTACTGGAAAACGCCACAGTTTTTGCTGCGGTGTTGCCACCATGACAAAATCGTAGCATTTACGATACATCTGCCTTACTATGGCAGCCAGGAGCCTTCTGAAGACTACCATGCCTGTCATAGCAATATTATTATTGAGGCCTGTCTGGGTAGTATTATTGAAGTCTATTGTATAAGTGATCAGATGATCACAGTTCCAAGACCCCTAGGGGGAGGGCTAAAAAATTTTTAAAAATTCAAATCATCTCCTTTTCCCTACATAACCCCTGCAAGGAGCACTTTGCATACAGCAGATGCTGTAGTTAATGCCAAGCCAGGACCCATTACAGCAGACATCAGCCATTTTATTCTGAGGGACAGTGGATTACATTTCCCTACACCCCTTACTCCAGGGGGAGGAGTGTCAGAGAAAGGGACTCATTGGCTGAGCAGGGAATTATGGGAAAGGTCTGCAGAGGAGAGAGGGAGGACAGCCACATGGGCTGCAGAAAAGGCTACTTCCAGCAACTGCCAGGGGGCACATAGCTTGGCACTGGGTAACCCAGGACATAGAGACAGTCCTGCCGGCCCACCAGCTCACTCTGAGGGAAGAAGTAGCATCGCTGCAGCACCAGCAGTATCACCTGTCCAGAGTGACCAGACTCCAAAAAGGTACCCAGGGCCTCATCCAAGAAGACTCCTGCCTCATACTCCATTAGTATCCTGTCACCTGAAAGCTGCAGCACCCTGTGAGACTCCAGGCTGGCACCAGATTCCCTGCAAGAGTTAGTGAGTAAATTTTGCTGGAATTTGCTGTACTGCTGTTAGAAAGTTTCTGAGAACTGTGGTAGAAAGAACCTGCTGTGTCAATAGTGCACCAACGTTTCCTGAATGCTCGCCATCATCCGCGGCAACTGGGCCCCAACGGATGGACTGTTCAGTTTATTGCTGCAGCCATTAGTAATTCTGCATTGTGTGATTTTATTTAGGAGTGCAAGCTGTTACCTGCAGTATGATGGCATGTGTGTGATGACTATCATCTGTGGGTCACTATCTTAACCCTGTGCTATTCCCTATAGTTTATTATACCCGCCAGGCCTGGCACATAGTCCATTCCTACCACCAGGCGGATAATACTATAGAATGTACCTGTGCATTGTCATGTGAATTACTGAAACATTTCTCTGTTCGCATTTTATCAAGTTTGCCCTTGTTTACCCTTCCCCTAATAAACCGGTTAAGTAGTTTTATCCATTTTATAACATTTGTGAGTGTGTACTCAGCTTAGGTGGGGGTTTCCCGAGTTGACTACTAGCAGAAGAGGAATACCTTCCTGAATTCCTACAGAGCTCCTAGCAAGAATCGGGTGGAGGCACTGCGCCATAGTGAGGTGAGAACTACAACAAACCCTGCCTACAGAGGTCTGCCCAAAGAGGTCTTACATCTAGATTACATATAAAGTTAAACAGAAATAACCATAAACTACATAAGGATCCCCAAGTGCCCATACTATTAAAGCATTAAAATATTTAACCCATATGGTGAACACCATAGTAGGAAAAAAATCAAAATGACTGAATCATAATGTCTTATTTTTACCATGTAATGAACAATGTTAAAATGAAATCTGCAAAAAAAAAGGCATAATAGCATTTTTTCCAATTTCACCAGTTTTTCCAGCTTCACTAGTTATGTTTAGAAAGAAGAAGAAGAGGGTGGGGGGGGACAGAGGATCCATTGCGAGCCACCCGTCAGACCAAAGTGAGTTGCAGCCACTTGGTCCAAGTTTTCAAGTATTTCGGATGTACAGTACAGACCAAAAGTTTGGGCACACCTTCTCATTCCAAGAGTTTTCTGTATTTTCATGACTATAAAAATTGTAGATTCACACTGAAGGCATCAAAACTAAGAATTAACACATGTGGAATTATATACTTAACAAAAAAGTGTGAAACAACTGAAAACATGTCTTATATTCTAGGTTCTTCAAAGTAGCCACCTTTTGCTTTGATTACTGCTTTGCACACTCTTGGCATTCTCTTGATGAGCTTCAAGAGGTAGTCACCTGAAATGGTCTTCCAACAGTCTTGAAGGAGTTCCCAGAGATGCTTAGCACTTGTTGGCCCTTTTGCCTTCACTCTGCGGTCCAGCTCACCCCAAACCATCTTGATTGGGTTCAGGTCTGGTGACTGTGGAGGCCAGGTCATCTGGCGTAGCACCCCATCACTCTCCTTCTTGGTCAAATAGCCCTTACACAGTCTGGAGGTGTGTTTGGGGTCATTGTCCTGTTGAAAAATAAATGATGGTCCAACTAAACGCAAAGCGGATGGAATAGCATGCCGCTGCAAGATGCTGTGGTAACCATGCTGGTTCAGTATTCATTCAATTTTGAATAAATCCCCAACAGTGTCACCAGCAAAGCACCCCCACACCATCACACCTCCTCCTCCTCCATGCTTCACGGTGGGAACCAGGCATGTAGAGTCCATTCGTTCACCTTTTCTACGTCGCACAAAGACATGGTGGTTGGAACCAAAGATCTCAAATTTGGACTCATCAGACCAAAGTACAGATTTCCACAGGTCTAATGTCCATTCCTTGTGTTCTTTAGCCCAAACAAGTCTCTTCTGCTTGTTGCCTGTCCTTAGCAGTGGTTTCCTAGCAGCTATTTTACCATGAAGGCCTGCTGCACACAGTCTCCTCTTAACAGTTGTTCATTTCTTAAAGTAATGATGGCCACTCGTTTTTCTTTACTTAGCTGCTTTTTTCTTGCCATAATACAAATTCTAACACTCCATTCAGTAGGACTATCAGCTGTGTATCCACCTGACTTCTGAACAACCCAACTGATGATCCCAACCCCATTTATAAGGCAAGAAATCCCACTTATTAAACCTGACAGGGCACACCTGTGAAGTGAAAACCATTTCAGGTGACTACCTCTTGAAGCTCCTCAAGAGAATGCCAAGAGTGTGCAAAGCAGTAATCAAAGCAAAAGGTGGATACTTTGAAGAACCTATTAAGAGGAGGCTGTGTGCAGCAGGCCTTCATGGTAAAATAGCTGCTAGGAAACCACTGCTAAGGACAGGCAACAAGCAGAAGAGACTTGTTTGGGCTAAAGAACACAAGGAATGGACATTAGACCTGTCTGATGAGTCCAAATTTGAGATCTTTGGTTCCAACCACCGTGTCTTTTTGCGATGCATAAAAGGTGAACGAATGGACTCTACATGCCTGGTTCCCACCGTGAAGCATGGAGGAGGAGGTGTGATGGTGTGGGGGTGCTTTGCTGGTGACACTGTTGGGGATTTATTCAAAATTGAATGAATACTGAACCAGCATGGTTACCACAGCATCTTGCAGCGGCATGCTATTCCATCCGCTTTGCGTTTAGTTGGACCATCATTTATTTTTCAACAGGACAATGACCCCAAACACACCTCCAGACTGTGTAAGGGCTATTTGACCAAGAAGGAGAGTGATGGGGTGCTACGCCAGATGACCTGGCCTCCACAGTCACCAGACCTGAACCCAATCAAGATGGTTTGGGGTGAGCTGGACCGCAGAGTGAAGGCAAAAGGGCCAACAAGTGCTAAGCATCTCTGGGAACTCCTTCAAGACTGTTGGAAGACCATTTCAGGTGACTACCTCTTGAAGCTCATCAAGAGAATGCCAAGAGTGTGCAAAGCAGTAATCAAAGCAAAAGGTGGCTACTTTGAAGAACCTAGAATATAAGACATGTTTTCAGTTGTTTCACACTTTTTTGTTAAGTATATAATTCCACATGTGTTAATTCTTAGTTTTGATGCCTTCAGTGTGAATCTACAATTTTTATAGTCATGTATAGTCATACAGAAAACTCTTGGAATGAGAAGGTGTGTCCAAACTTGTGGTCTGTACTGTATTCTCCAACTCATCAGTTCTTCAAAATGTGCTATTTGGTGCACCTTAGCTTCCCATTCTTGGGGTGAAGGTCTGAAGCCAATGTAGTGGTATAACCAACTTTGCAGCCTCAAGCAAATGAGTTATTAATGGGGCTGATAGTGGAGTGATGGCCTCGCTAGGAAAATCATGTCAGGTGTGAGCAGGAAGTCGGGTGAGGAGATATGTCTGATGCGTTCTTGGATGTGGGACCAAAAAAGGGATATCAATGGGCAAGTCCAACAGAGATCCAGGTTTATTCTTGCATCGCCAAGACGCATTGTCAGAAGTAAGCTTCTTATGAAACAGCCATCTGGTTAAGAGTTTATAATGGGGAGAAGCTATGAGAATGTTGAAGGATGGTTTTAGTATCTGCTTGGGACAGTAAGATTCCTAGTTCCTTCTCTGAAGAGGTGAGAAATACTGGTTTTGCGACTATGAGCTTGTTGATATACTGGTGGAGTAGGTGAGAGGTCTTCTGTAAAAGTTTCGTTCTGGAGTCTAAGAGTTTTTCAAACAGGGTTAGTTGAGAACAGATGACAGTTCTTTCCCAGAATGAGGATAGACAGGGCCTCAAGTGCTGTAGGTGTAGGAAATTTGGTTTGAAAGTGGGAAGGAGGGACATCGTATTTTCTAAAGACAGTGGTACGCCATCAGGACTGAGGTCCCTCAGTTGCAGATTGTCAAAGTGAGTCCCCAATGAGTGATAGGGAGTGTGGTTCAAGTCTATAAAGAGGGGAATCAAGCTGGTAGGAAGGAGTGGCAAAGGAAAAGGGGCCAAGTCTGTAGATAGCTCCAGAGCACCCTCTGATAATAGGATCCAGAGACAAGGGCAAGTGTGGTAGCCATAGGGCAACTTGCAGTGATGTGGGCAAATTGCACGTGGCAGGTTGGCCTGGAGAGTAGAAGACTTTGGGGAGACTTGATTCGACCACCAGCTTAATTGTACGGCTTAATAGTATTTGTAAACATCTGGGAGACCAATCCCTCCAGCAGTGCATTTCTTTATCAGTTGTGACCAAGCCAGTTATGGGGTTCTGTTTCTCCAGATAAATTTAGTAAAGATGCTACGGATATTTCTAAAGAATGCAGATGGGAGATTGGTAGCATAGTAAGGTGATACAGTATTTTAGGAAGGACATACAGTTCGGTCCATATATATTTGGACACTGACACAAATTTTTTTTTTTTTTTACCTGTTTACTGAAAGATATTCAAGTTATAGTTATATAATTGACATGAACATAAAGTCCAGACTTTCAGCTTTCATTTGAGGATATCCACATTAAAGTTGGATGAAGGGTTTAGGAGTTTCAGCTCCTTAACATGTGCCACCGTGTTTTTAAAGGGACCAAAAAGAAATTGGACAATTGACTCTTGGGCTTATTCATTGGCAGGAGGGGGCAATTCCTTCCTTATGTCTTTATCAATTAAGCAGATAAAAGGCCTGGAGTTGATTTGAGGTGTGGTGCCTGCATTTGGAAGATTTTGCTTTGAAGTAAACATGCGGTCAAAGGAGCTCTCCATGCAGGTGTGACAAGCCATCCTTAAGCTGCAAAAACAGAAAAAACCCAACCGAAAAATTACTACTATATTAGGAGTGGAAAAATGTACAGTTTGGTACAAAAAAGAAAGCACTGGTGAACTCATCAATGCAAAAATACCTGGACGCCCACGGAAGACAACAGTGGTTGATGATCACAGAATAATTCCTATGGTGAAGAGAAACCCCTTCACAACAGCCAACCAAGTGAACAACACTCTCCAGGATGTAGGCAATGTATCAATATCCAAATCTACCATAAAGAAAAGACTGCTTGAAAGTAAAATACAGAGGGTTCACTGCATGGCATAAGCCTCAAGAATAAAAAGGTTCGATTGGACTTTGCTAAAAAAAAAATCTAAAAAACCCAGCACAGTTCTGGAAGAACATTCTTTGGACAGATGAAACCAAGATCAACCTCTACCAGAATGATGGAAAGAAAAAAGTATGGCAAAGGCGTGGTACAGCTCATGAGCCAAAGCATAGCACATCATCTGTAAAACACGGCGGAGGCTGCAGTGTGATGGTTTGGGCAGGCATGGCTGCCAGTGGCACTGGGTCACTAGTGTTTACTGTTGATGTGACACAGGACAGAAGCAGACGGATGATTTCTGAGCTATTCAGAGACATACTGTGTGCTCAAATCCAGCCAAATGCAGCCAAACTGATACATAATACAGATGGACAATGACCAGAAACATAAAGCCAAAGCAACCCAGGAGTTTATTAAAGCAAAGAAGTGGAATATTCTTGAATGGCTATGTCAGTCGCCTGATTTCAACCCAATTGAGCAGCATTTCACTTGTTACAGACTAAACTTCAGACAGAAAGGCCACAAACAAACAGCAATTGAAAACCGCTGCAGTAAAGGCCTGGCCGAGCATTAACAAGGAGGAGACACAGCAGCGTCTGGTGATGTCCATGAGGTCAAGACTTCAGGCAGTCATTGCCAACAAAGGGTGAACAAACAAGTATTAGAAATTAACATTTTATTTACAATTATTTCATTTGTCCAATTACATTTGAGTCCCTGAAATGAAGGGATTGTGTGAAATAAACGCTTTATAGTTTCCACATTTTTATGCAGTCATTTTGTTCAACCCACTGAATTAAAGCCGAAAGTCTGAACCTCAACTGCATCTGAATTGTTTTGTTCAAAATTCATTGTGGTAATGTACAGAACCAAAATTAGAAAAATGTTGTCTCTGTCAAAATTTTATGGACCTAACTGTATGTGTGCAGTAAGTTCTTTCGTCCAAGTCAGGACAGATGTAAACTTATCATAGGTAGATAGGAGAGACTTGAGGTCCGCCAATAGTGATAAAAAAATTGCTTGGTAAATATTATCATGGTTCGCTGTCAGGTGGATGCCAAGATATTTGATTGAGGAGTTGGTCCATAAGAATGGGGTAGATTGTTGTAACCCAGTTTTCACCTCAGTCGAGAGGTTGATATTAAGGATTTCTTATTTAGCGAAGTTGACTTTATAGTTGGATAATTTACCATATCTCTCAAGGAGTTCCACAAGAGCTGAGAGGCATTCTGAGGGGTTTGTTACTATGAAAAGTATGTTGTCTGTGAAGGCAGTGGCATGTAGTGTGTCATTATTTCCGGGCATCCCTTTGATGTGTGTGTGCTGGCGGAGACACCTTGTAGAAGAGTCTCTAGGGCCAAGATGCATAGACAGTGACAGGGGGCAACGCTGTCGTGTGCTATTTTGGATATCGAAGGAGGAGGAGAAGGTGCCGTTGACTCTGAGACGAGCATACAGCTGGACATAGAGAGAGAAGATGGCTGAGATAAAGAATCTCCAAACCACTCTATCAAATGCCTTTTTGGCGTCTAAACCTAGTAGAACCAGAGGATGGTTGGTGCGGTGAGATAACAAAATCAGGGGCAGTAGTTTACCAGTGTTGTCTCTTCCCTCTTTGCCATGAACAAATCCAGATTGTTCAGTATGAATTAAAAGTAGGATCAGTTTTAGTCAGAGAGCTAAAATTTTTGCCCAGACTTGGACGTCAAGGTTCAGCAGAGAGATTTGTCTGTAGCTGCCGCATAAGGAAGGATCCTTGCCTTCTTTTGCTATAAGGGTGATATGTGCCTCTTGAGCCTGTCTAGGAAGTTGATCTCCCTTCATAAGGTCATAGCATATGAAGGAGAGTTGAGGGCCCAAGATAGCTTGAAATTTCCTACTGTTAAGCAGCAGGAACCCATCAGGATCTGGACTCTTTCCCGTTGGAAAGCTACACAGAGTCTCCTATATTGTACAGGTTTGTATAAAAGGTGACAAATTCCACAACAGTGTCAGGAGTGAAAGTGTGGAGTTTACCGGTTGGTGATTTGATGGAGGAGATAAATAATTTCGATTTACAGTAGCTCTGCGTATTAAGTTGGTCAAGAGACGGCCATCTTTGTCTCCATGGGTATATAACATTTGTTTGTAGTATAGATGTAATTTAGCCACTTTGGCATTAAGGAGTGACGAGAGCTGTTCTTTTAGACGTCTTAATTCCTCCTGAGCTTGGGTAGCCAAGGATTTCTTATGGATGCATTCCAAAGCTGCTATATGGTTAAGAGTATCATCAGTTGTCTTCTGTTTTTCCCTTTTGGCCCTAGAAGCTAAGGAAATAAGTATGCCTCTGATGTAGGATTTATGAGACTCCTGTTGCAGAGTGTGATTGCTGGATGTGGCAGAGTCAAAACCAGATAGACATTTGTATATAACAGGAACAGACTTTACTAGAACATGAGAGCAGTAAGAGAAGGTCCACCTCACATGGTGAATAACAGATTTAGTACAGCACACACTAAAACAGGAAGTAGATCAACAGCATCAAAACAAAGTACAGAGTGTCTACAGATAAACATTTAGTAACAGCTACATCTAATGTCATAAATGTGAACTGCAGTCAATCCAGCAAATATAGAGACGAACCTGGCTGTTGCATATCTCCAACAACTCCCATATGACGGTCGGGCACATTCCAGGAGTAGCATTAAGCTCAAAGGAGTCTGAGAGAAGGGATTGTAGCGACCTTAAGGTGTTCTCATTATTCAGGAGGGACTCATTCAGTCTCCAGTTCCACTCTTTAGCAGGTAGTTGCCTCAAAATAATCTCAGTCGGATGGAGGGCACGCCAGGAATTGATCAAGTTGACATTGTGGAGCTCAGCCATGAGTCTACTGCGGAGTTTCTGAGAATGAGGTGTGACAGTGGATGTGGAGTCAACCAATGGATTCAGGGCAATATTGAGGTCACCACCTAGAATGATCTGACCTTCTGCAAAGGTCTTCAAAAGCTGCAGCTTTTTAAAAATCCTCGAAATCTGACCCTAGTTTGTGGCATAGATGTTTGCGAATGTGTATTTGACTGAAGCAATGTTACCTTTCAAGAAGAGTACTCTCCCTTTAGGATCTAAATACTGCTGCTGACATTGAAATTATATTGAGTTGTGAAAAGTGTGGAGACTCCCTTCGAAGTAGTGCCGGAATCTTAGAGCTCTTGAAATGTGTTTCTTGCAAAAATGCTACTCCAGTTTGTAATTTACACAATAAGAGCATAATGTGGTGATGTTTGTTAGGTGAGTTGAAGAGATTTATGTTGTAAGAAGTGCAGATCAGCTCCGACATCTTGCACTGAGTACGGACAGCTGCAAAAGAGTTAGGTCAGTTATGGAGAGATGGTGCGGGCGGACAATGGATCAGGAAAGAAATTAAAGCAGAGGGACAGGGATAGAGAAAGGGTGTTAGTACTGACAGTTATGAAGAGACAAAAACAAACAGAAAAATGAGTCTCAGCGGAGTAGACCCGTTAGTCCTCTGAGAATAAACATACTGCTGCACTGAACTTAGCAAGTGTGAGAGGGCAAGCAGTAAGTGAGGCTGAGGAGTGTGTCCTGACCAGAATCGGACCATGTACATCGCTGACAGGACTGTAGTAATAGGAAATAAAAAATACATACCTAGCAGAAATAGCTAGGAGTAGAGTTATTTAGGTCAAGGTGCAAGGGTAGGAATATCAAGATCGAATAAGTGGCTAAAGTTGTGGCTTCAGTTATTGCTCTGCTATAGGGAGGACTTAGCATCTTACAACCAGAGTGAATAGCCCAATGTCTCCCAGGCCAGGAAAAGGCAGGGGGGAGGTTGTAAGCGACAGAAGCTTCACAAGGATTGGTATAGAGAATGCAGAGCTGCTGCCAGGTTAAAAGGTAATGGATAAGGGGGGGGAGCTGCAAAGGAGGGGTGTCACGAACAAATGCTCAACTAAGTGGCCAATGAGGTTCCATACATAGTAATTGTAGGGGATGAAGTCTTAAGTTGGCTAGCTGTTATAGCTCAGTCCATAACACTTCTAGGGGTAGAAGGTGAGTGGAGGGGGTAGGAGTAACACCGTGTGCATTGTATACTAGATGTGAAGAAGGCAGGACATCCAGTGCAAATAGGTAGGGGATTATAGAGCACTCACAAGAGATCGTGAAGAGTAATGAGGGCGAGTGAAGACCCTTATGTAGTCAGGGAATATAATATAATAATAATAATAATCCCGATGCCCACAGTCAGATATGGAGAAGGAAAGGGGAAGAGAGGGTGGGGGGAGAAGGGGAATTATTAGACAATGCAATACCAGCATACCAGCAACAGTATAACAATTATGCTATACTAGTAACAGACACAAACCATTCCTAAAGATTACACCTAAAGAACAAGATTTGGAGCAAACTAAAGCAAAGCAGTCGACAAGTAGACTGCTACATGATGTCTGCATAGGTATTAGTATTAATTACTGTAGAAAGAAAGATGATATCTGCTGCGGGGAATACACTTCAGATAGCAGTTGAAGGTGCATGCGGCAGATCAAGTTGTGGCGGGATAGACATATAGACAGTCTTGGTGACCGGGTAAAAACAGGAAGAGTGTCGCTCATTGCAGGCAAAAAGTAGGAAAGCCAATAATAAATGATTGAATAAATCAGAGCGACAGGTTCCATACTTGGAGGGGGAGGGGGATTGTACAAGACAGCATTTAGGACTTCAATGGGCTAACATAGACATAGCTAACGGCCTTTTGGTATATGCTAAAGCCACCGCGCAGCCAGTTTGCAGCTTTTCAGGGACTTACATCTTGTCGGTGCCCAAGAGGAGTCCGATCTTGGCAGTTGAGGTGGTAATAGAGACTCCGTCGAGACCGGCAGCCATGATGGGACCTGGACAGGCGGGATATCAAGTAGGGGCCAGGCGGCTTCCAGATCCTGAGGGGTGTGGATTTGTATACTCCTGCCATTCTTCAGCACCGAGATGTCAAATGGGTACAACCAGGAATAGGAGAGGTTGTGGGCCTGGACTGTTTCTAGAAGAGGGTGAAGTATACACCGCTTCTGTAGCGTGGAGGGAGCTATATTCTGAAGTAGCTGGATAGAAGTGTCATCATACATGAGATTTGGCCTATCCCTCGCTGCTTGCAGGATCATCGTGGTATCCACTGAGGACAAGAGTACACAAGTCACATCGCGAGGGGGCTCATTAGCATTTGGTTTGGACCTCAACACCCTATGGACCCTCTCAATAAGTATGGCTTTTTCTTTGTCCCCTCCTAAAAGGTCCAGAAAGATAACAGTGACAGTTTGACGCAAGACCTTCCAGCAGTCCTTTAATGCGAACATTAGGCCTCCTATTTCTATTTTTGAGGCCCTCCAGCATCGGGTGGGTCTTGGTGCGATGGTCAACGTAGGATGACAATTGCTGTGTGACCCCTGAGTGCCACAGGACATCTGTGTATGCTCTCTCCAGGGCATCGACTCTGCAGCCCACTGTTTGGCCAGCTCAGACAGAACTAAAGCGATCGCATGTGCAAGCTCTTTCCGCAGAAAACTCTTGGTGATAGCTGAGGAGTGGAGGCTAGATTGTGAGTTCTCCATGTCTACTTCAGTTTCTACATCTCCCAAGGCTTCTTCTGGCGCCGTTTTAAAGGTAGCACCCGGAGAGCATGTTGTCTACTTTTTCAGAAAGCGCTGCATGTCTGCCTGAGACATCTTAGAGTGGTCAGTGGGATCACTGCCTTTATCCCTGCCAATCTTGACCAAAGTGGGTTAGGCATGTGATAGCTAAGAGCAAGGACAGGGCCATTGGTGATGGAGCTGTGGGTCTAAGCGGCCATCACAGTCAGCGGTCAGGCTCCGCCCCAAAGGATAATTATTGTTTGTGGCATAACCCCTTTAATTATAACATCAGGTTGAATGAATGAGTGTGTGGGTTTCTGTGAGGTTCAACCTGTCGATACAGCTACAGGATGCTGCTAGAACTGCTTTAGCATACAATGTGTGGTAAGAAGTTCCCCCTGGCTTAGGGGTCTGGTTGCACCAGTGAATAATGCACCCCCTACAGCTACACCACTAGTAGAAGCCATTTTCCTTATATTAGCGATGCTGTGATTTGAATAAATTTTATTGTTTCCTTCTTACTATATTAGGCAGCAAACTTTGCAATTTAGCCAGAAAAGCAGCCCATGGGTTCTGCCTGTTAGTGAAGGTCCAATCACAGTCTAACATTTCAGTAAATAATACAAAAAAGGAGAAGTAAACCAATTAACTAAGTGGATGAATATTGCCCCCCGCTCATCATCTCACCATAAGTAGCTTTCACTTGAATCAGTTGTGCAGAAGAGCGGCGTCTCCGAACAGCACGGACTTCACATTGTAGTTCTGATGGTAAAAAAATATTATATTATTCTCTATTCACCTCTTCAAATCCCCATCATAACATCTCCCTTGTTTTATCCCAATAATCTTATGATCACTTCACTCTTGTCTTTTGGACTTCTCACATCCCATTGTCTCCTCCATGACTTGACACATTTCATTTTCCTACCTCTTCTTTTTTTACATCTTTATTTTCTCCTTTTATCCCTTAATGACATGGCCAAATACCACCTAAAAGTGTTACTAAACTTTCAGACTCTATTTGGCATCTGTACCTGATTATATTCAAGATTTTATTGATGTTTTTTCTGAATCTGAGTTCTTCTTTGTTAAAAAGATGGAGGACTGAAACCGTGTATAGATTACCGTAAATGAAATAAAATTACTGTAAAAATTTCAGTATCCTCTTCCACTCATCCCTGACTTACTAAATCAGGTTTTTGGAGCTAAGTGGTTCTCCAAACTCGATCTACGGGATCCTACAACCTTATATGGATTTGTAAGGGTAATGAGTGGAAAACAGCCTTTAATACTCCTGAGGGTCATAATGAATATTTGGTAATACCATTTGCGTTAAGTAATGCATCTGCTGTCTTTCAAAATTTTGTTAAAAAACTTTTCTGAAATTTTATTGGGTGTTTTGTAATTGTGTATCTCAATGACATACTTTTATTTTCCCCTGAATGGGCCTCTCACATCAGACATGTCATAGCTGTTCTCCACATACTCAGGAAAAAACACGTATGCCAAGATGGAGAAATGCCTTTTTGGAGTTCAGGAATTGTCGTTTTGGGGGTATATTCTGTCCTCTTCCACGATCTGCATGGATCAAGCCAAAGTCCAGGCTATCGAGGAATGGACACAACCGGCCTCCTTAAAGGCATGAACGAGATTTTTGGGTTTTGCCAACTATCGGAAGTTCATTTGTAACTTCTCTTTTATAGCTAAACCCCTAACTGATCTCACTAAGAAATGAGCTGATTTACTGAATTGAGTCAAGATGATCTCTGAGCCTTTGAGTCCCTGAAAAAGACTTTTACAGAAGCTCCTGTCCTAGTACAACCTGACCTTTTATGTCCATTTGTTGTGGAGGTGGATGCTTCAGAGGTAGGGGTTGGTGTGGAGTTATTCCAAGGCACCACCTTTATTACCAGATTATGACCTTGTGCCTTTTTCTCTTGTAAATTCTCTCCAGCTGAGAGAAATGAAGATATTGGTAATCGTGAATTGCTAACTATTAAATGGGCCTTTGAAGAATGGCGTCATTTCTTAGAGGGAGCTAAACAGATTACTGTTCTTACTGACCATAATTGTTATGGTTAGATGCAAGGCCACAATAAAAGCAATAGCAAGAAACTGGCTGATAACTGCAAGCAGTAGAGACAGCAATCTACAACTAGCACACCTCTGCGAGCCAAGACAGACCCCCCAGACGCCTTCACCAGAGCTTGCCATAAGGAGAGATGGACTTGTACTGGATCTGGGGATCTGAATTGTCACCAAACAGATAAATGTACTAATAATAAATGCACTGCTGAAGAAACCAACACAAAGTCCACTAAAATTTACAAGGTGGAGTTGATGTAGAGAAGTCATACCAACAGGGTCAAAAAACCAGGAGAGAACATAGTAAGCAGAGACAAAAGCAATATCCGGGAAACAAGCCAAGGGTCACAAATCCAGCCAGGAACGTCAAAGTAGAATCAAGAGGCAAAAAGGGAATCCAAGGAGAAAGCAGGAGGACAGAAATCAAGCAGTTATACACAGTCAGTTGAAGAGCCAAACTAGTGAGCAAACTAAATTAGTCGGCACCTATATCAAAAAGGAGTGGTCTTATACAGGACTCTTCAGCTGCTAATTGGTCAAGGCATAAAGGTATACAACAGAAAAGCTTCCCAAAGTTGTCATGGCAACCTTAAAGAAGCAGAAGCTGAAGAGGTACTCCTGACAAGAATCTCATTTTTCTAGAATCATCCAAGAGACTCTATCCCAGGCAGGCTAGATGGGCATTATTTTTTACCAGGTTTGATTTTGTGGTGACTTTCATACCCGGCAGGGGCGCACCGCTAATGAGGCGAGGTGAGGCGGCCGCCTCGGGCGGCACTGTCCGGGGGGCGGCATTTTTACTATTTAATGTAAACCAGCCCAGGACAGGCCGCTTTAAAAAAAAAAAAAAAAAAAAAAAAAAAACCAGAGCTGAGCGCGGCCTGTCCTGGGCTGGTTTACAAGACGTTGCATCACAGCGCAGGCGGCGATACAATGATGTCATCACGCCGCCTACGCTGAGACACAGACGTCGCGGACAAGAGGAGGCGGCGGCGGCTGCATCAAGGCATCGCAGGTGAGTATAACTTTTTTTTTTATCTATATAAATAGGCCGTAACCTGTTGGAGTATCCCCGGCAGGTCAGGGCCTATTTATTTACCTACCCCGCGTCTGCTCGTGGCCGCCCCCGCTTCCCCTTCTGCTATGGGCCGCAGAAAGGGAAGCGGATGCTCTGTGAGCAGCCGCGGGCATCGGTAAGTTAGGCCGCGGGCCGCAAATACTACTATTATTATACTCCGGGGTCTATTCAGACCCCGGAGTATAATAATCGGAGGCAGGGCAGGCGTTAGGTGGGGGCAAACTGGGCAAAGCAACCCCCGGGATCCGGAACCTGATGACTCTGGATCCCGGAGTCAGGCCCGGCCAAAGCACTAACGGAAAGTGAGTAAAAATAACAAACATTTTTACTCACCTGTCCTTGGCGTCCGACGTCATCTTCTGGCGTTCCGGACATCACTGCTGAGGCGCTGAGGCCTGGCCTCAGCGGTCACGTGGGGCGTGCCTCACGTAATCGCTGAGGCCCAATCACAGGCCTCAGAGGTGACGTCCACAACGTGTGACGTCAGCCGCAGAGAAGAAGAAGCGGTCGCCGGCGGGGATAGCGCGAGGAGGCCCAGGAGAGGTAAGACAAGGTGAGTATAACTGTTTGTTATTTTACCTTACTTACCCCGGGCCTTCAATTATTATACTCTGGGGTCTGAAGAGACCCCAGAATATAATATAATAATAGCACTGTAGGGCCCCTGTGGAGCATTATACTGGGGGCCCCCTCTGGATAGCATATTATACTGTGGGGCCCCCTCTGGATAGCATATTATACTGGGGGGCCCCCTCTGGATAGCATATTATACTGTGTGGGGCCGATGTGGAGCATTATACTGGGGGAGGGGCCCCTCTGGATAGCATGTTATATTCTGTGGGGCCTCTGTGGAAAATTATAATGTGTGGGGGGGGGGGCCTCTGGAGATAATGTTATATTCTGTGGGGCCACTTTGGAGCATTATGCTCTCCAGAGGGGCCCCCCAGTATAATGCTCCAAAGTGGCCCCACAGAATATAACATGCTCTCCAGAGCCCCCCCACTTTATAATACTCCATAGAGGCCCCGCAGAATATAACATGTTCTCCAGAGGGCCCCCTCCCCAGTATAATGCTCCACAGTGGCCCCACACAGTATAATATGCTCTCCAGAGCCCCCTCCCCCCCAGTATAATGCTCCACTGTGGCACCACACAGTATAATATGCTCTCCGGAGGTGCCCCCCAGTATATTATACTGTGCGGGGCCACCGTGGAGCATTATACTGGGGGGGGGTTGCTCTGGAGAGAATGTTATACTGTTTTGGGCCACTGTGGAGCATTATACTGGGGGGGGGCTCTGGAGAGTATATTATACTGTTTTGGGCCACTGTGAGTATTATACTGGGGAAACCTCTCTGGGCAGTATATTATACTGTGTGGAGGCCATTCTGGAGCATGTTATACTGAGTGGGGTCACTGTGGAGCATTATTCTGGGGGGGGCATCAGCAGAGCATATTATATTGCGTGGCGCCACTGTGGGGCATTATTTGGGGGGGACTAATGAGCATTATACCAGGGGGCCCTCTGGGGAGTATATTATACTGTGTGGGGCCTACTGTGGAACATTATACTGGGGGACGCTCTGGGGAGCATAATATATTGCGTGGGGCCACTGTGGAGCAAAATACTGGAGGGGGCACTGTGGAGCATTATACTAGCGGGGGCCCTCTGGGGAGCATATTATACTATGGGCCACTGTGAAGCTTTATACTGGGGGAATGGACAGTGTGGGGAGCCTGTTATACTGTGTGGGGCCACTGTGGAGTGTATTATATTGTGTGGGGCTTTTCGGGAGCATATTATACTCTGTGGGGCCATTGTAGAGCATTATACTGGGGGGGGACTGTGGGGAACATATTATACTGTGGGGGACCACTGTGGAGCATTATACTGGGGAAACCTCGCTGGGGAGTATATTATACTGTGTGGAGGTCATTATGGAGCATGTTATACTGTGTTATGCCACTGTGGAGCATTATACTGAAGGGGCATTGTGGGGTGCATATTATACTGTATGGAGCATATTATATTGTGTGGGGCTGCTGGGGAGCATATTGTACTGTCTGGGGCCACTAAGGGGTAGTATACTGTGTGGGCCACTGTGGAGTATTATACTGTGTGGAGCCTTACAAACCATGTGGGACCACAATGGGGGGCTCAGGGGAGCATTTTATACTGTGTGGGGTCACTGTGGAGCATTATATACCATGTGGGGAAACTGGAGGGCTCAGGAGAGCATTTTATACTGTGGAGCATTATATACCATGTAGAGCATTATACTGTGGGGGGGGGGGCTCACAATTCCTGCTGGCAGCCCTGTGTGCTATGTCTGCATCACAGCTCCCTCACTATAATCTTTCACATACGTGTAGGGCCCCATGGCCATGTCATTCCCCATACAGTACTGTGCATGAACTGGCCATGGATTTATTGGGGCCTGCACAGTACTATAGGGGCTGACTATACTGGTAACATACTTAGTAACACCAGATAGTCAGCACATATGTAAGACTTCAGTGAAGGAGCCGTGGTGTAGGCTATTAGCAGGAAGCTGTTGGGTGGGACCCCAGAACAAGTTCCTTTGGTGGGACTAAGGCCCTTCAGTCCGACACTGTATAACGGAGAACTATTATATATAAGGGTGGGTTACTATATATAATTGGGAAACTTAAGTATGAGGGGGCTATTATTTATAAGAGGGGAACTATTTATAAGGGGGGTATAATTGTTAAGTGGGCTTATTTATAAAGAGGGCTATTAGTGATAATGGGGACTATTATTTATAAGGGTAACTATTATTTATGAGGGGGCTATTATTTTTAAGGGAGCAGTATTTTTTTTACGGGGTGACTGTTACTAATAAGGGGGAATATTACTGATGCAGGGCACTATTTATCATTTATAAGGGAGCTATTATTAATAAAGGTGTAATATTATTTATAAGCAGGGACTATTATTTATAAGGAGGCGCTATAATAACTGATGACTGGGTGCAAAAATCTAATAGGTGGTACAAAGGTGCTCATTTGAATTGTGTGTGGTAAAATAGGGTTTGTTATTACTTTTTTGTTGGCAGAAAGGAGGCGTTATTATAGGGGTTGTCACTGGAAGACGATGGTGTTGTTTGCATATCAACATTTGGGGCCCCGCTTTTAATTTTTGCCCAGGGCCCCACTTTGTCTAAAACCGGCCCTGATCAGAGGCCTAGGGTTGGTGAGGGAACATAAAAATCAGTGTTACTCACCTCCTGCGATCCGATGTAACTCCGAGCAGGCTTGAGGCCTCTGGTGACGTCATCAGGTCGCGTCGCTGGCCTGATCACGTGACGTGTGTGCGCAATTAAACAGGGCTGAAAGCTGCAAGGAGTGCACCGGTGTCCAGGATAGGTAAGTAACTCTGGTTTTTATGTTTGTATTCTCCCCTGGGTCTCCAATCATTATACTCTGGGGTCTGAAAAGACCCCAGAGTATAATAATAGTTCATGGGTCGGCCACTATGGGGCATAATACCCTGTGCAGGGACCACTGTAGAGCATAATACCCTGTGCAGGGGCCACTCTGGAGCATAATACCGAGTGCAGGGGCCACTATAGAGCATAATACCGAGTGCAGGGGTCACTATAGAGCATAATACCGGGTGCAGGGGTCACTATGGAGCATAATACAAGTGCAGGGGCCACTATGGAGCATAATACCAGTGCAAGGGCCACTATGGAGGATAATACCAGTGCAGGGGCCACTATGGAGCATAATACCAGTGCAAGGGCCACTATAGAGCATAATACCAGTGCAGGGGCCACTATGGAGCATAATACAGTGTGCAGGGGCCGCTGCGGGCCATAACACTGTGTAATACTGTGTGCAGGGGCTGCTGTGGAACATTATAGTGTGTGTAAATGGGGCGCTATAAACATGGGCTATGGCACCTGTTTATATTATACGCTGTCTGTTTATAGTGACCGTGTGATGTAATTGTAGCCTTGTCACATACTGTAGACATGTACAGGACGAGGCTGTAGTTACATTACATGGCCGCTATGAGATGAAATACACTATGTAAACAGAGAAGCGGTCACGGCGCTTACACAGGTACCATTCAAACAGTTGGTCAGTGGGGGTCCTGGGTTTTTGAACCCCACTGATTAGTTTATTAATGACCTGGAAAACCTTTTAATTAGTTAACACCTGGGGTATTATTAATAAGGGGCACTATTTATACAGGGTACACACGGACATTATTAATATAAAGATGCACTTGGGAGTATTATTCATTATGGGGGGTTATATCATATATTATATAATTGGGGGTAGCAGCAGGATGGGTGTGTAGGTGTTGACAATGTGGGTTGGATGCCTGGAAAGTGAGGAGCCAAAGATGTCTGTGTTGCAAACTTTACAGAGACAAGTCACAGCTGGAAGAAGTGGTCATGGCGGTCCAAAGGGAAGAGAAGGGAAATGTGACCGATTAGTCAGAGACGTCACCTGTAAGTCACAGAATGTTACTGCCCTGTATTCACCTAAATGATAGAGGATAAATGCCTGAGTGATGGGGGTCTGTCTGCTGAGACCCCCACTGAGCCTGAGAATTGGGTTTTTTCCCCCCACTAGGTGGGAATCCAGCCTGACCGCAGCCATATATATAGGTGTGTCACTTGGTGGATGGACGAACCTGCGTGGCTCTCATTCACTTCAATGGGAGTGCCAAAGATGCTCGAAGTCCAGTCCTCCGCTATCTGCGGGGCTCCTATTATAGAGAATGGGGGCCACGTGGGCTCGTCCATCCACCAAGCAGATGTGTGAAGTTATTGTCATTGTTAATGCCGTGTTGTTGATCTGATACTGAAGTAATACAGTAAGAAGAATTCTTATAAACTGCTTTATAACTTTGTGTATTGTGTATATTGTGCGACGATAACAGTGTGTTAAACTAGTAGCATGGAAACTCAGTTTTTTTTTTTTTTTTTTTTTTTTTTGGGGGGGGGGGGGGGCGTCTTTCTATAGTCCGCCTCAGGAAGCAAAGAGGCTAGGTTCACCACTGATACCCGGATCCAAGAATGTTAAAGCTGATGCTTTATCCCATAGTTTTTGTTCATCTCAAGCCCCTGATTCTGAGCCCAATGTATAATAAAACCCTTGAGATGCCGCGGTGAGCTCAGCTCTGACCGGGGGTGTTAGAGGACAGTGTCAGCCGTTACATACAGTTTCTGTGTGCGCACCATGCTTCCGCTGTGGTTTGCAGGAAGTCTTTCCCGGCAGCGCTATAATATTAGGACGAATGTCGGGAAGGGGTTAATGCGATTTGCTGCGAATTAATTCAGATTAAATCGAAAAATTTGGCGAATTGAATATCTCTAGTTGCCATGTCAACCTGGAGAAGTTTGTGTGTTCAGAAGTTCTCTGCTTTGGCCAATTAGCAGCTGAGGAGGTCTATATAAGACTACTCCTTCCTGACACAGGCGCCGACTAATTGTTTACTGCTCCTGGTTTGGCTCCATTACCTGTTGTATTCACTGCTTCATACTGACCCCTTGGTCTCGGATTTCCCTTTGTCTTCTGATTCTGATTGTGACGCGCCCGTTTGGATTTGTGACCCTTGGTTTGTTTCCCGGATTCCGTGTTTGTCTCCTGATTTGGTCTCTGACGTCCTCTCCTGATACTGACCCGTACCTCTACGACTTGTCCCTTGCCTCCACCCTCCACTCCTCTTTGTAAGTTTTAGTAGATTTTGTTTTGGTTTCTGCAGCAATGCGTTTATTATTGGTACACCTATCTGTTTGGTGACAATTCAGATTCCCAGATTCAGCGCAAGTCAAACCCGCCTCATGGTGGGCTCTGGTGAAGGTGTCTGGAGGTCTGTCTTGGCTCACAGAAGTGTGCTAGTTTTAAATAGTTGTCTCTACTGCTCGCAGTTATCAGCCAATTTCCTGCTCTTGCTTTTGCGAGGCCTTGCTATACAATCATAACACTTTTCACTCAAATAGAAATACCACCCAAATACATTAATAAATAATATCTATCATATTTCTACTTTATATTGGCATCATCTTTTAATTGTCATTTAATTTATTTTGGACGTTAGAAAGCTTACAAGTCAGTCTAACAGCGATTTTCTAGATTTCAAGAAAATTTCCCAAACCCATTTGTTAGGGACCACTTCAGTTCTGAAAGGGATTTTAAAAACCTATATGTTAGAAACCCCATATACGGAAAACTACCAGCGATTTACAAATGTTTTTGGAAATCGCAGCATTTCTGCCACATGAGGCTTCAGCCTAAAGGAGAAAATGCATCTCTCCTTTCCCCCACCTGAGGATGTAAACTGCAGTTTGGGGACATAGTATTGACCCCGGTTGTTTGAAAAACTGATTTTGCTGGAATAGTTTTCAGGTGCCATGTCTCATTTGCAAAGCCCCTAAATAAACTGTACAGTGGAAACCCTCCAAAAGTAACCCCATTTTGGAAACTACACCCCTAAAGGAATTTATCAAGTGGTATAGTGCACATTTTGACCCCACAGCTGTTTCACAGGTTTCATTAACATTGGGATGTGAAAATGAAAAATTAATAAAACGTCACTTTATCCCCAAAAGTTTTCATTTTCACAAGTGGTTAAAGGAGAAAAAGCACCCCATAGTGTCTCTGGTAAACTGTTTACAGTTGTAAACTGCAGTATGGTTACATGGTGGAGCTCAGTATGGAAAGAGAGGCTTTGGAGGGCGGATTTTGCTGGAATACTTTTTGGGTGCCATGTCACATTTGCAGAGCCCATAAAATACCAATGCAATGGAAACCCCCAAAAAGTGACCCCATTTTGGAAACGACACCCCTCACAGAACATATCAAGGGGTATAGTGAGCAGTTTGACGCCACAGCTGTTTCACAGATTTTATTAACATTGAGATTACTTTTTTTTTTCAATAAACTGTCAATTTAGCCCCAAATTTGTCAGTGCTTCATCTGATGTTCCCACTTTGTTTCAACAGAGACACACATTTCTAAAACTTTTATGAGGGTTATCCAGGGTACAAAAAAGTTGTTTACATGGGCGTAAACTCCTTTTTGGACACACAGATGCGAAGGAGCTGCGCTTTTCAGCTTTACAGTATACATTTAGAGTGACCGGTTTCTTGACGCTATTTTGTTTTGGAAAAGCACCAGAGGTGCTAATAAAGTTGAACTCCCCAAGAAGTGACCTTATTTTGTAGGGGCCATTTGATGGTCTTTGCAAATGTGACATGGAGTCCAAAAACCAAACATCTAAATATGCGCTCCAAAAGTCACTTAGTGCTCCTTCACATCTGCGCCCTCCTGTGTGCCCAAACTGCAGTTTATGCCCTCATGTATGACACTGGTGTACCCAGTATAACATACTTAATAATGCCATATCTAGGTATAAACTGCTGTTTGGGCACAGAAGGGAAGAAGCACTAATGGATTTTTGGAGCACAGGTTTTTGGAGGTCATGCCATTTTTGCAGAGCCCAGTAAAGGGGAATCCACAGACACATAAACCCATTTTGGAAATTATATCACGGAAGGGATTTATCAAGTGGCATAGCAGCCTTTGGAGCATTCATCTCTGATACAAGCCGGGCACAACATTTTACGCACTGAAATGACGTATTTCTGGAAAAATTGTCATTTTCACCTTTCACCATCAGCTGCACATTCATGACTGTAAATAAATTAATGTAACACTTGGGGGTTAAAAATGATCACTGTATCCCTGGATAAATTCCTTTAGGGGTGTAGTTTCCAAAATGGGATCATGTGTCAGGGGATTCCACTTTACTGGCATTTCAGGGCTCTGCAAAAGTTTATACCCACATATGACATTGTTAACTACGTTATCCTGGGTACACCACTGACTTACATGTGGGCATAAACTGCAGTTTGGGCACACAGCAGGGCAGATTTAGATGTTTGGTATCTGGACGCCATGTCGTATTTGCAGAGCTCCTGAGGTGCCAGTAAAGTAGAATCCTTTAGGGAGTGACCCCATTTTGAAAACTGCACCCCTCAAAACTTTATCAAGGAGCAGATGGTGAAGAGTGAATATGTAAACTGTGAAAACTACATTGGGAACACCAAATTCCCTACTATTTTCATGTTTGACCACAGCATCTAAGGGGTTAAAATACCTCCAATCAGAGCTCAGCTTCAACTGGGGGTGCTGGAGCAGGGTGTTATCTGTCAGTTACAGCTAACACCTGCTCCAAAGGCCACCCGAACACTTCTGCCATAATAGTATGGTGGAATGCGTTAAGTCACTAGCAACCATTAGTCGTATGTCGTTAAGGGGTTAAAGGGAGTCTGTCACCAGAACCCATCATATCAACCCAGCCTGAGAGATAGATAGGCTGCAATCACCTGAATTAAACAGTGTTTTCCCCTTGTGAATTACTACCTCTGTTGTAAATATGCAAAATAGATGTATGCGGCAATGAGGGAGTTGACACTTACCTCCTTCCAGCAATGGTAATGCCCTTGTTGCTGCAAAGAGCTCATTTGTATACCAACAGAAAAGGAGATATATATCAGCAATGGATGCAGCGATTCACAAAGAAAACACCACTTGATTCAGGTGACCCTAACCTATCTATCTGCATAGCTGGGTTGATATGATTTGTTCTGGTAACACTCCCTTTAAGATTTTTTTTTCAGTGTCTCTTACCTCAAATTTAAAATTTTCATCTCTAAATATTTTACTTTAATTCTTTCGTCTTCTTTTCATCTCATACAGAGATTCTCCCATACCTCTCCTTCCTAATAACCATCATATTTTCTCTTTCTGGATTTTCCCACGTCACTACTGTACACATCTTTTCTTTTATCTCATCTTTATATTGTCTTCTCAGGACCCCTCTTATAACTTTCCCCATTTCTAGAAATTCAGTTTCAGTGTTTCCTTGACAATCTCCTACTTTACAACCATTCAAATTAAATTGAAAGGTCCAACAGATCTTATCATTATGGAATAAAATATTAATAAGAGGACAGGATATCTGTCACCTGATCTCTGTGGGGTTGTTGATTGGAGACTGGATTGTAGGGCCAAGCCGGCATCATAAAACACCCCCATACTATCGGCACCACTCCCCGGGGTGCAGCCAATGTCAGATTTCTCCACAGAATCCCACACCTAGACAGGTAAGGCAGATATGGATAAGTTTAACCTAGAAAATCGGGTCACACTTGCATATGATGATTTAATGTGGTCGCTTGAACGCTTCACCTTCTTTTGGGAGATCTTATATTTGCTGTTCAGCACATAGACCCCTTTGTCTACGGCCACCAGTCCCACATAGGCGTTGTGATCTGCTTGTAGTTGCAGTTTGATAGAAACAGACTGATCAACTATTTTGACTTTGTCTGTGTTACCTGTCACCAACAGCTGTTTTGGGATATAACATAGGTATATTAGTAAAAATTATTTCTTCAATGCAGGTGGTAACATAAATAACAATAAATTTCATTGTCAATTTGAAGAAATGCTAAAAGTACAATAACACAATATAGTCCCCTCGACTGCTTCATACCTCTGATTATATCTTGTTCATCTCTGTAGATAAGAAAAAACGGGCAACAACTTTTTAAAACTTCAGATAATACTTCTCACCGTTCCCATGCAGGAGTCTGTTACATCCACCCAGATAGAATCTGCGACAATCTCATCTCCGACAATGTAATATGCAACTATACGGAAGGATGGGATGAATTCTACTGTGATGGGGAGAGACATGGTAACCACAGTCTGACCCTCTAGCCAAGGTTGTCGGTCTGCTATCAGTATCCTGCCCTTGTTCATGATCTAAAAAGGAGGAAACAATATAAGCCTGGGGCCCAACGTGGCAAAAACTGTAGCATTTTGCATTCACACATTGAGGAAAAATATGTTCAGCAGACACGCTAAGATTTCCAAAACTGTTGTGATTTTGGAAATAGCAGCATGTCAATTATACCTATGGAAACACCAGCAGTTTCCCTAGAAGTATAATGGAAGCAGAAAGTCCACAGAGGAAACCTCTGCAGATTTTTTGGGAAAAGTGATGCGGGGAAAAAAACGATGTGTTGCTGCTGTGGTTTTTCCCACAGTGCTATTTTGCTGCGACCGCTACATGGGGCCTTAGCCTAAGGATGAGGTCCCATGTTGCACAAAAGCAGCTTTTTTTGTTGCAGATTTTGCTGCGATTTTTTTGAGCCAAAGCTAGGAATGGATTGAGCAAAAGGGAGAGGTTTAAGAACTTCCTGTATATTTTCCATTCCTTATGCAGCCACTCCTGGGTTTGGCTCAAGAAACTGCAGCAAAATCTGCAACAGAAAAGGCAGCTTTTCCGCAACGTGGAACCTCAACCTAAAGGGAACTTGTCAGGAGTTTTTTCCCCTTTCCCCTCTGCCCCCCCATTTTCTGGAGAAATTTTATGGGTGCCAACACTTTTGGCTATGACTTTTAAATTTTAATTTGTTTGCAACAGAAATATTACAGAGGGCAACTGTAACGTCTCTACCTGTTTGGGTCTCTGCGCCACCTTCCGCTCACACGCTGCGGCACAGGAGGCGTGTTCAGCTTGATTCCTTGCTTAAGGTTCTCGTTGCTCAGTCTGAACACTGTCCTGGTACTACTACTCTGTAATTGAATTTTAGACACACCCGTCTCCTGCACCTTATATCTTTCTGCTCCTCAAATAGTTAATCTTGGCCTTGCCTGTGTGATTGACAGCCTGTCTACCAGTCGAGTCTGGGGCAGGTCCTGGACTTCCTTTATACAGGTCCTAAGCCCACACATGGTCGCTGGCTATTGTACTTTGTCCTGTGACTTTGTCCTTGCTAGCTTCCTACTTGCTCTTGCTGTATTATTTCTTACTTCTAACCTTTGGCTCCCCCTGTGACTACTCTTTTGGATTACGATTTGGTACTGCTTGTCATTCTGGTTTTGACCCTTGGCTTGCTGAGTCTGCTTTTGTATTGTTTTGTCTTGTCCTGTTCTGTGTGTCACTTATTTAGAGAAGGGATCGGCTCCAAGTTGTCGGCTGTCACCTAGGACTGTCCGGCAGGCAGACAGGGACAGGGGCTGGGTCTGGTCTAGGGCTCACTGTCTCTATTATTCCCTTCTTTCCTTGTTTCTGCAGCAGCACTGGCAGCTAGTAATTCCCTTACAGCAACGATGGAAAGGCAAGTACTTCATCCCGCACATGATGGGGCCAGTATATAGTGGGAAAAAAAAAAAAAAACACCTGACAAGTTCAGTTATTTTGATAATTCTAGAAACTGTTTACCAGGTAGGTGAAGTGATTTATCTGGTTGGGAATCGTCTTATTGGTAATGAAATATACAACAAGATTGTCTCCAGGTTTGACTTCTGAGGCAGTGATACTGATGTGCAGGTAATTTCCACCTGACTGATGAGCATTGGCTGTCATTGATGCATTTGCTTGCTGAGCATCTTGGAGCTTAGGATGTGCTGTTTTTACCTGGAATCAGAAAAGATCAGAAAAAATAAAAATTTCATGATAAAAACTCAACTCCTGGTACTGGAACTGCAACAAAAAAAAAAAACCAAATAAACCTCCAAGGCACAGAATTCAAGATGGACGGGAGTGTATCAGCTTAAATATTTAAAGGGTTATTTTCATCTCTCATCTAACTTCATCTAAGCACTTCATGGCTGAGCTGAGAACACGTGTCTCCAGCCCCCTGAGGTGTTCAGGAGTTATGGAAAGAGATGAACACAGCTTTTCTATACTGTTTCTGTAAGTGCTATAGAGACAGTTAAGAGTTATGGAAGCTTGCTGTGCTATCCTGTTTCTGAAATTTCTATTTACTTCTATGGAGGTGACGTAAACAGAGTAGAACAGTTGTGTTCAACTGTTTCCAAATGTCCCGACTTTGTGGTTGGGATATCAAGCTCCATATTAGCCTGCTGAGATAGGAGTAAACAGATAAGTCGAAGAATTAAACTATGTTGGAAACTTTGGATAGGTCTTTTTTTTCAAGCATAAGAGACTAATGACTAGCCTATTTTGCTTGAAAAAGTTCTCCTTTAGCCCAAAACACAATGGGGAGATTTTTTTTAAAAACCTCTATGCCAGTTTTTTAATGTTGAGGGATGATATTGTAATGCACTTTTGGCACAAGGCCCTTTCTTGCTCCAAATGTGCGCAACAACTCCTGTTCTGCACTGTGCTCGCCACATTGTGCAAATGTGGGTGGAACTGGAACAACATACTTAATCTATTTCTCCTCAAAGAGGACTTTTCACTCTCTTCATTAGCTCCAAATAATTACACCCTTCAATAGGTGCCACTCCATTGATTCCAGTGTAGCTGGAATTTTTTTTCTAGCCCTCACCATTCCAGAGTAATAACTTCTGTTACTTTCAGCACAATAATACTCTCTACTGTCAAGTGGCTAGTCCTTGGCTAGAGCAGACAGAAAAGGACTGCCCACCAGTAGAAAGCATAATTGTGCTGAAAGTAATAGAAATCATTACTCAAGAATGGTAAGGGCTAGAGAAAAAAATTCCAACTGCACTAAAATCAGTGGAGTGACACCTAATGATGGATGCAAAGAGTTGGAGTTGGAGAATGTGGTAAAAAGTCCTCTTATTTAAAGAAGGTCTGAAAATGTGAACACACCATAATAACCCTATGTTAGTGTGGTGAACTGTGAAACTAAGCGATCAACTATGATCTGCGAGGGGACTTAATAGCAAGTGTTTAATTCCCTTGCAATAGCACCATATATAGTTAAATATTACATAATGCTCATTAAAATCTATTGGATGTTCATATATGCATGGACATTGTAGGTCCCTTTATAACGTTCCGCTCTTTTGATAGATATTTACTTTGCTTACTTATTTTTCTGCTCATATATTTATTTGCTCAGTTACTTACAGTAACTTGAAGGACATTTGTATTTGCTGCGGTGTTCAGTGTCAGCCTGGCCGTCCCCTCTCCTTGCGTTACACCCCTCACATTTCCGGGATCAGCCACCACTGGGATCTGAGTTGCAGGAGAACCATCAGGGTTTGTCACAAATACCTTTGGAGTGAATAAAGACATCTCAGAAACATATATAGAATGGAAAACATTGGATTTACCCTTTAGGTTTATCTTATAAAAACAACAAAATACATTGTAAAAAACAATATTCCTACCAATTCACTTGCATTGATCAACTATAGAAAGAAGAAAACTTTCAAAAGAGTTGAAAATGGGTCCATCACTCTCCTACAAATGAAAGACACTGAATTAAATAGAGTATCCAGGGAGTCTGTGAACATCTTGTTCCTCAGGGGCTTTTAGGCTGCAAACGTAGGGGTTACAGGATGGTTCTGACCTCAGCTCACGTGATCGGGACCAGCACCAGGCCTCAAAGCCGCTTCACCTCCCTCTTCGTGTCCCAGGTTCAGAGATATTTACCTGTAATTTTTCAACTGGCAGATTATACTAAAAGCAGCCCATATTATAGCACTGACCTGTGGAACCGGGAGAGGAGGGAGGAAGTAGAGCGACTCAGTGGTCGTACTGAGAAATGTGAGAAACCGTGATGTGTGCAATATTGTGGAAAAAAGCATAAAGAGTGCAGTGGTGACTAGAAATGGGAGAATCAGTTTGTAATGCGCCAGGTTCATCCCAAATATTCCAAATTGTTTGTTTTTTAACGAAACCGGACAAATGCCGATTTGCTTTGGCCGAACAAAAATGGCTGCGATATGAGAAAATGACCCCCACCACATGTTAGACTAGGAAATACAGAGCAGATAATGTCATGTTTGCAGTCAGTGGCCCAGCTCCTTTTCCCATAATGCCTTGTGATATGTTTGCAGTGACTCACACATCACGTGATAGCAACATCTGACAGTCTCAGACAATAGACAGTGGTAGATGGACCTTACAATGCTGATGTCATATAGACTATATAAGCTTATGCAGTCTACTGCAGACATTTAACCTTTTCATTGCCCAACAATAATCAGCACAGTACCTGCAATAAAACAATTTAATCTCTATACACATTCTCTATAAACATACTTTTGTACAGAAGACAATCCTGTTTGTCATGTCCCACCTTGGGTCATGCATACAGTGCTTCACTGTTTATTGTCATGCATTATTTTACTTGTGCTTCTCATCTAATTTTGTCCTATTTTTGCTCCCTTACTCACTCTCTACTTCCCCCCTCCTATCTGTGACATCATCCAGGTTCTGTAAGTTGTTTATTTACTGCCTACCCTCAGCCTAGAAAAACTACCATATATTTTACACCCTGTATTTCATCTATCAAGAGTTTTACTTGAATAAACCTTCATCTGAACATCTTCCATGTGTCTTATAGAGGAGTTGAGCTATCTGGTAATGTTTAGTGGTATAACCTCAGTGAAGTCTCTCTCAGATCTACAGTCAGATCTCCATCACAGACTCCATGCAAGTCTGTAGCCTCTACTCTGAGCCGGAATAGTAAAAAAAGATGCTATATACTCTGTGCTGAGCAACAGGATAGTAGTATAATGTTGTACCGTGTTAGCCATTGAAAATAGTGAAAGAGTGAAGAAATCAGGCGATACCTTTTAGAGGCTAACTGAATATATTTGATAAGTAAGCTTTCAAGAGTCTAGCTCTCTTCTTAACACCATGTCTGAAGAAGAGCGCTAGACTCTTGAAAGCTTACTTATCAAATATACTCAGTTAGCCTCTAAAAGGTATCGCCTGATTTCTTCACTCTTCCACTGAGCAACAGGACACTGAGATTCATCTGTAAGCAGAGCTGCTGCTTCTACAAAATAACAGCAGAACAGTGAACCCAGCCCCATCTGAACATGGCTGAAGGAAGGGCATCCCTTGCAGTTCTCACAAGATGAAAGCTACTCTCCAACAGAAGAAGACCAGGAAACAGATCCTGACTCTCAACCCGTGGCAATGGCGAAACTCCCCATCAAACCCACATGGAAAAAAATGGAGAACTTACAAGGTAGGAAACATGAACTCTTATCTGATATCTCTCTCACATGGTGCCAAATACTAAGTCACATGGCCATCTTCACTGAACCTGCTTCTAGTGTCTCACCACTAGAGGGAGCCCTAAGTTAGCTTTCCTCAGCCTATGAACTGTAAACCAAACAAAGCTGTGCATATATTAGTTTGTTGGAAAGACTGAACACCAACAAGTCCTTACTTGAGCTACAGCACTTCCAAGTACTTAATTCTGAACAGGACAGCTATATATGTAGAGCCAAAAACAGAAGTAGAGGCAAGAATTGCGCAAATGCAGGAAATGTCATCCTATATCTCCAAGTCCTTCAGACGTTCCAAAATGTCATGTAAATCACGTTCGTCCAGATCCTCCACGCTCATGTGAACAACTTATCAGAGCACATGCAGAAGCAGAGATCAAAAAGGTACAGGCCACCTTTGCACAAAAGAAAGCAGAGATGAAGCCGAATCTGCACAAAGGAAGGCAGCGATAGAGGCTGAAGCCACACAGAAGAGGTCAGAAATAAAAGCTCTTCAGAAACAGTGTGAGCATGTTGTGGCTATGGCAAGGTTAAAAGTTCAGGAACAAGCAGCCAGCAAGAGTTGTAGTAACAGCGATTGTTTAAGTGAAGTGGATGCGGAGGACCCTCTTAAACGCACAAAAGATTACGTGCTAAGCCAGAACAGCAAATCTTCAAGCACCAGAAATGCCCCCGGCAACACAGACTCCTTCCCAAAAGAACGGAATAGATTGCCACACTACAACTCACATCCAAGGCCAGAACAATACACACGTTCTGCCAACCTAAAGATACTCCATGCACTGCAGCTGTTCACAACTACACACCTAGACAAAGCCTATTCACCACCACTCAAGCGCAGGCCAGCATTTATGCAGCTAATCAAGTTTCTGATAACCAAAAGGTACCAGTTACACGCACAGCCCTGGATCCAGAAGCAGTCCCAAGACTAAATGCCTACGGAGTCCCATACTACTCTAGGCCTCTTGGCCATAATACTACAAGCAATATCACCAACACTGTTTATCCAGCACTTCCCCGTTCCAAGTCAGAGAGTATGGACATCTCCGAGTTTGCATGGTATATGGCCCGTCAAGATCTCACTAAAACTGACTTCACCAAGTTCGACGACAAACTGGAAAACTACAGGGGTTGGAAATATACCTTCCAAATTGCTATTGACGACCTCAACATCTCAGCTAGTGAAGAACTAGGCCTGCTAGTCAGATGGCTTGGCCCACAGTCTACCGAGCGTGTCAATAGACTGAGATCTGTCCACATCAGTAATCCTGCTGCAGGCCTCATTGCCGCTTGGGAAAGACTAGAACGAAGTTATGGCAGTCCTGAGGCTATAGAGAATGCCCTATTCAAACAACTGCAAGCCTTCCCAAAAATAACCGGTAAGGACAATGAGAACTTCCAAGAGCTCAGCGATCTACTCATGGAGTTTCAATTGGCCAAGGCAGACATTCATCTGACTGGCCTAAGTTGCCTGGACACTGCACGTGGCTTTAACCCAATTGTTTCTAAACTGCCATATGGCATTCAGGAAAAATGGACAGCTCTAAGGTCAAAATAAAAAGAGAGAGAACTATGTCTCATTTCTGCCATTTTCTTACTACTGTGAGTTCCTAAGAACCATCGCTGATGCCAAGAATTAACCCAGCTTCCTCTACAATGCTTCAGTTACAGGAACCGCAGAAGTCCAGTGTCAGTGAAAAAGACTGATATCCTCCCCACGCCCACATTGGGTATGGACAAGGAGAACCAAAGGGAAAAGATTGAAAACCCCAATCGACTATGCCCAATACACAAGAAACCACACACACTGAAGAAGTGCATCAGTTTTAGGAAGAAACCGCTTCAAGAGCGCAAGGAGTTTCTAAAGAAGTTTGGAGTATGTTTTAGGTGTAGTGCATCTACTGAACATCTGGCGAAGGATTGCAAGATCGATATTAAGCGCATAGAATGTGATTGCGATGACCGTGTTCAGGCTCTCCATCCATCTGAACCTGTTCCCACACAGTTTTCACCCCTTTCCTCCTCATCAAAGAATGGCGGGGAGAATGCAGACCAGGAAGCAAACTACCACAGTATCGTCTTCATGCACAGAAGTCTACGGAGGGGATAATTGTGATAAGTCCTGCTCCAAAATATGTCTGGTCAGCGTGTATCCAAAGGGTCAATCAGAGAAGGCTCTAAAGGTGTACGCTATCCTCGACAACCAGAGCAACCGATCACTTGCGAGATCAGATCTCTTTGTGTTGCTTAATTTAAATTGAGATGCTTATCCTTACACCTTGGGTACTTGCAGCAGCATCATGAAGATCTCTGGAAGAAGGACCAGTGGGCTTATGCTGTCTTAGGCTGCCCTGCATCATCCTCACCTAAAGGAAATAGCAAGCAAGATCCCAGCCCTCACCGAGAATGCAGAGATTCTTCTTCTTCTTGGGAGAGATATCCTAAGAGTACACAAGGCGTGCCAACAAATCAATGGCCCGCACAATGCCCCATTTGTCCAATGGGTGGACCTTGGCTGGGTCATCATAGGCAATGTTTGTATTGACCAAAGGAAAAATCCCACTAATATCTTCACTCAAGACACACCTTCTGACAAATGGACGCAGCTCTCATTTTCAGCCTTGTCCGAATCACTATAAAGTGAAAGAAGCTGTACAACAATAAGTGGCAGTGCAACCTCCGAGACATCACCCACTCTGAGACATTCACCCAGAATGACAATCTAGGATCTACAGTATTTGAGTCTACGAGTGATGATAACAAGCTAGCGCCTGCAAGAGAAGAGAAATAATTCCTCAAGGTAATGGAAAGGGAATTCATCCAGAACGATTCTCATAGCTGGTTAGCACCTTTACCTTTCTGCTCTACAAGAACAAGGCTGCCAATTTTCAGCAAGCGCAGTCCAGATTCTTATCTTTAAAACGAACTCTGATGAAGAAACCAGAGATGGAGAGACACTTTGTGGACTTCATGCAGAGCATATTTGATAGAGACCATGCAGAGCCTGCACCACCACTCAAGGAGGGAGGAGAATGCTGGTACCTTCTGTCCTTTGGCATATACCACCTCCGCAAACCTAAAAAGATTAGAGTGGTATTTGATTCCAGTGCCCAGTATGATGAGGTCTCTCTCAACAACCTGCTTCTACAGGGACCTAACCAAAACAATAGTCTCATGGGAGTACTGATTCTCTTCAGACAGGAACCTGTCACAGTGATGGCCAACATTCAGCAAATGTTTCATTGTTAAGGAAGACGATAGAAACTACCTCAGGTTCCTTTGGCACAAGGGCAACAATGTCAATAAGGAAGTTATAGTCTACAGGATGAAAGTCCATGTCTTTGGTAACAGCCTCTTTCCTGCTGTAGCAATCTATGGGTTGAGAAGAACATCTCAAGTGGGAGAAAGGGAATATAGATCCGACACACGTCGATTTGTGGAAAGGAACTTTTATGTGGACGACGGACTTAAATCCCTACCCACCAGTGAAGAGGCAATCAGTCTTCTCACCAGAACACAAGAAATGCTAGCTGTAACAAATCTCAGGCTGCACAAGATCATCTCCAATAGCCAGGAGGTAATGAAGGAATTCCCCTCTGATAACCATGCTTCCAACTTATAAGATCTTAATCTTGACTCTGACGTTCCCCCCTATACAGCACAGCTTAGGTTTACTGAGGAATATCAAGTCTGACACATTTATGTTTCAAGTGTCAGCCTGCGACAGACCGTTTACCAAGCGAGGAGTGCTATCTGTCGTGAACAGCGTCTATGATCCTCTCGGATTCATCGCTCCCATCACTATTCACGGCAAGATGTTGCTGATACAGTTTACCATTGAGAATAAAGATTGGAACACTCCACTACCTGTGGAAAAACAACACAGGTGGCATGCATGGAAGGAGTCTCTTAAGATAGTAGAACAACTCCAAGTTCCACGTTGCTATGTTCCAAATTCTCTTTCAACTACTGAATGTTGGCATAACCAGTCCAAAGATGGGTTATGCCAACATCCCTCCTATGGACTACAACATTGTTTTTTGCATTGTTCTAACTTGTTATTTGTGTTTCAGGTCAAAGGACTTTGGACTCATAACTTTGTTATTGTTTATTGTGAAATCTCCAAGATTTCAGACGGGGAGTGTCATGCCCCACCTTGGGTCATGCATACAGTGCTTAACTGTTTATTGTTATGCATTGTTTTACTTGTGCTTCTTATCTAATTTTGTCCTATCTTTGCTGCCTTACTCACTCTCTACTCCCCCTCCTGTCTGTGACATCATCCAGGTTCTGTAGTTGTTTGTTTACTGCCTCTTCACAGTCTAGAAATACTACCATCTTTTTTACACCCTGTATTACATCTATCAAGAGTTATACTTGAATAAACCTTCATTTGAACGTCTTCCACATGTCTTTCAGAGGAGTTGAGCTATATGGTAATGTTTAGTGGTATCATACCTCCCAACTTTCAAAGGCCAGAAAGAGGGACAAAATATGAGCTGCGGAAAATTTAGCTCCACCCACTTCTACATTGACTCCACCCATTCTCATCTATTTTTCCATGTGCCCCCACACAGTATAATGCTCCTACAGTCACCCTAACATTATATACCCCCACATTATGATGTTCCCCTCCAATTGCTCCACAGTATCAAGTCCCTCTCCTCGTGCCCCAGGTTAAACAGGCGGAAACTAGAGGGTGACATTAAACTATGGAGCAGTTGGAGCGTGACATTAAACAGTGGGGGTAGTTGGAGGGGGACATTAAACTGGGGGAAACTAGAGGTAGACATGTCCTCTTTCAGCTACCCCCCATGGTTTAATGTCCTCCTTCAGTTGCCCCCAGTTTATGGTCACCCTCCATCTGCCCCATCTTAATGTCTCGCTTCATCTGCCAACAGCTTAATGCCCCCCTTGATCTGCCACCATCTTAATGTCCCCCCTTCATCTGCCACCAGCTTAATAACCCCCTTCATCTGTCACCAGCTTAATGCCCCCCTACATCTGCCCACAGTTTAATTGCCCCTCCATCTACCACCAATTTAATGTCCCCATTTATCTGTCACCAGTTTAATTGCCCCCTTCATCTGCCTTCAGTTTAACTGCTCCCTACATCTACCTTCAGTTTAACTGCCCCCAACATCTGCCCCCAGTTTCCCCGCTCTTCAATTTAGCCTTTACCCTACCCTAATAAAACAGCAAAACACTTCAGGGGCATAGCGAGACAAACTGTAAGCTATGTGGGACCGCGGAACATCAGTGTAAAATTGGGACTGTCCCGCAAGATGCAGGACGGTTGGGAGCTATGGTGGTATAACCTCAGTGAAGTCTCTCCCAAATCTACAGTCAGATCTCCATCACAGACTCCATGCAGGTCTGTAGCCTCTACTCTGAGCCAGAATACTAAGTAAAAATGTTTTGTTAAGGACTTTTTTTTCTGCTAATTTATTCATTAAGGAGTATTGTTAATCTGAAGTAAATATTTTAAGTGTTTTTCTATATGTGCAAGTGCACTGTGCATATGTAATTCTAGATATACAGGTTCATCTCAATAAATTAGAATATCTTTGAAACGTTCATTCATTTCAGTAATTCAGTAATACAATTCATAATCAGCGTCTTCCATGATTGTGTGTCCTACTGAACCAGACTGAGGGACCATTTAAAGGCTTAGGAAACCTTGGCAGGTGACACTGAATTTATAATACTGAACTTTTTTTACAATATTCTAATTTTCTTAGATTTGGGTTTTCATTACCTGTAATCCATAATCAACATTTACAGAAATAAAACACTTGAAATAGAACACTCTGTGTGTAAGAATCTAGAAAATATAGGAGGTCACTTTTTTAATTTAATGACTGAAAGAAATAAACATTTCAAAGATATTCTAATTTATTGAGATGCACCTGTAGGTCACACAAAGTAGTACTGGAGAGTAGTAGTGGTGGCGTGGTATTAGTAGTGCACGTCCGCTAATGTAAAAAAAAAAAAATCTCCGTTATTTTAGCTTCACTCAATATACAGTCTAGCCTGTGCTAATAAAAAAAAAGCCTGCACTAACAAAATATTGTTATTTAAAGGGGTTGGCCACTTTCAGACCACTATCAGACCACTATTGAGAAATGTTATTGTTTGTATAATAAAAAAATTGTACAATTTTCCAATATACTTTCTGTATCAATTCCTCACGGCTTTATAGATCTCTGTTTGCTTTCATTCATTCTGCTTACTGCCAGTGGATAAAAGTCAGTCCATGTTCATGTAATTGACACACAGGTGCACTATAACAATTTGTTATAGTCAGAGCACAGTAATCAGACATCTGCCTGGTAACGAACTGTGCACCTGTGTCCTCAGTACATGACCATGGTCTGTAGATCACATGGCAGTGATATACAGTCGACTGGCAGTGAGCAGAATGATTGACAGTAAGCAGAGATCTAGAAAACTGTGAGAAACTGATACGGAAAGTATATTGGAAAATTGTTTAATATTTTATTACTTTAACATTGGTCTATCAATATTGGTCTGAAAGAGGCCAACCCCTTTAATATAAACTGAATGACATAGTTGTAGTGATTTAGTTTAATACTCACTGACCTGGACCCTTTAGTGCTTTCAGTGCTTTACAATTTTTCTTGAAATTTTTTTGTTAAAAAAAAAAAAAAAAAAAATACAGTGTCTGAATTGTTGCCAAATCATTAAGCTCAGTGTGCAGTAAAATGACTGGGAAAAAACAGGACAGGTGACAGGCAAAAGGAGGTAGAGGAGGAAACAATCATTCAAGTATTACTAACAATAAGAATGTGCATGGCAACAGCTGCACTAATTCTGGTCTTGACAGTCCAATCAGTAACCGCAGTGTTGTCGTACTTCATTAGAATAAAAACTTTTTTGAAAGCAATTAACCACAAATATTGGGTGAGGGCTTTGTGTGTTCCTCCTCAATCTGTAATTTACTATACTGTATTTCTGTACTGCCAACCATGTCTTCTCTATCTTCACTGACACAGATCCCATTTTCTAGTGATCGTGTGACATCTGCTGAAAGAGATATTCCTCATAGCCCAAGACTTCCTCTTCTTCTTCTATTTGATGAGTTGGATTTTAAATGGCAGCTTTTCATTTTTATGTGGAGAAGGAAGCGGTTGAAGACATGAGTATTGTTGGATGTAGTAGGGGTAGGGGGTGTGCTACTGGTGCTAGTGCTGGTAGGGACACAAGAGAAAATCTGTTAGGAATCGTGAGGGCATACAGGAATCTTATAACCATGATGAGTCACAAAAAAGTTGGAAAGATGATGACATTACTGAATCCAATGATAATTCTATTACAGATAAGACCCGATAACTGATTCAGGGTGACACAGGAAAAGGGTGGTGGCAGCTGCAATATTTCCAACCGATGTGCAGCCCCAACATCCAAAAGACCTGCCTGGGGTAGATTTAAGGCAAGCTGAGGTAGTGGTGGCACTGGCGGACATGTCTCCTGGATGGGAGTTTTTTTGTATATTACCAAATGACAAATCGATGGCAAGGCGCAAGATCTGCAAACATATTATTAGCCATGGGCATAAAGGCAGAGCAGAGTGTTGTCATCCAATCCAACACTGCCTCTCTTCTGCTCTGTCGGCCATTTACCTCCTCTTCACTTTTCTTCTTATGTAAGAGACAGCCAATGTTGTCTTAAGCTTCATTTGTCTGTATAAACTGTTAATGTTGAATGTATTTCTGTGATTCTGTTCCTTTAAGACAGCAGCCATTGTAATTGTGACATGATGCTGGAGTGAGACCCCCCCCCTTTTATGTCAGCCTGCCTGTTCTGCAGACAGAGTGTGAGCAGAGAAGCAGGAAGTGACGAGACAGAGAGCAGCAGCCATCTTGGCAAGTGTTGTATTGAACTGGTGTGGAGATTTTTCTGTACAGCTAAGCTGTATCTTGGTCCAGAGACAAACAGAGTGTAAAGAGACAACAGGACTAGTGAGTCCACGTGAAAGGAACTGTGCTCAGTGGCTGATCAGTGAGACTGACATTGTGACTGTGTATATGGATACCACAGATAGAGACTCGCAGTGCTGTTGATGTACTGGACGGCACCTGCTAAATCCCGGCTTACATCCCAGCTCAGTGTATGGATTCGGCAGGACTGTCAGTGTGCTGAGTGGAATCTGCTGTTGGATTACATTGCATTCAGTTGGTTTCCCTGTCTGTTAAAGAGGACTTCATTTCTCCCAAGATCCTGATAACCGTGAGGAGAGGACGCTTCACTATAAAAGAAAGGACCGACCCCACCGCGCGCTTCTACGGACTGTAAGCAGTCCACCTGGACCACTGGGGAAAAGGGGGTGCACCCAAATGTGAAGTCAGGGTCAGTTAGGGATAGTATTGAGTATATTGTTCATTCAGTGTCCATACTGCAGAAGTGGACAGAGTAAAAGTAGAAACCATTGCAGAATTTGCCTTGAAATTGTTCATGCTATATTGTATATTTTGCTTGTCTTTAGCCCTGTCATTTTACCTTTAACTAGCCTTTATTAACTTATAGTAAATATATATTTTTTTTCTTGAACTACCGCGTGTGCGTTCATTTCTGGTTGCGGAGTCCAAACCACCTGCCTTGCTCTCGGTTCACAAATTGGCGTAGTCGGCAGGATCCGCTTACCAGAATGGACGGTGACGCACCCGTTCGGGAGAATGGTGCTGGAGGAAGAATGCCAGCAGGGGCTATAATGAGTCAGTTAGCTAAATTTGATGGCAATAATATGTCAGTGAGTATGTGGGTGGAACAGATACGAATGATACAGCGAATGTACCAGACCGCACCAGAAGTACTAGTAGAGCTAGCAATATTGACATTACAAGGGGATGCTAAGACCACGGTGATACTGAGGCCATTTGAACAAAGGCAGACATTTGAGCAAGTAGTCCAGATTCTAGAAACCATCTATGGAGAAACTGCATTGCTGGGGTCTCTGCAGGCTCGGTTCTTCCAGAGGGTACAACAGGAGAATGAAAGCCTTCCCCAATATGCAAATGCCCTACAAGAACTGCTCCGAGATATTCAAAGGAAGGAAAGAGGGGGCTCGCCAGCCTTCTGTAACCCTGATCGGACTCTCCGTGACCAGTTTGTCCTGGGGATACGTGACGGCAGTTTAACTGTGACTATGCAGGATTTTATACGACGAGAGACTGATGCTAAATTCCATGATGTACAGGTAGAGGCCATCTCCCGTGCCAATAGTATGGTCCCGAGGCCGCAGACCGCAGTTGGAGTTACTTTGTCACAGGGGGCTAGTTCTGGCTCAGAGACAGTAGAAAAAGGGACGGTTAAAGAAATTCTCACAGTAATGCAGAAACTGCAAGAACAAATGGAACACTTGCACACTCGTTGTGATGAGCAGTCTATGAAAATTGCAGACTTCCAAAAGACTGGAGATGAAAGGGTGAGCCATCCACACCCAGCAAGTCAGAATCACCCACCACCCCGCTGGAGGGGTGAGGATAGGACCTACCGAAGGGGTCCAAATCATTTAGTGCAGTGCTCAGGAGAAATCGAAGGGGCTTACCGAAGGGGCCCAAACAGATGGCCAGAACGACGGGGATACGCTGCTGGGAGTGTGGACGGATGGGCCACGTTGCTGCTAGATGTCCAGAGCAGCGACAAACTTATGAGAGACCGCCGTTAAACTGAAGTCCCCTGCTGCTGAAGGGCGTGTAGTAGGGGAGACTGACAAGGAGACTATGTGGGGAGAATGCCCTGATGATGACCTGATCGCTGCAAGTCCTGTCATACAGGTGGAAATGGAGGGTATTCCGGTTACTGGGATGATTGACACGGGTTCCCAAGTAACGACCTTGAGTAGAGACTGTTATGAACGGTACTTCCGGCAACATGTGAAATATGATCCCCATACATTCGTACGAGTGGTCGCAGCTAACCAGTTACCAGTTCCGGTCGTGGGAGTGGCCTGGATGAATGTCCGGGTATGTGGCCAAGATCTAGGTAGGAAAGGCATTGTGGTGGTACAGGAGTCACATGAAGTAAAGGTCCCTGTCATTTTGGGGATGAATGTGTTAAAAGAATTAGATCAGATCCTCTTTGAAAAGAAAGGTCACGGTTATTGGAAAGAAACCACCACCCATCGGCCTACTCAAACAGCTTTCCAGCGGCTGATCCGGACATGTGGCTTACAGAAAAGTTCAGATGCACAGCGTCCTCTGGCTCGAATTTCAGTTCCTTTGCATACAAAAGTTACACTGCCACCCAGTCGGGAGACAATAGTGTCCATGCCCGTAGGCACCTGTCGGAAACTAGAGGGCATAGCTGTGTTGGTAGAACCACTGCAGGCAGCCGAAGGAGGTGTTGATCCGCTAGTGGCCCGTTCCTTGGCAATAGTTCGCAATGGAAGAGTACCACTTCGATGTGTAAACACTCAGGACCAGAGTGTGGACCTGACCCCAGGGAGGCTGCTGGCTAACATCTATGTGACTCCGGAGGAAGTAAGGAAAGTAACTCCAATGCAGCTGAAGCCGACTGAAAGGGATGAGTGGACCGTAACTGTGTCCATGGGAGAAGATGAGGAACCCACCTCTGAATGGAATGGCTGTGCAATTCGAGAACAGATGAAGATGGATGCAAGTTCATGTTCTCTGGAATGGGTGCAGAAGGTAGATGAGCTGTTGTGGGAGAACCAAGCCACCTTTGCACGGTATGCTGAAGATTTTGGATGTACCACAGGGATCTACCATGAGATTCCCACAGGAGACACCCCTCCAATTAGAGAGCGCTACCGACAAATTCCTCCACAGTTGTATCAGGAAGTGAAAGAACTGTTAGCTAAGATGCTACAGGGTGGGATCATCCAAGAAAGCCAGAGTCCCTGGGCGGCTCCTGTGGTGTTAGTAAGAAAAAAAGATGGGTCCATCCGATTTTGCGTAGACTATCGGAAGTTAAACGCTTGCACCGTACGAGATTCCTACCCCTTGCCACGGATTGAGGAGTCCCTCTCAGCGCTAGGGAGAGCCCGGTACTTCTCCTCACTAGATCTGGCTAGTGGGTATTGGCAGGTGCCGATGGCCACAAAAGACAAGGAGAAGACGGCATTCATCTTGCCCATGGGACTATACGAATTTAACCGGATGCCCTTCGGGTTGACAAATGCACCCGGAACGTTTCAACGGTTGATGGAGAAATGTCTCGGTGACTTCAACTTTGAGTTCACTCTCATCTACTTGGATGACATTATAGTGTATTCTGCGACCTTTGAAGACCATCTCCACCAGTTGGGGCAAGTATTTCGAAGATTGCGGGAACATGGGCTCAAATTGAAACCCAGTAAATGTCGGTTGTTCCAATCTGAAATTGATTACTTGGGTCACCGCGTATCAGGAGAAGGGGTGAGACCATCAAGAGACAAGATAGCGGCTGTTCAAGATTGGCCGATACCGACTACCCTGCGAGAAGTGAGGGCGTTCCTTGGAGTAGCCGGTTACTATCGACGGTTTATTAAGGATTTCGCCAAGGTAGCAGCACCACTTAATGCTCTCCTACGAGGCACATCCGGTGGTCCAAAGAACCGGTCCGTGAAGTGGGGACCTGAACAGGAACAAGCCTTCCAGGCATTGAAGGATGCACTGACAACAGCCCCAATCTTGGCATATGCTGATTACCACTTGCCGTTCCAGCTATATACAGATGCAAGCCTGTATGGTCTTGGAGCAGTGCTTTCCCAGCTTCAGGATGGCCAGGAGAGGGTCATAGCGTACGGCAGCCGGTCTTTGAGAGATTCTGAAAGAAACCCCGAGAATTATAGTTCATTTAAATTGGAGCTGTTGGCACTGGTATGGGCCATGACCGAGAAATTCTCTGAATATTTGACCGGTGCTGAAGTTTTAGTACTGACTGACAACAACCCACTAGCTCACCTGGAAAATGCCAAGCTCGGGGCGTTAAAGCAGAGGTGGATAGCCCGAATGTCTACATTCAATTACCGCATTAAGTATCGGTCCAAGACAGAGAACCAGAATGCTGACGGACTTTCTAGGGTAACTGCCCAGACCCCCACAGAAGACGTGGATCATGAGTTGGAGCATGTGGAGGTGCCCGATTTCAGCAGATTTTCACAGGCCTTGACCGCCACTAATCAGTTTGAGATGGAGGGGACTGAAATGGCTCCTTTCTTTGGTCCCTCACGACAGGAATGGGCACAGATACAACAGACCCATGAGGGGCTGGCGCAGATGATCAAGTGTGTTGAGAAAGGCCAGAAGCCCTGTAGAGAGGAAAGAGAACGACTGACACGTGAGATATTATCTGTTTTGAGTCAGTGGGAAAAGTTGGAGATGAAAAATGGAGTGCTATGCCGAAAGGTCTATTTACCTTCTGAGATCGACATTCGATACCAAATTGTGGTGCCTAGTGAACTGGCTCGCTCCTTGGCAGTTGAGGCTCATAATAAGAATGGACATTTTGGTCATGAGAAGACCTTTTGTTGGTTACAGCGACTGATTTACTGCCCTGGTCTTCGTCAAATGGTCGAAGAAGTATGCCGCAGCTGTCGAACTTGTGAGATCCATAAGGCAATAGAACAGAGAGCTCCCCCTGCAAACCATCGTGACCCAGGAACCTTTAGAAATCGTCATGATAGACTATCTAATGGTGGGCCCATCCAATAGCGGACACCAGTATTGCCTCGTAATGGTGGATCACTTCACCAAATTTGCGGTGGTAACCGCCACCAAGGACCAGACAGCTGAGTCAGCAGCTCGTGCTCTGTGCCAAGATTTCATTCGAGTATATGGGTGCCCCCAACGCATCCACTCCGACCAGGGCGCCTGCTTTGAGGGACACGTAATGAAAGAAGTTCAACGTATCTACGGGATAAAGAAGTCGCACACGACTTCATACCACCCTCAGGGAAATGGGGCCTGTGAAAGATTCAACAGAACTCTGCTACAGATGCTGCGGACTCTGGAGGAAGACAAGAAGTTACAGTGGCCTCAGTTCTTGTCTGAAATGGTGTGGGCCTATAACAATCAGGTCCATTCTACAACGGGGTACTCTCCTTATACACTTCTCTTTGGGCGGTCTGGGCGAAGTATAGGAGAATTACAGTTGAATGATGTGGATGGGTTCCCTCCGAGGGATCCAACCTCTTGGGTGCGGGCGCATCGGTAGAGACTTGAGACGATCCATCGATTGGTGCGGCAGCGCCTGCAAGAACATCCCCATCCTGATAAGACCCCAGTGCAAGAAGCACCGTTGCAACCAGGCGACCTGGTGCTAGTTCGTGTCAAGAAACCCCAAGGGAAATTGGAAAGCAGATGGGAGGCTTTGCCGTATCGTGTTGTTGGCCGCAAGTATGCGAATGGGCCAGTGTACCAGGTCCAGAAAGAAGGAACTGATTGTGTTCGAGTACTTCACCGAAATATGTTGCGCCTGTGTCATTCTGAAGGGACAAATCACGATGGGCCTGCCAATGTGAATGAGCTCCCACAGTCAGAGAATGGAGGTGCGGAATGGGCCTCCGACGAGGAGGATGATTGTTGGCCGATCCCTGCTCCTGGGGATGTTCCACCTGTGACTACTGTATCTCCGGCCTGTGCCCCCTCTGGTGCGGAATCCGCTGGTCCTTCTCAGCCCATAGCTGCAGCACCCCATAATATACCACCGGTCCTCAGACGGACCACTAGGCCAAATGCTGGTATTCCCCCTGTTCGGTATGCGCAGGATGAGTTTGTTTGGCCTGCCATACATCGGTATACTACCACCCTGTGCATAAAAGTACAACCCTCTGGATATACAGTCATAGGCAGGGACTGCCAATCTTAAAGTGGGGGGGAATATGTAAGAGACAGCCAATGTTGTCTTAAGCTTCATTTGTCTGTATAAACTGTTAATGTTGAATGTATTTCTGTGATTCTGTTCCTTTAAGACAGCAGCCATTGTAATTGTGACATGATGCTGGAGTGAGACCCCCCCCCTTTTATGTCAGCCTGCCTGTTCTGCAGACAGAGTGTGAGCAGAGAAGCAGGAAGTGACGAGACAGAGAGCAGCAGCCATCTTGGCAAGTGTTGTATTGAACTGGTGTGGAGATTTTTCTGTACAGCTAAGCTGTATCTTGGTCCAGAGACAAACAGAGTGTAAAGAGACAACAGGACTAGTGAGTCCACGTGAAAGGAACTGTGCTCAGTGGCTGATCAGTGAGACTGACATTGTGACTGTGTATATGGATACCACAGATAGAGACTCGCAGTGCTGTTGATGTACTGGACGGCACCTGCTAAATCCCGGCTTACATCCCAGCTCAGTGTATGGATTCGGCAGGACTGTCAGTGTGCTGAGTGGAATCTGCTGTTGGATTACATTGCATTCAGTTGGTTTGCCTGTCTGTTAAAGAGGACTTCATTTCTCCCAAGATCCTGATAACCGTGAGGAGAGGACGCTTCACTATAAAAGAAAGGACCGACTTTGGGCCCCACCGCGCGCTTCTACGGACTGTAAGCCGTCCACCTGGACCACTGGGGAAAAGGGGGTGCACCCAAATGTGAAGTCAGGGTCAGTTAGGGATAGTTTTGAGTATATTGTTCATTCAGTGTCCATACTGCAGAAGTGGACAGAGTAAAAGTAGAAACCATTGCAGAATTTGCCTTGAAATTGTTCATGCTATATTGTATATTTTGCTTGTCTTTAGCCCTGTCATTTTACCTTTAACTAGCCTTTATTAACTTATAGTAAATATATTTTTTTTTCTTGAACTACCGCGTGTGCGTTCATTTCTGGTTGCGGAGTCCAAACCACCTGCCTTGCTCTCGGTTCACACTTACACGAGAGCACCACAAAATGGCCGACGGACATGCGCAGTTGGCTGTTCCATCGCTCTGCTCAGAGCACAGGGGGAACACCACCTGTGCTTTCTCAGCACAATGAAGAATGAATAAATATTCAAAAATGGCAGCGCGGACCTCCAAGATAAAGGTAAGAGATGAATTGCCTTTATAAAGGCTATTCCTACATGCTCTTAGTCTAAAATGTGTTTTTTAATGATAGAATCCCTTTAAATGGTCCCTCAGTCTGGTTCAGTAGGACACAATCATGGAAGACGCTGATTATGGATTGTATTACTGAAATGAATGAACGTTTCAAAGATATTCTAATTTATTGAGATGCATCTGTACATTAGCTGTCATGTCCCCCTGGGTCAATGTTTCGAGCATCAAAGGCCACAGTCTAGAAATGCAGCAAGGCCTGGTGCTTTCTAGTACTAACATCACCTCACAGGTGAAGTCCAGGCACAGTTTCAACACCAGAGGGGACCCATCAACTTCCTCCAGTTCTTACACACTGGACCATTTCCCACATTAACTTCACCAGGACAAGCCAATGGTTCCATTCCCCCTCCATTATTTCATGGTCGTAAGGTGAAGTGCACATTGAGTAGCACTTTTGCACTTTTTATAGTGTGCCCCAATTTTTTCTTGAAATTATTTCAATTGTAACTCAGTCACACTACACTAGTTGGTGCTGCACAGACACCCATAGTAGCAGCAAACCACATACACAATAATCACTTTTGGAAGATAGTCCAGTTTTTTCAGCAGGCAATGCTAGGCAGTAGGTACCAAAGTATAGTGCGCCAAAAATGTTTTATTGAAATTATATCAATTGTCACTCATTCACTGTCACTACACTAATGTGAGAAGCACACATTGAGTTGTGTTGCACATGCTGGAGCATCAGTTTGAGCAGCAGCATATGGTGAATGATTACTGCATGTAGCAAACCACAGACACAATGATCACTTTTGGAAGATAGTTCAGCTTTTTTAGCTGGCAGCCAGGCCAGGCACACTGATAGCATACCACAAATTTTTCTGTAAATTTTGTAAATTGTCACTCTGCCAACACCATATTAATGTGGCACTTTCTTCCATACAGAGATAACTGGCAGGATCATCCAGGTTATTTTCTTCCTCCCAAGTGTTCTCATGGTCATAGAGTCCTTTCCATTTCAGAAGATATTCTAACTTTGTCAGCTTCCAGGCCCGACACGTCTCCCTTTATCGTTATCTTCCATTTACTGTACAGCTGATAATGCTACACCTAAACAGCTACCACCACTCAGCCAGATATGTCCTGAAGGAACCTATAATTTTCTATCCTCTAGACATGTTCTGTAGCCTGGTCCATTATATTATGCCATGCTGCACTGAAACACATGTTGTCACAGCTGCTTTTTGCCTACCACCACTGCCACCACTCAGGCAGAGATGTCCTGCAGCCTGGTCCACCATACCACACTGTTGGCACCACTACCAAAGTGTTGGTATAAAAAAAAAAAAAAAATTATATATATACAGTATATATATATATATATATATATATATATATATATATATATTATTAGAGTTCATCTTCTTCCATCAAGGGATAATTTTTGGTGGCATTTTTTTTTTTTTCGAAGAGTCAATTTTTCATCATTTTTCAAGTGGCTCACAGCCACACATTGGTGTCCCAAACAACAAGCTTGTAGCACTTACAAGCCATTAAAACAGGCTAATTTTTCTACAAAACCATTGCAATATAACCTCCATGTGTATCTAGAAACACCACAGCACGCATGTTTCCCTAATAAATGGGTAATTTTTGGAGCGTTTTAAATGTTAAATATGTAAAATTGAGCATTAGCACAGTGTATGCTTAAACTCTGAGTTTGGATCTACTGCTTACCATTCGTTTTTCCATAGACATACATGTCTATATATACACATTTTCATATACATACATATACATTTTCATTTTGACATAATTGTGTCAGTGTTTGCCTTAGAGAGGTATAAATTGAACAGATAGGTTCCTAGGACCTCTAAGAGTATTCTACACTGTTATATAGATAGGTTCCTAGGAGCCCAAAGAGTATTCTACACTATGTTGTATAGATAGGTTCCTAGGAGCCCTAAGAGTATTCTACGCTATGTTTTATAGATGGGTTCCTAGAAGCCCTAAGAGTGTTCTACACTATGTTTTATAGATAGGTTCCTAGGAGCCCTGACAGTATTCTACACTATGTTTTATAGATGGGTTCCTAGGAGCCCTAATAGTATTTTACACTATGTTTTATAGATGGGTTCCTAGGAGCCCTAAGAGTATTCTATACTATGTTTTATAGATATGTTCCTAGGAGCCCTGACAGTGTTATACACTATGTTTTATAGATAGGTTCCTAGGAGCCCTAAGAGTATTCTACACTATGTTTTATAGATGGGTTCCTAGGAGCCCTAAGAGTATTCTATACTATGTTTTATAGATATGTTCCTAGGAGCCCTGACAGTGTTATACACTATGTTTTATAGATAGGTTCCTAGGAGCCCTAAGAGTATTCTACACTATGTTTTATAGATAGATTCCTAGGAGCCCTAAGAGTATTCTACACTATGTTTTATAGATAGGTTCCTAGAAGCCCTAAGAGTATTCTACACTATGTTTTATAGATGGGTTCCTATGAGCCCTAATAGTGTTCTACACTATGTTTTATAGATGGGTTCCTAGGAGCCCTAAGAGTATTCTACACTATGTTTTATAGATATGTTCCTAGGAGCCCTGACAGTGTTATACACTATGTTTTATAGATAGGTTCCTAGGAGCCCTAAGAGTATTCTACACTATGTTTTATAGATGGGTTCCTAGGAGCCCTAAGAGTATTCTATACTATGTTTTATAGATATGTTCCTAGGAGCCCTGACAGTGTTATACACTATGTTTTATAGATAGGTTCCTAGGAGCCCTAAAAGTATTCTACACTATGTTTTATAGATAGATTCCTAGGAGCCCTAAGAGTATTCTACACTATGTTTTATATATAGGTTCCTAGAAGCCCTAAGAGTATTCTACACTATGTTTTATAGATAGGTTCCTAGGAGCCCTAAGAGTGTTCTACACTATGTTTTATAGATAGGTTCCTAGGAGCTCAGGCAGTGTTCTACACTATATTTTTAAGACAATTTAAGTTACGGTTTATACAGAACTTGTTCAACCTGAAACGAACTTAAACCCAAGTTGGATTGTGGTTCACAACTGGCTCAGTGATAGGAAACAGAGGGTGCTTGTTAACAGGAAGTACCCAGACTGTATCTTAGTCACCAGTGGAGTGCCACAGGGGTCAGTATTGGAGGGGTTACAGTCATAACTGGGGTGTCACAGGGGTCAGTATTGGAGGGATCACAGTCACCAGTCGGGTGCCACATGGGTCGCAGTCACCAGTGGGATGCTGTAGTATTGTAGTGAGGATGCAGGTCACCTGGGGTAAGTCCACTATGACATAATGACTTTTATGGATCAGAACTCTTTATTCCATGCTTCCACCAAGAATCTCTGTCTAGCATCATCCCCTCCTAGCTCAGCTCCTCCTCCCTTACTACCTCACTGTTGCTAGGCAAACAAACAAAATGAGTAAGCAGCAAAGAACATACAGAATCTACTTATAACAAAATCACAGGTGCCACAGAGGGGTTAGTATTATAGAGGTCACAATCACCAGTGGGGTGCTACAGGGGGTCAGTTTTGGGTCCTCTCCTGTTTAGTACCTTTATTAGTGGCTTGGTAGAGGGTTTTACAGAGGAGGGTGCCCATATTTGCAGATGATACTAAACTCTAAAGTAATCAAAAATGAGGAGGATAATAGAATATTACAGGGGGATCTAAGGAAGCTCTGGATCAATAATTTAGGGTTATAGGTAGGACTTGATGGACCTGTTTCTTCACCCAACCTCATCAACTATGTGAACTATGCACTTTCACAAAAATACAGAAACTGCAGCATCACTTGTACTTTCATAGATAACATCTCAACAAGGGTCACCTACCATAAGGTCAAAGGGCATTCCAGGCTTGAAATATTTAGAGGTTTTGGTCAACAAAATTTTAAATGGTGATCTCACAATATGAATATCTTCCAGTTCACTTCCAACAATTTCACTTCCTAAAAGGAAAAATACAGGAATGCATGTGGTGAATACAGGGAACATAAGTGAGCATTATAATACCTAACCTGTATATTGTATACATACAATATTTCATAAATCCCCATGTATAACAAGTATGTCTGATGCCATTTTGCTATTTATTTGTAACCTAGTTAGTAGTTAACACTATTGCGCTGCGGTGCATAGTATATGCTGTATAGTATAATACAGGTCCTGGCTGTATTATACTATATCCCCTTTGTGCATAATGACGTAAATTAACGTGATTATGCGTGAAAGGGTTAAAATAGCAGAAAATAATACCTCTATACAAGGCTAAAAATATCATTACAGTTTTACAGAGCCGATTGCGCATGCGCAGTCGCGAAAATTCGCTGAGAGTGAGAAGTAAGAAGAAAGAAGGCCAAGAGGGGAGTCACCACAACGGCTGAAGGGGCGGTAAGAAGTGATGACGCGATGAGTGCTTTCCGAAGAGAAGGTATGCCCCGGGTGTTTCATGGTGCTCATTTCCATACATGAAGAAACGAATGATCTTGGAATCGGCTGGGAGAAGAAAACAAGGTAAGGTAGGAGAAGAATGGCCTTTTTAAAGGCCATTCCTACGTGCCATTAGCTTAAAACTGTTTTTGCAAATGATAGACCCCCTTTTAAAGAGTCTGTCACCAGAACCCAGGTTCTCAACCCAGCCCCACAGATATATCGATTAGGTTCACCTAGATCAAACAATGTGAATCAGTGCCTCTGTTGCTGAGATACCACTGTTTCTGTTAATATGCTCTTTGGAGCAACAGCAATACTCTTATTGCACCAAAGAGATCATTTGCTATTGACAAAAATAGAGGTATCTCAGCAATGGAGATGCAGATTCACAGGGAGAAAACATTGCTTGATTCAGGTGATTCTAAGCTATCTATCTGTAAGGCTAGGTTGATATACTGGGTTCTGGTGACATGCTCCCTTTAAAGAGGACCTTTCATGTCCTCAGAAATGTGCAGTTTTATACACTGCTAGAAAGCTGACAATGCGTTGAATTCAGCACCCTGTCGATTTTCCTGGTATATGCCGCGGTGGGGAAGATATCGGTGCCACCGATACTGGGAAAGCCGGTAGTGCGCGTAATTCAGCACATTGTCGGCTTTCTAGCGGTGTGTAAAACCGCACATTCAGGAGGACATGAAAGGTCTTCTTTAAGGAACTCGTGAGCACAATCTATAAAACACAATGCTCTAAATATCACCGTTTTGAAGTCCAAATTAGTGTAATTGGTATATAAGCCAGCTCAAAGAAACACACACAGACACAGCTAGATAGCACGTATAGTGGGTTCTGTTTAATGGAGGGAAAAAAGGTGATGCTTAAATACATTGTAGACAAAGAGAAGGTGCACACAGTATAGTTAACATAACATGATTGAGTATAAAGTTGTAACATAGCTCTGGCACAGAGAATGTAACATGGCACAGGCACAAGCTGGCAGAATATTCACCCTGGCTCTTTGATATTCATAGAGAGAATGCTATATATATATATATATTTTCTTATATGAAAGGTTTTGATACAGTCAGCTCAAGATATTGATTTTTTACAATGAGTAACTTGTTAAAACTTTACTGACCAAGGTACAATGTACAATGTTTAACAGTTCTTAGATGTGCACTAGTTAGAAATGTACACATAGACTACATCCTATTTGTGCAAAATAGACATGATGACGCAAAGACATTTCGGTTAATTTCACCTCAAAGTACTCACCAGAATCGGTGATGAGTGTAACTGACATATATAAGGTATACTGTAACATGTCATCTTCATTTAAAAAACTCACAAGATCTTCTCTCCTCAGTACAGCACGTCCTTCTCCATCTTCAATCTAATGGAAAGAATATGGTTAATAAAAGAAGATCAATACTAAATGGTGGTATTAAAAGAAAAAAACAAAAACAAAATAAAAAGCTCAAAAATCAAAAAAAAAGACAGACACGAAACAAAAGTCCCACAAAAGGCTTAACATATTTTATAGGCAAAACTGTAAAAACTGAAGAAGACTGTTTTATTTCAAAAACAAAAGAAATTTGTTCTTCATAACACTTACAAATATTATTTTCTTACCGGAATCCTTCTCAGGGTGTTTTGTAGACTGGTCTTTGCGTCATTTTTTTTTACCCCAAACATTACAAATGCCATGCCATTTACAGTCTTGCCGAAGAGGAACCTGATATTGAAGAGAAGACCAGGGAAACCACATATTATAAACAGCACAGGTGCACAATGTGCAATGCTTTCCTGTGGATGCGTCCCTGATCATTAGAACACGTTTGCCCCTCTGATAAAGAAGACCTCTCTTGCCTATTCTTTGGATGGACATGTCCAGATACGTGTACCACACGATAAGGAGCTTTTATGAATACAACATAGTTTTGAGACAAGTTATCAGAACTTGATAAGCTAACTATCCTATTTGTGCCTATGTGTCGGAGGGTGAATTTTAGCCTTTTGAATAACAAATTTCTGTTGGAGTGCACCCTTAATTAAAATATCTTTATTTCATATCTTTAAAATACCAGGCTAATAGCCATATAGAAATATCACAATTTATCAGGATTAATCATAAATGCTGCACAATATGAGAACAAACAATATAGACCATTATTTGTTTCCACGGGTCCTATTTAATATCATTCCCTTATAAATTGCTGACTTTTCAAGATACTAAAAGTGCTTTTAAATCACTGCTGTCGTACCAATAGTCTGCTATATACTTGAACTGCAACCACTGAACCTGATGCATTCCCCACTTACATTCTAGGGATATCGCGGTCCCTATGAGTCACATTCTACATTAGTGTATCTATTATAGCATCCCCTTAGATTCCCCCCTTTCTATTGTTCCCTACTGAGTTCAAATAGAATTATAAATAGTCTAGCAGGTACTTTAAAAATAAAAAAGAGGTTGCATAGAGCTTGGCTCTGAACAAGTTCAAATAGGACCTGGATGTCTTTCTCAAACAGAACAACATTACGAGTTATGGGTTCTAGATCTTAAGGACAAGTTGTTCCAGGGTTTTATACTGATTGCCAGATTGGAGTCAGGAAGGATTTTTCCCCTGAAATGGGGAAATTGGCATAAGCCTCATGGGGTTTTTTGCCTTCCTCTATGTGAAGGATATCGCCTTGCCAAGCCGCCTGGCACACCTGAGACTACCGCTTCTTAACTTCCCACTCACAACCCGTGAGTGGATAGGGTTCATAATATGAAACGAGCTTTATAAATTTTATATATTTATTAACCCAAGTGGGTCGATACTAGGCACTAACATATACAGAAATATACATCAATGAACGATCAAGCAAATACAGGTAAAAACAAAATACAGTGCAGAAAATAAATGCGAAATAAAAGATAGGAAAATACCAGAGCAAGTTTGTAGTCAGTTTCTCTGGGCCCCCATGTGATAGGCCTCAGGGTTCTTCCTTAAGCATGTGTTAACATACAATCTTTAACATAGAAACATAGAAGATTGAAGGCAGTAAAAGACGCTTGGTCCATCCAGTCTGCGCTTATATTTCCTTTTTATCTTAGAATAGACCTGTGTTTATCCCAGGCATAGTTACATTCATTTAGCACAGCTGAAAACAGTTTTGCTGGTTAGAGAAGCTATAAAACTGACCTTCCTTTGAGCTAGTTGAGAATCTGGAGCATTACATTTGTTGGTTCAATTTAAACTCTCAAAATGGCCAGAAACAGAGAACTTTCATGTGAAACTCAACAGTCTATTCTTGTTTTTAGAAATGAAGGCTATTCTATGCGAGAAATTGCCAAGAAACTGAAGATTTCCTACAACGGTGTGTACTACTCCCTTCAGAGGACAGCACAGACAGGCTCTAACCAGAGTAGAAAGAGAAGTGGGAGGCCCCGCTGTACAACTGAGCAACAAGACAAGTACATTAGAGTCTCTAGTTTGAGAAATCTACGCCTCACAGGTCCTCAACTGGCAGCTTCATTAAATAGTACCCGCAAAACGCCAGTGTCAACGTCTACAGTGAAGAGGCGACTCAGGGATGCTGGCCTTCAGGGCAGAGTGGCCAAGAAAAAGCCATATCTGAGACTGGCTAATAAAAGGAAAAGATTAATATGGGCAAAAGAACACAGACATTGGACAGAGGAAGATTAGAAAAAAGTGTTATGGACAGACGAATCAAAGTTTGAGGTGTTTGGATCACACAGAAGAACATTTGTGAGACGCAGAACAACTGAAAAGATGCTGGAAGAGTGCCTGACGCCATCTGTCAAGCATGGTGGAGGTAATGTGATGGTCTGGGGTTGCTTTGGTGCTGGTAAAGTAGGAGATTTGTACAAGGTAAAAGGGATTTTGAATAAGGAAAGCTATCACTCCATTTTGCAACGCCATGCCATACCCTGTGGACAGCGCTTGATTGGAGCCAATTTCATCCTACAACAGGACAATGACCCAAAGCACCTCCAAATTATACAAGAACTATTTAGGGAAGAAGCCGGCAGCTGGTATTCTATCTGTAATGGAGTGGCCAGCGCAGTCACCAGATCTCAACCCCATTGAGCTGTTGTGGGAGCAGCTTGACCGTATGGTACGCAAAAAGTGCCCATCAAGCCAATCCAACTTGTGGGAGGGGCTTCTGGAAGCATGGGGGGAAATGTCTCCAGATTACCTCAGCAAATTTACAGCTAGAATGCCAAAGGTCTGCAATGCTGTAATTGCTGCAAATGGAGCATTTTTTTGACGAAAGCAAAAGTTTGAAGGAGAAAATTATTATTTCAAATAAAAAATCATTATTTCTAACCTTGTCAATGTCTTGACTATATTTACTATTCATTTTGAAACTCATAAATAAAAGTGTGAGTTTTCATGGAAAACACAAAATTGTCTGGGTGACCCCAAACTTTTGAACGGTAGTGTATATATATATTATATACATATATATATATATGTATATATATACATGGTGCCTTGCGAAAGTATTCAGCCCCCTTGAACTTTTCAACCTTTTGCCACATTTCAGGCTTCAAACATAAGGATATAAAATTAAAATTCTTTGGTGAAGAATCAACAAGTGCGACACAATTGTGAAGTGGAACGAAATTTATTGGTTATTTTAAACTTTTGTAAAAAATAAAAAACTGAAAAGTGGGGCGTGCAATATTATTCGGCCCCTTTACTTTCAGTGCAGCAAACTCACTCCAGAAGTTCAGTGAGGATCTCTGTATGATGCAATGTTGTCCTAAATGACTGATGATGATAAATATAGTAGTATAATGTTGTACCGTGTTAGCCATTGAAAGTAGTGGAAGAGTGAAGAAATCAGGCGATACCTTTTAGAGGCTAACTGAGTATATTTATAAGTAAGCTTTCAGGAGTACTCGCTCCCTTCATCAGACATGGTGTGATACAAGAACTGAAAATTAACAGATTTTTATACACATGGTTTTCAAAGCATTTTAGAGTCCTTAAAAAAATTGCAATCTAAGTAGAATAAATATAATCCACCTGTGTGTAATCAAGTCTCCGTATAAATGCACCTGCTCTGTGATAGTCTCAGGGTTCTGTTTAAAGTGCAGAGAGCATCATGAAGACCAAGAAACACACTAGGCAGGTCCGTTATACTGTTATGGAGAAGTTTAAACCCGGATTTGGATACAAAAAGATTTCCCAAACTTTAAACATCCCAAGGAGCACTGGGCAAGCGATCATATTGAAATGGAAGGAGTATTAGACGACTGCAATCTACCATGACCCGGCCGTCCCTCCAAACTTTCATCTCAAACAAGGAGAAGACTGATCAGAGATGCAGCCAAGAGGCCCATAATCACTCTGGATGAACTGCAGAGATCTACAGCTGAGGTGGGAGAGTCTGTCCATAGGACAACAATCAGTCGTACACTGCACAAATCTGGCCTTTATGGAAGAGTGGCAAGAAGAAAGCCATTTCTCAAAGATATCCATAAAAAGTCTTGTTTAAAGTTTGCCACAAGCCACCTTGGAGACACACCAAACATGTGGAAGAAGGTGCTCTGGTCAGATGAAACCAAAATCCAACTTTTTGGCCACAATGCAAAACAATATGTTTGGCGTAAAAGCAACACAGCTCATCACCCTGAACACACCATCCCCACTGTCAAACATGGCGGTGGCAGCATCATGGTTTGGGCCTTCTTTTCTTCAGCAGGGACAGGGAAGATGGTTACAATTGATGGGAAGATGGATGGAGCCAAATACAGGACCATTCTGGAAGAAAACCTGTTGGAGTCTGCAAAAGACCTGAGACTGGGACGGAGATTTATCTTCCAACAAGACAATGATCCCAAACATAAAGCAAAATCTACAATGGAATGGTTCACAAATAAACGTATCCAGGTTTTAGAATGGCCAAGTCAAAGTCCAGACCTGAATCCAATCGAGAATCTGTGGAAAGAGCTGAAAACTGCTGTTCACAAACGCTCTCCATCCAACCTCACTGATCTCCAGCTGTATTCCAAGGAAGAATGGGCAAGAATTTCAGTCTCTCGATGTGCAAAACTGATAGAGACATACCCCAAGCGACTTGCAGCTGTAATCGCAGCAAAAGGTGGCGCTACAAAGTATTAATTTAAGGGGGCCGAATAATATTTCACGCCCCACTTTTCAGTTTTTTATTTTTTACAAAAGTTTAAAATATCCAATAATTTTCGTTCCACTTCACAATTGTGTCCCACTTGTTGTTGATTCTTCACCAAAAAATTAAAATTTTATACCTTTATGTTTGAAGCCTGAAATGTGGCAAAAGGTTGAAAAGTTAAAGGGGGCCGAATACTTTCGCAAGGCACTGTATATATACACACGTGGACAAATTGTTGATACCCCTCGTTTAATGAAAGAAAAACTCACAATGGTCACAGAAATAGCTTGAATCTGACAAAATTAATTTGCCAGACTACATGTTGACAAGCCACAAAGCTTCTGCGAGAATGTCCTATGGACAGATGAGACAAAAATTGAAATTTTTGGCAAGGCACATCAGCTCTATGTTCACAGACGGAAAAATGAAGCATATCTTGAAAAGAACACTGTCCCTACTGTGAAACATGGAGGAGGCTCTGTTATGTTCTGGGGTTGCTTTGCTGCATCTGGCACAGAGTGTCTTGAATCTGTGCAGGGTACAATGAAATTTCAAGACTATCAAGGGATTCTAGAGAGAAATGTGCTGCCCAGTGTCAGAAAGCTTGGTCTCAGTCGCAGGTCATGACCCAAAACACACAGCTAAAAACACCCAAGAATGGCTAAGAGGAAAACATTGGACTATTCTGAAGTGGCCTTCTATGAGCCCTGACCTAAATCCTATTAAGCATCTTTGGAAGGAGCTGAAACATGCCGTCTGGAAAAGGCACCCTTCAAACCCGAGACAACTGGAGCAGTTTTCTCATGGAGAGTGGCCAAAATACCTGCTGAGAGGTGCAGAAGTCTCATTGACAGTTACAGGAATCGTTTGATTGCAGGGATTGCCTCAAAAGGTTGTGCAACAAAATATTAAGTTAAGGGAACCATCATTTCTGTCCAGGCCTGTTTCATGAGTTTTCTTTTTTAAAAATTCTGTTGAAGCCTGGTTGGAAAGCAATGTCTGACTTTCATTTGATCATTTTCATAGAATTTTTATATATTATTACTTTTGTCAGATTCAAGTTATTTCTGTGACCATTGTGGGTTTTTCTTTCATTAAACGAGGGATGCCAACAATTTTTTCCACGTGTGTGTGTGTGTGTGTGTATATATATATATATATATATATATATATATATATACACACACACACACCCATCTCACAGACCCTGGTCACCACTGAGGTCTGTGATTGGGCCACCAGCTGTCACATGAATACGCTAAGCATCATGAAGTCATTTACATAAAATCTGCATGTCGTCATTTACATTTTTCCTCTTAAAACGTGATAAAATACTCAAATTTTCCATTCACACTGATCTTGTTCTTACTTTGCTTTAATATCCACAGCATATTCAAAATCAGCAATATAAAAATATTTCTGCTCCGGAATCAGCTGAATCTCAATGGTGGGTAAGACTATATGGGAAAATAAGTAAAAATTGTTAGAAAATGTTAAAAAGAACCAAAAGTAAATTGATATTACCGGTATGTAGAGATGTACAGACCTCACAAGATTTGTTTCAACAAATATTTTTGAGGTTTAGCCCTTTATTTCTTTTGGGCTGGACATGTTCGGCCTGAACCAGAAGTGCTATCATTATGCTCTGGGGTTTCCTTAGACTGCAGAGTATAATAAGTGGAGAACCAGCGGGGGTGAGTAAAAATAACGAACAGTTATATTCACTTTGCCTCACCTCTCCTGGGCACCCTTGTGTCCTCTTCAGATGTGACCCTGGGGCTCATGATGTCAGCCAGAGGTCTGAAGAGGATGCCGCCGAGGAGAGTTGTAGCAAAATGAATATACAGTAACCTATTTTTGCTCACCTTCCCTGGGCCTCCAGTGTTTTGTAGGTGGTGAACCCCAAAAATTTCAGGTTCGGGTGGAACCTGAAACTTTTGGAAATTTGGGTCAATTCCAGTCCAAATCAGTTTGCTCATCTCCATCATCAACAGCATGTCTCATAGTAATGTAGTAATTTTCTTACCATATTCCTTCACCTCAAAATGTGTGGTGTGATTGTACAGTGGAGAGTCTTCATATTTCGCTAATATGGTCCATACACCCAAACTGCAGAAACAGATTAATATAACATTATGAGCATTATATGAGCACTACATGGCATTATTCATTTAGGCACTTTATGACAATATTTAATTGAGCCCTGTGTGTAGTGATGGGCAAAAGAGTATAGTAAGTGGAGGCCCAGGGGAGGTGCAGATAAAATAAAAACACTCATACTCATGTTTCCTCACCTCTAATGGAAGGAAGATTTGTTCTCACACCATATGTATGAGTTAAGACTGGTTCACTTACAGTATCTATGAAATCTATATAGTAAGCTTGATTCTTTTATCATATCTATGTAGTAAGCTTGGTTCTATTACTATATCGATGTAGTAAGCTTTGTTCTGTTATCATATCTATGTAGTAAGCTTGGTTCTGTTATATCTATATAGTAAGCTTGGTTCTGTTACTATATCTATATAGTAAGCTTGGTTCTGTTATATCTATATAGTAAGCTTGGTTCTGTTACTATATCTATGTAGTAAGCTTGGTTCTTGTGATGATTAAGGGGACTCCCATATATGTATTTCTGTACACTTATGTATCTGGCTGACCCCTTATAAGCCCATCACCCCCCGCAGACGATGTGTTCCAAGTTCCCCTCAGGTCAGTTACTCTGAGCTGGGACCCTGTTGTGGGTTAATTACCACCCCTTTGTTATATTGCTCTGAGTAATTGACACTCCTTATCAAGTACCCTACCGCTCCCCAGGAAATTTCCTGATGAACCACAGCCACCCCAGACAGTCCAGCACCAATTATACATCAGAGAGATCATAGTTTTATGCCCATATCTCAAAGGGGGGGCACCTCACAGTTACTCCAATAGATTCTGTGGGTGCCCCATAGAAAGGCGCACGCGGTCAGCCCAAACATGGAGCCGTTGTGAGCCCAAGGCAGGTCCAGACACCCAACTCCCTACCCAAAGGGAATTGAGGTGCCATGCTTGGTATGTATACGACGAGGGTTTCACCCCGAGTTCTCCCCTTCCACTTACCAGACCATACGGTCGCCGGATAAGGAGACAGAACTATTTTCTAGTTCAGGCTTCATGCTAGTAGGTGTAACTTCCCTCCCCCGTGACATCACTCTGGGCGGGGGGCAGGGAACACACAAAAGCAAACCACGCAGATAGCACATGGTCTTCGGCCATTTTACTCTGCTAAGGTCATCTGCTACTGGACGTCCATAAGATACATGCCCTGGCAACACTTGGAAGCCAGGGAAACCTTCACAAGCTGGTGTTGTTAATATATATTCTTTTCTTTCTGTTATCCCCGTTTTTATTTTATGTACCGTGTTATGCTGTTTTCACTTGTATCTGCTTGTTAATCGCTACATGTATTCTATGTATGTGTTAAGTGTCTAGTGCCGACCCATTTAGGGGTTAATAAATATATAAAATTTAGAAGGCCCATCTCTCGTATTATCCTCTGTTGGACCTACATTCACGGAAAGTGGGTGTGAGGTAATCGAAGCGATCTCAGGTAGGCCCGGAGCGGTTCCTGGTAAAACACAGAGATCCTTCACAGTTCTGTTACCATATCTATATAGTAAGTTTGGTTCTATTACCATATCTATGTAGTAAGCTTGGTTCTGTTATCATATCTATGTTGTAAGCTTGGTTCTGTTACCATATCTATGTAGTAAGCTTGGTTCTGTTACTATATCTATGTAGTAAGCTTGGTTCTGTTATCATATCTATGTTGTAAGCTTGGTTCTGTTACCATATCTATGTAGTAAGCTTGGTTCTGTTACTATATCTATGTAGTAAGCTTGGTTCTGTTACCATATCTATGTAGTAAGCTTGGTTCCGTTACCATATCTATGTAGTAAGCTTGGTTCTGTTACTATATCTATGTAGTAAGCTTTGTTCTGTTATCATATCTATGTAGTAAGCTTGGTTCTGTTATATCTATATAGTAAGCTTGGTTCTGTTACTATATCTATATAGTAAGCTTGTTTCTGTTACCATATCTATATAGTAAGCTTGGTTCTGTTACCATATCTATATAGTAAGCTTGGTAATGTTACTATATCTATGTTGTAAGCTTGGTTCTGTTACCATATCTATGTTGTAAGCTTGGTTCTGTTACCATATCTATATAGTAAGCATGGTTCTGTTACCATATCTATATAGTAAGCTTGGTTCTGTTACCATATCTATATAGTAAGCTTGGTTCTGTTACCATATCTATGTAGTAAGCTTGGTTCTGTTACCATATCTATGTAGTAAGCTTAGTTCTGTTGCTATATCTATACAGTAAGCTTGGTTCTGTTACTATATCTATGTAGTAAGCTTGGTTCTGTTACTATATCTATGTAGTAAGCTTGGTTCTGTTACTATATCCATGTAGTTAGTTTGGTTCTGATACTATATCTATGTAGTAAGCTTGGTTCTTTTACCATATCTATGTAGTAAGCTTGGTTCTGCTACTGTACCTATGTAATAAACTTGGTTCTGCTACCATATTTATGTAGTAAAACTTATTACTAAAAAAGGACATAATATACAAAAAACATCAGAGAAAAAAAGGCCACACTTACTCAATACCAAATAAAACATGGCTCTATGCAGGAAGTGGCGAACAGGCTCTTGAAATATATGATAGAAACAGCTCTGGTGCACAATGCTGATATAGCAAACACCACACACATACAATCCAAGAGGGGGGTGGCTGCCAGCATTTCACATGCACACAAATAAAACTTATACTAGGTACTGTTAAATGATAATGTGAGGCCCACAGCACCAAAGAACAGTCTACTAGTCACGCCCCACACTATTAAACCAGGAGGGCGGCCCAGCACTTCCATATGTGCACTCCAACAGTAACTGCACCGTGAAAAAATAACCATGAGGCATTAGTCAATATTTTGGCCAAAATATGCAAGCTTAATGACCTGTCTGCATCCTACATAGAGCCATGTTTTACTTGTGTAGGGAACTGCCATTTCTACTAGTATATAATGTATCTGGCTTCTTTGCCCCTGCAGTTTGGCTTCAGAGACCCCAGGCATTTAGTGCAAGTTTTGTTTTGTAAATACAGTGAGTCAGACACATGTGAGGCAGAGCTGCTGGGGGGAGAGATGTGAGCAGAGCTGCTGAGACAGACATGTTATGTCTGGGGGAGTCTAAGAGCCACTTGTTCCTCTTTACTTCACAGTATATAGTTAGGTATGTGTTACCCCCTATATACTCACAGGACCTAGCTAGTAACCGTAGTTAGGGATCCATATATATATACAGTTCAGGGCAGTGATAGGTTAGGCTTCCGAAGGCCAACTAGCTAGTTAGAGGCCCGGTGGCACTAGTAGTTTAGCTGGCAGGTTAAGGACTCAGTGTTAGGGTAGTCAGGCCTGCATCTACGGCCGTCACCGTCGCCCTGTTTGCTGCCTGTGAAGAATCTCACCATCATCATCATCATCTCCTGATCGGCTGTCTGTCATCTCCTGGAAGAATCCGAGGATCCACAGTCATCCACAGGGGCCCCTGCATCTCTTCTGTTGCCTGGAGGTATTGTGCACTGGACTCTTGCTATATATCTATATATATACCCGGGTATATAACCTAAGACGGTTGAGGACTTGCTGGTTGTTGTAGTATTGCTGTGTTCTGAGTATATTTTATGTATGTATTATTACCCTGTTGATTCTTATAAAGCTACTGTTATAACCTTATGTGGTATCTGTATGTATTCTTCAGACTGTGAGATTAGTACAGTGATCCTTGTTAAGGCTACTAACTGTACTTCATGGGTAAGTCCCAGGAAGAGATCCTCCCTGTAATACAGAGGCTCTATCCTGGGTGGAGGCACTGATATATTTCATATATGTTCCCACTCTTCCCTTCAGCGAAGGCTTCAGGTTCCATTATACACACAGGTCAGCGCCAGAGTCTGTTGCGGGAGGGATAATACTCATACCCCCCCCCAAATAGGGCTACATTTGGAGGCACTGCTGAGATTTAGAAGTGGGAATAGTCATTGATATGGAGAAGCGATATAGCTCAGAGGGGAACCTCCCACTAGCTACTACATGGGATTACCGACCGCCTGTTCCTCCCCTGGTTCAGGTAAAGGAAGAACCCCGCTCAGCCAGTTACCCCCCCAGTATGGCCGTCGCTAGCAGTTCCTCTAGTGACAGTGCTATTAGCACTTTAGCCAGGCTGACTGAAATGTTAGCTCAGGGCCTGCAGGCCACTCACTACAAGAAACTAAAAGTATTCTCTGGTAATGTCCCAGTACCACAAGGGGAGGAAAACTTTGAGATATGGAAAGAACATACTCTCCAATGCCTGAAGGAATGGTCTTGCTCTGAAGAAGGCAAGCGGCAGCGTATCAGTGAAAGTTTGCGGTCTCCTGCTGCAGAATTGATCCGCTTGTACAGAGACTCTCATGAAGGAGTGAGTGCATTGTACTATATACAAGTACTGTCTGATCACTTTTAGCCATACTATGACCTTGCCCAGATGGTTGCTGATTACCGAATGGTTCGTCAAAAAGAAGGGGAAAATGTCTCTACTTTTATTAACCGTTTACAGCTACTTCTTTCACGTCTGGTGTACCACGCAGCTATATCTACTTCAGAGGTAGACGCTCTGAGAACCAGTCAGTTGGTGAGAGGGTTACAACCTCATCATCCTCTTGCTCAAGTACTCAAGGTCTTACTATCTGATAGAGTCCTTCCATTTCCTGACTTAATGAAGTTAGTGAAGAAACAAGAAGCTGACATTAGTTTTAGTACCCCTAAGAAAGCGAAAAGCATCTCTAAAGAAGATGTTGTTCCTAATTCAAACAAGGACAAACCAGCGGAGTTGCAATCTTTCTTGGGGTTTTGTGGATTCTATCGACGATTTGTGGAAGGATATTCAAAAATTGCTCGAGCCCTCCTCGACCTGTTGGAGAGTGATGCAGGAGATCCGGGAAAGAAGAAAGGGTCTTCCAAAAGCCTTTTTGGCGATAGGTGGACTGCGGATTGTGAAGAAGCATTTAAGTTGTTGAAGAAGAAATTGACAGAAGCTCCCGTTCTGGCTTATGCTGATGCACAGAAGCCATGTGTGCTACATGTAGATGCCAGCTTTGAAGGATTAGGTGGCGTGCTGCACCAAGAATACCCGGCCGGGTTACGGCCCATAGCTTTCATAAGTCGAAGTCTTTCTCCCAGCGAGAAAAATTATCCAGTACATAAATTGGAGTTTTTGGCGCTCAAGTGGGCCATTGTTGATAAATTACATGACTATTTATACGGAGCCACGTTTGAAGTAAGAACAGACAACAATCCACTGACATACGTTTTGTCAACCGCTAAGCTCGATGCTACAGGACATCGCTGGTTGGCAGCTTTATCCAACTACCAATTCACACTCAAGTATAAATCGGGGCCTAAGAACATTGGGGCAGATGCTCTATCAAGACGGCCTGGATTACCTAGTCCGGAAGTAGTGGATGAATGGGAAGAAGTGCCAAGTCCTGGAGTAGGAGCTTTGTGTGCCATGGCTGCTGTAGTTGAAGACCGAGTAGCCTTTTCTGAAACTCGGCTTATTGACTCTATTGGGGGAGGTCCCGAAGCTGTACCAGACATGTTTGCCTACCCTGCCGCTTTAGGATCCTTTGAGAGTTGTTCTATATCTTCAAAGCGAATGATCTGGAGTCAAAAGACTGATCCTTTAATTGGACCTCTTTATCAAGCAGTGAGTTCTCAAGACAGAGAAATGTTAAAGACATCCCTACCCTCTGAATGCAGTCAACTTCTACGAGATTGGGAGAAGTTTGAAATAGACAATGGCCTACTTTATCGTGTGGTGCTGTATCATGATCACCCTGGAAGGCGCCAACTAGTTATTCCAAGCTGCTTTCAGAAGATGATTTTCCGAAGTCTGCATGATTATCATGGTCATTTGGGACCTGAGAAGACTTATGGCCTAATACAAGACCGATTCTACTGGCCCAAAATGAGAGATACCGTGACTCGTCTGTGTAGGTGCTGTCGCAGATGTTTGCAGAGGAAGACTGTCCCGGTTCGAGCGGCCTTCATGGGACACTTGAAGAGTTCGGGCCCCATGGATCTTGTCTGCATAGACTTCCTTTGTATTGACAACGACTCCAGAGGATTTGGAAATGTATTGGTGGTGACTGATCACTTCACACGATATGCTCAAGCCTTTCCGACTAAGGATCAAAAAGCAGTCACTGTTGCAAGAGTGCTTTGGGAAAAGTATTTTATCCATTATGGCTTACCACACCGGTTGCATTCTGATCAAGGCCGGGATTTTGAGAGTAACCTGATCAAAGAGTTACTTCAGTTGTTGAACATCCGCAAAAGTCGGACGACGCCTTACCATCCAGAGGGAGATGCCCTTCCTGAAAGATTTAACAGGACTTTACTTGATATGCTTGGTACCTTACGAATTGAGGATAAGCGATCCTGGAGTCGAAAAGTGGAGGCTATGGTGCATGCCTATAATAGTACAAGGCACGAGAGCACAGGATATTCACCATACTTTCTGATGTTTGGAAGAGAGCCTAGGCTACCTATTGACATCTTGTTGGGAGTCTCTACCGATGGTATCAGTCATCGAGATCATTACCGATACGTGGCACGTTTGAAAGAAACGCTTAAGAGTGCTTATCAGCTGGCTGAGGAAAATGCGGCCAAAGTGAATGAAGGAAATAAAAGGAGATTTGATCTTCGAGTAAGATACCAAGAATTGAACCCTGGGGACCATGTTCTGCTACGGAATTTGGGAGCATCTGCAAAACATAAGCTGGCTGATCGATGGCGGAGTGAACTCTTTACAGTGGTAGATCGGTTGCCTGGAATACCAGTCTACAAGATAAAAGGACGGGACGGGAGGATCAGGACTTGGCATAGAAATCATTTGTTGCCTGTACCTCAGATTGATGGTATGGATATCTCCAATGATGGCTCGGCCTGCGATTCTCCACAGTCCTTAGCCGATATTCCACCTGACCTTCCTGAAACTCCTGAGAGTGATTGGACTGTGGCTCCTGAAGTTCCTAGATCACCAGTATCTTCTCCTTCAGGGAGACCTATGAACCCTCAAACTCCAGAATTCGTACCTAGATCTGTGTCTACAGATGAGCAGGGATCTAGCTCTCCTACGCCACCAGCACCATCCCCTCCCATGGCAGACAACCCTAGTTTAGGGCCTGGACATGCTAGTTTACCTCAGAGAGAGGTACGGAGAGGAGAGAGAATTAGACACCCTCCACCTATGCTGACATATGATAGTTTGGGGGACCCCAGATTTACTACTCAGCCTCATTTATACCATGCTTGGGTGGGTGCAGTGTCCACTTTGGTCAATATGTTACCAATTTTCGCTCCTGCTGGCATGTATACCTATTAACCTGTTGTGACTCTGTAAATGCAAAAGCAACCATATTGATATTGTCATTGGTAATGTTGACTGTATACTATGACTTTGTATGTCTTTGACGTGACGTAAAGATTTCACCAGAGGGAGAGTGTAGGGAACTGCCATTTCTACTAGTATATAATGTATCTGGCTTCTTTGCCCCTGCAGTTTGGCTTCAGAGACCCCAGGCATTTAGTGCAAGTTTTGTTTTGTAAATACAGTGAGTCAGACACATGTGAGGCAGAGCTGCTGGGGGGAGAGATGTGAGCAGAGCTGCTGAGACAGACATGTTATGTCTGGGGGAGTCTAAGAGCCACTTGTTCCTCTTTACTTCACAGTATATAGTTAGGTATGTGTTACCCCCTATATACTCACAGGACCTAGCTAGTAACCGTAGTTAGGGATCCATATATATATACAGTTCAGGGCAGTGATAGGTTAGGCTTCCGAAGGCCAACTAGCTAGTTAGAGGCCCGGTGGCACTAGTAGTTTAGCTGGCAGGTTAAGGACTCAGTGTTAGGGTAGTCAGGCCTGCATCTACTGCCGTCACCGTCACCCTGTTTGCTGCCTGTGAAGAATCTCACCATCATCATCATCTCCTGATCGGCTGTCTGTCATCTCCTGGAAGAATCCGAGGATCCACAGTCATCCACAGGGGCCCCTGCATCTCTTCTGTTGCCTGGAGGTATTGTGCACCGGACTCTTGCTATATATCTATATATATACCCGGGTATATAACCTAAGACGGTTGAGGACTTGCTGGTTGTTGTAGTATTGCTGTGTTCTGAGTATATTGTATGTATGTATTATTACCCTGTTGATTCTTATAAAGCTACTGTTATAACCTTATGTGGTATATGTATGTATTCTTCAGACTGTGAGATTAGTACAGTGATCCTTGTTAAGGCTACTAACTGTACCTCATGGGTAAGTCCCAGGAAGAGATCCTCCCTGTAATACAGAGGCTCTATCCTGGGTGGAGGCACTGATATATTTCATATATGTTCCCACTCTTCCCTTCAGCGAAGGCTTCAGGTTCCATTATACACACAGGTCAGCGCCAGAGTCTGTTGCGGGAGGGATAATACTCATACCCCCCCCCCCAAATAGGGCTACACTTGGTATTGGGTAAGTGTGGCCTTTTATTCTGTGATTTTTTTTTATGTTCTTTTTAACCCCTTAAGGACACAGCCCAAAAGTGTGTTAAGGACCAGGCCTCATTTTTCAAAACTAACATGTGCCACTTTATATGGCAATAATTTATATGTGATTGGTTTTTTTTTGTGACAAATTGTACTTCATGTTAGTGATCAATATTTTTGTATTTATTTTATAAAAAAAAAATAGGAAATGTGATGGAGATTTTGAAAAACAAACAACTAATTTTTTAGGGACGACTTTAGACCTATATTAGAAAAACCCCATAAATTAACCCATTTTCAAAACTGCACCCCTCAAATAATTCCAAACAACATTTGGGAAGTTTGTTAACCCTTAAACATATCACAGGAATTAATACAATATGAAGGTGAAATTTAGATATTTCATTCTTTTTAAATAATACATTCATTTAGCCCTAAAATGAAACACATTCTCAAAGGGTTAAAGGAGAAAATGCATCTCACAGTTTGTTATGCAATTTCTCCTGAGCACAGAAATACCCATCACATGTGAGTGCACACAGATGTATGGGTGAACAGCAGTGCGTAGAAGGGAAATACCGACACTGGGTGTTTGCAAAGCAGATTTTTGTGGAATAGTTTTCAGGTGCCATGTCCCATTTGCAGAGCCCCTAGAGTACCAATACAATGGAAACCACCAAAAGTGACCCCATTTTGTAAACTACATCCCTGACAGAATTTATCAAGGGGTATGGTGAACATTTTCACCCCACAGCCATTTCACAGATTTTATTAACATTGGAATATGTTAATGAAAAATTAAGAAAACGTCACTTTTAGAGATGAGCGAATCAAAGCTGCAGAAGTGGAATTCGATCCGAATTTCAGGAAATCTTCAATTCATCACGATTCCGGATTTTCTCACGCTTCGATGCATCAAATCACATTTTTTAATAAAATGGCTGCTGCACATGTTAGGACAAGAGGCAAGGGACTCTGGGAACGTGGGATCACCCACAATGCCAAGCATGCAGCTAATCAGCAGCCAGCCGACCCTGTGAAGTCACAGCCCTATAAAAACCCTCAACCATTTTAGGTACAGTCATTTCACATTGCTCTTACTGCAGGGACAGTCATCAGCAGTAGCTAGGGAAAGCCTTAGAAAACAGATAAAGTTTAAGGAGAGAGGCTGAGCCTTAGAACTGTAGGGAAAGGATAGGGAAGTATTGAGAGAATAATTTGGGGTGGTTGCAGGGTTATTTACAGCAAGAATTTTAATACACATTGCTGCACTCACTGCCATTATACTGCTGCTCATTACTCATACCTGTGTCTTCCAATTGGAACACAACAAACCTTTTGCAGTGCAGTACAGCAAAAAACAGTGAATTATCATCCACTAAAATCTGCAGTCTGTTCTAACACATTTTTCAAGGCGTTTATTATAAGGGGCTTATTCACTGTTCTTTCACAGCATAACATTAGAGGCCATTTGTCAGTACTACTGTGCCAAAGAAAACTGAATTCTCATCCAGTTTTTCAAGGCGTTTATTAGTGGGAAAAGACATAGGTGGCATATTGTTCAGAGTATAAACTTACAGGCCATTTCTCAATACAGTAGTGTCAAAAATCAATAATTCTTAGCCACTAATCTCTGCAGTTAGCTGTTATTCTAACACTTATTTAAAGGTGTTTATTAGTGTGGAAACAAATAAGGGGCATATTCGCCGCTCTGTTCCAAGTATAACATTACAGGCCATTTTGCAGTACAGTACTGGCAAAAAAAAAATCATAATTCTTATCCAGTAATCTCTGCCTTTATCACGCTTTTTTTAAAGGTGTTCATTAGTGGGGAAAGAAATAAGTGGAATATTCGCCGTTCTCTTCAAAGTAGATAATTACAGGCCTTTTTGCCCTGTATTTATTTCTTTGGCAATTATGTTTTTTCATCTAACAGTATGCGAGACAGAGAAGCGACAGGCCATGCTCAGGGGAGGGTCACAGGCCTAAATGTTTCTGGTGCAGACAAAGGTCGCAGTAGAGTAAGGGGGCGTGGCAGCAGGGGTCAATTACAGAGGCCTGAGCTACCAGTGTCAGCTAGCGGTCGTGTCTTGACCAGCAACCTAATGGTTGTAGAATGGTTGACTTGGTCATCCACTTCATCCCAGGTCACATCAGACACCCACAGCCAAGAGTCGGTGGGTTCGTCAGACACAACCCTTAGTTGGCATGGCCCGAGAGCAAGCCCTGTACCCTCAGGTATCCTGAACCTGCCTCTGTTCTTTTCTGTTCCCTCAGCTAGAGAAGTACTTTATGCTGTGGGCTCAGAACCACTATACAGCGAGGAGGAGCTACTAGAGTACAGTCTGCAACTAGTGCCCAGCCAAGATCTGGAATAGACATCCGCCGCTTCCTCCAGTAGGCGGGCAAGTAGTGATGAGGAGAGTGGCGTGGGAGCTGGTGTTACGAGTAGTCAGTCTCCTGGATCAGAGACCGTTGAGCAGGACATCAATGATGTGCAGACAGTACTCAATGATGATGTATCCAATAGCAATTGGGAGCCGGGTGATGCAGGGGCTTCATCATCATCCGGTGAAGAGGGAGGCAGCTTGCGCACGAGGCAGCGGCAGAGTCAGCACGGTGGCAGCAGTGGGAGGTCGGGAGCCAAACTACCCAAACTTCCCGGGGTAGACCACCCGATCCACAGGAGCCTACCTGCCCAGAAAGCAGTGGTGCAAGGGTTCACAGAGGCAGTGGCGGCAGCAGGGAGTTAGTGCGGAGTGTTGGGGGTAAAATCACCTACTTGGCAGTGTGGCAGGTTTTTGTTAAGCCGCCGGGAAGGTGAACATTAGAGATGAGTGAATTTCTCAAAAGTTCGATTCAGCAGTTCGATTCGAAGTTTCAAAAAAAGTTTCTTCGATCCGAATTACTTTGTGGCGAATAAACAGCTATTTCCGGTCTTCAGAGAGCTGGGGTGGGCGGCAAAATTGCAGAAGCTCTTGGATGCCACGGTCATGTCTCTCTCTTCAGCATGGACAAGTTTTCAAGTTTTATTCATGTGGAAGGATCTGCTAACAAGCACAGACACGCCTACCCAATCACATCACTAGAGAACATCTTGTGTCCGTCTGATGTCACAAAGGTCCTTAATAAATATTTGTTACCGCGAAGCATCAGGAAATCCGGAATCGTAGTGAATCGAAGATTTCCTGAAATTCGGATCGAATTCCACTTCTGCAGAATCGATTCGCTCATCTCTAGTGAACATGGCCATACGTGAAATCTGTGGGCAGAAGGTGAAACGTGGCCAGGGTGCCAATGTTGGCACCACAGCCCTGCGTCAACATATGCAGCTTCACCATAAAGTGGCCTGGGAGAGCGGTGGCTCCAGTGTGGTGCTCCAGCCTGCCGCAGGAAGCATTGCATTACCCAGTGGCACGCACATCATTTCAGGCAGTAAATGCTCCACCACCTAAGCCGAAGGAAGCTATGTGTCCTTCCCATCATCTGCTGGTAGTGATGCTCCTGCTCCTCCTCCTAGTCAGTTATTGCGCCAGCAATCGATCACAAACTCTGTATTTAAGAGACAATAGTATGCGTGCACTCATCCAACGGTGCAGAAGCTGAACGTGCTCCTGTCAAAGTTGCTGGTGCTGCAGTCACTCCCTTTCCAATTGGTGGACTCTGCACCTTTCAGAGAACAGATGGCTTGCGCTGAGCCGAGGTGGAGGGTCCCAAGCGATCATTTCTTTGCCAAGAAGGTATTACCAGCCCTGCACAAATATGTAGAACAGAAGGTGGGCCAGTCCTTGAGCCTGTCGGTGTCTGCCAAAGTGCACAGCAGAGCCGACGTGTGGAGCTGTAACTACGGTCAAGGAGAATAAATGTAATTTACAGCCCACTGGGTTAATGTGGTGCCTGCCCAGACACACCAGCAACTTGGACAGGTGATGCAGCTTCTGCCTCCACCTTCTCACGCTGTTGGTCCTGCAACAATGTCCGCCTCATCCTCCACTGTGTCCTCAGCCTCCACTGCAGGGACAATTCCTAGTGCTCCTCCAGCATACCACATGTGCAGGGCACAGCGCCGTCATGCTGTTCTATACCTCGTTTGCCTGGGTGAACGAAAAGTCACACAGGAAATGGACTGCTCCGTGTCCTCAATCAAGAAATCGAATTCTGGCTTTCTCCAAGACAACTTAAAATCGGAACCATGGTGACCAACAATGGGAAGTACATGGTGTCAGCGCTGCGTCAAGGAGGGCTGAGCCATGTGCCCTGCATGGCGCACGTGTTGAATCTAGTTGTCAAGCGTTTCCTTAAGTGTTCCACCCATCAGCAAGACATCCTAAAAATGGCAAGGAAACCTTGCATGCACTTCAGCCACTCGTACACCGCCAAGCACACCCTCCTTGAGCTGCAGCGGCAGAACGGCCTCCCACAACATAGGCTGATATGCGATGTTTCAACCCATTGGAATTCAACCCTCCATATGTTGGATTGACTATATGAACAGAGAAAAACCATAAACAATTTGGTACTCCCCTCTAACTTTAACTTTAGCCAGTGACAGATCATGTGTGACACCTGCCGTTTGCTATTTCCCTTTGAGGAGGCCACCTTGTTAGTCAGTTGCCACGACTACGGGATGAACAGCATAACTCCACTGATTCACATCCTGGAAAAGGTGCTTTTCAATCTGGCTGGTCAGGGGACTGGAGATGTGGCGCCTATATCTCACGGCCACATGAGCCCTGTGAGGGCTGAACTGCAGGATGAGGAGGATGAGGAGGACATTGGAGCACAAGCAATGTGTAGCCAAATGGATGGAGAGGAGGAGCAGGAGCAACTGGAACAGCAAGAGAGAGATGAGGAGGATGAGGCAGATAACCCAAACACACCATGGCAGTATGCAGTGGAAATGGATGCAGGGAGTCCCTCGGAGTCACTTGCGCAAATGGCCTGATGCATGCTCACTTCCTTGTGCAATTACAGCCAAATTGTCACCATTCAGCAGAAGGATTACTACAGGCTCTCCACCATGTTAGACCCTACCGGGAAAAAATGGGGGCCTTTTTTACACCCACTGAGAGGGAGGACAAACTGAACTACTTTAGAGACATGCTATGTAGCAAGTTGGCCGCTGCCTGTCTGCACCATCATCCAACCTCTCAAATGTCCGACCGGGAGGGCCCTGAACGCTCAACTTGCATTGGCATGGCAGCTGTAGGAGGAAGGGGGTGGCAGGAGCAGTATCGGGTCCATCAGCAGCAGCCTGAGCCTAGAGTTGCTGCTGAGCAGCTTTCTTCAGCCACATAGTGAAGATGCTGCTCATTAGCAGCTAGATACAGAGCAGAACTTGAACCAGCAGGTAGTGGCATATTTAGAGTGCACCCTGCCACCTGTCGTGGAAGATACGCTGGACTACTGGGCAGCTAACCTGGATTTGTGGCCACAACTGGCCAAATTTGCCCTGGAAAAGATGTCCTGCCCGGCCAGTAGTGTGGCATCAGAGTGGGTGTTTAGTTCAGCGGGTGCCATAGCAACCCTAAGGAGAACTTGCCTGTCCATCCAAAATTTGGATAGACTGACCTTTGTGAAGATGAATCAGGCATGGATAAGCCAGGATTTCCGCCCACCAATGCCTAATGCAGCAGCTTAAATAATCCATGCTGCCTCACCACACTCTGTCACTGGGTCACTGTATGGCCTCCTAAGGCTCCTGCTACCTCCACTTTTTATGACCTTGCCACTCTGTGGCCTACTCATGCTGCTGCCACCTCCATACTCTGCCACTGAGTGAATGAATGGCCTCCTCACGCTACCGCCGCCTCCTCACTCTGCCACTGGGTCACTGTATGGCCTCCTAAGGCTGCTGCCCCCTATGCATTCTGAAGATGCATTTGCATAAAAATAAAAATCAAGATTTCTTCTAAACGGTGGCGAGAAGAGAAACAACAAAGGTAGGAGACTAATAGCCTTTATAAAGGCTATTACGACATTGCTTCAGTTAAAAACACGTTTCCTCAATGATAGAATCCCTTTAACCAATTTTACTGGATGCAGCCTGGCCCTGTTATTTTTGCAAGGTGCTGTTACTGTTGAGTTGTCTATATAGAAGTGCTCGAATTGCATTTTAGTCCTAGTTCAGCCCTGGTTCACATATCCTACCATTTTGTCCTCATTACATTCTTCTTTAACATTAAGGATATGTTCACACAGTTTCTTGCTGACTGAAAAATTCTGCTTCAGGATTAGGAAATGGTTTTTGATACTTTTTTTACATGATGAGGTTTTTGTCACAATTTTTTACAGCATTTTGGGTTTTTTACTATGCTTCAAAAACCACCTCAAAAAAGTGTCACATTTTTCCATATAATTCATCCTTAGTCGCAACTATTTTACCTTTGGAGAGGATCTACAGTGGGGAAAAAAAGTATTTAGTCAGCCACCAGTTGTGCAAGTTCTCCCACTTAAAAAGATGAGAGAGGGCTGTAATTGACATCATAGGTAGACCTCAACTATGAGAGACAAAATGAGAAAACATATCTTGAAAATTACATTGTCTTATTTTTTAAGAATTTATTTGCAAATTATGGTGGAAAATAAGTATTTGGTCACCTACAAACAAGCAAGATTTCTGGCTCTCACAGACCTTTAACTTCTTCTTTAAGAGGCTCCTCTGTCCTCCACTCATTACCTGTAGTAATGGCACCTGTTTGAAATTGATATCAGTATAAAAGACACCTGTCCACAACCTCAAACAGTCACACTCCAAACTCCACTATGGTGAAGGCCAAAGAGCTGTGGAAGGACACCAGAAACTAAATTGTAGACCTGCACCAGGCTGGGAAGACTGAATCTGCAATAGGCAAGCAGCTTGGTGTGTAGAAATCAACGGTGGGAGCAATAATTAGAAAATGGAAGACATACAAGACCACTGATAATCTTCCTCGATCAGGGGCTCCATGCAAGATCTCACCCCGTGGGGTCAAAATGATCCCAAGAACAGTGAGCAAAAATCCCAGAAGCACATGGGGGAACCTAGTGAATGACAGGCAGAAAGCTGGGACTAACGTAACAAAGGCTACCGTCAGTAACACACTACGCCGTCAGGGACTCAGATCCTGCAGTGCCAGACGTGTCCCCCTGCTTAAGCCAGTACATATCCGGGCCCGTCTGAAGTTTGCTAGAGAGCATTTGGATGTTCCAGAAGAGTATTGGGAGAATGTCATATGGTCAGATGAAACCAAAGTAGAACTGTTTGGTAGAAACACAACTCATCGTGTTTGGAGGAGAGTGAATGCTGAGTTGCTTCCAAAGAACACCATACCTACTTTGAAGCATGGGGGGGGCAACATCATGCTTTGGGGCTGTTTCTCTGCAAAGTGACCAGGACGACTGATCTGTGTACATGAAAGAATGAGTGGGGCCATGTATCGTGAGATTTTGAGTGCAAACCTCCTTCCATCAGCAAGGGCATTGAAGATGAAATGTGGCTGGGTCTTTCAGCATGACAATGATCCCAAGCACACCACCTGGGCAACGAAGGAGCGGCTTCGTAAGAAGCATTTCAAGGTCCTTGAGTGGCCTAGCCAGTCTCCAGAGCTCAACCCCATAGAAAACCTTTGGAGGGAGATGAAAGTCCGTGTTGCCCAGCGACAACCCCAAAACATCATAGCTCTAGAGGAGATCTGCATGGAGGAATGGGCCAACATACCAGCAACAGTGTGTGCCAACCTTGTGAAGACTTACAGAAGACGTTTGACCTCTGTCATTGCCAACAAAGGATATATAACAAAGTATTGAGATGAACTTTTGTTATTGACCAAATACTTATTTTCCACCATAATTTGCAAATAAATTCTCTAAAAATCTGACTGTGATTTTCTGGATTTGTTTTCTCATTTTGTCTCTCATAGTTGAGGTCTACCTATGATGTCAATTACAGGCCGGCCTCATCTTTTTAAGTGGGAGAACTTGCACAATTGGTGGCTGACTAAATACTTTTTTTTCCCCACTGTATATCTACAGCGAATGGGAACTTCAATGGGGACCAGATGTGCACCCCAGTATGCAAATCTCTTTATGGCAGAACTGGAAGGAGCATATTTATCAACATGCACCACCAAACCTATGATTTACCTTCATTATAATCAATGATATCCTTGTCATCTGGACTGCAGGTGAGGAGGCCCTACTTCAATTCCATAATGACTTCAATGACTTTCACCCTACCATCAACCTTAAACTTAGCTATTCAGAGAGTGAAATCCACTTTCTGGATACCACAATATACATCAAAGACCAAAGACTACTTACATCAATATACCACAAACCCACAAACAGAACGGCCTACCTAAGAAACGACAGCTTCCACCCCAAGCACACAAGACAATCTATTATTTACAGCCAGGCTATACGATACAATCGTATTTACTCCGACAAAGCATACCTGGACAAGCACCTCCTGGATCTGAGGACGAAATTTCTCCGATTGGGATACAAACCAAAAGTGATGGACAACCAATTAAACAAAGCAGCAGCCATTAACAGAGACAGTCTGCTCACATATAGAGAGGCCGAAAAGTAAGCCCGAGTGCCCCTAGTTGTCACCTACAACCGACAGCTGGAGATCCTACGAAGGATTGCCAAGGAGCTCCAACCTGTGCTACATAGGGACGACAGACTCAAGGACATATTTCCAGTCCCTACTCTCCTTTCCTTTCAGCAGCCACCAAATCTACGGCGTATTATTGCCCGGAGTGCCCTGAAGGCCCCAACTGAAAATGGCACCTCACCTTGCCTGCAAAACAGGTGCAAGACCTGCAAGCACATCCACACTGCTGACAGTGTGCCTGTCCCACAGTCACAACAGGAGCACAGAATTAGGGGGACATTTTTCTACAGGTCTTCCAATGTGGTGTACCTCATAATGTGTGTGCAATGTCCCACCACAGGCCTCTATGTGGGGGAAACAGGGCAGAGACTCAGTCAGCGCATGAACTCACACAGATCCACCATTAATAACAGCAGAACCGATCTCCCAGTGGCCGCAAATTTCTCCAGAGAAGACCACTCTATTGAAGATTTGCGGGTTGTGGTTTTAATGGGACATTTTAACACTAGAAGTCCCAGAGAGGGGTCATTTAACATTTCTACCTTTGAACCCAGAGACGGGTCGAATGACCTGAAGGATTTTATCTAACATCCTATAATCACCGTCTTTTGTTCTGTAATTAAGGCCATTACTGTCACACCACAGGAGGTTGTTGTTTTCCATTGAGTTTAGCCATTTAGTGTCTAGTTAGTTCTATTCAGTTTATTGTATTTGATAATATAAAGACTATACATATTGTATTAAGTTTAGTTTTATTTGAGCAAAAAAGCACTGAAACAATTAATCATTTTTTATATATTTTAAATAGAATTAGAAATTTTAGAGCAAGGTACAGCTGTGAGTAATGACCAGAAGCATTTGTCTAAGGCAGGGGTAGGCAACCTTTTTTGTTCGGCGTGCCGATTTTAATAAAAAAATCAAAGATGAGGTACTCGGAGTGCCGGTCAATAATTGTAAGTCTGACGACCCCTAAACTAAAGTCATATACCACAAACCATAACACAGAAGTGCTGCCACCAGATGCTTTAGGACACATGCGTTTACTGCTATTTCCTGGGACACTCCTGTACTTTCTGATTAGAAGCAATGAAAGTCCATGTGCAGCCCCCAATTAGTGGTAAATTTATTGTGTCCAGGAGCCCCGTATGGCGGCATCCTTATGGTGAATACACACTATGTATCTGGATGCAGCTATATTTGGAACTTTTTCATTCAATGTAAAACTGGTGCATTTTTGCACAAAAAAAAACAAAGCCGGAGTTTTCTGTGCAAAAACACATCCTTAATATAGAAAACACACCGTTATACAGAATAATGTCCCATAGTGGTCCCTGCACACGGTATTAAGTCCCATAGCGGCCCCTTCAACATGGTATATGTCCCATAGCTGCCTCTGCACACAGCATTTGTCCCATAGCTGCCTCTGCACACAGTATTTGTCCCATAGCAGTCCCTGCACACAGTATTTGTCCCATAGCGGCCCCTGCACACAGCAATATGTCCCATAACGGCCCCTACACACCGTATATGTCCCATAGCAGACCCTGCACACGGTACATGTCCCATAGCGGCCCCTGCACACGGTATTATGCTCTATAGTGGCCCCTGCACACGGTATTATGTCCCATAGCAGCCTCTGCACACGGTATTTGTCCCATAGCGGCCCCTGCACACGGTATTATGTCCCATAGCGGCCCCTACACACAGTATTTGTCCCATAGCTGCCCCTGCACACAGTATTTGTCCCATAGCGGCCCCTGCACACGGTATTATGCTCCATAGTGGCCCCTGCACACGGTATTATGTCCCATAGCGTTCTCTGCACACGGTATTTGTCCCATAGCGGCCCCTGCACACTGGTATTATGTCCCATAGCGGCCCCTACACACGGTATTTGTCCCATAGCTGCCCCTGCACACAGTATTTGTCCCATAGCGGCCCCTGCACACGGTATATGTCCCATAGCGGCCCCTGCACATGGTATTATGCTCCATAGTGGCCCCTGCACATGGTATTATGCTCCATAGTGGCCCCTGCACACGGTATATGTCCCATAGCGGTCCCTGCACACGGTATTATGCTCCATAGTGGCCCCTGCACACGGTATTATGCTCCATAATGGCCCCTGCACACGGTATTATGCTCCATAGTGGCCCCTGCACACGGTATTATGCTCCATAGTGGCCCCTGCACACGGTATATGTCCCATAGTGGTCCCTGCACACGGTATTATGCTCTATAGTGGCCCCTGCACACGGTATTATGCTTCATAGTGGCCCCTGCACATGGTATATGTCCCATAGTGGTCCCTGCACACGGTATTATGCTCTATAGTGGCCCCTGCGCACGGTATTATGCTCCATAGTGGCCCCTGCACACGGTATATGTCCCATAGTGGCCCCTGCACACGGTATATGTCCCATAGTGGTCCCTGCACACGGTATATGTCCCATAGCGGTCCCTGCACACGGTATTATGTCCCATAGTGGCCCCTGCACACGGTATTATGCTCCATAGTGGCCCCTGCACACGGTATATGTCCCATAGTGGTCCCTGCACATGGTATATGTCCCATAGTGGCCCCTGCACACGGTATATGTCCCGTAGTGGCCCCTGCACATGGTATATGTCAAATAGTGGCCCCTGCACACGGTATATGTCCCATAGTGGCCCCTGCACACGGTATATGTCCCATAGTGGTCCCTGCACACGGTATTATGCTCTATAGTGGCCCCTGCAGGCAGAAGCGCCCGAAGAGTACAGAGCAGCTGCGGAGCGTGGAATAGTGAGTACATTGTTTTTTTATGTTTGATCATCTCCCCGGGGGGCTCCGCTTATTATACTCGGGGGTCTGAAGAGACCCCACAGTATAATAATAGCAGTTTCGTTTCAGCCGTGTTTGGTCCGATCGAAACTGCTGGGTGAGGAGTCCGCTGCCGTGCCAAGAGTGGCACGCGTGCCATAGGTTGCCGACCCCTGGTCTAAGGCCTCAAGCACACTAGCGAAAAAAAATTGCGCGAAAATCGCATCGCAATGCGATGCAATTTTTTTCTGCGATTCGCCAATGTATTTCAATGGCACCAAGCACACCTGCGATTTTTTTTTCGTGCGATTTTTTTCATAGGTGCGATTTTCCTGCGATTTTTTTTTTTTTTGTGCGATTTTTTTCGTGCGAAAAAATCCCAGAGGAGTGATCTATATGACCAATGGGACAGATCACAAAAATATCGCAAGTAGCTGTGATTTTTTTTGCGATTTTTTTTTTTTTTTTTTTTTTTTCTGCACCCATTGACTTGAATCTAAATATACAAAAATGTAAATATACAAAAGAACAACTGTTATTTGTTTCTATGCTTTTTATTTTTGTTATGAAAATAATAAAAAAAATACAAGGAATAAAACAATTCCACACATATTTACAATAGGCTGCTGTGGGGGGCTGCGTGTGTGTGTGTGAGTGGCATGTCCTTCTTGTGTGACTAGCATTTCAGCACTCACTCAGCAGTCTGTCTGCACTGTCGGAACATACCTGGCACTGCCTGGGTATGTCCCTGGTACATTGCCACACGTGTATTTGTAGCAGTAAACACATCTCTCAGTTGCACAATTGTTCGTGCATCGATGGTTGACCTGACACTTCGCCCTTTTGCCAGGGCTGGGTGTGGAAGGTTGTTGCCGAAGGAGTTTCTCCTTGCGTGCCTTCTTTTCAGTCACATGAGAGCCACCTAACTCTTTTGCAAGCTCAACCAGGAAGTCCACCCGTCTCTCCTGCACCCCAGTGCATGCCTGATAAAGAACATGAGCATTCAGTGCTGCCATGTCAATCATGTTGTAGAACACGGCGAATGGCCATCTCCGTGTTCCTGCACGCACGCTGTACTCCCGCACCATTTGGTCCATTACATCCACACCGCACTTTGTGTGGTTGTATTGTGTGACCGTGTTTGGCTTCCTTTTGTTGGTATCCTTAGTCTCAACCACGCTGTGCATGCTGCTGAGAATGTAGACGGCCTTCTTTCGTTTGGGTGCATACACTGTCAGTGTGGCATCAGTGGTTGAAAACACCTGAGTGGTGAATTCAGTGCGGTCCATCTGTCTAGCGGATTGAGGAATTTCCCGGCGACTCTTGTTGACTGTGCCGAGGATAGTGGTTTTCCGGCTAAGCAGTCATTGTGCAAGTGACAATGATGTAAAGAAATTGTTCGTGGTTACAGTTCTGCCCTTGTCCATGAATGATTCCATCAGCCTCATCACTACAGTTTCGGACAGTCTCTCCCCGCTGGGACGACTGGGGTCCTTGCCAAGATATGGGAGGACATTACAGATGTACTTTGATTTCAAGTCGCAGACTACTTTGAGAAGCAGTCACATCCCCCACAGCACAAAAGGCTGCATGCAAATTTGCTAAGGTGTTAGCAAATATTCCCAGCACAACAATGCAGCTGGGGGGTGGGCAGACACTCAGGAGCAGCTTACATTCTTTTCTTTACACTCTCTTACAAGACCTGAGGTGGATCAACACAATTCCCCCCTGCAGATTCCTCAGACAATGGCCACATTTACAAATTAAAGGAAATGTTAATTGGAGCCATCAGAGTTGTCAGTTTGGACTAAGGGTCATTTGACCCTCTTTCAGGACTTGAAGGGGGAGCTCGAAATTTCTGGGACTTCTAGTGTTAAGACGCAGAGGGAGAGAAAGCAATGGGAATATAAGTTAATGCAAAAATTTCAAACTCTTAATTTGGACTTAATATTCATGCCAGTTTAATATCACACTATGTATGAACTGTGAGGGTCACAAATCACCACGTGACAGCAAACAGATTAGCAAGAATTAGTGATTCCTCCATCACGCTCCACAAGTTTCCAGATTGTTTATTTTTGGACCTGTTATAAATAACTTCTCTACATATATTGCATTTTGTTTTTTTAAGGATTCTAAGATCCTTTGATGGTCCATGTCTTTAGGGTATAAAAATCTGTAAATTTTCAGTTTCTTGTATTACCCCATGTCTGATGAAGGGAGCTAGTGCTCCTGAAAGCTTACTATCAAATATACTTACTATCAAATAGCCTCTGAAAGATATCACCTGATTTCTACACTCTTCCACTACTTTCAATGGCTAACACGCAGTGGCGTAACTAGGAATGGCTGGGCCCCAAGGCGAACATTTGACATGGGGCCCCCCCAAGCCGCCGCCCCCAACCCTCCCCCCACAAACCGCATTCCTGCGCACACTATTATGCCCCATAGTGGCCCCTGCACACGGTATTATGTCCCATAGTGGCCCCTGCACACGGTATTATGCCCCATAGTGGCCCCTGCACATGGTATTATGCCCCATAGTGGCCCCTGGACACGGTATTATGCAGCATAGTGGCCCCTGCACACAATATTATGCCCCGTAGTGGCCCCTGCACACAGTAGTTTGCCCCATAGTGACCCCAGCACACAGTAGTTTGCCCCATAGTGGCCCCGACACACAGTAGTTTGCCCCATAGTGGCCCCTGCACACAGTAGTTTGCCCCATAGTGGCCCCTGCACACAGTAGTTTACACCATAGTGGCGCCTGCACGCAGTAGTTTGCCCCATAGTAGCCCCTGCACACAGTAGTTTGCCCCATAGTAGCCCCTCCGCACATTAGTTTGCCCCATAGTGGCCCCTGCACACAGTAGTTTGCCCCATAGTAGCCCCTGCACACAGTAGTTAGCCCCATAGTGGCCCCTGCACACAGTAGTTTGCCCCATAGTGGCCCCTGCTCACAGTATTATGCCCCATAGTGGACCACCCATGAACGATTATTATACTCTGGGGTCTTTTCAGACCCCAGAGTATAATGATTGGAGACCCAGGGGAGAATAGAAACATAGAAAACACTGCAACTTACCTCTTCCTCGCTCTGGTGCACACCCGTGCGCTACTTCGGCCATCTTCAATGTCGGACCGGATCTCGCGCGATCCAGGCCGGCGTCGCGACGCATAATGACGTCGGCTGACGTCTGGGACGTCACCAAACAGGCCCGAAGCCTGGGAAGCGGCAGAGAGGTGAGTTACAGTGTTTTTTATGTTCGCTCACCTTCCCTGGGCCCCCGATCGTTATACTCCGGGGTCTCAAAAGACCCCGGAGTATAACGATAGCAGTGATTGTGGGGTTCACGGTAGCGACTGCCACAGGGCTCCGGGCCCCGTAATGTTCCGGGCCCTGTGGCAGTCGCTACCACTGCTACCCCGGTAGTTACGCCCCTGCTAACACGGTACAACATTATACATTTTTTCCACCTCACATTGATTTCAATTGGTTTTTCAAGGGGGAATTCACTTTAAGATAGCTGAAAAAAATCATCTACTGACTCTCACTAAAATTAATGCCTCAAAATCCTCCTGCAAAAAACTTTGTATGAACCCCAAGTCCTAATGCACACTACCCAGTGTGTAGGCTGATGTTTCTACTAGGGGGCATTCCATTCCAGTGAGCGTAGAGCAGGTCCTATCCTTTTCCATGTCAATGGAAAAGAACAGATCAGAAACCCCAATAGAGAGGTAAGTACATCATGGTATGCACTCAGATGTCACTCCAAGTGAAAAAAATCAGCTAGAGGAAAAAACTGCTACTGAATCCCATTGAAATGAATGGGTGGCATCTTTTGAGGCAGATTTCGGCTTAAAGTCTTCTGCAAAAAAACTCTGTGTGAACTCACCCTAATGCACACAACTGAGTGTGCAAGCCAATGCTTCTCCTAGGAGGGTTCGATGATCTGTTCCATTTCAATGAACTTAGAGCAGGTCTGGATCGGAAGCCACAATAGAAAGTACATTACGGAATGCAGTCATTTGTTACTCTGAGTGTCATTTGAGTCCATTTAGTTGCAAAATTTGCATCACATTGAATAACACACTCGGTCGTGTGCATAGGGCTTAACTCTGATATATTAAACCAACCAGATAACTATTTGACTATGAATTGTAATATTTACCTGACTAATTCTGGCAGCTTGTAGGTGTTGGGACTAATACCGGAGTCTCCTTGAGGTTGGACTGTAGCTCTATGAACAATTATATTTTCAGGGGTCTGTACAGAGAAAAAGAGAATGAAGATGAAACAACAAATGTAAAAGATGTGAAATAATATTATCTGGAAACATGTGACTTATAAACTAAGAAATGGGTATAGCAGGGTTCTCCTCACATATTTACATTGATAGTCCTACTGAGGATCATGAGTGATGGTATATGTAAAGCATTTTTGAATATGTTGATGCTATATAAGCAAGAGAAGTAAATAATGTTAACCTTTAATAAAAAGTGGTAATTGTATTTTAGAATGAGGCCACTGTCAGGGTTCCTAGTATCCTATCTATAAAACATAGTGTAGAACACTCTTAGGGCTCCTAGGAACCTATCTATAAAACAGTGTAGAACACTCTTAGGGCTCCTAGGAACCTATCTATAAAACATAGTGTAGAACACTCTTAGGGCTCCTAGGAACCTATCTATAAAACATAGTGTAGAACACTCTTAGGGCTCCTAGGAACCTATCTATAAAACATAGTGTAGAACACTCTTAGGGCTCCTAGGAACCTATCTATAAAACATAGTGTAGAATACTCTTAGGGCTCCTAGGAACCCATCTATAAAACATAGTGTAGAATACTCTTAGGGCTCCTAGGAACCTATCTATAAAACATAGTGTAGAATACTCTTAGGGCTCCTAAGAACCTATCTATAAAACATAGTGTAGAATACTCTTAGGGCTCCTAGGAACCTATCTATAAAACATAGTGTCGAATACTCTTAGGGCTCCTAAGAACCTATCTATAAAACATAGTGTAGAACACTCTTAGGACTCCTAGGAATCTATCTATCCAATTTCTATCTCTCTAAGGCAAACACAGTTGAAGTCATGTCCAAGGAAAGTAGCATGTATGTCTATGTAAAAACATATGGTAAGGAGAGGATACAAACTTCTAGTTTAATCATGCACTGACACTCGTTTTTACGCATTTTATCATTTAACCCCTTAACAACAAAGGGCGTACTATTATGTCCCTGGCGCCAGGTACTTGGCACAAGTGGGCATAATAGTACTCCCTGTGATAGCCACCCACTCACTATCTGAGTGGGCGGCATCGGGAGCAGGTGTTTGCTGTAACTTATAGCCATGTTTCTGGCACCCCCCCCCCCCCAGCGAGATTGGGGGGTGCCGATATGTATTTTCTGCAGCCCGGGGTCTGGTCAGTACCTGGTTAATCCTGCCGAGAAGTGAGGAAGTCAGCCTATGCTGACTATAATATTATTATTATTATTTTTAAGTCTATTATATGACTCTATCCAAAATTAATCATTATAGCCAAAAAATAGTAATCATGAGATTTCTAAGTGTTATTTATTATAATTTTTGAGTGATATGTTATTATAGTTAAAAAAATAGCAATAATGAGATTTTAGAATTATATATAATTTTTAGAAATTAGGTAGGTATTCAATGTATTTAACAATATATAGAAACTGGGTAGGTATCCAACTCACCCGGTAGATTAGTGTTTTCTTTTTTCTGTGGGGCTTGAGTGGCTTTGAGCGACAGGGCTGTTCCTTCGATTAGATGTTCTATTGTGGTCACATGAGACATTGAGGGAGGGAGCTGGTCTTGCTCCTGTCATTTTAGTCTTGTCATGTGACCATTTGATCATGTGACCTTATGATCACATGATGTGAAGGAGCCGGGTTTTCATACGTTGCATACCACGTGATCACATAATATGTCAAGGGAGGGAGCTGGTTTTGCTCCCGTCTTTTTGGTTGTATCACATGACTGTTTGATCATGTGTTTCTTACAGTCACATGACAAAGAAGCCGTTTTTTGTATGTCATTGGATCAGGTGATCTTTTTCGGTCCCATGATCCATAAAAAAGTCGGGTTATACGTGCTATTTGAATTTAAATCAATAAGCGGCATATGTTATGTTCATGTTGGTTCATACAATTGGAATACAAGTAACTAACATCGCGGAATGTAAATTTATTAAATAAATCATACGATAAATATCAATTTAGGTACTATCTAAAAATGTCACTAGACTGAGTGACAATTCCGTATCAACAGTAGTGGAACACTTTAGCCATCCTAGAGAATATCTTTGTTCATTGTGTCATCATGTTTTATTTTATATGGAATAATGTTGTTTTTGTTCATTATGCTGTGATACAGACGTTTGGTAAATGTAGTTTATTGATAATATATATATCTTTATTTATAAATATAATATAATTTATTTATCGTTATTCCGTTGTTTTTCAAAGAAGTTGCGGCTATTTATTCACATGTGAATGTATTTACCCAATCAGGAAATCGGAGTGGTTTTAAACAGAGAATGGTATTTTAAATCTTGCATTTGAGTCTTGGGGTATGCTATGAGTAAGGAACCTGTGTGTTCTGAAATGCGCAAGCCATGAAAGTGTTTTTTTCTGATTGATGGCGATCTTTTTAATTTATACATTTTTGTATGGAAATAAAAGCTAAGTTTTAATTATTTAAATGGGATACTCCTGGATTGCTGGATCTCTATTTTTGTCTGTTTTTCTATATGCGTCCGCATAGGCTGACTTCCTCTATACAGTGCTGGCCAAAAGTATTGGCACCCCTGCAATTCTGTCAGATAATACTCAATTTCTTCCAGAAAATGATTGCAATCACAAATGCTTTGGTAATAATATCTTCATTTAATTTGTCTTCAATGGAAAACCACATTGTCAAATTGTCAAAAAGCCAAATTGGATATAATTCCACACCAAACATAAAAAGGGGGTGGACAAAAGTATTGGCACCCTTTGAAAAATCATGTGATGCTTCTCTAATTTGTGTAATTAACAGCACCTGTTACTTACCTGTGGCACATAACAGGTGGTGGCAATAACTAAATCACACTTGCAGCCAGTTGAAATGGATTAAAGTTGACTCAACCTCTGTCCTGTGTCCTTGTGTGTACCACATTGAGCATGGAGAAAAGAAAGAAGACCAAAGAACTGTCTGAGGACTTGAGAAGCAAAATTGTGAGGAAGCATGAGCAATCTCAAGGCTACAAGTCCATCTCCAAAGACCTGAATGTTCCTGTGTCTACCGTGCACAGTGTCATCAAGAAGTTTAAAGCCCATGGCACTGTGGCTAACCTCCCTAGATGTGGACGGAAAAGAAAAATTGACGAGAGATTTCAACGAAAGATTGTGTGGATGGTGGCTAAAGAACCTCGACTAACATCTAAACAAGTTCTAGCTGCCCTGAAGTCCGAGGGTACAACAGTGTCAACCCGTACTATCCGTCGGCGTCTGAATGAGAAGGGACTCTATGGTAGGATATCCAGGAAGACCCCACTTCTGACCCAGAGACATAAAAAAGTCAGGCTGGAGTTTGCCAAAACTTACCTGAGAAAGCCAAAAACTTTTTGGAAGAATGTTCTCTGGTCAGATGAGACAAAAGTAGAGCTTTTTGGGAAAAGGCATCAACATAGAGTTTACAGGAAAAAAAAAAGAGGCCTTCAAAGAAAAGAACACGGTCCCTACAGTCAAACATGGCGGAGGTTCCCTGATGTTTTGGGGTTTCTTTGCTGCCTCTGGCACTGGACTGCTTGACCGTGTGCATGGCATTATGAAGTCTGAAGACTACCAACAAATTTTGCAGCATAATGTAGGTTCCAGTGTGAGAAAGCTGGGTCTCCCTCAGAGGTCATGGGTCTTCCAGCAGGACAATGACCCAAAACACACTTCAAAAAGCACTAGAAAATGGTTTGAGAGAAAGCACTGGAGACTTCTAAAGTGACCAGCAATGAGTCCAGACCTGAATCCCATAGAACACCTGTGGAGAGATCTCAAAATGGCAGTTTGGAGAAGGCACCCTTCACATCTCAGGGACCTGGAGAAATTTGCCAAAGAAGAATGGTCTAAAATTCCAGCAGAGCATTGTAAGAAACTCATTGATGGTTACCGGAAGCGGTTGTTCGCAGTTATTTTGTCTAAAGGTTGTGCTACCAAGTATTAGGCTGAGGGTGCCAATACTTTTGTCCGGCCCATTTTTGGAGTTTTGTGTAAAATGATCAATGATTTGACTTTTTTTTCATTCTCTTTTGTGTTTATTCATTGCAAGCAAAATAAATGAAGATATTATTACCAAAGCATTTGTGATTGCAATCATTTTCTGGAAGAAATTGAGTATTATCTGACAGAATTGCAGGGGTGCCAATACTTTTGGCCAGCACTGTAGACTGCAATACACGTGTATACACATGTATTGCAGTGCATAGTACTGAACCAGCTATTAGAGCATCGCTGGTTCAGGTTTCCTAGTGGGACATCACAAAACAGTAAAAAAAAGTGCAAAAAAAATAAAGTGTGTGAAAAAAAATTTAATAAATGAATAAAGCCCCAGAAATGCCCTTTTAAGGACCCGGACCGGAGCCTCCGCGACGGCATGCGGGGGTTGCTGGTCCTCTCCTCTAAATGCTCCTTCTGGCCCCTAAGGAGGCGGGCCAGTACCTCCACGACGGTATGCGGGGGTTGCCAGTCCTTCCCCGCTCAGGCCATGGGATTCTCTTCCGAAGCAGGTGCTCGGTCGGAACCTTTATATTCGGGACTTCCGCTCCAGGTAATCGCCGGCTATTCAGTTACCCCTGGTAGTAAGCTTTGCATATTTCCTGGCCTGTTACCTCCTGCCTAGACCTCCTGCTTCTGTTGTTTAACTATCCTTCTGGCCTCCCGATTTTGTACCTTGTTCTCACTCTCCTGCAAACAACCCCGGCTTGCCTTCAGACTTTGTCCTCCTGAAATTCGATTTGGTAAGTACTCTGCTCTCCTGTTACCGACCCCGCTTGGATTTGGTACTACTCTGCTCTCCGGTTACCAACCCCGCTTGTTTGACACATCTATTTGGATTTCCCTTTTGTACTTCGCTAACCTCACGCTGACAACTTGGACTGTACGACAACGCTTTGGAACTCTACTGCCACGTACTGCCTGATGTCATCTGCTGCTTTCTACTCTGCAGACTGACATCCCTACTCCTGCTACTACTGGTAAGTGATTCCGGTTTCTGTTCTATTGTGTCTGGTGGTGTGCTGTGCGTCCGGCGCTCTCTGACCCGTGCTGCTCTGCCCGTCAGTAGCTTCCAAGTTCATCCCCACCATCAGAGACCCTGGTGAACATCTCTGGGGGGTGGGGTTCAGTGCGATTGAAAGAGCGTGGCACGTTCAGCATGGTTTTTACCATTTTGATTCGGTTTGACGGGTCTGGAACTCACTGCTTAGCTCAACGCTGCATCTGTTTCCTAATAGCCCTTTTCCGATATAAAAAGAATTATATAAAAAAAAAAGCTAAAATTCAATAAAAACAATACATATTTGGTATCGCCACATCTGTAACAACCCGTACAATAAAACTGAAATATTATTTGACCTACAGGGTGAACATCGGAAAAAAAAACACCGGAAGTAATGATTTTTCGCCATCTCACCTTACAAAATATGCTATAAAAGTGATCAAAAAGTCACATATACCCCAAAATAGAACCAATTAAATGCACAGGTCGTCTGGCAAAAAATAAGCCCTCAACCAACTCTGACAAATGAAAAATAAAAATGTTATGCATCTCAGAATATAACGAAAAACTTAAAAGGTAAAACACAAACATCTAAAGGTAAAACCAAACATCTAAATCTGCGCTCCAAAAGCACATAGCGCTCCTTCACATCTGCCCCCTGCTGTGTGCCCAAACTGCACTTTATGCCCACATGTATGACACTGGTGTACCCAGGATTCCATATGTGTGTACCCAGGATTCCATATGTGGGTATAAACTGCTGTATGGGCACATCTGGGCACAGAAGGGAAGGAGCGCTATTTTGGTTTTTGGAGCACAGATTTAGACGGATTGGTTTTTGAACGCCTGTAAAGTGGAATCCTCTGTCATGTGACCCCATTCTGGAAAAACCTCTGAAGGAATTTATCCAATGGTTTAGTGAACCTTTTTAACCCTCAAATGTTTCTATAATTTTTTTTTTCAGAAATTAATACTCAGATGATGGTGATAGGAGAAAATGACAATTTTTCCAGGAATACGTAATTTCAGTGCATAATATGTTGTGCCCGGCTTGTATCAAAAATGGACGTTCCAAAAGCTGTTGTGCCAGGGATACCCACTTACCAGTTTTAGGAGTGTGTGTCATTGCCGACGCAAGCTGGGCACAACATATAGGGCACTGAAATGGCGAATCTATGAAAAAATTGCAATTTTCACTTTTCATTATTATCTGCACATTCATTTCTGGAAATTAAATTAATGCAGCACTCAAGGTTTAGAAATGCTTGCTACCCCACTTGTTAAATCCCTTTAGGGGTGTAGTTTCCAAAGTGTCTCAAAGGGTCACATATCTGTGGATTCCACTATACTGGATATTCTTGAGCTCTGCAAACGTGGCATCACGTCCAAAAACCAAACTGTGCTCTAAAAACCAAAATAGCGGTGCCCAAACAGCAGTTTATTCCCACATATGGCATTAAGTACGTTATCCTGGGTACAACAGTGTCATACATGTGGGCATAAACTGCTGTTTGAGCACACAGCAGGGCACATATATGATGGAGCGCTATGTGCTGTTGGAGCGCAGATTTAGATTCTTGGTTTTTGGATGCCATGTCACATTTGCAGAGACCCTAATATTGCCCCTACAAAAAGGGGTCACTTCTTGGGGAATTTCAGTTTATTGGTACCTCCAGGGATCCGCAAAAACAACATGGTGTCCAGAAAGTCCCTCTAAATCTATACTCCAAAAGCTAAAAGGCGCATTGCTCATTCCCTTCTGAGTCCTGCTGTGTGCCGACGTAGCAATTTATGCCAATATATACAATTTTTTTTGTAACCAGGATAGCCCATTTAATAGTTTTAGGATGTGTGTCTCTTAAGAAGCAAAGTGGGCCCAAAATATTAGGCACTGAAATGGCATATTTCTATAAAAATTTCAACTTTCACTGTACATTAATTTTTATGAAGCACTCGGGCTCAAAATGATGATACCCCTTGATACATTCCTTGAGGGGTGTAGTTTCTAAAATGGTGTCACTTTTGAGGGGTTTACATTGTATTGGTACTTTAGGGGCTCTGCAAATGCGACATGGCACCTGAAAACTATTCCAGCAAAATCTGCCCTCCAAAAGCCAAATAGCACTCTTTCCATTCTGAGCCCCACCATGTACCCATACAGCAGTTTACGACCACATATCAGGCATTTCTGTGTTCAGGAGAAATTGTGTAACAAACTGTGGGGTGTTTTTTCTTCATTAACCCCTTGTAAAGATGAAAAATTTGGGACTAAACGGATGGTTTATTGGAAAAAATAATTTTTAATTTTTTCTGTCCTAGTACTAATCAAATCTGTGAAACAGCTGCGAGATTAAAATGCTCATTATACCCCTTGATAAACTCTGTAAGGGGTGTCGTTTCCAAAATGTGGTCACTTTTTGGGGGTTTACATTGTATTGGTACTTTAGGGGCTCTGCAAATGAGACATGGCATCCGAAAACTATTCCAACAAAATCTGCCCTCCAAAAGCCAAATAGCGCTCTTTCCATTCTGAGCCCCACCATGTACCCATGCAGCATATTACAACCACATGTGGGGCATTTCTGTGTTCAGGAGAAATTGTTTAACAAACTTTGGGGAGCTTTTTCTCCTTTGTCCTCTTGTGAAAATAAAAAATTTGGAGCTACATTAACAGTTTATTGGAAAAAAGTAATTTTTCATTTTCATGTCTCAATGTTAATAAAATCTGTGAAACAGCCGTAGTGTCAAACTGCTCACTATACCCCTTGACATGTTCTGTGAAGGGTGTAGTTTTTTTGGGGTTTTCATTGTATTGGTACTTTAGGGGCTCTGCAAATGCGACATGACTATTTCAGCAAAATCTGCCCTTCAAAAGCCAAATAGCGCTCTTTCCATTCCAAGCCCCCCCCCCCCATGTACAGTAGATTATGACCACATATGGAATATTGCCGTGTTTAGGAGCAATTGTGTAACATACTGTGAGGTGCTTTTTATCCTTTAACCCCTTGTGAAAATAAAAACTTTGGGGATAAAGTGACGTTTTCTTAGTTTTTCATTTACACATCCCAATGTCAATAAAATATGAGAAAGGGCTGTGGGGTCAAAATGCTCACTATACCCCTTGATAAATTCTGTCAGGGGTGTAGTTTCCAAAATGGGGTCATTTTTGGGGGTTAACATTGTATTGGTACTCTAGGGGCTCTATAAATGAGACATGGCAGCTGAAAACTATTCCAGCAAAATCTGCTTAGCAAACACCCAGTATCAGTATTTCCCTTCTACGCACTGCTGTTCACCCATACATCTGTGTGCACCCACATGTGGGGTATTTCTGTGCTCAGGAGAAATTGCATAACAAGCTGTGAGATGCATTTTCTCCTTTAACCCTTTGTGAATGTATTAATTTTAGGGCTAAATGAATGTATTATTGAAAAAAAATGAAATCTCTAAATTTCACCTTTATATTGTTTTAATTCCCATGTAATGCTAAAAGGGTTAACAAATTTCTGAAACGCTGTTTTGAATTATTTGAGGGGTGCAGTTTTGAAAATGTTGTGATTTATGGGGGTTTCTAATATATAGGCCTTTATAATTCCCTTCAGAACTGAAGTGGTCCCTGAGAAATTAGTTTGGGAAACTTTCTTGTAAATCTGGAAAATTGCTGCCAACACTTACTAACACCATGTCTGATGAAGGAAGCTAGACTTCTGAAAGCTTACTTATGAAATATACTCAGTTAGCCTCTAAAAGGTATCGCCTGATTTCTTCACTCTTCCACTACTTTCAATGGCTAACACGGTACAAAATTATACTACTACTTAAAATAATATGGACATTTTATTTAGACATTTCATTTTATTTCACTGATACATTCAATTAGCACATTCAAAAAGGGTTAAAGGAGAAAATGCATTTCACAGTTTATTGTGCAATTTCTCCAGAGCACAGAAATACCCCACATGTGGGTGTAAACTGATGTTTGGGCACACGGAAGCGCACATAAGGGAAGGAGCGACACTGGGTGTTTGAAAAGCAGATTTTGCTGGAATAGTTTACCGGTGCCATATCTCATTTGCAGAGCCCCTAGAGTAGCAATACAATGGAAACCCCCCAAAAGTCACCCCATTTTGGAAACTACACCCCTTACAGAATTTATCAAAGGGTATAGTGAGCATTTTGACCCCATATCTGTTTCACAGATTTTACTAGCATTGGGATGTGCAAGTCAAAAATTACTAAAACGTCACTTTATCCTCAAAGTTTTCATTTTCACAAGGAATTAAAGGAGAAAAAGCACCACACAGATTGTTAAACAATTGCTCATGAACACGACAATACCCCATATGTGGTCGCAAACTGCTGCATGGGTACATAGCAGGGCTAGGAATGGAAAGAGTGCTATTTGTCTTTTGGAGGGCAAATTTTGCTGGAATAGTTTTCAGGTGCCATGTCGCATTTGCAGAGCCCCTAAAGTACCAATACAGTGGAAACCACCAAAAGTGACCGCGTTTTGGAAACTACACATTTCAAGGAATTTCTCAAGGGGTATTATCATTTTGAGCCTAAGAGTGTTTCCCAAAAATTAATATAAAAAGTGAAAATTGACTTTTTTTAAAAGAAATATGTAATTTCAATGCACAATACGTTGTACCCACTTTGTGTCATCAGAGATACGCACTCCTAAAACTATTAAGTGGGCTATCCCGGGTTCAAAAAGGATGTATACGTGGGTATAAACTGCAGTTTGGGCACAGCCGGCACAGAGGGGAAGGAGCGCTATTTTGGTTTTTGGAGCACAGTTTGCTTTTTGGACACCATGTCACTTTTGCAGAGCCCCTGAATTGCCATTAAAGTGGAATCCGCAGACATGTGACCCCATTTTGGAAACTAGACCCCTCAAGGGATTCATCAAGTGGTGTAGTGAGCATTTTTAACCCTTGAGCTTTGCATTAATTTAATTTCCAGAAATGAATGCGCAGCTGACAATGACAAGTGAAAATTGCAATTTTGCCATAGATACCCCATTCCAGTGCCCGATATTTTGTACCCAGCATGCATCAACAGACACACACACTCCAAAAACTGTTAAGCGGGTAACCCGGGCACAACAGCATTTGGAGCATTCCCCTCTGAAACAAGTCAGGCACAGCATATGAAATGACGTATTCCTGGAAAAATTGTCATTTTCTCCTATCATCATCATATGTGTATTAATTTCGGGAAAGTAAATTAATACAACCCTTGGGGGTTAAAAATGATCACTGTACCCCAGATTAATACCTTCAGGGATGTAGTTTCCAAAATGGTGTCACATGTCAGAGGATTCCATTTTATTGGTATTTCAGGGCTCTGAAAAAGTGTCATGGCATCCAAAAACCAAAATAACGCTCCTTCCCGGCTGTGCCCAAACAGCAGTTTATACCCACATATCACATTAAGTACGTTATCCTGGGTACACCAGTGTCATACATGTGGGCATAAACTGCGTTTGGGCACACAGCAGGGCGCAGAATGGAAGGAGCGCTATGTGACTTTTGGAGCGCAGATTTAGATGTTTGGTATCTGGATGCCATGTCATTTGTGCAGAACCTCTAAGGTATCAGTAAAGTGGAATCCCATAAGGAGGGACCCCATTTTGAAAACTGCACCCCTCAAATAATGTATCAAGGGGTGTAGTGAGCATTAGTATCCCAGACGTGACTGCATAGTGGATGGTGAAGAGTGAATAGGTAAGCTGTGCGGAGTACATTGGGAGCACGAAATTCCCTTCTATATCCCCAGTAGTTCCTATTATTGGAGGGGGGTCTCTCTGGGGGTCACTTCTGATTTCTTTTCCCTTGTAAGCTCTAAATTTGGTTTGTACCCTGATATACACTCACACAGCTTATACATTCCCTTCCTGCCGCAGCCAGTTATGTTCTAATAATTTGGTGATTTTGGGGGTTTTTGTCATCACATTGTGCAAGCTATATATTTTATTTTTCTGGTGATGTAGCCATATGAGGGTTTGTTGTGTGCGGGATGAGATGTATTTTGTAATGACAGCATTTTTGGGTGCCTATAACTTATTGACTAAATATTATTAACTCTTTCTTGGTGAATTAAAAAAAAACAAAAAAACAAAAAACTGCAATTCTGGCATAGCTTTTTACCTTCTAATGTTTTTTCCACGCAGTGTACAGAATAAGTAACATGTTACCTTTATTCTGCGGGTCGGTATGATTACGGCAATACCTCATTTACAGTATATTGTTTTTTTATGCATAAAAACAAAAAGGTGTAGCAGCACTCTGACACAGCACAAGGGTATATAGAGAACAGAGATAGCATTACTGCTATTATTGGCACCTACAAATTAATATGGTGTATAAACTAAAATTTTTGAGGTTCTTAGTTATACATATTTGATCAAACAGTAGGAAGCCTTGTACCTGCCCCGACAAGGCGACCTCATTAAGGTGGGACCCTATACTAATGCCTCTATTAAACCCAAAATAAATCTACAATGTGAACACAGGGCAATAACATACCTCTCTTGGACCCAGAACAGGTCTACAATGTGAACACAAGGAAATAACATACCTCTCTTGGACCCAGAACAGGTCTACAATATGAACACAGGGCAAATAGGATCTAGAGGACCCAGAACAGGTCTACAATGTGAACACAGGGCAAATAGGATCCAGAGCATACTCAACTTAAAATAGCCTAGGGGCAAATGGGGAAATGAGAAATATCCTCTATTCCACTTACAGTATGTACCCCTGTATAGTTATACATTGTAATTAGGCTGTCTCTAAGACATTCCTTTTTCTAAATGGGATAACCCAAAGTTTGATAACCTATCTTGATACTGCGATTCACCTATAATTACCATTGACTTCTCTCCTCTGCCCCACCTTGACTTTTCTTGGTAAATATTTGTGCTCACAAATGCAAGATGCAAAAATGTTGTCTTACCAAAAAATCAATAATTATTGTTTTATTTGTTGGAGACATCTTGTGGTCCATAGAAAAGATTCGGTAGAGAACTGTAAAAATGAAGACAGAGAAGATAAGTTAAAAGAATGGACATGAAAATTCACATGTCCATGAATGATTTTGCTAAGGATGGAGTGATTGTCATAGAGTAAACTGCTCATATTTTCAAAACTGAGCTTGATGGATCCTATTCTCTGTCTCGGCCTCTCAATGGGAAGTATGGAGTCCTGACCAGCATCTGTAAAGCTGTAACCCAAACAATCCATGTTATACCTGTAGACCCCGGGGTGTAGATTGTCTTGTCAGCTTGAATGAAGACATATCCACTTTGATGACCCAATAGGACAACTTTTTCCAATTTACACACTGAAGAGCTCACCGTCACGTAGACATATTGTTTGTCTTTTTGATCCTTAAATGAATTTTTAGATGGAATCTGACAAGAAGAAGAAAGGAGAAATAACATGTTTTCCTTAAAAGACAAGATCAAGGATTGATAGATAAACGTGTGATTTATTTTTGGCCAATGTGTTGTGCTATGATTTTACCTTGACTTTAGCTGTGCCCAGGAATTTGTTGCCATCATTCAGGGAGATCTTCTGCTTTGCTAAACTCATCATTTTCTTGGGAAATTCTTGTATCTCAACTTCAGCCTCAAAAGCCTTGTTGTGTCCATCTATGATGATGGTTTCTTCACTCCCTAAACGTAGCAAGTTGGGTGTAATAAGAGTGCACCTAACACAGAAGTTACAAAAAGAAACATCAGGGAAACCATTCAGAACAAACAATAGGTTCAGATATAGATCTCTGTGGGCCTAAGGGCAAAATGGTGACCTGCTAGTTGTTTTTACTATGTGGAAGGAGGGAAATGGAGGCTGATACTATCCTTATATTGACCAATAACAATTTATGTTTAGCCGCATAAAGGGAATATAAAAATAATTGTACTCACGGTTGCCCAAAGCATCCAGCGAGAAGAGCGAGCAGGGTGAGACACAGAAGTCTGCACCCCATGGTGTATCCAGGATCCAGTGCAGTTTCTGATGGGCAGTGAGGTTATATTTATCATCTATGGGACAGAAAAAGCAAACAGTCCTTATAATCAGTAACAGGGAAGAGATGGAGAGATTTGTAAACCATGACAAAATACACAGAGACTCTGCCAAGATTAATGAAGCCGAGGGACATAAGCAACATACAAAGAGTACTATGTACAATCATAAGTTACATGGGCATCAAGACCAAAGCTGTACATAGGCAAAATTACCTTTCGGTAGCAGGGTGACAACTTTTTTCAGCAACTGGTTAAACTGTTGCAGCTTGTTACCACATCACAAGAGACCACAAAAACCAATGCAAAGCCATTGAAAAAAATATTTTTCCGATGGGTTTTTATTAATTTTTGTTGTCTTCTGTACTAAGATATCATGCTGAAACAGTTTAACCAATTGCGCATGTTGGGGTTAACTCTGCTACATCTGTATGTGGAAACTTTAATGGTGACCATTTTCAATATATTTTTAGGTGGTCGCCTCATTTCACCATATTACAATGGGCCATACTGTACATGTACAACTAGATCTACCATCATTATGTTTATCTGACTGTCATCATGTCAGCTATGAGAATATGTTTTCCATATAAACATGGAGAGACTTTTGGTCATTGCTATTTCTGATTTTTCCCAGTTGTAGCTGAGAAGTTCAAGATCCCAGGCTAACCTGTTTTCAGTACAGATGAGCAAAGTGGTTTGTAATGAACAGGTTTCGTTGTGAATTTTCCAAAAATTTCAGAATTGGCCAAACCTGAAATTTGGGTGGTTCACCACCCATGAATAATTATTATACTCTAGACCCAAAAGTATAGTGATATGAGTCCTGGAAAGAGATATTAAAAAAAAAAAAAAAAAAATCACTATTCACTCTTACTCACCTTTCCTCACCTCTCTGGACTCTGGAGATTTATAGAGACATGTCTGAACACCTGTGCAGTTTTGGAACTTAAATGCACCATGGCCAAATAGTATCTACAGGTTGTATGTGGTATTGTGGACATTGTCAGACTGGGTGCACACCGTAATCATATACTACTGCTCAAACTGATGCTCCAGCGTGTGCAACACTGCCACTCAGTGTGTACTTCACCTTACAGTCATGAAATGAGGGAGGGGGGAATGGAACCAATGGCTTGCCCTGATGAAGTTGGGTTTGGGAAATTGTCCAGTGTGTAGGAAATGGATTAGGCAGATGGGTCCCCTCTGGTGTTGAAATTGTGCCTGACCTGCATCTGTGAGGTGATGTCAGTACTAAAAAACATCAGGACTTGCTACATTGATAGACTGTGGTCTATGATGCTCAAAACATTGACCCAGGGGGACATGAGAGCTGATGTATTGTCCCCTGCCCATAATTTTATGCTCCATGTATTAAGGTTGGCGTGCAACTTTTCCCACATTGACATTTACAAGGAGAGACCCACATGGCCATCAAGCAGATACAACGTTACTTAAGAAATAATGACAGCTAGTTATTCTTCTTGGAGACTATGCACTGCTATCAGTTGGAAAAACACTGTGGATTCCACTCAGTGGCACGGCAGCCACTGCAACGCAAGTAACTTAGTCATGTGGGCGTTAATCATGCAGACTAGCCAGATGACTGGGTCAGATTGCATGCAGGAGGAGGAGAAGCAGATGGAGATGATGATAATGAATGATAATGTGACGGTGCCCACCATGTACTAGGTGTGGAATGGATATGGCCTGCTGATAAAGATGATCATGCGGAGAAGGAATGAAATGGTCTTGCTCACTTGGTGCCAGTGACAATTTGAGTTTCCCAAATATCCTTGTGATGCCATTTCATGTGAGTACGGAGAGACTACAGGTGCATCTCAATAAATTAGAATATTTTTTTTAACGTTTATTTCAGTAATTGAATTAATAAAGTGACCTCCTATATTTTCTAGATTCTTTACACACAGAGTCTTCTATTTCAAGTGTTTTATTTCTGTAAATGTTGATTATGGATTACAGATAATGAAAACCCAAATCTAAGAAAATTAGAATATTGTAAATTCAGTTCAGTATTGTAAATTCAGTGTGTCATCTGCCAAGGTTTCCTAAGCCTTTAAATGGTCCCTCAGTCTGGTTCAGTAGGACACACAATCATGGAAGACGCTGATTATGAATAGAATTACTGAAATGAATGAACGTTTCAAAAATATTCTAATTTATTGAGATGCACCTGTAGTTCCTACACATGTGTCTATATGCCAATGGCTAATCCTTGCCATCGATTCATCATTTGGTAATGTACAAAAAAATCCCATACAGGAGATGACGGTATGTAGCTGCTGTACCCAAAACCAGAAACATGTCTGCCAATGCCACCACCACCAGAGATTGCCTTAGATCTACCCCAGGCAGGTCTTTTTGTTGTTGGGGCTGCACGCTGGGTGGAACTATTGCACCTGCCACCATCCTCTACCTGTGTCATCCTGAACTGGTTGCCAGGATTTATCTGTAATAGAATCATCATCAGATTTCGTATTACCTCCCACATTTCCTGACTTATCATGGCAATGGGATTCTTGTATGCTCTCACAATTTCTAACAGATTTCCTTCTAGTGCCTCTACCAGCACTACCATCAGTGGCACAACCACTGCCACTACTACCTTCACCAACACTCATGTCTTTCACCTCTAAATTTAAAAAAAAACAAACAAAAAAAAAACATGGTCAGTTCTTATCCAACTCATCATAAAGAAGAGGAAGTCTTGGGCTATGAGGAATATCTCGCTCAGCAGATGCCACATGACTACAAGAGAATAGGATCTGAGTCAGTGAAGATAAAGGAGAATACATAGTTGACAGTACAGAAATACAGCATAGTATATTACATGTTGAGGAGGAACACACAGAACCCTGACTCAATACTTGTGGTTCACTGCTTTCAAAAAAATCTCTATTTTTAGGAAGTACACTGCGGCTACTGGTGGTTCTGTCAAGTAGTGCTGCTGTTGCCATCCACATTCTCATTGTTAGTAGTAGTACTTGAACAAGTGTTTCCTCCTCTCCCTCCTTTTACCTGCCCGATGCCCTGTTTTTTCCCAGTTGTTTTACTGCACACTGCTTAGTGATTTATCAACAATTCAGACACTGTGTATATTTTTTTTTTTAACAAATGGTATTTCAAGAAGAATTTCACTAAAAGCACTAAAAGGGACACCTCCTGGTCAGTGAGTATTAGACTCGATCACTAGAACTGAGTCAGTCAGTTTAAATTAAATAACAATATTATTTGTCAGATTTGAGCAGGCTTTTTTCAGATTAGCACAGGCTAGACTGTATATTGGGTGAACACCAAAAACACTGCTGAAATAACGGAGATTCTGATTTTTACATTAGCATCACAGATCGATTTGCATGTCCACCATTTACAGAAATTAAAGGCTGAAAATAAATGCACAAGCTGTTTTATATACCATATAACTTCAGAACTGTAAGGTCCACCTACCACTGTCTATTGGCTGAGAGACTGTCAGATGCTGCTATGATGTTAGAGACACAGTGTTAGGGTCTTGCCAGACGTAGCAATACCCTACACTACTGCAGGGGTCTGGGAGGAAGGACAGAGACAAGTGAGCCCTAATCACACCCCAGCCACTGTCCCTTCCTATTGCCTCAGTTACCCTAAACGGTAAAAGGATAACCTGAAGACGAGCCCTATACTGAGTAAGTGATCACACAGAACACAGACAAAACAAACGACAAAAAGAGAGGTCAGGAAGCCAAGGGTTCGGTAACAGACGAGCAATGCAGTACAGAATCAAAATCCAAGCGAATAGTCACAAGTCAAGGCCAGGGGTCAGGAATACGAATACCAGTAACAAGACAGCAAGGAATACTAGCCAGAACGCAAAAGCAATAACCAGCGACCATGTGAGGGTTGACAACCTGTTTATAGAAAGTCTGGGCAAGCCCAAGACTGGATTGGTAGACAGGCTGTCAATCACACAGGCAAGGCTGAGATTAACTATATGCGGTCCAGAGAGAAATCCTCAGAACACGGGTGTGGCTGGAAATCCATTACATTGTCTAGGACCGTGTTCAGACTGAGCAACAAGAAACCTACACAAGGAACCAATCTGAACACACCTCTTTTGCCGCAGCGTGCGAGCGGAGGGTGGCGCTGAGACCCGAACCGGCAGAGACGTTACACACTGTGTGAGTTCTTGCATATGTGTATGCTCTGTATTTTCTGGTCAAACACATGGAGGTGGCCATTTTCTCGTAGTGTGACCATTTTTGTTCAGCCAAAGTGAATCACCAGTTCTTCAGTTTTGTTAAAAATGAACAGTTTGGAATATTCAGTCGAATCCAGTTCGTTACAAACTCATTCGCCCATCTCTAGTCATGACATTGGCACAAATCATGTGATTACTGAGACCCAATCACAGGCATCTGCAGTATCCCAGGGCCCATGACTTCACCTAGTAGGCTGGAAGTAACCGGAAAAGAACCACCTGAAGCTGCAAGGAATCCCAGGATAGGTGTGGGAAAGTATCAGATTTTATTATGCTTTTTCACCACTACCTGGGCCCAGAGTATAATAGTGATTCTTGGGAGGAAGAATCCAAAATTTGGATGAACCACTTCATTCATCACTATCAATGGCATTAGCTGTAGATATTGAAATCTGTGTTGGGCCTGGAAAACAAAGCTTGGAGTATCCATTATGGTATTTTTCTTCACAGGAGAAAACAATGCATGATCCAAAAGCAAGTTCCAAGAACTCAGACCTTTTTGATTAGGGGAGGTTGGTGTACCCCATTCATCTATCTATGTGTATAGATGCATCTGTGTACAATATGTGCATTGTATGTTTATAAATGTACAGTTAGGTCCATATATATTTGGACACTGACATCCAGTTATAGTTATATAATGGACATGGACATAAAGTCCAGACTTTCAGCTTTCATTTGAGGGTATCCACATTAAAATTGGATGATGGATTTAGGAGTTTCAGCTCCTTAGCATGTGTCACCCTGTTTGTAAAGGGACCAAAAGTAATGGACAATTGACTCTGTGGCTGTTTTATGTGCAGGTGTTGGTAATTCCTTCCTTATGTCATTCTCAATTAAGCAGATAAAAGGCCTGGAGTTGATTTGAGGTGTGGTGCTTGCATTTGGAAGATTTTGCGGTCGAATGAGCTCTCCATGCAGGTGAAACAAGCCATCCTTAATCTGCAAAAACAGAAAAAACCCATCTGAGAAATTGCTACAATATAAGGAGTGGCAAAATCTACAGCTTGGTACATCCTGAGAAAGAAAAAAAAGCACTGGTGGATTCCTTTTATCTTTTACCCCTTCACAACATCCCCCTCCAGGATGTAGGCATATCAATATCCAAATCTACCATAAAGAGAAGACTGCATGAAAGTAACTACAGAGAGTTCACTGCACAGTGCAAGCCACTCATAAGCCTCAAGAATAAGAAGGCTAGATTGAACTTTGCTAAAAAACATCTAAAAAAGCCAGCACAGTTCTGGAAGAACATTCTTTGGACAGATGAAACCAAGATCAACGTCTACCAGAATGATAGAAAGAAAAAAGTATGGCGAAGGCGTGGTACAGCTAATGATCCAAAGCATAGCACATCATCTGTAACACACGGCGGAGGCTGCAGTGTGATGGCTTGGGCAGGCATGGCTGCCAGTGGCACTGGGTCACTAGTGGTTATTGGTGATGTGACTCAGGACAGAAGCAGCCAGATGAATTCTGAGCTATTCAGAGACATACTGTGTGCTCAAATGAAGCCAAACTGATCCATAATACAGATGGACAATGACCCAAAACATAAAGCAAAAGCAAGTTTATTGGAGTTTATTAAAGCAAAGAAGTGGAATATTCTTGAATGGCCAAGTCAGTCGCCTGATCTCAACCCAATTGTGCAGCTTTTCACTTGTTACAGACTAAACTTCAGACAGAAAGGCCACAAACAAACAGCAACTGAAAACCGCTGCAGTAAAGACCTGGCAGAGCATTAACCAGGAGGAAACACAGCGGCAGCGTCGGGTGATGTCCATGAGCTCAAGACTTCAGGCAGTCATTGCCAACAAAGGGGGAACAACCGAGTATTAGAAATTAACATTTTATTTACAATTATTTAATTTGTCCAATTACTTTTGAGCCCCTGAAATGAAGGGATTGTGTGTAATAAATGCTTTATAGTTCTCACATTTTTATGCAATCATTGTGTTCAACCCACTGAATTAAAGCTGAAAGTCTGAACTTCAAGTGCATTGTGGTAATGTCCAAAACCAAAACTAGAAAAATGTTGTCTTTGTCCAAATATTTATGGACCTAACTGTATCTGTGTGCAATGTATGTGTATATATGTGTGTATGTGTAACATATGTGTATACATTTATGTATGTGTGAAATATCAAAGTCACAAACCTATGTTGTCTGGATAAGCTAAACATCTTGTGACAAACATAGTGTAACCGGACCTGTCTAGCCAAAAGTAAAGATAAGGAAAACATGTATACATGTATGTATATAATATATATCTGATAATTAAGTAGAACCTAACGCAGACAGGCCAATTTAAGAAAAAAAAATTACGCTTTTATTGAGGAGATAATTTGTCAATTACCCCTTTTGCCTATTCTACAATGACACTAACATGGGTGGGCCCTACCATTACATAGACATTCATGCTGTCTGCCTTCGATGAGGAAATCTCACCTTTTTCCACAATATAACCTTCATAACAAGTTTAGAACTAGGCATTCTCTTAGTTTATGCACATGTTTTCTTTTTACTAAACTAGGCTTTATCGGAAATATATTTATGATTTTTGAGTAAAAAAGGTTGAATAAATCCAGTTGCTCAATGTTTACTGAGTGGACAATGAACCTGAGATAAAATACAGAAAGTTGCATGAGGTCATTCATCTCTGGTGTTTGTGATTTCCTGTAAAATGAGAGGTTATAGCCAACATTAAAAAGAGATTCCCATTCCAAAAACGTACACGTTCCTGAGCATTCAGGGCTACAAAGGCTTGTACACTAAACGCTTTAAGATAGTTTATACATATACACAATTCATGTTAAATTATAATTCCTCCAAGACACATAAAAGACACAAAATGTTAGATCAGGCTCCAATCTCTTTGTTTTTGTAGAAACACTATCCGTCCACCCCCCCAATTGGCGATGGAACTCCTGTCTTAAATCAAAAAAGAAACAGAACATTATTGCTACACGATTGAATTACTTTTTTGGCACTAATGACAATGGTGAGGTGGGTGATAATACAGTGTGGACCTCGCACAAGGCCTATATTCCTTGAAATGGCTTCCCTGGGAACTTGACCTGCAAAAATTTTTCTCTCCCTTGCAACAGAGAAGAGCCATGAGCTTCACTAAACGCACATTCAAGTGTGTGACTCTATGAATCTACAAAGTCCTGTACACTGGTATTATACTCCCAAAAAATTAAGGAGAATGTTCCCACAAACTTCAAGATTATGTTGGAGGGAATTTGGAGAAATGGGTTTTTTGTTCCATATTTTGTGGCTTGCCCCACTCTGACTCAGTATTGGAGAAATGTATTTTAGTGGCTCTACATCATTATAGGCAACCAGATTCAACCATTCCCGGATCTAGCCCTACTATTTCTTAATATTCACATTTACCCTCCTGAGCTTTGAACAATTATTGGCCACTCTCTCTTCACAGATACAATAGCCTTATTTAAAGTCCTCAGTGATACCAACAATAGAAGAGCTAACAAACACTCTGAATCAAATATTTCAAATTCAAAAAGTACTCGTCTTCGGAATATTTGGAGGCTCACATTTTGATAAGAATTGGCTTCCATGGGTCACCTTTTTGCACAATCGCTCATCTTCCCCTTGAGCCTGTTGGTATACCCATTATATTCTTAGCATCTTCTCCTACACGGAGTGCTAATACTGTGATTAGCCCAATATTACTCTCTACTAGAGATACTTATGCACTCTGCCTCTCCCACCCTGTGGGGTAGCATGTCTTACACATACCGACTCCATATTACATCTTCCATACTTTTCTAATGATTTTTACACACATATTACCATAGATTCTAGATTCTATGGTAATACACAAATAATAATAAGCCGAGGCCCAGGAGAGGTTTGGACAAAATGAAAATCACAGACAGGTCTCCTTGCCTCTCCTGGGAATCTGGGAGGCTTCCCTGGTATTGGTTTTTTTCCCTGTAGGCTCTTCCACCTTCTCTTGGCTTCTTTCAGCAGCTTCTCTGACATCAGCTGCCTTGGGGTCACTGCTAAGACCCGTTTTACCAACTGTTTGCTCAGAAGGCATTTATATGACTTTAGGCTACAATCCAAACCTCACTCCATTGCTCTCAAAGGCTATCATGGTGCACGGCAAGATGGCTATGGAGGCTGGAATGGAGGTCTATCCTCTTAAGCGATGAATCCCCCTTTTGTTTCAGACACAATCATACCTTGATATTCGTCTAGAGACCATGTGGGTAATGCCATGAACAGGCCTTCACAAGGGAAAGGGAAGAACATCACACTTGTCCTAATCCAGCCATTATGATGTGGGATGGCATAATGTACAGTAGCTGAACCCATCTTGTCTTCATTTCAGGTACGCTAACAGCTCAAAGTTACATTGATTTGGTCATGGAAGCAGTGGCACTGCCATTTCTCTAGTGTCCTAGTAGCCATTTTTTAACAGGACAATGCCAGGCTGCATGTTGCTCATGCTACTGTGAGCAGACTGTATGGCCTAAGCGTGCTCCTATTAAGCACATCTGGGTCAACAATTTCAAACGGAGCTGCCCAAGTGCATTCATCATGGCATAAGATTCCCCAAGACAACCATTAATAATCCCATTAAAAGCCTGCCAAGGTAAGTGTGTCTATTTCTGCACGTGGCACTCATACCCGATACTGAATAGATCAAGATGTTTTGAATATATTGTGGTAGATTTATTAGGATTGGTGTATCATATGCTGCTCTTAATAAAGGTCCCAACTGGTCCAGGGGACGGCACATTTATGAAGAGGCTCCAGTGCCAGCGCCAAAATGGAAATCTACGCCAGTTAGGAATGCTAGTTAGAAAACTGGCATACAGGGATTGATAAATCTGCCCAAATGTTTCCATTTTTTATCATTTGCATATCATTAACATGTCTGTCATTCCTATGATTTCCAGAATTCCAAGACCTTTCCTTTTTGGTGTTATAATTTCAATGTCGAGGAGTGCATTATGTGAGACCTATATTGTCATATTAAGTGGTTTGGTTACAGTACTGTATGTCACATATGCAGCAGTACAGTATATAGACACTATGTGGTGATATTATCTTAATATATGACATTATTACTTGGACACTGAATCTATAGATTTAGCATGCTCCAAATGAATGTTAATGAATGTTCTTATACTGTAGGAAGAGACTGAAGCACTTCAAATAGCTGTATCTTTAGTTTTGTACTACCTAGAACATTAGTTCTGGTGTCATATAAAAGCTGAGATTCTCATCCATCTCTGATTGCCTTTGAAAATTGCAGCTATGTAAGAACCCTAGCTATCACCAATGGATTGTATACACAGTCAAGAATGTTAGTTTTATATGTAGCATAAACTCCTTACTGTATTTTCAATTGGAGATACAGCTATTCAAAGTGTCCCCCTCCTCCCAGAATATAGCGAATGAATGTTCACATGTATGTATATGTACAGTAGAGCCTAATGAAGACACGAATATGTGAATCTGTTTGGGTAATTGATTTTTTTCTCTGATGGCTCCATCTGAACAGACAGTATACTGCTTATCCTTCACATATATCTTTTTATGCCTTTATTAAGGATAGTTCAGAATAAATGGCTTTATTAAGACCCAGTCCTGTGAAGGCTATGACCCAGTCCTGTGAAGGCTATGACCCAGTCCTGCCTTACTGTAGGCCTTCATTTGTCCTTAGAGGCATTCATATTGTCAGCTTTGGGCAAGGAAGTCCTCTATTATCAGAACCTCCCACTCCCGTATCCAAGACTTCTCCCAAGTTGCACCACTTCTCTGGAATGCCCTACCCCAGACAATCAGATTATCTCCCAATTTCTACACCTTCATATGAATCTTGAAGACACATCTTTTCAGACCTGACTATCACAATTTGTCAAGACTCTCTTACCGGGCTTCCGGAGACCAACGGCTGGGATCTGTAGTGCACAGTTAGTATGCTGGAACTTGTAGTGCACTCGCAGTAGCACTATTTATTTATTTGCAAATAAATTCTTTAAAAAATCAGACAATGTGATTTTCTGGATTTGTTTTCTCATTTTGTCTCTCATAGTTGAGGTCTACCTATGATGACAATTACAGGCCGGCCTCATCTTTTTAAGTGAGAGAACTTGCACAATTGGTGGCTGACTAAATACTTTTTTTCCCCCACTGTATCTGAGAGTTCAGCTTATAGATTTCAAGGACCTACTGGTACTTACTGGTACTGCAGCAGTGGGAACTATGAACAGCCAGACTTACCAAAGAGAATACACGGATGGTTTATTATCATTCCTCACTTCCCAATTGATATATACAGTGATAAATGAGTGCTGTGTATATAGCTATGAAAGCCATCATCCTTCAGTTTCCTCTCGGCCTGGTGGTTATGTGGCCTGGTGCTAGAGAACTACTGGAGCTGCTGTGTTTTGGAAGACCCAGATAAATTGTGCAGTGAGTGCTAGGATTAAATTAAAGGCCAACAATATATCACCAAAAAAATAAACAAAAAAATATTTGATTAACCCTCTCCCAAAAAAAAGTTATAGACTTCAAAACTGCATATACCAAAAAATCTGAAAATGTTTCCAAGCAAGGGAAAATGGACGGATCATGAAGTGGTTAAGATTAGAGATGAGGTGAGAACTGGTTTATAATGAACCTGAATTATTATAAATTTTCCAAAAATTTTGTGTTCAGGGAACCTGAAATTTTTGGAATTCATCACTCACGAGTGTAATAGTAAGAGACCCAAGGGACATGCGGGGGAAAAAATAAAATAACTCATACCTTCCAAACAGCACTCAGTCTTATTTCCTGCATCTTCCAACTTCCTGGTTGATTTTGGCAGTCCTGGGTGACCGGTGGGTGCATATACATCATGAGATTTTGAAAGAAGCATCATGACATGTCATTGCTTATATAGGATCGAAATGTCTAATGAAGATTGTCAATGCCAACATGTCAGCAACCTGTGCCTATATTGTGGTGGCAAAGCACACATTATTCACAATTGCCCTCTTAAGCCAAGGAACTCCTGAACTTAGTGTTAGCAGGAGAGACAATCCTAGGTAAAGAAGGCTTTACCTGTGACTCTCATCTATGGACCTCATGTTTGTACTTACCTATATTCGGGCTCTATGGGCAACTTTATACACCAGGTCTTAGTCACCGGTTACTAGTTTCTTACTCTCCTTGTGGAAAAACCCTTGATGGTGTCCTCTGTTAATGATCAGCCTTTCCTAGAACACTTCAGTATATCATAAAAACCCCTTGATCTGCAAGAGAGGTCCAGTAGTTCGAGAAGGTTTCCCTTGCATGGCTGTTTTAATGCTCCTGTCAAAAATTTGTAGTCAGGACAAGTTATACAGTGAGGTTCTTGATGCCATAACAATTCTTTGACGTTCATCCAACATCTCCACCTTCAGACTCACTGAACTTGTTCAATCATCCTCCACAGTATGCTTTATTCAGGAATTTCTTTAGTAAAAGGGAGGCTGGGATTTTGCCATGCCATCACCTCTACGATTGAGTAATTCCCTGGGACCTCTCCTTCTTATGGATGGGTCTACCCTCTGTCTAAACCTGAAACAAAAGCCACATCAGGATACATAAAGGGGAATTAGTAGAGGGGGGTCCTTCAGGAACCTTTTCTTTTTCATTTGGAATGATGGAGCACTGCCCTCCTTGCATTGACTACCAAGGACTCAACAAGTTTACTGTCAAGAATAGATACTCTCTGCCACTTATTTCAGAACTATTTGGCAGAATCCTCTGAGCTAGAGAGTTTTTCAAATTGGATCTATGCAAAGCCTAAAACTTGATCCACATTGGTGAAGGTGATGAGTGGAAGACGGCCTTTAGCACTTGAGATGACCACTATGAATACCTCGTTATATCTTTTGGTGTAAATAATACCTCTGTAGTATTTCAGAATTTATCGACAGGCTTGCTTCACATCTACCTTTGCTGCCTGTTTGGGGATTCCGTCCCCCATTCCACTTGAAAAATGCAGAGGCAGGACTTTTCTCTCCACGTTTTCTGGGTGGAAACCCGGCAGACCCCATTATATGGTCTATGGTTTCTGTAGGTAACCGCTTTTTAAGCAGATTAGGTTTCTGTTTTTCGGGTTCCCAGGAGGACCCAAAGAACAGAAACCCGAGTGCAGATGTGAACCTACTGTCAATTACATTTTGATCTACCTCATGTCTTTATTAGGTTCCACCGAAGCTACAGGAAAAAAAATCTGTACATTATATAAAATAAATAAAAAATCAGTCTTGGAGAAGTTCTCTTTATTATGAATGGGCAAACTTCAAAACTTCACCTGACCTCCATCTTCGTTTTAGCCCAAAAAGGCACATTGCACTAAAAAGTCATTTATGATACTCTGAGGGCTCCTAAGACTCCATCCAACTCCTCTCTAGCTCTTTAATTTAAACACAGCAATAGTAACGTCAAAATGACAGCTATAGATATGGATATAGGTGAATGATAGCTGGTGGTAACATGTGGAATGCGATAATATAACATGTCATATTATGTTATGCTGTCTCTCTGCCGGTGACTCTTCATGCTGCCATGTGGTGGACAACAAAGAGGTGTAGAGCATGAGTGCTGTCTGGTTTACAGATTTAGTAGTGTACAAGTGTTGAGAGTTGTAAATAGGACATGGAAACTGAATGTAGCCAGGAGTCATTAGAGGGCGAATAATTACTAAGGCAGCGGAGAAGATTACGGAGTTAGAGGAGTAGAGCATGAGGAGACTTAAGGAGACCCTTTGGAGGATTTATGGCCACAGTACATTGCACCATTAGTCACATCAGCACTTCTCTCTGGGCAACATCACTTCATGTTTTCCTGCTTTTCCAATGTAACTTAGCAATAAAAGAAAGGACAGAGATAAGAGACCGTTTGGTATATTTGTGACCGATAACCTGTTAATAGGATGGACATTCAGTTTTGCAAAAATAAAACAAAACGTTTTGAAAATTTGGTTAGAAACTAGTTTGTTATGAATTGGCTCGCTCATCTCTACTGGTGCAGCATCCCAGTGGACAATGCAAAACTGCTTATTTTATATTTTTGCTACTTGCATATATTTTTATATTATGTACATGTGTAGCTATGTTTTCCTTTTAATGGGTTTTTCCACTGTGGTTAGGGACTTTAGGAGCAGATGGTATGTTCCAGCCAGAGAGGGTGTCTTCATCCAGGTTTCAAAGGGAGAGAAAAACAGAGGTCGTGTGGGGACAGAACATGTAGTGAGGCCTTATTTAACTTGGACTTTTCTACTAAATCTGAGGAGAAGTGACGCTCAGAGACTAACCCTGTTGAGGACAGACAGGAAAACTCGTTGTACCGCACAAGTTTGTTACCGGAATCCAAACTCTATGTAAAAAGTCCGGTGTCCTGAGAGAAAGAGATAGTGTTACACATATCATACTTTAGTACAGGCTGCTGGAGCTGCCATCACTGAGCTTGTCCCTCATCCACAGTGGACCCTCCATGTAAAAGCTGTATCTCCATTTTATGTGGAAACTGTTGGTTGTTGTGTTGCATTGGGTCACACAAAGTGGAGAACTTTTTCACCTGCAAACCTTAGTCTCCCCGAATCTTTACTTAAATAGATACCATCGAGGGCACTTCATGGGCATGTTTACGGTCCATGGTCATGTGATCTACAGTCCATGGACCGTAAACCATGGGCTATATATCACATGACCATGGACTATATATTACATGTCCATGGTTAGAATTTCATCTACTAGAGGTAAGCAGAATGAATGACAACAAGCAGAGATCTAGAAAGCCGTGAGGAATTGATACAGAAAGTATATTGGTAAATTATACAACTTTTTATTATACAATCAATAACATTTGTGTCTCGATAATGGTCTGAAAGTGGACAACCCCTTTAATATTTTCTGGCATCTCATCAGACCCCAGAGTATAATAGGAGGAAACCCAGGGGAGATGTAAAAAAAATAACAAACATCTATACTCACCTTTCCTTACTGCATCTGGAACGAATTCAGTTACTTCCAAAAAAAAACACATAGATAGGAATAGCTGAACAGGTTTTCTTTACAAATTTTCCAAAACATTAGGATTTTGAGGCTTCACCACACACAAATCACTACTCTTCTCTGGGTTCTCTTCATACCACAGAGTATAATAAGCTGAAGCCTGGGGAAGATGAGTAAACATAACAAACAGTGTTACTCACTTCTCCTGGGCTCCAGTGTGGGTTCTTGTCCTCTTTGGGCCTCTTCGAGACTCCTTTATTACTTGACATGATTGGGTCTCTGGGGTCACGTGTGAAACACTGGCACCATGACTCTTATGTCTATGCGTCACAACTCACAGGATCTAGCAGTCCCTAACGTCGTTCAGGAGGCCGGAAGAAGCTTGAAGAGGATAGGGGCCCGCATCAGAGCCCAAGAAAAGTGAGTTTCACCTCCAGTAGTCTCCTGTGCTCTGCAACCATAATCAACATACAGTTGATTACAAGGTCACATTATCCATCTTCTTTGGAGTGGCCTGCTTGGGGAGCAGTATATCAATCAGGGACAGAAATAAACTTGACAAGCTGATTAGAAGGGCCAGCTCTGTCCTGGAGAGCCCACTGGACCCAGTGCAGGTGGTGGGTGACAGAAGGATACTGTCCGTGGTGAGCTCCATGCAGAAGAAGAAGTCCCATCCCATGCATGAGACTGTGATCGCGCTGGGCAGTACTGTCAGTGACCGACTGCTCCACCCTGTGTGAGAAGGAGCGCTATCGGAAGTCTTTCCTCCCCGCTGCGGTTAGGCTGTACAACCAACACCAACCTAAGCGGAGATCATTACACACAGAGAACTGAAATATCTCTCTGCCTGTTATATCCCCCCCCCCCCTCTGCTACGTCCTATCTGTCTGTCTGCTATCAATGTAATGCCTCTCACCTTGGAACATTCCTGTACATGTTGTATTTGTATTTGTATCTGCTTATCTTATCTTATCTTTGCTGCTGTAACACACTGAATTTCCCCATTGTGGGACTATTAAAGGACAATTATTATTATTATTATTATTAATGAGGCAAATGGCCAATTACTTGCCATTGGGCCCCCTTGAAGCTTTGGACCCAGGGCTTCAGCTCATTTTGCCCTTATTACAATCCATCCTTGTATATGGGCATTGTACACAGTGACTATACAGATGTAGCAGTGTTAACTCAAACCTCTGCAAATGGTTAAACTACTTTTAGCATGATAGCTTATCACATAAGACAACAAAAACCAATGAAATGTGATTGAACAATGTTTTTCCAATGACTTTTCATTGTTTTTTGGTGTCTTCTGTGATAAGTTATGAAGCTAGAGCAGTTTAACCAATTGCAGAGGTTCAGGTTCACTCTACTACATCTGTATCTGGAACTTATAATGGCTGTGTAATGATTTCTACAAAGTTGAAGGGATCTGCTTACACAATTGTCACTTTTACTCCTATAGATTTCAGTAAAGAGGTCTAAGGCCATATATGTCCATATATGTGGTTGCTATATGGGGTCACATGGGGTTTTAGTCCCAGAAGCATGCTTGGATTCAGCCCTGCTCAAAGCCTTCAGAAAGGTTAAGGCTAGTTCAATGACCTTGCACAATAATAACATATAAACCGGGAGTAATCTCTTTGGATTGTTCTGAACTTCCTTGTTCCTTCATTCACTATACACTAATTGTTTTCTGCTTATCTGGAGATCACATTTCCTGAACACTTCTACATGGTGGATCAATGAAAATACATTTCTCTTTACAGAAACTAATTTAGGGTCAAGCAAATAAAAAAATTACAGTTTTTTTTCTGTGTATTTTCATAAAGGTCGATTTTGTTATATATGGGCCCATGAACATATGTGTAAATGATGATAAATCTGGTGGAGCTGATGACCCCACCCTTGCTGTGCCTCCTTTGGGTCAGTAGCATGGGCAGTGCAGAACATTTTGCACCAATGGCCTTTATATGGTATATCAGTGAATATGGATATACAATCTTGTGCAAACGTTTTATGCTGTTATTAAAAAAAATTCTGCAAAATAAGAATGCTTTCAGAGATAGAAGTGTTAATACAGTATTTCATTAACAAAATGAAGTGAATGAAGAAAAGAAAAAATGTAAATCCCATCAATATTTGGTGTGACCTTTGCCCTTTGGAGGAGGAGTCCTGGAAGTGATGATATGGCCCCCGCAGAGCCCTGATCTCAACATCATCCAGTCTGTCAGGGATGACATGAAGAGACAGAAGGATTGGAGCAAGCCTACATCCACAGAAGACCTGTGCTTAGTTCTCCAAGATGGCGGGAACAACCTCCCTGCCGAGTTCTACCAAAAATTGTCTGCAAGTACCGAGAAGAAGTGATGGAAGACAAAGTGCAAAGGTCACACCAAATATCGATGGGATTCATTCACTTAATTTTATTAATTGACAAAAAAACGATTAACCCTTGTATTTTTGAAAGCATTTTTAGTTTGCAGCATTTTTTCACGCCCGCCAAAACTTTTACATAGTACTGAATGTAATATGGGGAATAGGACTGTATCTTCCCTTTGTGAATTTCTCCTTTGACCAGTTCAAGATTAGGGTATCACATCCATGACCAGACAGATTTTCAGGTTTTTAAATAAATATATGCAATATTTTATTGCCTTTTATGGTGATTTATGAGACTTTATTTTAATGTCATTTTTGTTTTAATATTTTTTTCTTTTTGATAATAAATTATTGCCACTAAAACAGTTTTTAAACTTGTCTGCCCTCACTCTTTTGGTTGCTTTTATTAGGTAGGGGACACATTGCTTTGTGATGCCGGGGTTGTGGTTCGAAGCTGCAATATGGTTTAGTGGTGATGTTCACTTTTTGCAATCTCTTGCGTTGTTTCTTTTTTTTTTTTTTACATTCCATTTCGTGCCCCCATCTATTAGTCATCAAAGAACATTGTAAGGCTTTATATTAACTTTTTTTTTTCTTTTTAATTGCCACCGTAACTAGGTCTAACAGTGGAAATCTGCAGATGTAGAGAGAATTTCGGAGAATTTCTACACACTTGATCTTTGTCTGCTAAGACCCAGCAACTCCTACAGCTGTCTGGCCGAAGCAAAAACATAACCAACAGGACCAAGCTGCATACAGCTATGAGGAAGGCAGAGATAGTAAAGAACCGTATTGTGACTGATAAAGAAATGAATAAAGTTTGAGGCCTAATGTATTATTAATGCTGATAAACCATCAAAAGAAGAAGACATGGCCAAGTCTATTAAGAAGTGGGATAAAACCTTCTTCATGTATGTAAGTGAAAGAAAGAAGAAAAATTGTGGGACTACCAAAATTTGAAATGGGGAAAATAACTATATTGATGGGGATAAGGCTGCCGCTGACCATCTGAATAGTTACTTTTGTTCAGTATTTTCAGAATTGTAACTTGTATGGAGATGGTATTACCACTAGATGTAAGGGCTGGCTTTGCCCCAGTGTTTATGGACATGGCCTTACTGCTGGCGGTAAGGGATCAGCCCTTGAGTGTGAATTTTTTTTTGTGGGTGAATTCGTATGTCTAAACTCCATCCTTGAATCCTTACTGAATGCCAATCTGTCATTGCTCCTCCTTTAACTGATTTGTGTAACTGGTCCCTCCTAATGTTCATGAAGATTGGAGGAGGACCAATGTTATACCCTTCCATAAGAGGGGAAGAAGAGAAGAAGATGGAAACTACAGAACAGTTAGCTTGACGTCGGCTGGAAACTGGAAGGTCAAAGAGAGCAAGCAAAACAAGCTACTTATAATCCAACGCCATTTTGGTTAGTAAAGAATAAGGCACCTTTGAGGTATTCACCAGAGCTCATCGTAAGGCAGGATGGGCTTTGTGGATTAGAGACCCAGGTTACTATGCCGAAACTGGTATCAGACAATAGGTGCACTTACAGACTAGAGACTATGCCAGCAAACTTACAGCAGATAGAGTGGAAGATACAAGCTGGGTCAAAACAAGGAGAGTATCCAAATCAATAGCAAAAGAATAACCTTATCCAAGAAAGGGTCAGTTCCATTAGTTTCAGATTAAACAATTAAAGTAATTTAAAACTCTTCAAAATTGTGAATTATTTATTACAAATATGTTTAACTTTTAATTGTCTACAAATTTAAATATGTTCATGGGAAAACCCCTTAAGGCTGGAGCTTTGTCATCTCCCGGCTGTACTGATCTTGGAATAAGCATTTGTGTACATGTCCGTGAGTCACTGGTGCCATGCCTCATCTCTTACATATCTTCTGTTACTGACTAAAGAGCCTATTGTGTCAGGTTGTGAGAGATCAAGCTAATTAAATAAGGAAATAAATAAAATCCTTTATAAATGGCCATGTCCACAAGTCAGCACATAGCCCAGGCAGCACCATGAGGTTCGGAGCTCTGTGTCTTATTCTGCTTTATGGACTCATCGGGTCCAATGCACAACCATGAGTATAATCTGACCCTATAAACTAGAGTGCACACACACGTATAGATAAATAGATAGTTATGAGATAGACAGATATGAGATAGATATAATATAGATAGATATATAGATAGATAGATATGAGATAGATAGATGGATGTGAGATAGATAGATAGATAGATAGATAGATAGATAGATAGATAGATATGAGATAGATAGATAGATAGATAGATAGATATGAGATAGATAGATAGATAGATAGATAGATATGAGATAGATAGATATGAGATAGATAGATAGATAGATAGATAGATAGATGATAGATAGATATGAGATAGATAGATAGATAGATAGATATGAGATAGATAGATAGATAGATAGATAGATGATAGATAGATATGAGATAGATAGATAGATAGATAGATAGATAGATATGAGATAGATAGATAGATAGATAGATAGATATGAGATAGATAGATAGATAGATAGATAGATAGATAGATAGACATATTCTTCAAGGATTAGAACCAAGCTGCATTATTTGACAAAGACCTCAATCAAGAGTGGTGTTATTTTTTCTAGGGAAAAAAGGGCGTCCATTTTTTTTCTAATCCTGGACAACCTCAAGTAATAGAGCTGAGGATATTCTGTGTCAGATATAAAATCTTGATTTTTTCTATCCATGTCTTTCTTGTTCCAGATGCAGCCTGATAACCCCCAACGTGCTGCGTGTAGACAGCCAGGAGACCGTTATCGTAGATGGACACGGCACTGGCTTTGAAGCTGACATCACAATCCAAGATTTTCCCCGGAAGAGATTTGTTTTAGCTACAAGCAAAGTCTCTGTGAACAGCAATAACCGATTCTTTGGAAATGCAAAGTTGACGGTAAGATTCCAGTCTCTTCAGAAGTAACAATCACTGAGCGGCTCATCACTTACCCCTGCATGTCCTTTTTAGATAGTATCCTGTGTTTCCTGAAGATGGCCACCAGTGGCAGGTTGTCTCTACTATGAACAGATACATTTTTTACTATTTGAGCTTCCCCATTCTCCAGTCTGAGTAGGAATTCCCTCTCAAGTAATACATTCACCACCTTGTCTGCGTTCATGGTCAAGATAAGGACCAAATCATTAAATATTGAGCCTCAGTCTAGCCAAAGCTCCCATCATCCTGGTATGTGTTAATAGAATTTATTGAACTGCAGTATGACAGTCGGTGACTGGCCAAATGTTTCTGTAGTCACTGTTAATAAGACAGTCTATTGAGAGATGGGGTTTATAAAAGAATAACTACACCTTAAATCTGCCCATGACACATAATGTTCTATTGGGTGGATAGAAAGTGTTCAACTCTCCTGTATCACCACCATAGGAGTATTACACAGTTCTCATTGACAATATGCTGTGTCCATTTCCATCTTTTCTTCCTCTGCCGTGTCTATGATGTGATTTTTGTTTCCTTCAGATTCCATCAACTAATTTGGAGAAAGACCCCAATAAGAAGCAGTATGTCTACGTCACTGTGAAGTCTCCATCTTGCTCTCTGGGGAAAGTTGTCCTGGTGTCCTTTCAAAGTGGATACATATTTATACAGACCGACAAACCCATCTACACCCCAGGATCTACAGGTATGGTGTAATGGCTAAACTAAATCCACAAAAATTTGGAGTAACTATGCCTAATAGCATCAGTGCTCTGCTAGCGACAAGAAACCTCTAGGCCTACTATATATAGAAATACAGGTTCTTGGTGAACATTTTGATCACATTGTAAAAATCCATCTGTCAGCTACAAGGCAACTTCTTTAGATATATATATATATATATATATATATATATATATATATATATATATGTTCTCTTTGAGAAAAATAATGCACCCAGATAGAAATGTCAGATTACTGAAAATCTAAAAAATACTAAAAAAAAAAAAAAAAAAAAATAATAATAATAATAATAATAATAAATAAAAAGGGTCCACATTTACCTGATGTCAGATGAAGCAACGGTCGCTCAACATGTAGTTACAGTGCCTTGCGAAAGTATTCGGCCCCCTTGAACTTTTCAACCTTTTGCCACATTTCAGGCTTCAAACATAAAGATATAAAATTTTAATTTTTTGATGAAGAATCACCAACAAGTGGGACACAATCGTGAAGTGGAACAAAATTTATTGGTTATTTTAAACTTTTGTAAAAAATAAAAAACTGAAAAGTGGGGAGTGCAATATTATTCGGCCCCTTTACTTTCAGTGCAGCAAACTCACTCCAGAAGTTCAGTGAGAATCTCTGAATGATCCAATGTTGTCCTAAATGACTGATGATGATAAATATAATCCATCTGTGTGTAATCAAGTCTCCGTATAAATGCACCTGCTCTGTGATAGTCTCAGGGTTCTGTTTAAAGCGCAGAGAGCATCATGAAGACCAAGGAACACACCAAGCAGGTACATGATAAAGTTTGCCACAAGCCACTTGGGAGACACACCAAACATGTGGAAGAAGGTGCTCTGGTCAGATGAAACCAAAATCGAACTTTTTGACCACAATGCAAAACGATATGTTTGGCGTAAAAGAAACACAGCTCATCACCCTGAACACACCATCCCCACTGTCACACATGGTGGTGGCAGCATCATGGTTTGGGCCTGCTTTTCTTCAGCAGGGACAGGGAAGATGGTTAAAATTGATGGGAAGATGGATGGAGCCAAATACAGGACCATTCTGGAAGAAAACCTGTTGGAGTCTGCAAAAGACCTGAGACTGGGACGGAGATTTATCTTCCAACAAGACAATGATCCCAAACATAAAGCAAAATCTACAATGGAATGGTTCACAAATAAACGTATCCAGGTGTTAGAATGGCCAAGTCAAAGTCCAGACCTGAATCCAATGGAGAATCTGTGGAAAGAGCTGAAAACTGCTGTTCACAAATGCTCTCCATCCAACCTCACTGAGCTCCAGTTGTTTTCCAAGGAAGAATGGGCAAGAATTTCAGTCTCTCCATGTGCAGAACTGATAGAGACATACCCCAAGCGACTTGCAGCTGTAATCGCAGCAAAAGGTGGTGCTGCAAAGTATTAACTTAAGGGGGCCGAATAATTTGGCACGCCCCACTTTTCAGTTTTTTATTTTTTACAAAAGTTTAAAATATCCAATAAATTTCATTCCACTTCACAATTGTGTCCCACTTGTTGTTGATTCTTCACCAAAAAATTAAAATTTTATATCCTTATGTTTGAAGCCTGAAATGTGGCAGAAGGTTGAAAAGTTCAAGGGGGCCGAATACTTTTGCAAGGCACTGTATGTCTCAGGCTGATGTAAACGATTGCAGGTGTTATCTTGTTAGACACTGGGTCTTGCTACAAGAGGGCATAATAATGCTTCCCCCACTGGCCTATAAAACGACTTTCATAGGCTACTTTTGGGTAGTGTACCTCGTGAGAGATTGTAAACTGCTAGAAATGACTCTATGACGCACTTGAAGACACTTTGTACGGTTGAAAGAATTGAGAGGAGACAAATCAATAGACACAGAGAAGGAGGAAGATTGTTTTGGCAAATTTCCCAACATCTAGGCCACTCTTATCTAGCAGTTAGGGGTTGACGGGTGTATACCAACTGTATCCAGGCTAGACGTGGCCCAACAGGGTCCTGTAACCTCCATTCAATTGTATATATATATATATATATATATATATATATTATATATATAATGTTGAGCATGGTTCTAAGGTTGATCATGGGTACTATCAGCCCCCAGTCTCTTTTGACAGGACACTAATGCCTTAGTGTATCAGTGACGTGGTTCGCTCAATGGTGGTGGTGGTGGCTATCCCTAAGAACTGGGGTCTCTTTCATGGGGAAAATGATTCTCTCTCACCAGCACTGGGTCTATAGGATACTCTAGGTCAGTGTTTTTTCAAGCTAAGTGCGCCCTAGTGAAAAAAGTATCCCCATAATAACCTGTGGCGTCCATTATGTGACAGATTCTACTCCCAATCTCAAGTGTGGAAGAAAAACTGGTACACATAGCATGCTAAGCAAATATATTTTGCTTGTGAGAGAACCTGTGGTAGGCACACACTAAAAGTTCTGAGGGTCTTTTAGCTTCTGTCCAGATTTTAACTCATGAGATCATAGATCAGAACTTACTATTTAGCACAGACTACCCACTGCTGTAGAGGAGACTCACCCCCTTAACCCTGACTAAACGTCTTGTGGTGCCTTCTTTTGCTTGGCAGCCACTGTGCCTCAGTATTTGAAGATGGAGACACTAGCCCCCCGGGAGTCTGCAACCTGAGCACTTATTAAATCTTCCAGAGCAGTGGTTCTCAGTGGTTCTCATACCCCATGTGAGTACATGTACCACAGGTTAAGGATCACTGCTCTAGGTGATAATGTTCCACTCTAGGTGATTTGCTCAGTCTCTTCCTTTCCCTTCATCTACTTGGTTTTGGGCTCAGTTCTCCACAAATGTCCTGTAGACGCTCACTTTCCTTGGCTGTTTCTTTTGCCCAGCTCCAGAGCACCACTCTGTGGTCAGTCTTTGCTCAGCATGCTTCTCTGTTCCAGTATTTCGATATTTCACCCAGAGACCAATTCAAGGATATTGCGCTCACAACACAGGTGTATGCCCAATGAAGGTTCTAACTCCAACTAAGTCTATTTAATAAGTCTTGCTTCCCCACCCACAGAAACGCTGTAGCTCAACATCCACATACCCCTGTTTACCCTGACCTTGTCCCAGGGCACCAGGATGGCCCTCCACTTGGCAAACCTCTCCCAAGTTGGTGGCCAGGACCAAATTTTCTTCCATCATTCTATAGGATATTACTTGGAAGCTAAAGCCCCAAACCACTACCCTGCCTACCATGGAAACTTGGGGAACTGACATCAGGCAGTTACAAGGGTCATAACAAAATAAAATATGCAACATTCATACATAGTGCTACGAAACAAACCTCTGGGGTGTCCGCATACAAGGGCAACAAGGTAACTGTTAAAAGCAAGGCTAAACCTGGGGTACGGGTAAAGTTATACAGGATACAAAGGAGGCAGTCACTACTAGGCTCTGGTGCCTGAGGAGACCCACAAGCCCTCTTGACCACTTAAGAGCATATCAATGGTAGGAAGGACTGTTCTAGATTTTGTACTGGGTCTAGATCTTCAAGTTACATATAGTATATGGGATATCCTACAACTGTAACTATAAAGACTCAGAATATAACATAACAATATGACACATATATTATAAAATGGTGAACCCTACATATCCAACTTGACGGTAGTCTATTTTTTTCCTTCGTTTCGAAGTTCTTTACAGGATTTTTAGCATGACCCCAGATCTAAAACCAATGAGCAAGCCAGTGATCATCGAATTCCTGGCAGGACTGAATTTTTCTCCAGTGTATGAGATATTAGAAAAATGTACAAATTAGTTTAACTTGTCATACCGTCCATACATTGTATTGCTTTACTACAGAGTGAGATGTTATGTTGTACCTTTTGCAGTTTTAGATGTCTAGGATAGGGGCAAATATCAGCACCAGGCAAACCAGGGAAGTGCAAGGTGCAAGGTTGGTCTTGAAATAGTTTCCTGTGCAGTACTTTTTGTTGGTGACTTCCATGTGGTATGCTGTCATACAGTGTACAAATAACTATACCTAACTAAGCCAGCAGTGATCCAGGATCCAGGATACTGAGGACTTGTACTACTTACATATATCTAATTTAGGACATATCACAAGGATATTTTGACAGTTTTGTCTCCTTAAAATGTCTTCTAATGGCACATAACTACTAAGACAAAGACTTACACCACATACCGCTATGCTGGACCACTATACTAGGTAACCAACCTAGACCATAGATGGATAATTAGAATCTTCTCTTTTCTTCACAGACTCCAGATAATGTCATGGTCAAGGAAAATGTAATTCATCAAAGCAGCAAAACTGGAATAATTTCCTTGTCTCATAAACTGACTGAGCTTGTAAGGTGAGATAGAACAACATGGATATACTGGACATATACTGTATATCCTTAGCATACCATACTAAAGATCATGAACCATGTTCTAAAGCTATATGTCAAAAGACTAATGCACAAAACACGATATAACTCTTATAAATAGCACTAATGGTAATAGCCCCACTCACAGTATATGTACCTGATCTAACTGGCTCGAAAATATGCAGGTCAACCCAAATTCTAACAAAATTTTACTGTGGACAGCAAAGGTCTCCACCTGTAGCCATGGTATGATGTAGCAGTACTTCCCAGAAAAAAAACATCACCAGTGTTGAGGAACCACCTCAACATGTTTCTCTTTGCAAGCTTTGTTGATTGGGCCTTAGTGGTCACATGGGGCGTATTGACATCATGATGTTTTGATACAAGCGTCATGATATCGAAGTGCCCCATGTGACCACTGAGGTCAAATTACAGTCCTCAAAAGTCCCGGGGGGAACTGATTTCATCAAGGAGGCAGGAAAATACCAGAAGAGGACAGGAGAAACCCACAAAACCCTCAACAAGGGAGTCCAGGAGAGGTGAGGGAAGGTTACTGTTTTTTATTTTTCTGCAGCTCCCCTGGGCCTCCGCCTCAATCTTCTATTAGCTGTCATTTTCAACTTTTGAGGGTATGATACAGAATGCCATTATGGTTACATACTTTAATTCCAACCATGGACCATACCTGATAGAGCTGTAGTAAAATGGAAGGTACCTATCTCCATATTTTTTGGTCATGCCCAATTCTTACACCATTGTTGGAGTGGATCATGGAGGCAATACAGAGCTTAGGGCTCCTAGGAACCTATCTATAAAACATAGTGTAGAATACTCTTAGGGTTCCTAGGATCCTATCTATAAAACATAGTGTAGAATACTCTTAGGGCTCCTAGGAACCTATCTATAAAACATAGTGAAGAACACTCTTAGGGCTCCTAGGAACCTATGTATAAAAACACAGTGCAGCACACTGTCAGGGCTTCTAGGAACCTATCTATCCAATTTCTAGCTCTCTAAAGCAAACACAGCCGAAGTCATGTCAAAGTAAAATTATTATTCTCTGGGGTCTCTTCAGATTTCAGAGTATAATAGGTGGAGGCCCAGAGGAGAAGTAAAAATTAAAAAAACATTTATACCACTGAGGATTGTGACATGGTCTGCCCATGAGATCAGAGAGAGAGAGAGTGCCAGACACTACAAAGAGACCCAAAAGAGGTGAGGGAAGGTGAGTATGAATGTTTTTTTTTTTTTTTTCCCCCCCCCCCCTCCCGGGCCTCCACCTGTTATACTCTGGGGTCATAATAGACTAATGAGAGAAATCTCCATTTGTTTAGTTTTACAAAGAAATCAAACAATTTGGAATATTTGGATCAAACCCGGTTTGGTACAAGTCAGTTCGCCCATCTCTAGTCAGGACCAATATAGAGCTGACTGTTTCTCCTATGTCCCTTTGGCTATCTAAGGTTAATGACATTACACAAATGGAACATTTACCCACCCTCATTCAAGATTTTGTCAATAAGTATTTTATTACTAGGCAGGGATGGCTGGAATTTCAACAATACAAAAGGTATCAATATCTTCTTCCTGTATAGGAATAATTCAGATTTATCTGAAAGAGTTTGGCTGCTATTAGGTTTGACTCCTTTTTTCCATTTATTTTTCTTTGTGTGTGTTAGGATGTTAGTAGCTTTACAATCTAATATGTTGTTTTATTTAATTAATTAATTAATTACTTATTTATTTATGTATTTATTACTTGCCTGTTCTCGGTATGTGCAATATGATTGTTTCATGCCTGCTCCTTTTTTCTTCTTCCTTGTTTGTTCTTTTTTTTCTTCTTTGCTTTTTTTTAAATTAAATTTAATGATAAATAAACAAGTATTTAAAATAGTTTTCTCTTGTATTTTTCAGTTTGGGACTATGGACAATATCAGCAATTACACCACACAATTCGAAGTGAAGGAATATGTTAAGAACAGGACAGAGACTGTCAGGTGTAAATACTGAACAAGAGAGTCTCATAGATGGCTCTTTTCCTGTGTCATACCTGTATGGTAGATGCTAGAATGGAGTGCATACCTGCATGTATCTGTCCTATATTTGCAGTTTGGTGTTACTGGATCTCCTAGATAATGGTCACTTAGACTTTTCTCAGCTATTTTTTTGTAGTTGTACAGTTACTCCTGGCATAAATACGTATAAATAAACCAAACTAATAATAATGAATTTGGGAGGGGGTAGACTGCTCCTCATTGTACACACCCTCAAACACAAATGCAAAATATGCTTTAGCCAAAATTGGGGAATTAACAACAGCAAAACTGATAGGACACCATGCATGAAGGCTTATACAGTCATAGGACAGGCTTACCAGCAAGACCCTGCATATACAGTGGGTACAGAAAGTATTCAGACCCCTTTAAATTTTTCACTCTTTATTTCATTGCAGCCATTTGCTAAAAGCAAAAAAAGTTAATTTTATTTCTCATGAACGTACACTTAGCACCCCATCTTGACAGAAAAAAAACTGAAATGTAGATATTTTTGCAAATTTATTAAAAAAGAAAAACTGAAATATCAAATGGTCATAAGTATTCAGACCCTTTTCTCAGTATTGAGTAGAAGCCGCTTCCTTTTGCGCTAGTACAGCCATAAGTCTTCTTGGGAATGATGCAACAAGTTTTTCACATCTGAATTTGGGGATCCTCGGCCATTCTTCCTTGCAGATCCTCTCCAGTTCCTTGAGGTTGGATGGTGAACGTTGGTGGACAGCCATTTTCAGGTCTCTCCAGAGATGCTCAATTGGTTTGAGGTCAGGGCTCTGGCTGGGCCAGTTAAGAATGGTCACAGAGTTGTTCTGAAGCTACTTCTTTGTTATTTTAGCTGTGTGCTTAGGGTCATTGTCTTGTTAGAAGGTGAACCTTTGACCCAGTATGAGGTCCAGAGCACTCTGGAAGAGGTTTAATTCCAGGATATCTCAGTACTTGGCCGCATTCATCTTTCCTTCAATTACAACCAGTCGTCCTGTCCCCCATAGCATGATGCTGTCACCACCATGTTTCACTGTTGGGATTGTATTGGGCAGGTGATGAGCAGTGCCTGGTTTTCTCCACACATACCGCTTAGAATTAATGCCAAAAAGTTCAATCTTCATCTCATCAGACCAAAGAATCTTATTTCTCATAGTCTGAGAGTCCTTCATGTGTTTTTTGGCTTTCTTATGTCTTGCACTGAGGAGAGGCTTCCTTCAGGCCCCTCTGCCATAAAGCCCCGACTGATGGAGGGCTGCAGTGATAGTTGATTTTGTGGAACTTTCTCCCATCTCCCTACTGCATCTCTGGAGCTCGGCCACAGTGATCTTTGGGTTCTTCTTTACCTCTCTCACCAAGGCTCTTCTCCCACGATTGCTCAGTTTGGCTGGATGGCCAGGTCTAGGAAGAGTTCTGGTCGTCCCAAACTTCTTCCATTTAAGAATTATGGAGGCCACTGTGCTCTTAGGAACCTTGAGTGCTGCAGAAATTCTTTTGTAACCTTGGCCAGATCTGTGCCTTGCCACAATTCTGTTTCTGAGCTCCTTGGGCAGTTCCTTTGACCTCCTGATTCTCATTTGCTCTGACATGCACTGTGAGGTCTTATATAGACAGGTGTGTGCCTTTCCTAATCAAGTCCAATCAGTTTAATTAAACACAGCTGGACTCCAATGAAGGAGTAGAACCATCTCAAGGAGGATCAGAAGGAAATGGACAGCATGTGAGTTAAATATGAGTGTCACAGCAAAGGGTCTGAATACTTATGACCATGTGATATTTCAGTTTTTCTTTTTTAATAAATTTGCAAAAATATCTACATTTCTGTTTTTTTTTCTGTCAAGAAATAAAATGAACTTTTTTGCTTTTAGCAAATGGCTGCAATGAAACAAAGAGTGAAAAATGTAAAGGGGTCTGAATACTTTCCGTACCCACTGTATTTCAACTTTTCATGAAAACTCAGTTATCCTTTAAAAGTAAAAATTCATGTTTTTTTTTACGTTTATTTCAGTTCTACCAAGTTTTGAAATAAAAATAATTCCATCTAAGAAATTTTTCCACATCAACGATAAGGAATTAAGTGTGACCATAGAGGCAAAGTGAGTAGAAGCATTTGGTTATATTGAGATCCAGAGATGTTTATGGATATTTATCTATGGTAATGTTAATGTGGCTGGTAATAAAACAATGTTATATTCTATCTAATCAGTTATCTCTATGGTAAAGCTGTAAATGGCAAGGCCTTTGTGCTCTTTGGGGTCAAGAGAGACAATGAGAAGAAAAGTCTGCCTGATACCTTGAGGAGAGTAGAGGTAAGGATATTGTTCTTCAAAGTTTATCTTAAAAACCTATAAATACATTTACCAAAATCTTCTAAACAATCCACTAGAATCCACTAAAAAGGGGAGCCTGAATTTAAAATCAAGGGCCACTCTTGTCTTTGGGTTGTATCTGGTACTGCAGCTTTACTTGTATGAGGTGAAGAAACACAACGTAGACAAGAGTTGCCAAGAAAAAAAAATGGACCGTTTTTATATAATACAATATAGCTGGTTCAGGCTTCTGACACCCCTGGCATAACTATAGGGGTTGCAGCGAATGAAGCCGCAACTGGACCCATAAGCCAGGGTCTGTAGCTCAAGTCCTCCAGAGTGGGAGATGCTTTTACAGATCAGCTCTCCATTGTAGCTAACAGAGATCTTGAACAGTGGAAGCGGAGCCTAATCAGACATGTACAGATGTAGCATTCATTAAAATAATCACTTCAAATAGCTATATGTCTGGTTCTATACCAACTAGAACACTGATGCACATAAAATGCGATATTCCCATCATATGCCACCAAGACTCTTGTTCTAGCTGTGAAAAATATGGTGATATCATCACAGTCGGAAGTTCATGCAGCCTATAAAGATTTCTTTAACTAGTGATATCTTTGGAAATTGGAGATACATCTATTTGAAGTAACACCACCCCCCAACCTCAGCTTCTTCCTTTAGTACATATATCACAAAACAAATGTCCATTAACCTACTGAATGTTCCTTTGTCAACTGCTACATCTGTAGTTTTCCATAGTGGAGACTGTACTTACAAGGCAGTGCTCCGTTGTGCGTGGGCACCCACTGTATGACATCCACATGTTCAAACAGGGCCAATAACCTTATTACAGTTAGTATTTTAAAAATGGTGTGGATAATGTTGACTTTTGTGGTTTATATCTCTCATCCAGATCTTTGATGGTGAAGGTTTTGCTGTCTTGAAAAGACAAGACTTGGTGAAGCCTTTTAAAGAAGACAAAGACATGTTAGAATGGAGCCTGTATGTGTCTGTTACCGTCATTACTGACTCAGGTAGGAGAAACAAGCATCACCATGGTCATCCAAGCATGCAGGATATATCTAATAAAGAAATATCTATAATCCAGCAAAAACAGAAACAGGACTTGATAGTTGTCAAATGATCATATATTTCCAAAAAATATCATAATATGCTCCTATTTTAAAAATGTTCTAATGACTTCTCTCTCATCCATTCTTTCTCTGGTCCTTTAAAATTTCCACATTACATTTCTGAGCCAAAGACAATTATTAGACTTTAGCATGATATAACCATGTAATGTGCACACAATACCGCCATAAAGTGCCGAAATAAAAATATCAAAATCACCATTTAGTCCACAGATAATAGCGCTGTACAGTTCCTAAATAGTATCACAGCTGCTTTCAGGATATAAGGCTATGTGCAGCAGGGTCAGGGTTGGCTCAAGATGTTGGTGGACCTTTGGACAACAGAGTGTCAATGGGCCTCCTATGAGTCATGGTAAGAGGCACAATGGATTTCATACAGAACATCATATACACTTTTCCTGCACAGACTTTATCTTCTATTTGAAACAATAACACACAAGATGGAAGGAAGTTTCCATCTGGTTTCTAACCTTACAGTGAATAGTAGAAAAGGGCCATTTACGGTGGTATATTTTAAGTAGCAAAGGGACCATTGAGGAACCCTCAGGATTCAGGGTTAAGTAGCTACTGCTAATGCTGCATACTCTATAGCTACGACCCTGGCCACTCACAGATCAGCTGTCCAGCACCTGTGCAGGTCAGTTAAAGAAGAAGTACAATATTACTTGGTGAAGACAGCATCCACAAAGGAGTGAGAGGTAAGAAAGGAGAAACTTTAGCAGACAGTGGGGCTATGAATGTACAACAGCAAGGTTGGGAAGGGAAGACACTGACTATAAGGTCGTTGTGCTAATACAACTAATGTTTTCAATTCTCAGCCAAGCAGTGAGCCCCTTTGGGACCAGTGGCCCCTGGCATCTTCCCAATTTGCCGGGTGCTGACAACAGCCCTCTGTAAGATGGTGATCCTTATACACTTCTTATAGACCAACCCTGTCTGGTACATCTATACTGTCACTTCTTATGGAGGTGGGGGCATGACCTCCCACAGCCCAATAAATTATTTATAATTTTTGAAAAAAGCTGGTGTAACTTATAGTTGAAGCCTATAACACATAGGAGCTTAATCCATTAAGAGGCATAGGTTTCTTAATGAATTAGTCACAAATCATCACTTTTGATGAACTTCTCTTTTAAGAGGACCTTTTACCACTCCCAACACTTTTACTTTAGAGAAAAAAAAAGTCTGCACCAGAATAAGTAGAGCGGCACCTACTGAAAGATGTGAAGAGCTGGACTTGGTGGAAGTGGTGAAAGGTCTTCTTTAAGTCCTTGATCATAATCTACAATCATGTAACGATAATGTATGGTCAATTCTCTTACAGGCAGTGACTTGGTGGAGTCGGAGATAGATAATATTTTTATTGTGACATCTCCATACAAAATTCTCTACACAAAAACTTCCAAGTATTTCAAGCCGGGAATGCCATTCGATCTTATGGTAACTGCATCGATTTTATTATTAAATGATTGTATAATATATTAGGTCTAATGTACACGACCGAGCTGAGGCTTTCCCAATGCTCTGATCCATTCCCATGAATATAGAGCAGGTCCTATTCTGCTCCGTGTCATCAGAATGGATCGGAAGCCCCCATAGAAGTGAGTACATCACGGGATGTCACTCCTTGTGTCATTTGAGTGTATTCCTCTGCAAAATCACTTCCCCCTCACACGGCACACTCAGTTGTGTTATAGGGACCTCACAGTGCTATATTGTGTTATTACATTGTATTGTGCTATATGCTTGAGTCAATTCATTAGTGCCATGACAAGGAATTGAGTATTGATTGTCTTTAGATATTAGTAGTGGGTGTGGTTTACATGGTTTAAGCCTAAATTATTACTTGTGCTAATTTTTATTGTGTAAGCACATTCCACTTATTACTTGACTTAGAAAATTCACCAAAAAAAAAAAAGTCCTTAATGTACTCTGGAGAATTGCAATAAATTTAAAAAATGTGATAAATTTATTGCAAAAAAAATAAAATACTAGCAGAACGCAAACAAAGTCAAAAGTAGCTAAAAATCCCCTCATGATAGATTGGACTCATTATGAGTACATTTAATTTAATTTTTTTTTATTTTTTTTTAATTTACACAACAATTTGGTAGAGGAAAATTAACTTTGTGATCTTTTGATAGCCTACATTGGAATTTCTAAAGGGTTAAACACACAGGAATTACTTTTTTTTTTATTATGGGTGTTAAGAAGCCCAACAGTGACCACCCTATCTTTCACAGTGAATCAGCAGTCACTAAGGGGTTATGGAGGAGTTTGATAGGATTGGTGTTGACCAGCAGTTTTCATACGGTTATGAGTGGCTTATATAATACATCCCAATACACACTAGATAATGGACCAGAGTCATTATCATAAGAATCAATCTCTATGTTCACACTTTGAAACGTATACATACAGTTTGTCTCAGTTAGTTCTCTGTAAGGTTTCTGTAGACTTTCTGGATACCCTCTGGAAACCCGATGGACCTTAAGTCAATATGGGAGAGAAGAATTACTCATAACTGATCTTGGTGGCTTAGGAAGATGGTGCCACATAAAAAGACACCAGTATTATAAATGGTATGTGGTAGGTAGGGGACATTATTATTTTAAGTCTTTGTGCCTTACTTATATTTTAGGTTTTTGTCACTAATCCTGATGGGTCTCCAGCTCATCGTATTCCTGTTAATGCCGAGCCAGGAAAAGTGTCAGGAGTAACTCAGGAAGATGGAACTGTTCGGCTGACCCTGAATACCGGCTCAGACATAACCTCACTGCAGATAAAAGTAATATTTCTATATACTACATCTAACCATTTGCAATAAAAAAAATGGATGTTTAATAAAAATGATAGATTTCTCTTTGTAGAGGGATTCATGGACGGAAAACCTAATAGAGCATTTCTACAGCATTACTGAATGATCACTTAAGCTCTGTTCACACTTTCATTTGGCCTTTCGGTTAAGCTTATGAACACTATTGATTAAAATGATGGAAGCCTCAACAGAGCTCCAACAGATGCCATTATAAGTCAATGGGTTCCATCAGATGCTGCACGGATGTTCCATAATGCTGATTCCACTCAGATGTGAATAAGAGCAGAGATGTACAGTAAATGTGTTTTATCTCCCCTTTGCTTTTAGGTGTCAACAACAGATGAAAAATTAGCCAAGGACCAACAAGCTTCTGCCACCATGGTGGCCTCAGCATACAAACCAGTTGGTGGAAATTACTTACATCTTAGTGTCACAGGAGGAGAACTGAAAATAGGAGAAAATGCCGCCATGAACTTTATCATTAGGAACACCGACCCGGCAGTTCAGAATCAGATCAACCATTTCAACTATGTGGTAACCAGGCTTAGTTCTTGGTCTCTTTTTGGATTTATCATATCCGGATGTGTCTATTGCACATATACATTATCAGATAGAATTATGTAATTGTATTTGCATTTCACTGTAAGAATTTTTATTGAGAATCATTGGTAAAGGAGTTCTCTGCTTTGGGCAATACCTCTTTTTCAAAGAGTAACCAAAAATAAGATGATCATAGGCTTTCCTGCTTCTGGAAGTGACTATAATCAAGTATAATTTGTGGCAGAACCCAACAACAAGCATTCAATTCCAATGAATTGCCTCCACATGGGAAATGAAGAATTGCACAGTGCCCAATTCTTCACCAATGAGCTGCCCATGTAATCCATAGACATGCCATGTCCTGGAGAGAAGGATGATGTAACCACCATCCACCATATCTAATTGAGAAAAGTCCTTGTATTAAAGGAAGTTGTCCAGTAAAAAAAATATTTTTGCAAGAATTATCAGGATCACAATATAGTACTAAAAAAAGTGCTACTCCCCACTGATCTACAAATGTTCAATTCCAACACAAGTAGTGATAGGAGAATCAAAATTTGTTTTGCATGTGGAAAAAATAAAAGGACGTACAGAAATTTTTTTTTTAAAAACTGACTCTCACCTTTCCTTACCTCTCCTGGGCTTGACTGCAGTGTCTTTTATTCCTTCCCGGTGTTCAGTCTTCATCCCAGGGTTCTTCTAGCCTCTTCAGCCTCTGCTGGAGTCTTCTTTGATGTCACGTGCTCCGCACTCACAGCATCATGACAATGATGCTCCCCATATGACTGAGACCCAATCAAAGGCCTCAGTGGTGACCCTGGCACATGTGATATCAGAGAAGATACTCGAAGAGTCCACAAGAGCCTGTGGGTGAAGACCGGATGCCGAGAAAGAAAACTGGACGCTGTGTTTGAGCCTAGGAGAAGTGAGGAAAGTAAGTATTAGTGTTTTTATAATTTTTTACACACCTTCCCTGGGCATTCAATTTTTATAATGTGGGGTCTGAAGAGAAGGTATGGCGAAACCTGAAATATTTGGAAAATTTGTATGAACCTGTTCACTCATCTCTAGTCAAAACACAGTAGATGTTGCTTAGCTAATCACTGACCAAGGCTAGTTTCCACTTGCCAACGACTGACTAGGGTCATGCAGTACCTGGAAGAAGAGGTCTGTGCAGAACTGATCTACATTAGAACATAGAGTGATGAGGGATTGGTGGAGGTACACATTTCATCCTGAGAATTATTGTAAAAACTTTTTGTTTTACAAGCTCTTTAACTCAAAATGCCATAAAAGATTATTTGATAATGAGTTTTCTAAGCCAGAAAACCCCAACAGGAAAATGAACTAATAATGGGCAAACCGATACCATATTCCATGATGTTGTCCCAACTACCATATCATATGAAGACAGTACAGAAGGGCAAACTGAATGACTCTCTTTACAGGCAATTAAAATTTCTACACACCTTTACTGGTGCTCTCCTCAATGTGAGAGATTCTTGTCCCTAACCCACTCATTGCCTCCCACTAAGCCAGCCAATTCACTTTGCTCTGTACTGATGAAGGACAACAATCCGGAAACAGCGCTGTATGCAGAAAAGTGAAATTGGCTTGGCTAAAATCCCTTTTGCTGTCTCAAGGCTCGGTGAGTCAAAAGCAAATTGAGGATTTGTTACATCCAATAGAGGGCGCATGAGCTCCCCAGCTCCTTTCCCATAATGCCTTGTGATCTCTTTACATTTAGCAGAGATATTTCAAAAATAAGATCTTGCCCTGTAGGACCACTGTGGTCCATGTGTTACACAGATGACCATTCGTCTGCTGCTCTCTAGATCAATTTTTATCTACTTTGGGACATCCCCCAACTAATTCAAAACCCTCAGAAATCCTCATATATAGTACAGTACATAGATTTTTATGAATGCCCTAGTACGGTTCTATATAAACCAGATCTATAGGTGTAATACGGCTGTAGAAAGATCCCTACAGAGACAATGTATCACTAGAGAACATTTATAGGGTGGATAGTGAGTTGTAGTAACCATGATTTTTACCAGTAGTTTGTTGCGTATAATGCAGTCAAAAAATTTCATAGACTCGAGTCTCTGTTCTCTAATACTGATGTTTTTATTCCTCTATAGATAATGAACAAAGGCAGAATAATGAAGGTGGGGACACAAGAAAGGGGGAAAGGCCAGACAATTGTGGCTATGCTACTGCCGGTAAAGGAAGAATTTATCCCATCATTCCGCATTTTGGCATACTATACTGTGACAACTGGATCTGGGCGGGCAATTGTGACTGACTCTATCTGGATTGATGTGGCAGATACCTGTATGGGGACGGTAAGAAGATTCATCATAGAAATTATATCAGTATTATCTTAGGTTTATCTATTGTATTTTAGAAACAGAGAAATAAGGCAGCCTTATTCTTCATCAGCACACACTGGGGCCAATTCATGAAAATAGTCCAACAATTGCACCCAAAAATTACAAGCTGTGCACCACATTTAACAATTATTTTAGGCATCTTTTACAACAGGTAATTGGTGCCTTAAGATGCAGCATCGTGAACCAAAATTTTTTCTGTAAGTTGAATCTCAAATTGAGATCCTATTTTTGATCTCATAGGATTAACCCCTTCTGTGGTCAATAGCTACGGCAGCACCTGAATGGCCAGTCAGAGGGGTCAGTTCCCACACACCCCTGATCACCCCTTTCCCCCATGAGATTGATAATAGTATTCTTATAGTGTATTACAGTGTATTGTGCAAGTAATCATACATCAAATTCCCCTTGGGGGGACTTAAAATAAAATGAAAAATAAAGGGTTAATATCTATAGCTTACCCAGCAAAAACCAAACCCTCACACAGCTCTATTGATATTTGAAAACTATGCCAAATTGTGCTAATGGTTCTGCTGAATGCACCATGCACAGACTGGTGGTGTGATGTAGTCACAATTAGACAAATTTACTGTATGCCAGCCTTAATAAATGGCCCAACTTTCGCAGGAAAAGAAAGACATCCCTGCTACAGAATGGAAATCTCCACCAGTTAGAAACTGGCATAGATTTTGATTATAACTGGCATACGTTATACAGTAATAAATCTGTCGGGCTGAGGTTCCCCGATCCAGCCCAACGATGATCCCTGCCCCACTCTGATCACAATTGAACAATGTGAAGGGCAAGTCATCGATTGGGCTTATAGTGCATGTTTGGTGCAAGAAAGGACCTTGCACCAAACGTGCACCTCAATATCAATCCTCTACAACATAAATATGGCACAGAGGGACTGATGAATTCCCCTCACTGTGTCAGAAGGAAACCACCAGATGCTCTTGTATACCAGAACCAAAACTTTACTTCTCTTCATGGCAGATGACAAGGTAGTAGTAGAAAATGCAGGATAAGGAACACAAAACAGTAACGTCATCAACTTGAGACTCACTCACCAGATCTAGGGGTATCCCTCCTATTCTTACAAGAAATATTCTCAGATACACTCAGAGACTAAGACTCCCATTCCCTATGATGCAGTAGGTGCTTCCAGGGATGAAGTGGACTCCATGTGTGAATGCCTTTGAAAGACACAAAGTCCTTTCTTTAAACAGTGACATAAAAAGGACCGATGGTATCTTTACTGCCACCTGAATCAAAAAGTCAATCTCTCCTCATCCCATTGTCTCCCTTCGGCCGCACCGTACCGTCCCTGCACAAAGCCACTTGCTTAAATCCAATGCATGTTTAGTGGTTCCTAAACCGGGTGTACATGTTCCATTGTGGCCCATTCACACAGTGTAATATTCCACTGTGGCACTTTTAAGTGGACCCACCACACAATATAATGTCCCATAGTGGCCCCTTCACACAGTATAATGACCCGTAATGGCCTCCATGCAGTATAATGTCCAACAGTGGCCCCTCCATGCAGTATAATGTCCCACATCAGCCAGCATACAGTTACAAATTTTTGAAAAATTTCAGTTTCAGCCAAGTCTGAAACTATTATTATACTCTGCCGGGCAAACCTTGCAAGATGAATCACATGAGGTTCGCCCAAGAAATATTCACTTACCTTCAGTAGACTCATGTGCCTTTCAACAGCAATTATAGGTGGATGACAACACAGTTCATTAATAGAAATAGTGGTATCAGTCAGGCAATGCTACCCCTTCAGTGACTCGGCAATCTGCAGCCTGGGGTAAGATACTCATCTCGCCTCATGGCAGATGCAGTCCTGGTCATAACACAAGCAACATGCTACGGTTAGCACGTGGTCATAACATGGGCATCTTAAAGAACTCCTCCCAACTCCTAAATGCAACCAATATTCTGCCTTCAAACCTGCAAAGAAACCACAGCAAGATACACATACACTTTGTATAATGTACTATAGCAGAGCAGGTGCAGGAAAATGGTCGCAAACTCATATAATAGAGAATAAAGACTTTTTCTACAGAAATTCCAACCGCTCTTGGTCAGGGACATATGCCCATTTTTAGGATCCCCAGAAAAGGTTGCTGACTATAGAGGTCCACCCCTCACTTCCTTACAGACTGAAAATAAAAAAAGTTATGAATTTCAATGCAAAAAATGTAATATTTTTTTATAACCCAACATATAATGGTTGTGCTTTATTAAGTTTTTCTGCACAGCAAATGCTTTAAAAATGAAACCCAAAAAAACAATGTTTTTTTTTCTCATTCCACCCCTCAAATAATAAAAAAAAAAGTTCTCAGTATATTATATGAAACAATAAATAATGCCATTAATAAATACAACTTGTCCTGCAAAAAAAAAAAGAAGTACAAATATGGGTATTTGAATGGAAAAGTTAAAAAAAGGAAGGCTCTTGTAAGACATTGAGAAAAAAAAGGCTTTAACCTCTTCCAAACACAGTCATTTTTCACATTTTCATTCTATGTTCCATGACATCATGTGACATATGTAATAGATACAACAGGATTGTGCCTTCTGTTTTAACTGATGTCATCCTATACGTGTCTATCAATCAAAATATATCACTATCGGAGTTTTCATTGACCATAGAGTCTCATACCATAACTGTTGTCACAGACAATAATTCATACAAAGAATGGGGTTGGGAGACTTAACCCATGAGTAGCGGACCACTAATGGACGTTCGATACTAGAATTGATTAAGTTTGGAGGGTGGATTCTTTATTAGGTGATGGAATATTGTATTTTAAGAACTGGTTGTTTCCTATAGCTGGTGATAACAGGAGAAAGGGACAGAGACAATGCTATTCAACAACCTGGAGCTCCCATGAAGCTGAAACTACAAGCAGATCATAATGCTGCAGTTGGACTGGTGGCTGTGGATAGAGGCGTCTATGTCATCAACAATAAACTGAAGATCTCCCAGAGCAAGGTGAAAATCAAAGAAAATCCATTTTACTAGATATATATCTCTAGTGCCTAGCTTTTATTAAGTCATCTCTCCTTCGTTCAAGGTTTGGGACTCGGTGGAAAAATACGACATTGGCTGCACACCAGGAAGTGGTGCCGATACGCCAGGGGTGTTCTACGATGCTGGTCTGGCCCTGCAGACAAACTTCCAGATGTCAACTCCTCAGAGATCGGGTAATCAATTGTTACTGTAAAAATTGTTCTTTTTTTTCACCATACTTGCAACATTTCAGAAGGGACAACATGGAAATTTTAAATTCGAAAATAAAAGATGGGGCGCCCTTTCTACAGAAACCAGACCAGAACTCCTCGATTGCTCCTTATCCAGAACCCAATCCCGACCCTATCAAAATACCTGAAAACTATCAAGATACCAGGATAGAAAAATGGTATTGTACATCATGTCATACATGAAAAACAGGTATCCCCTGCCCAGTTAGTTCTGTAGAGTGGATGCTCATATTTTATAATACAGTAATCCACGTGTAACTAAGATGAAGGGAGATCTCATCCAACTCTCTTAGTTTTAGTTCCATACCAGAAGGTGAGATGCACAGTACATGTAATAGAAATTTTTACTGACGTAGTCTCTAAACAGTGATGCATTTTTGGGGCATTTATTCTTCAGATAGAGTGATGGGCATTTATTAACACTGGTAAGACTGGCACTTCCTACGCCAGTGTTCAAGACGTTCTCCAGGACTTATTAATTGATGACCTATCCTTCAGATTGGCAGGGCCCCGACACTCAGGCTCCCCAGTCGATCAGCTGTTTAAAGAAGCTTCAGCATGAGCGTGGGTACCTCATCCCCCTCAGTACCCAAAGTTCCACACATTATATAGTGACTGCGCCTGGTATCACAGTTCAGCCATTCAATTGAATGGGATTGAGATGCAATCATGCCGTGTGACCAATGAACATGACATCATATAGCCTGTGAAGTGAAAGCGGTGCTCAGTGAGTGCCACTGCCACTTCAAACAGCTGATCTGTGGAAGTCCCATGTCTTGGACCCCATGCATCTTAAAGTGATAGGTCATTAATTAAAGCATCCTGGAAAACACTTTTAATCAATTTTGCTGCTGGCCCGAGATGCACCAGATTTATTAAGAGGGTCCAGCTTCTTAATAATTCTAACAAGTCTTGGTAGGTCCCAACCCCAGAACTGAGAGCTCTACCATGTAAGAAGATTCCATATTGCCTTATTTTTATTTTATTTTATATTAAAGTGAATGTGTAGATTTGATCAGAGTTTTTTGCACTCCTGTAGAATATAACATTAAGAAAATCTCTTCTAGATGCTGCACAGGCAAAGTATGCACCAAACCACAATATTATTTCATTACAACTGAAGTGTCCTCCATGCACGGAGCTGCACATTCATAATGGCCAGCAGTGATCACCCTTCATTTTCACTTTGGGCTACTATGAGGGCTCCCTGCTCCTTTCACTGGATCTATTTAATGTCACAGATGGTCTGTTCAAAGTACCTCTATGGCAGCCTTCAGCTCCACAACAAGTTATGTCTCCCCAGTAGGTGGCACGTCACCATCTAGACTGTTTCCCTACTTACTGGAGCTGTTGGTATTGGGGTAAGGGTGGACACGGATGTAAGCTTCATTGACTCCACATTGGTCAGTGGCAGCATTCAGAAGCAAAAGGAAGAGCTGGATAGATTTAGCAGCCCTTCTTGGAGTCTACGAGGTCTCCCCAGTTTCAGGGAGGCTCCCAGATGTTCCAGGACAGTTGGCTGAGTTGGAAAGTATGGCTTTTATTATACATTGACTGGGTGGAGATTGGTTTAATACATAGGATCATCACTGATCACAAAGGGGCTCCTGGTGATCTTCTGGGTGCCACAAAACTGTAATTTGGTTATCACAATCTTTTTGTTTTTTTTTTATTTCATCTTTTTCCACAGAGCCATATTGTCAACTAAAACTAAAACGTAGACGACGTTCCTCAGCTCTGCTGATTCAAGAAAAGGACAAAAAAGGTAAAGCTGGGACAATAAGTGGTCACTTTCTCATACCCCAATGTAGTTTCGGAGTAGTTACAATGTCTACAATGATCTGCTTTATTCTTCCAGCATCACAATACACAGGAGAGGAGAAGAAATGTTGTGAGGACGGTATGCTGGACAACCCCATGGGTCACAGTTGTGAACGTCGGACTCGACATATTATGGAGGGACAGAAATGTATCGATGCTTTCCTGGATTGCTGTAAACACATTACAAAGAAAAAGGTCCTTGAGAGGAATCTAAAAAATTATGAAGATGCAAGAAGTAGATATGATAAAGATATGGAAAAAATAAGCAAAGGTTGTATATACTAGACCAGTGGTAGGCAAACATTTTCGTACAGTGTGACAATTTAAATAAATAAATCAAGAATGAGGTACTCGCAGTGCCGTAGGTTGTCGGCCCCTACATAAACGTCATTATAATGGGACTTGCAGCTGTAATACAGAAAAGAGATTGTTCTCAGTATTACAGCTGGGTGAACCTAAATTTGACACAATAGTGCAACATACTGCACTATTTTGTGAGTAGAATACCAGGCCACCTATACACAGTATGATGCCCCGTTGTTGGCCTCTATGCACAGTTTGATGCCTATTGTTGGCCTCTTTACACAGTACAATGTCTATTGTTACCCCAATACACATTATGATGCCCCATTGTTGCCCTTAAACACAGTATGATGCCTATTTTTGCCCTTATACACAGTATAATCCCTATGGTTGCCCACTATACACAGTATAATCTCCATTGTTGCCCACTATACACAGTATGATGCCTATTGTTGCGCTTATACATAGTATAATCCCCCATTGTTGCCCCCTATACACAGTATAATGCTTATTCTCACCCTTACGCACAGTATGATGCCCCATTGTTGGTGCTGCTCCACAACATTAACCTAAAAAGGTTCTTTTGAGTGCAGCAGTACATGGCGAAGTGTCTTGAACTTCCTTCCAGAGAAGGTCCACACACTGACAAAACCACCACATGTGCATATAATCATCTGGTGCATCTAGACATTTCTTGTATCTATTTATAATTTTTATCAAGGTGGTCGAGCCTGGACGGAATTAGGTACCATCTAGCTAGCATTTTATATCAGTTTTCTTGTAAGTGGTCACACCTTGATGTCCTTTTTGGGTCCTATAGCAGGGTTTTGATTTGTGAACCATCCAATTTCATATCAAGATTTTTCTCATAAGGTTTGATATACATGTATGTCAATTCGCTAGGGTTAGATGTAAGATTGGATAGGGTTTAGTAAGAGACTTGTAGATTAGAGAAGTTATTCCTTTGAAGGTATGGATTTTAGGATGAGTTGCTTGAACCACATGGGTTCTCTATGCTAGTCGCTGTGTTGAACAATAGCTTCAAGTTGTGTTCTGATATGTTTGTTCAATAAGAAATTGTGTGTTCGCTATATTGGTCTTTGTGAGAATACAGCCACTATCTAGTAGGTATTCAATGGGATGAGTGTCTATTCTTAATGGTTGTGATGCTATTTGTATGTCTGATGGAGCTAGACCTGGTAAGAGATAGCTAAGCTTTAGAGTTGGGGAGGAGAAAGTGAGTAAGGGGAGTATCTTCTCCATTTTCTTTTTCATGTTGCCCACATTGTTACGGCTAAGGAGTCATGTGTAATACATGGTGAGAGATACTGTTTGTACAGGAGGACAGTTTGTTTCAAGGGCTGGTTTGAGTTTTTCCTCTTCTATTGAAACCCAGAGCTTATAAGGTGCTGGCGCAACCACTGATTTTTATCCACTAGCAATAAGCAGAATGAATCACAGCAAGCAGAGATCTAGAAAACCATGAGGAATTGATACAGAAAGTACAACTTTTTATTATACAAACTATAACATTTATCTCTCAATATTGGTCTGAAAGTGGACAACCACTTTAACGGATCGGAAAAAGGAGTTAGGAGCATTTATTGGCAGTAGGGACATAATCTTTGGCATAATAATACATTTGACAAAGTTTTTCCTGCCTATCCAGGTGGAGAATGGGACATCACATGTACTTACTATGTCAGTGATCTCATGTATTAGTGAAGTATAGTTTAGACTTAAGAGGTCTCCCCAATTTGCATTGATGGTAACCCTAAAATATTTGATATGCGGTTGTGACTAGTCAAAAGGGGAAGTCCTAGATAATCTAGCTTTCTCCCTTTGTGTGAGGGAGATGTTAAGAATTTGTGATTTACTTTTGTTTATTTTATAGTTGGAGATAAAGCCATATTTGTCAAATACATTTTTAAGAAAGGACAGTTCCGATGCAGGGTTAGTAATTTCTGAGCATGTCACGTGCAAAGGCTGTTATTTTGTGCGTAAGTTTTGCACAATTGATCCCTTCAACTTGGGCTGATTGTCTATTTTTTTGTAGAAGCGGTTCTAGTACCAGAACGAATGAAAGAGGGGACAGCGGGCATCCTTGCCTGGTTCCATTACTTATAACAAAACTGGGAGAGGGATTCCATTAGCTGCAATTCTAGCAGATGGTCTGTGATATAAAAATGGCTGCAACAAATTCATGGGGTACACCAAATATCAGTGGGGCCACTCTTATGAAATTCCAGCAGACTCTATCAAATGTCTTCTCGGCATCTGTACAGAGGACAGTGGGAAGCTTCCTTTTCTTAGCTAGTTGTATCAGGTTAAGCATTTTATAAACGTTCTCTTTCTCTTCTCTTTGGGGTACAAATCCTACTTGTTCAGGGTAGATCAGGGAGGGTAACACTGGTTGTAGTCGTATTGGCTGCAACTTTTAGCGAACAGTTTTAAAATTTGCGTTCAGCAGTGATATAGGACGGTAACTGCCACATAAAGTGACATCCTTGCCTTTTAGGCATAATTGAAATGTTTGCTAGGACCAATTGGGGGCAAAGGGGATCCCTTTTAGGACATCATTAATCAATACACAAGTAAAACTTCATAAGGTTAAGGCCCCATGTAGTGGGCCGCAGCAAAAAAGAGCTGTGGGGAAAACCACAGTGGCAACGCATTGCAGATTTTCCCACATTGCTTTTCACAGAAAGTGCTGCAGACTTTTTTAATCCTTTATACTTATAGGGAAACCTCCGGCATTTCCGTAGGTATAATTGACATGCTGTGATTTCCAAAACTGCAATGGTTTTAGAAATTGCAGCATGTCTGCTGCACGTATTTTTCCACAATATGTGGATGGCATTCGCTAGAATCCCATCTACTTTGCAGAGACTGTAAAACGTGCCAGTTTTTATTTTTAGGGGTAGAGTTAATTTCCTTCTCTGTAAAGGGGTACATAAGAGATCCGTCTGTGTGACAGTGGGTAGGGACAGCGAATTGAGAAATTTTTTGTGAATTTCTCATTCTGGAGTTTTATATTCTTCTGCGATAGCGTCAGTTTTATGATATATATTTCTATTGGATACACCTATGGTTCCTATGAATTCTTTATCATTTCTGCGCTTTATTTGAGCTAACATAAATTGTGAAGGTTTTTCTACATGCATGTAGTGTTTAAAATTGAGAGCTCAGATATACACACATGAACAAAATTTTGGTACCCCTCGTTTAATGAAAGAAAAACCCACAATGGTCACAGAAATAACTTGAATCTGACAAAAGTAATAATATATAAAAATTCTATGAAAATGAACAAATGAAAGTCAGACATTGCTTTCCAACCAGGCTTCAACAGAATTTTTTAAAAAAGAAAACTCATGAAACAGGCCTGGACAGAAATGATGGTTCCCTTAACTTAATATTTTGTTGCACAACCTTTTGAGGCAATCCCTGCAATCAAACGATTCCTGTAACTGTCAATGAGACTTCTGCACCTCTCAGCAGGTATTTTGGCCACTCCTCATCAGCAAACTGCTCCAGTTGTCTCGGGTTTGAAGGGTGCCTTTTCCAGACGGCATGTTTCAGCTCCTTCCAAAGATGCTCAATAGGATTTAGGTCAGGGCTCATAGAAGGCCACTTCAGAATAGTCCAATGTTTTCCTCTTAGCCATTCTTGGGTGTTTTTAGCTGTGTGTTTTGGATCATTATCCTGTTGCAAGACCCATAACCTGCTACTGAGACCAAGCTTTCTGTTGACACTGGGCAGCACATTTCTCTCTAGAATCTCTTGATAGTCTTGAGATTTCATTGTACCCTGCACAGATTCAAGACACCCTGTGCCAGATGCAGCAAAGCAGCCCCAGAACATAACAGAGCCTCCTCCATGTTTCACAGTAGGGACAGTGTTCTTTTTAAGATATGCTTCATTTTTCCATCTGTGAACATAGAGCTGATGTGCCTTGCCAAAAATTTTGATTTTTGTCTCATCTGTCCATAGGATATTCTCCCAGAAGCTTTGTGGCTTGTCAACATGTAGATTGGCAAATTCCAGTCTGTCAGATTCAAGCTATTTCTGTGACCATTGTGGATTTTTCTTTCATTAAACGAGGGGAAATTTTAGCCAAAGTTCAGTCAATTTTTAACCTATGTTCTCATGTTGATAGTTCTTCCTATATAGAATCACTATGGGATCTTTTACTTTCCAGAGAATTCATTTTGTCAGACAGAGATTTACTCTACTCTTTTTTTATATGCGAGCCAAGTGTGATCAATTCTCCTCTTACAAAGGCTTTTGTGTATCCCATAGAATCTGAGTGGAGGTTTCTTCAGAGTCATTGAACGAAAAGAATACGCAAAGCTTCCTCTTGAGCCTAGTTACGTGCTCAGGGATTTTGAGAAGTAGCTTATTGAGGTGCCAAATGAACTCTCATTTTGGGAGAGAGGGAATACCAAGGGAAACGGGAATGATCAGAGAAGACATGAGTTTTAATCTTAAAATTCTTGCACTGTTGCACTTAATGTATGGTGGATTAGTGCCAGGTCGTACTCACTGGGCTGGTGTGGCAGTCAATGCAAGAGATGATGGGCTGCAGGTGTTTCTGGGAAAAGCCTCTGTAATTCACAGCTGGTAGCCGCACTGCGTACACGTAGTCTCAAGATGTTGGCGTGAGCAAAGACCGCCGCAGGGATAGTAGGAAGACAGCTTCAGAGGGTAGCCGGCAATGTTTTCAGAGGCTATGTCCTGGCAGTTAGCTGTGGAAAATGGCGTCTCAGCTCTGGGAGCAGTAGAAGACCTGGAGTCTTCACTGTCCCAATCGTGAGTCACAAACAGGAAAAAAAGTACCCCTAATAATGCACTAGGGCTTGGGGGAGAACCCTGAGGTACTATAGACTTATATATAAAGGGTAGTCAGCGTGGGTTAGGATGGATTGCAGTCTAGGTCTGTGTAACTATAGCTCCATGTGTCTGTCTCGGTAGATAACTGGACATGCCCAGCCCAGTAAAAATTCTAAACTGCTGTAACACACTTATTCATTGCCCCAAATGCCCAAGTCCTAAAATATTGTCTTCACACTTCTTTAGTACACTGTAAATGTGCCAACTGACTGAAATTGGCTGACAGCAGTAGAAGAAAACTTCCATGAGATGGCATCTTCAGGGCATCATGTGACTGTACAGTCTATTTTGTCTGAAAGTTATAGAGTGAGAAAAACAAACAAACAAACAAACAAACCTGGTTCTGTGGGGTTTTTTTGGTGGGGGGGGGGGTTGTGACCCATTGAAACTGAACAATTTGGAATATTTGGTCGAACCCGACTCATTATGAGTCGATTCAGCCATCTCTAATTAACAATAGTAGAGTGACAAGTGCAGTCAAAGCCCCCACCTTCTGCATCCAATCCATTGACTATAATGTAAAAAACATGATGGACACTTCCTTCTATTATGTTTGTTTTCTTCTGTATCTGAAGAAAGTCCTGAAGTCTTGTATGCACAACCTTTTCTTCCGTCAGAAACGTTGTATTATTGATCCTTATCAGGTGATGAGGACAGTGAGTATATCGAAGATGCTGATATAATATCCAGAACACAATTTCCAGAAAGCTGGCTCTGGAAGACAGAAATAATGAATGAAAAAACAGATGCCAATGGGTGAGTATAATATATGTGTATGGTTATGTCATTCAATGGATAGTATAAGAATAGACATGGCACCACCTTTTTCAATAGGCTGTGTCTGGTAATGTGGGTCAGTCCCATTTTGAAAGTACCATTGGCAGTACCAAGCACAGTCCATGGACGGAAGTGGTGCTGTTTTTGGAGAAGAACCAAACCTTTTTTGTACCAGCATCAATGGTCACTTTGTATAATATTTTCAGCCTTGCTGTTGGGTTTTCACTATAGATCTCTTATCTTTTTATCAGAATTTCCACCAAGTCTCTCAATATTTTCTTAAAAGATTCAATCACCACCTGGGAGGTTTTGGCTGTGAGTCTATCTGAAAGTAAAGGTAGGTTACTTCTTATATACTGTATTAGATGTGTTGGACATGAAGATTTATGTGTTAGTAATCTGATTCTTTTGACTCATAGTTAAAGAGTTTATAAACTTTTGCAACTACATTTGATTGTTCTCATCCATCTAACTAGGAAAGATTTACAATAAATAAGAATTAGAATAAATATGTTGGGCCATGGCAACCCCACCCCAGCCCACCCTGCTCCACTCACATTCTCACAATGTGGTGAGAAAGGCAAAGAATTGGGGTTGTGGAACATGTTTGCCGCAAGAGAGGGCCTTGAGGGATTGAAAAAATTCCACCTTAAGTTCTGAAAAGGGGCTGAACACAAAATAGTAAGATATTGTGAACAAGACATTTGCAAAGTTTCTTACTTTATATTTTAGATATAATAACCCCTTCCCACACTGTTCCATAAAAGTAGATATCACAAGGAAGGTAGTTCACTGAAGCCCTAATACTACTATGGCACAGTGATGTCACCGGTACAGGAGCTGCACCCACCCCTCATTTTCTCCCATTATTTGTGGTATTGAGGACCTAAAAAACTAAATTAAACTGAACTAAACTAAACGTGCTTTATTTGGTTATCCCAAATAACATGTGACCAAAAGTCATATGTATCCTAAATTGTCATTAAGAACAACTACAAGTCATCCTGCTAAAAATAAGCCCTCAAAAACCTCGGAGGAAGGAAAACTAAAATTGTTATAAGTCTTTGAATGCAGCAGAACAGAAACAAATAGTGTAAAAAGTGTCTATATTGTGCAAAAGTAAAATCAAAAAAAGAAAGAAAAATGTGTTATCACAGTGATAGTATAAAGTATAATACGGAAAGTACAAAAAAGTTGTAGGTAGATAAGGAAAAATTGCTACAACATAAGAATGCTTCTAAAATTAGAAGTGTAAATAGTTTATTTTTGTCAATTACTAAAATGAAGGGAATGAAGAAATGAGAAATGTAAATCCCATGACCATTCGGTGTGAGCACCTTTTGTCTTCCATTAATTGTTCTCGATACACCTGCAGTTTTTGAAGGAACTCAGCTGGGAGTGCGGCAATGTGCTGGAAAGCATGGAGCACTTCTTGCTTCATTGTCCCTTTAATACAGAGGTGTACAACAGGGTTGGCGCTTCCATCAGTTGGCCCAGGTTGCCTGGTCTCTCTTATGCGGCGTGGGCCTATGGAGCATTCAGAAACCTTGGTGGTCGGGACCTGTGCACTTTATTCTTAGCTAGCCTAGTGGTTAGGTACTACTTGTGTCTAGTATCGAAGCAGCAGAAAATCCTCCCGGTGGATGGATGAGGTGGTCAGGAACATTCTTGGTGATCTGGTGAAGGTGCGCTTTATGGAATATGAGAGTTTGGGGACTGGAAGGACCTCTCTTCATTGGAGGGGGTTCTCCTTTACTGTACCTTAGCCTGTTATCTCCGTTCCTGGTGTTGGGCTGGTGTTAGCACTGTAGATTTTTGTTTTGTTTTGTTCAGTATAGTAGGATGTAGGGCTTGCAGGTGTCGAACTTGGGCTTAGTGTTTGCTGTGTTGGTGTGATATGGGTATATTAGTTAGGTTGGGAGGTGGGTTAATGGGGGAGGGGGGAATGGAAGAAAAAACATTTTTTTTTTTTTGCGTGCTGTGTATTCTTTTAACAGGTTGAATATAGTGTATATATGGGGATAGCAGTTAGGTGGGGAGGGGGGGGGGGATTTCTGGTTTTCTTGGCCTGTTCTGGACTTATAGGCAGACTTTGGACGTTGGACCAGTGGCAGGATGGTGTGTGGGGCTGGGACTGGTCGTGAGTTTTAGGTTGGGGGGAAAAAAAAAAAAAAAAAAAAAAAAATTCTGGTTTATTGGTGTGTGTATGTAAGTATATGTAATATTGTATAAATTTATGTTTATTATAGATTTTTTCTCATTAATGTGGTTTGTTTCTTGGTGTCATGGGCAGCTGGATCAGCCGGTGAGATTGTGTATTACTGGTATTAGTGCAGTTGAGGAGTGTTTGATGTGAATGAGGCTGGACTGGTCAATATACTAACCTGTATATAGTGTATATATTGTATTATAGAATAGTCACTTGTTATGTTATTTTGTTGTGTTTGTTATGTTTAATGTTTATTAAGATTGTTATTTTTTATAATTTTATTAATAAAAGAACTACAGGATATAACTCAGGATCAGTACAGAATAAGTAATCAGCAGAATAGTGAGTGCAGCTCTGGAGTATAATACAGGATGTAACTCAAGATCAGTACAAGATAAGTAATGTAATGTATGTACACAGTGACTGCACCAGCAGAATAGTGAGCGCAGCTCTGGGGTATAATACAGGATGTAACTCAAGATCAGTACAGTATAAGTAATGTAATGTATGTACACAGTGACTGCACCAGCAGAATAGTGAGCGCAGCTCTGGAGTATAATACAGGATATAACTCAGGATCAGTACAGGATAAGTAATGTATGTACACAGTGACTGCACCAGCAGAATAGTGAGCGCAGCTCTGGAGTATAATACAGGATGTAATTCAGGATCAGTGCAGGATAAGTAATGTAATGTAATGTACACAGTGACAGCACCAGCAGAATAGTGAGTGCAGCTCTGGAGTATAATACAGGATGTAACTCAGGAGCAGTACAGGATAAGTAATGTAATGTATGTACACAGTGACTGCACCAGCAGAATAGTGAGCGCAGCTCTGGAGTATAATACAGGATGTAACTCAGGATCAGTACAGGATAAGTAATGTAATGTATGTACACAGTGACTGCACCAGCAGAATAGTGAGTGCAGCTCTGGAGTATAATACAGATGTAACTCAGGAGCAGTACAGGATAAGTAATGTAATGTATGTACACAGTGACTGCACCAGCAGAATAGTGAGTGCAGCTCTGGAGTATAATACAGGATGTAACTCAGGATCAGTACAGGATAAGTAATGTAATGTATGTACACAGTGACTGTACCAGCAGAATAGTGAGTGCAGCTCTGGAGTATAATACAGGATGTAACTCAGGATCAGTACAGGATAAGTAAGGTAATGTATGTACACAGTGACTGCACCAGCAGAATAGTGAATGCAGCTCTGGAGTATAATACAGGATGTAACTCAGGATCAGTACAGGATAAGTAATGTAATGTATGTACACAGTGACTGCACCAGCAGAATAGTGAATGCAGCTCTGGTGTATAATACAGGATGTAACTTGGGATCAGTACAGGATAGATTACGTAATGTACTGTATGTACAAAGTTGCTGAGCATTTTAGATTATGTCTCATCCATATGGAGTTTTACATTGTCTTCTAATTTTACATTTCCTTGACAGGTATCTGTGTGTCTAAACCTCATAACATTCAGGTGATGCTGGACTTCTTCATAGACCTGAAGCTTCCATATTCTGTGGTGAGAAATTAACAAGTAGAAATACGAGTCATTCTCTATAACTATGGCAACATTCAACAAAAGGCAAGTAAATCAGATTAAGCAAGATGGGCCAAATAAAGTGATTGTACAGTATTTTTTTTTTTTTTTATTTATAGCTTATCCTTGGGATATAAATATCTGATTGGTGAGAGGCGACAGCTGGCCTCTTAACAGATCAATAGTTCAGGGGTGTATCCGGTCCCTGTACTATACAGTGCTCATAGTTGTAAGCAGGTAGCTTAGTTCCCAGTATAGTGGCTATTCAATTTGTTCCCACTGGTGTCAAAGGGAGGAGAGCTGCAGTAATGCTGCCCAGCCACTATACTGGGCACAGAGCTACCTGCCTCTGGCTCTATGCACAATATATTATGGGTGTCAGAAGCAGTCCTGAACAGTTAATCCATGCAGGGATCGATTTCCAGCCTCCCAACAATCATAATTTTATGGCCTATCTCAAGGATAGGGCATAATAAACATACAAATACTGGACAACCCTGTTAACTTTAATAATTTCTACATCTTGTACATCTATAAATGGCCACCTTGTTGTCTGTGGTTTAGGTGCGTGTAGATTGGAGCTACAATGAAGAGTTCTGCAGTCTCTCTACAGCCAAGAAGAAATATCGACAAGAAGTAGTCGTCAAACCTTCCTCATCGGTGGCTGTTCCATTTATCATCATGCCATTAACCGTGGGACACCATGACATTGAAGTGAAGGCATCCGGGCAGTTTGTAGCTGATGGTGTGAAGAAAAAACTGAAGGTCGTGGTAAGTAACAAAAAACATGCAATCCAGTTAATATCCATCTATGTAGGTGTACACCCTACATAGTCACATAGTAGATGAGGTTGGATGAAGACACTGGTCCATCAAGTCCAACCTATAACCCTACAGTGTTGATCCAGAGGAAGGCAAAAAACCCCATGAAACTGATGGCAATTGCCCCATGTCAGAAGAAAAAAATTCCTTCCCGATTCCAAATCTGGCAATAAGTATAAAACCCTGGATCGCCTTGTCTTTACCAAACGCTAAAACCCATAACCCGTAATATATTTCTGTTCAAGAAAAGCATCCAGGCCCCTCTTGCACTTGGATAGTGAATCCAGGATCATATATGATGTCAGGGTAATGAATTATTACAAACATAAGCAGCTGTAATTTTCTATGCAAATTGTGATATGATGGTTCCATGTACAGAGCAATTACACAGATGCCATAAACTGTTACGGTATCCCTCCATATGGCAGAGTATAATAGGTTTGTCTCTGAAATCCTTACAGATAAAATTATGGCCTGTTCCTTCGTACAAACGAAGCAAATTTCAACGTGAAATAGTTGTTAAGATAAACTTTGCAATATCTGTACTATAATGCATACCGCTATGACCTTAGTACAGCTCTAGTATACCATATGGCTCAGAACAGTACACCATATGGCAGCACCGCGTCCCTGAAGCCCTATAGTATTTAGCTTAATCGAATTCTTGTGTCGCAAAGCTTTATGGAGCATTTACTGAGCTTTAGGAACCTTCAAAGTGTCCACAAAAGTAACTGTAAAGAAATCTGTATTTTTATTCTTATTTCTCTAGCAAGACTCAACCCACAGTATTTAGTTTCCTTTCAATTTCCATTTTTTATCTCCAGCCAGAAGGAAGACGTCTGACACAGACCCTGAAGTCGGTAGTTTTGGAGCCAAAATTAAAAGGTCCATATATTATACTAGCCTTCTTTATTACCCCATGCTTATGAATGAAATTTTGTTTTTTAGATAGGAACAATATTTTTGATGGTGAGACCTAAATAGGAAAATAATTCTTTTTTGAGGCTTTTATGTTAGGTGGAAATAGCTCTGAATCTCTTCTTACTACAATTTCTCATACAGGTGGGGTGCAAGAAGAACGGATCTCAGCAGTGAATGCTAAAAATATTGTCCCCAAAACACAAGTTGACACCATTGTTACCATCCAAGGTGAGTACTGAGTAGGTTTTAGCTGAGTCTTTTGTATACAGATGAAGAACAATCTCAATGAAATAATGCTTGTTTCTTGCTTGATGTCACGACTGCCTCATATCTCCATCATACCCAGGAAGCCCAGTAAGCCAAATGGTGGAGAAATCCATTAATGGTATAGATCTAAACCATCTGATACAAGCACCTTCTGGATGTGGAGAGCAAAACATGATGAGAATGACAGCGCCCCTGATAGCCTGCCATTACTTAGATTTCAGCAACCAATGGAATAGAGTGGGACTGGAGAAGAGGAATAAAGCCATTCAGTATATCAATGACGGTAAGATATTAATAGTGTTTTCAGGTGGAAATTAACAATTTGTAGCAAACAAGTTACCAATCAAAACATTTCATGAAAAAAAAAATTAGAGACCTTCAAAAGGAAACTCCGCTTCCATACTTACCTATCCCACTAGGCAGTGATGCACCCCCAACGTCCACACAAATAGCTTCCACCACCCACCACTTATGGTAGACGAGACACTAATATACCAAACCACTTACACTTGCTCCCATTAGCACCACTTATTGACCTTCTTCCACTCTTGCATACAAAAGGTAACAAAGTTGAACAATAGTTCCCTCTTTGGGATTATGAGGGAAAAGTACAGTGCTTACAGTTACAAAAGAAAAAAGATGTAAAAAAAGAGACATACACATAAGCAAAACAATATACAAAATAAAAGGGGATAAGATAAAAAAAATAGACTTTTTACTAAGCCTGGAATTGAAGATCAGTAGAAAAAATTTGGACAGATTACAAGCTTGGTTGCATCTCCAGGTATCTGACCATATTGTCCTGTCTATGGCCGATTTTTGGCTAATTACGTACAGTGATATGACATTTTTGGAATATGTCATAACTTTGTATGGGCATCTCCTATAGGAATGATATGGCCAGCAAGTCCAGGCAAACCAAACATGAAGATCAAATCATAATCCTTTCAGCCGATACATACTGTATATTGAGATGATTCTGAAGGCTATCAGTCCTGGTGCTTGGGTTCAGAGAAATATCTGTAGTCCAGGGCACAGATTGTTATATAGCATGAATTATGACATAACTGGCTTTGACGCTATATGTTTTCTTTATTCCATATAGGAATTTCCACTTATAGGTTTCCAGGCCTAAACCATTCCCTACTAACCAAAGAAACCTCCATATACTCCTGACCACAAATTAAATATTTAAACACCAAAAAAATTGTCAAGAAAAAAACAAGGTCTCAAAAATATATAAAATATATATTTATTAGTAAAAAATGTAATAAATAATACATGAAAAAGTAATTAATCTAATAATACAAGTGATACAGACAAACATAGATGAGACATAACACAAGACACATGTGTCACATAAAGAGGCTCAACAGTGATACAAAATATAAAGATGACAATATATACATATATATAAATATATATATGGCCCAGGATATAAACTAGATAATATAGCTCCAGGTCCAAAAAGATTGCAAACCATATATAAATATCAAAAATAGGGAATTTACCCGACCAAAGAATGATAGTCTATGCCACATAGGCAAAAAAGTATATGGAAATGCAAAGGTTAAGACACTATCCATATACCGCTAAATACTGATATATACCATATATTGAGTAATAAAGACAAACAGCAGTAGATGGAAATCATGTCAAATGGACCAATGAATGAATATAAAATAGAAATAATTACCTGTAGCCATTAAAATAACAAAGTTGAACCCCAGTGAACACAAAGGTAGGCGTGGAAACGCACCTCAACGCGTTTCGCTTAAAAAAGCTTCCTCAGGAGGTGTAGTGACCAGCAAACAGGGAGATGTATATATAGAGACCCCCAAAGATGTGAAACCAGCTGTGGATAATAGAGCATGACGCCGTGATGGCCATAACGAGATCCGCCCAGCGCATGCGCAATAACGAGCAGTCGTGTCAAATGACACGCAACACTCATACACGTAGTATCGCCTAGCTAATCTCACGAGGTCAGCGCACTGACGTCATGCGCACCACGCTGGAACGCATGAATAGGTAAGTATAACTGCCGTTGTAGAAAGAAATGAATCAAAGGTAGCATCGGCATATTTAGAGCTAAAATACAGCGCCAATTGTCCTATAAATGATTACCTTCATAGCTGGATACATAATATGTTAAATAACACCAATAAGATATATTTAATGACTTCAGCGCGCCATATTGGAACGCAAATATTATATAACAGTTAATAAAGAGACAGCACTGCTATGCTTAAAGTTTGGCCATAGCCTCAGATAACGTACAGATAGTTACCACCGTGACAAAACCTCAGATAACATGCAGATGATTACCACCATACTAAATAAATAATACATACAACAATAAAAAATATATACAAAAATAAATATAATATAAACAACAAAAAACAACAAAACATACATAAATATGAGTGAATACATCAAATATATAAATGTACATAAGTGAAAAATAAGATGATCATAAGCAAATAGAGATCAAAAGAGATGGAAATGTGTGAATAGTGTCAAAGTGAAAATATAAGCATAAGTGAAAAATTAAGACGATAAGCCATTCCCTAGTCTCGCCTGACCCCCACACAAAGGCACTTTTGCTCTTTATATTTACCTTTAAACAAGTTTATAATTGGGTTGATATCCTGGCCCTAACTACTTATCTGCATCCTGGAATGTGTAATGTGACTTGAATTAACACATACAGAAGACACACTCATACTAACAACAAGACATAAATTCTAATAATGAGCAAAATGTATAACTACACCTCAATAAGATATATATATACAGTATATATATATATATATATATATATATATATATATATAATGTGCAAGGTTAAAAAAAATACATAGATGTTTATTTTTTACAGGTGTCGTTCGGCAGTTGACATTCGCAAAATCAAATGCTTCATATAGTATCTGGATCAATAAACCTTCCAGCACATGGTATTGTAGAAGTATTTAATTGATTTAACCCTATTGCAGTATTATCTTTCCATCTTTTACAATATGAAGCAAGTTTTGCCTTAAAATATACCAGCAAACCAGTCACATTTTGATTATGATCCATAGAGCTCAGATCAGATGTACAGCATGTGATATTAAAGAAGACGTGTCACCACCAACTGAAACTCTTTGCGTCCTTCCATAGGTCTCGCTCCACTGACACAAGTCACAAGGCAGTTGAAATTTATTATCTCGCCTCCACCATCAGTGATTTTAGTCTCAGTACCCGATATGCGGTTTAGGCTCTTCACTGTCTGGTGGGCGGTGCTGGAGCAGCCAGGGGGCCACACTCCTGACAGTAGAGACCATAAAGAGTACTGAAACTGACGTAAGTTTTTGCTTGGGGCTAAAGAAAGATTTCAACTTTGTCGAAATGAGTGAATCGGCACCTATTTAAGGATGCAAAGAGGTGATGTTGGTGGAGGTGGTGAAAGATCCTCTTTAAATAAATTCAGCAGCTGCCTTAAAAAATTTTACTGTACTTATTCATGTCTAAAGTTGTCATCGATAGGTGTCTGTGTGCTTTGACTCTCCATTGTTTGCTAAAATAAGGGAGTCCCAGAACTCTACTTAATGTCTCTTCTTCTGACTCTTAGATCTTCTGACTCTTGGATCTAGGTTTTCTCCCATTCACTATGATGAGAATTTATAGTACATGAATATTGCAGGTCAATAAATATGATATTAGAACTACAGAATTAGAACTCTGAAGAAATAGAAAGGCATGCAGTGAGAAAAGTACTGACCCGCCAATGACAACTTCTCACATGTCAGATATAAAATCCTACCCTAGGAAGCTACAAGTAGTGATGGAAGATGGCTCCCATGAGGTTTTGTAAGACTGGCAAAGGGATATTTAGGGCAGGATTAGGTTTTTGTTCAATGAGAATTTGTCTCGTGATGAATATTATAATCTATGGTCAACCACTAAATGAGGCTGAGAAAAGTCGCAAAGAAATACAGGTGATACCATTCCATTCCGGTGACCAGGATAGCGTAACACAATAGCGTAACAACTCCAGGAGATAAATTGTGAAGACAATCTCCTTTACTAACTCAGAGGCTCCTCTACTAGATGAAGCTCCTCCCATTACATTTAAGCTCCACCTCTGCTTAATATAACTCATGTTTAGCTCATATATATTCTGGTTTCTTGTGTTCTTATTATACGTGTTTCTTTTCAGGCTCACTGCTTATGTGGTCAAAGTATTTTCCTTGGCTTCAAGTCTGATAAATGTTGAGAGAAAGTTGATATGTGATTCAGTGAAATGGTTCATTCTACATAAACAAAATCCAGACGGGGAATTCAGAGAGGATGCCCATGTCTACGCACAGCAGATGGCGGTATGTACAAGGAACCCACAAAAATAAAGTGCAATCACCCAAATATAGGTACATAAGCACATGGGTGACTAGGGCACATTTATTATGTCTTGTACTTCAGCTTCCTAGCAGTTGTTTTGTGCAAAAAAAATTGTGACTTCTTGATTTTATTATACCACTTTCTCGAAAAAAGAGGGCTTGACAAGGGCTTGCAGGGTGGAGAGGTCATTGGCCCCACCAGATTTATTATCACTTATGCCGAAAATCTGTTGTAAATGATGTAGGAAATTTGTGTTAGCTATGAGCTATGTTACATTTCCTTCCAGGTGCATGGCCCTGTGGAGGAGGAACCTAATTTATGAGCAGGTGTGTATCTCATCATATATGAGGCGCACCCTCTGCCAGCAATAGGGTTATAATGACTGGTAATGATAATGCCAATCTTCAAAAATCATCCCCATTGTTCTGAAACCTAATGATCCAGGGACATAGTTAGCTAGCAAGGGTAACCACTTGGGACTAAAAATGGGCAAATCAGTTCATACCAAGCCAGATTTGACCCTATAGGTTCCTGAGAGCCATAAGCATAGTTTACACTATGTTTTATAGATAGGTTCCTAGGAGCCCTAAGAGTGTTCTACACTATATTTTATAGATAGGTTCCTAGGAGCCTTGACAATATTCTACACTATGTTTTATAGATAGGTTCCTACTAGCCCTAAGAGTATTCTACACTATGTTTTATAGATAGGTTCCTACTAGCCCTAAGAGTATTCTACACTATGTTTTATTGATAGGTTCTTAGGAGCCCTGACAGTGTTCTACAATATGTTTTATAGATAGGTTTCTCGTAGCCCTGAGAGTGTTCTACACTATGTTTTAAAGATAGGTTCCTCGTAGCCCTGAGAGTGTTCTACACTATGTTTTATAGATAGGTTCCTCGTAGCCCTGACAGTGTTATATACTATGTTTTATAGAGTCCTAGGAGCCCTAAGAGTGTTCTACACTATGTTTTATAGATAGATTCCTAGGACCCCTAAGAGTATTCTACACTATGTTTTATAGATAGATTCCTAGGAGCCCTGACAGTATTCTACACTGTGTTTTATAGATAGGTTCCTAGGAGCCCTGACAGTGTTCTACACTATGTTTTATAGATAGGTTCCTAGGAGCCCTAAGAGTTTGAAGCCAATTTAAGGTGTGGTTTGTACCAAAATTGTTTCATCTGAAACAAATCAGGAACCCTAACCGCCAAACACGAAATGAATCTTGAGAGGTTCACCCATCACTACATGGGACTAACAAGATCACTGTGAGGTAGACAATTCTCTTGTTATTGTCATTATAATATAAGCCTCAGTCACTTGACAGCAGTCTGTCTTTACAACTTTCCAGCCGAGCAAGTTCATATTCACATGGCACTAATTTGCTACAGACAAAAAACATGGTGTGGCAGAGTTCAGCAGACACAGAGGGGGTGATGTACTTAGCTGCAGATTCTATATCTTATAATGTTTGAAGAGGAGATGGTGCACCAGAGCAGATATCTACTCAGAGTACAAAACACAATTCTGACCTACAGTAAGACACGATTTTTCACTACACAATGTTTATTATACTATCGTTTAGGAGTGACTGTGAAACTTTTTGGGATTATATTTTATATTGTAAATGTATTCTTTTTGTTTCCATAGGGTGGTATAAGAAAAGGTTCCTCTGAGTTGGATTCTAGTCTCACAGCCTTTATCCTCATCGCCATGCTGACAAGTAATCAAACCTGTTCTGGGCAAATTGCTGTAAGTTCTTTTGTTTTATTTAACACTAGTAGAAGGACCCGGCTTCGCACTGGTATATTTCATTTTTTGTTTGTGTAGGGACCCCATAAGAATTGGCCAGTTTTGCACTTGACATCCAGTATGGCAGTCCAGTATAGGTATAGTCTATTTATGACTGTGTTGCTATGGAAACCTGGTAAATGAAATGTGAACTTATATTGGCTGATACACGTCATATGACTGAATATTTAAGGACCTGCGAACTGCTATTGACTCATACAGGACATAAATAGCTTGGTTGCTATGGAAACCTGGTGTAAAGCTGTGTGTATGTCAAGACTGAACCTGCGATTTTCCATTGGTCCATAAGTGTCATGTGATCATGTGCATCTCAGTTTGGATATCAGTGAAAAACCTGCGATCGGTTGTTATGGAAAACCTGGAGTAAAGCTGTGTGTATGTGACCTTGTGTAACAGTGTCATCCACAGCGCCCTGCCCCTTTAAAGCTGACCTACAGCAGTGAAGAAAAATGGCTGGGTTGTTATTGAAACCTGGAGTGCAGCTGTGTGCATGTGGCTGACAATGCTTTGTCAGATTGGAGACGGGCTTGGGTCTGCTGGGGAGTTTCAGCAGCTCGCTGTTGTCTGTAACATACCTTATCAGATTGGAGACAGGCTTGGGTCTGCTGAGAGTTTTCATTAGCTCGAGCAGCAGCCATGCGTTTTGCTGCAGGGGACATGAGTAGTTTAAAAAACGTTTCAATTTATAAGAATGCTGAAATCCAGTATGGCAGTCCAGTCAGTGGCGTAAATACCGGTTTAGCAGTGGTAGCAGCTGCCACAGGGCCCGGGACATTAGGGGACCCGGCGGGCCTCTGATGTTTTTTTTTTTTTTAACACCAGCGGGTAACGGGCCCTATTTACTTACCGATCCCCGCTCCTGCTCACGGCCGCCTGCACTTCACCTTCTGCAGAGGTGGCTGTGAGCAGGAGCGGGGATTGGTAAGTAAGGCCTGCGGGCTGTGAACCTACACAAACACTGCTATCATTATACTCTGGGGTCTTTTCAGCAGGCTTCGGGCCTCCTAGGTGGCATCCCAGATGTCGTTGGGCCAGTCTGACGTCATTATACGTTGCGATACATGCCTGGCTCACGTGACATCTGGTCCAACATTGAAGAAGTAGCGGGAAGTGCGCATAATACTATATGAAGGAGCCACTATGATACTGTGTGCAGGGGCCACTATGGGGCAGAATACTGTGTGCAAGGGCCACTATGGGGCCTAATAGTGTATGCAGGGGCCACTATGGGGCATAATAGTGTGTGCAGGAATGCAGTTTGTCCTGGGGGGGGGGTGCCGGGGGGGTCCCATGTCAAATGTTCGCCTTGGGGCCCTGCCATTGCTAGTTACGCCACTGAGTCCAGTATAGGTACAGTCTATTTATGGCTGTGTTGTTATGGAAACCTGGTAAATTAAATGTGAACTTATATTGGCTGATACACGTGATATGACTGAATATTTAAGGTCCTGTGAACTGCTATTGACTAATACAGGTCATACATAGCTTGGTTGCTATGGAAACCTGTGTGCCTGAGGAGAGTAAGCACCTGCAAGCTCTTATTGGCTGATAAAGGACATGTGACTGCGTGTATGGCAGTTGGAATATCAGTGAAAGACTTGCAGGCTTGTATAGACTAATGCTGGTCATTTTTTGGGAATACTGTATCTCAGGAACGGTACGTCGAAGAGAGCTGAGACCCAGTCTATAATATTCCCGGACACCTGATGTACATGTGTGCCAAATTTGGTGAGGATCTGTCCAGTCGTTTGGTCGCGCATAAAGAACAGACAGACAGACAGACAGGAACTTATTTTTATATATATAAGAGATTAGTCACCTGTCACACAGTTTTTTATAGTCTTCCCTTATGTGAGCTGTGGTTGAGATGACGTAAAGATTAAGACTAAGGCCCCAAGTAGTGAGCCGCAGGCAAAAGCGCTGCGGGAAAAACTTCGGCGGAAACACATCACAGTTTTTCCCGCAGCGATTTTCATAAGAAATTTCGCTGAGGTTTCTCCTGTAGACTTTCTGCTTCATTTATACTTATATGGAAACCGTCGACGTTTCCGTAGGTATGATTGACATGCTGCGATTTCCAACAGTTTACAACAGTTTTGGAAATTGCAGAATTTCTACTGCAGGTATTTTTCTGCAATGTGTGTTTGGATTCGCTAGACTGTAAACCACGGCGATTACGGCATTTATGCCACGTGGGGCTTCAGCCTAAAAGGGATTTTATAGGCTTTATAAAGCTATCCTTAGGATAGGTTATAAAATAAAGATGGGCAGTGGTCCCGCACCTTGGCCAATGAGCTGTTTGTGGAGGTTTTTGCATTGGGTATTGCAGTCTCTTTGGTACTGAGCAAGCACAGTGAGGTACATTTGTGCAGATGCTGTTCTTTGTTTGGCAGCTCAACCCATTCACTTGAATGGGACTGAATTGCGATTAAAGTGATGTCACATGACCTGTGAAGCAGAAGCCACTTCATACAGCTGATTCAGGTGGGTCTTGGGTATCAAACCCCATGGGTCTTCAATTGACGTATTCTGAGGATAGGTCATCAATTTAAAAGTCCTGGAAGATTCCTTTAATTCCTTTAATACCCTGTAATACTAATAACGGTATTGTCGTGTCCAAAATAACTCACACTAAACTGCTAACATGTTATTTAACCAGCACAGTGAACATTGTGAGAAAAAAAATTAATAAAAAAAAAACACAAAAAATTATACTTCTTTCAATCTTGTCTCACAAAAATGGAATAAAAAGTTGAATGTACCTCAAAAAGTACAGATGAATACTACAAATCATCCTGCAGAAATTATGCCTCTACACAGTAGTAAAAGTTAAAAACCACTTTATAAATTAGTCTTCGCTCTAGTCATACTGACCCATAGAATAAAGTTAGTGTCATTTATATCATATGGTGAAAATGCAAAAAAAAATTGTAGAGTTGTTACTTTTTTTTCTACCCCCCAAAAATAAATAAAAGGTTTTTTTTTTTTTTTTACTGCAATATATATGGTCCATTTAAAAATTCAACTTGTCTTGACAATATCAAACCATGATATAGCTATGTCAATGGAAAAATAAAAAAGTTACGGCTCTAAGAAAACAGGGATGAAAAAAACAAAATAGTATGCATATTAAGTATGTATCCAGCTTCTTCTGTTCCATATGGTCTGTAGTATCCAGCTTCTTCTCTGCTATATGGTCTGTAGTATCCAGCTTCTTCTCCGCTATATGGTCTGTAGTATCCAGCTTCTTCTGTGCTATATGGTCTGTAGTATCCATCTTCTTCTCTGCTATATGGTCTGTAGCATCCAGCTTCTTCTCTGCTATATGGTCTGTAGTATCCAGCTTCTTCTCTGCCATATGGTCTATAGTATCCATCTTCTTCTATGCTATATGGTCTATAGTATCCAGCTTCTTCTCCGCTATATGGTCTGTAGTATCCAGCTTCTTCTGTGCTATATGGTCTGTAGTATCCAGCTTCTTCTCTGCTATATGGTCTGTAGTATCCAGCTTCTTCTGTGCTATATGGTCTGTAGTATCCAGCATCTTCTCTGCTATATGGTCTGTAGTATCCAGCTTCTTCTCTGCCATATGGTCTATAGTATCCATCTTCTTCTATGCTATATGGTCTATAGTATCCAGCTTCTTCTCCGCTATATGGTCTGTAGTATCCAGCTTCTTCTGTGCTATATGGTCTGTAGTATCCAGCTTCTTCTGTGCTATATGGTCTGTAGTATCCAGCTTCTTCTCTGCCATATGGTCTATAGTATCCATCTTCTTCTCTGCTATATGGTCTGTAGTATCCAGCTTCTTCTCTGCTATATGGTCTGTAGTATCCAGCTTCTTCTCTGCTATATGGTCTGTAGTATCCAGCTTCTTTTCTACTATATGGCCTGTAGTATCCAGCTTCTTCTCTGCCATATGGTCTATAGTATCCATCTTCTTCTCTGCTATATGGTCTATAGTATCCAGCTTCTTCTCCCAGATATGGTCTGTAGTATCCAGATTCTTCTCTGCTATATGGTCTGTAGTATCCATCTTCTTTTCTGCTATATGGCCTGTAGTATCCAGCTTCTTCTCTGCTATATGGTCTGTAGTATCCAGCTTCTTCTCTGCCATATGGTCTATAGTATCCATCTTCTTCTCTGCTATATGGTCTGTAGTATCCAGCTTCTTCTCTGCTATATGGTCTGTAGTATCCAGCTTCTTTTCTACTATATGGCCTGTAGTATCCAGCTTCTTCTCTGCCATATGGTCTATAGTATCCAACTTCTTCTCTGCTATATGGTCTATAGTATCCAGCTTCTTCTCCGCTATATGGTCTGTAGTATCCAGATTCTTCTCTGCTATATGGTCTGTAGTATCCATCTTCTTTTCTGCTATATGGCCTGTAGTATGCAGCTTCTTCTCCACTATATGGTCTGTAGTATCCAGCTTCTTCTTTGCTATATGGTCTGTAGTATCCAGCTTCTTCTCTGCTTTATGGCCTGCAGTATCCAGCTTCTTCTGTGCTATATGAACTGTAGTATCCAAGTATCTATCTTCTTCTCTGCTATATGGTCTGTAGTATCCAGCTTCTTCTCTGCTATATGGTCTGTAGTATCCAGCTTCTTCTCTGCTATATGGTCTGTAGTATCCAGCTTCTTCTGTGCTATATGAACTGTAGTATCCAGCTTCTTCTCTGCTATATGGTCTGCAGTATCCAGCTTCTTCTCTGCTATATGGTCTGTAGTATCCAGCTTCTTCTCTGCTATATGGTCTGTAGTATCTGGCTTCTTCTATGCTATATGGTCTGTAGTATCCAGCTTCTTCTGTGCTATATGGTCTGTAGTATCCAGCTTCTTCTCTGCTATATGGTCTGTAGTATGCAGCTTCTTCTCTTCTATATGGCCTGTAGTATGCAGCTTCTTTTCTGCTATATGGTCTGTAGCAAGGGAGTAAATACTGGGGTAGCAGCAGTAGCGGCTGCCACAGGGCTCGGGACATTAAGGGGCCCGGAGCTCTGTGACAGCTGCTACCGCGAACCCCAAAAACACTGCTATAATTATACTTGGGGGTCTTTTCAGACCTGAAAACCCCAGAGTATAATAATCGTTCATGGGTGGTCCACAATGGAGCAAACTACTGTGTGCAGGGGCCACTATGGGGCAAACTACTGTGTGCAGGGGCCACTATGAGGCATAATACTGTGTGCAGGGGCCACTATGCTGCATGATACTGTGTGCAGGGGCCACTATGGGGCATAATACTGTGTGCAGGGGCCACTATGCTGCATAATACTGTGTACAGGGGTCACTATGGGGCATAATACTGTGTGCAGGGGCCACTATGCTGCATGATACTGTGTGTAGGGGCCACTATGGGGCATAATACTGTGTGCAGGGGCCACTATGGGGCATAATACTGTGTGCAGGGGCCACTATGCTGCATAATACTGTGTGCAGGGGCCACTATGGGGCATAATACTGTGTGCAGGGGCCACTATGCTACATAATACTGTGTGCAGGGGCCACTATGGGGCATAATACTGTGTGCAGGGGCCACTGTGGGGCATAATACTGTGTGCAGGGGCCACTATGGGGCATAATACTGTGTGCAGGGGACACTATGCTGCATAATACTGTGTGCAGGGGCCACTGTGGTGCATAATATTGTGTGCAGGGGCCACTATGCTGCATAATACTATGTGCAGGGGCCACTATGGGGCATAATACTGTGTGAGGGGCCACTATGCTACATAATACTGTGTGCAGGGGCTACTATGGGGCATAATACTGTGTGCAGGGGCCACTGTGGGGCATAATACTGTGTGCAGGGGCCACTATGGGGCATAATACTGTGTGCAGGGGCCACTATGCTGCATAATACTGTGTGCAGGGGCCACTATGGGGCATGATACTGTGTACAGGGGTCACTATGGAGCATAATACTGTGTGCAGAAGTCACTATGGGGCATAATACTATGTGCAGGGGCCACTGTGGGGCATAATACTGTGTGCATGGGCCACTATGGGGCATAATAGTGTGGGCAGGAATGCGGTTTGTGCGGGGGGGTTGGGGGCGGCGGTTCGGGGGGGGGGGGGCCATGTCAAATGTTTGCCTTGGGGCCTAGCCATTCCTAGTTACGCCACTGGTCTGTAGTATCTATCTTCTTCTCTGCTATATGGTCTGTAGTATGCAGCTTCTTCTCTGCTATATGGTCTGTAGTATTCATCTTCTTCTCTGCTATATGGTCTGTATTATCCAGCTTCTTCTCTGCTATATGGTCTGTAGTATCCAGCTTCTTCTCTTCTATATGGCCTCTAGTATCCAACTTCTTCTCTGCTATATTAATAGTCATCTCTAATATTTACAGAATTTACCTCGAAGCATTGAGAAAGCCACACAGTATTTAAATGATAAATATCACTCCCTGAAGAAACCCTACTCCATAGCCATCACTTCCTATGCATTGGCTATGGCCGGCAAGCTCAAAAACACCAGGATACTAATGTCTGCTTCTACAGGTAGAGTATCTGCAATTGTACAATGTACCATCAGTTTCTATTTTATAAATTCCCTTATATGTTTCCCATAAATATTCTTTAACTCAGACATGGTATAGAAGTTACAATCACAAGTAAAAAAGCAATATAGCACAATAATAGCAAATAGGGTTATAGGTCGGTCTTGATTGATTTGTATCTTCATCCAACTTCATCTATTATGTAACTATGTCACTATAGTTCAGTGAGCCTGTAACTTTAAGAAACAAGAACATAGTTGCACTGCATAGCTTGTGATAGGAAAAGTTGGATATGAGAGCATTATTTATATAATATGGATAGTTAGGGGTGACCAAGGGGTCATAGTGATAGACAGTACGTCAGACCGGTAAAGCATGTGTGCTCTAACCTTGGAGGCCATACTTGATCCCTAGTGTCAGATAATCTAGCACTGATTTTTTTTTTAAATACAACATTATCCTGTTTTTGTGTCATAAACATCTGAGTAAAGAAGGGTTGTAGTCCTCCACCTGGAGGCCACATGTATCCTAGCAGCCATGAGGATATACTGCAACAGTTTATTAGAGATGTAATGGAAACCAGGCACCTTTTGGCTCAAAAGTTAGATATGACCCCTTAAATGTTTTAAAAGAGTAGATTTAAGAGTCTGTTAACTAGACTCCAGAATTGGTGAATTTCTGGCAGGGTTCATCATATATGAAGAGTATTGCCCCAGGCTAGACATCCCCGAAAAGACAAAGGAGACACTTCTGGGTAAAAGTGGTGTTATTTGGCTGGGGCCAGATAGGTCCAATGCAAAACTTTTAAGGAAGTCTTCATCAAAGTGATGTGCCAACTACCCTTGCTGATCATGGAGAAGGAGTTTCTCCACTGCTCTATCATAAATGTTCCTAATTCTGACTCCCAGTCTGACATAAGACCCAATATGGTTGGGATTGGACATGCATTCAATATGTTGTACAGTCATGGCCAAAAGTTTTGAGAATGATACAAATATTAATTTTTACAAAGTCTACTGCTTCAGTTTTTCTAATGGCAATTTGCATATACTGCAGAATGTTATAAAGAGTGATCAGCTTAACAGCAATTACTTGCAAAGTCAATATTTGCCTAGAAAATTAACTTTATCCCCCAAAACACATTTCAACATCATTGTAGCCCTGCCTTAAAAGGACCACCTAACATCGTTTCAGTGGTTGCTCCATTAACACAGGTGTGGGTGTTGATGAGGACAGGGCTGGAGATCAATCTGTCATGATTAAGTAAGAATGACACCACTGGACACCTTAAAAGGAGGCTGGTGCTTGCCATCATTGTTTCTCTTCTGTTAACCATGGTTATCTCTAAAGAAACACGTGCAGTCATCATTGCACTGCACAAAAATGGCCTAACTGGGAAGAGTATTGCAGCTAGAAAGATTGCACCTCAGTCAACAATCTATCGCATCATCAAGAACTTCAAGGAGAGAGGTTCCATTGGTGCCAAAAAGGCTCCAGGGCACCCAAGAAAGACCAGCAAGCGGCAGGACCGTCTCTTAAAAGTGTTTCAGCTGCGGGATCGGGCTACCAGCAGTGCAGAGCTTGCTGAGGAATGGCAGCAGGCAGGTGTGAGTGCATCTGCACGCACTGTGAGGCGGAGACTCTTGGAGCAAGGCCTGGTCTCAAGGAGGGCAGCAAAGAAGTCACTTCTCTCCAGAAAAAACATCAGGGACAGACTGATATTCTGCAAAAGGTACAGGGAGTGGACTGCTGAGGACTGGGGTAAAGTCATTTTCTCTGATGGATCCCCTTTTCGATTGTTTGGAACATCTGGAAAACAGCTTATTCGGAGAAGAAGAGGTGAGCGCTACCACCAGTCTTGTCTCATGCCAACTGTAAAGCATCCTGAAACCATTCATGTGTGGGGTTGCTTCTCAGCCAAGGGAATCGGCTCTCTCACAGTCTTGCCTAAAAACACAGCCATGAATAAAGAATGGTACCAGAATGTCCTCCAAGAGCAACTTCTCCCAACCATCCAAGAGCAGTTTGGCGCTCAACAATGCCTTTTCCAGCATGATGGAGCACCTTGCCATAAAGCAAAGGTGATAACTAAATGGCTCAGGGAACAAAACATAGAGATTTTGGGTCCATGGCCTGGAAACTCCCCAGATCTTAATCCCATTGAGAACTTGTGGTCAATCATCAAGAGACGGGTGGACAAACAAAAAACAACAAATTCAGACAAAATTAAAGCATTGATTCTGCAAGAATGGACTGCTATCAGTCAGGATTTGGTCCAGAAGTTGCTTGAGAGCATGCCAGGGAGAATTGCAGAGGTCCTGAAGAAGAAGGGTCAACACAACAAATATTGACTTGCTGCATTAACTCATTCTAACTGTCAATATAAGCTTCTGTTACTCATAATATGAATGCAATTATATTTCTGTATGTGATAAAAACATCTGACAAACACACATAAAAACCAGAGGGCAGCAGATCATGTGAAAATATAATATTTTTGTCATTCTCAAAACTTTTGGCCATGACTGTAGATATAGGGCAGTGATGGCAAACCTTTTAGAGACCGAGTGCCCAAACTGTAACCCAAAGCCCACTAAATTATCATAAAGTGTCAACACAGCAATTTAACCTTAAATTAACCTGCCTCCCCTGCATCCCCATTCCCTCCTCTTGCTCACACGCAGCCTGCACTCCAATTCCCCCCTCTTGCTCACACATGCTGTCTCTTCTCTCCTCCTTACTTTCCATCAGCCTCCGTTTCCAGCAACTCCCTCTTTCTGTGTAACGCCACACTGTCCTGTATTATCCAGAATAGCTCCACCCACGCAATAGTCTGATCACATAGTCATGACGTCATCAAAGGTCCTTTAGCCCACTAGGATTTAGCATCTACTGTGTAAGTTTTCAGCTGTATGTGCAAATGCGGTCATTCACTAACCGGATTCCCCGTTAGTGATCGATCATGGCGACGGCGCATATGCCAACTGAGAGAGCTCTGCGTGCAATCTCTGGCACATGTGCCATAGGTTCGCCATCACGGATATAGGGTAAGGTACTCTTATCCAACTTCTTGAACCAATTATGCTTTTAATCACAGAAACAGTGCTATGCCAATATATTATTTCCTTACATGTATATTTCATACATAGTAGATGATATCACTAAAATGAACCAAATTATTGTGTTTATGGATTGTCTTTGTGTAAATTACTTTCTAGGTAAAACTCACTGGGAAGAACCTAGCTCCCGCTTCTTATCCCTAGAGGCCACCTCCTACGCACTTCTTACTGTTTTGAAGTTGAAAGAGTTTGAGAAGGCTGGGCAACTGGTGAAGTGGATAACTGAGCAGCGATACTATGGGGAAGTTTATGGATCAACACAGGTATGTCTTTCAGAAGAATGGAACATTTTGTAACTTTAGGTCCCTCAAAGTCAGCAACCTCTGCTGATCTTACAACTGGATGAGACCACTGTTGGTCATATTCATTATCATCTTTATGTATATACAGTAGGACTAGAGTTGGACAAAACTCTGAAAATTTGTTTTGTTTTGGATTTGGGCTGTTTAGACCAAAGATTAAATTCAGGTTGAATAAATTAATTATGAATTTGAGTTCAAATTGGCTTAAGTGTAGTGTATGACACTGTCATTGCTCCTAGGACTCTCTCCATAAAACATAAGGTATGACACTGTCATGAATTCTGTCTATAAAACATAGTGTAGAACACTCTTAGGGCTCCTAGGAACCTAGCTATAAAACAGTGTATATTATACTCTTAGGGCTCCTAGGAACCTATCTATAAAACATAGTGTAGAACACCCTTAGGGCTTGTAGGAATCAATAAAACAAAGTTTATGACACAGTCAGGAATCTTAGGACTCTATCTAGCACTCTTATTTCTAGCTCTCTTATTTCTAGCTCTCTTAGGCAAATACAGCCAAAGTAATGTTAGAGTGACAGTAACATGAATGTCTTTGGGAAAATTGATAGTAGGCAGTGGATGCAAATTCCTTTTTAACCATAAACTGTGCTGATACTTTTTAAATGCTTTATAAAAATTATCCCATCTTGGAGGAGGAACCCACATGGAAGTTATATTGGAAGAAATAATGGTTAAATTAGCCTGTTTTGGGGACCTGTAAGTGCAACAGGTTGTCATTTTTAAGATAAATTTGTGGCCGGGTGCATAGTTGAAGAATGTCCAAAAATCTGCCACATTATTACTTGATGGGAGCGGATACCACACCAGTATGACTTTAGAGCAGTGAAAAGTACATAATTTAGTTAAAAATTGTGGCACACTATCAGTGTAGCTGCTGCTGAAAAGGGAAGAAATAGATTTTATTAAAAGAAAACACCAAAAATTAGTGCTTTATGGGAGCAGATGCTGCACCAATATGACGTTGGTATTGGCAGAAGCAATGGATTTATTTCTTATGGTGTCTTTTTTTAATATTTTTTTTTTATTAGTCCAACAGTATGGAACAGAATGAATTGAATACAAAATTCAGGAGTAAATTGAGCCTGGCACTTCACTGTAGGAAAAAAAATACAGTGTAGACGGATGCTCTGATAAATTTGGTTGTAAATGTGCCCTAACTACTGAACGTACAGTACATAACTGCAATAAATATATGTATATTTTATACTATACACTCTATTGTAATAAAATGCTTAACAAAATGAGATTTGGCACTTAAAGGGTGACTCATTCAAACTAATATAAGACGTTCAGTTGTCAGTCACAAAGATTACAGTGGAAAATGAAGGCAGATACCATTTTTTTAACTCTATTGCAAAAAAAGGCATTAACAAAATGAGTTTTGGTACTCAGAGGGTGATCTGGTCAAACTAACATAAGACACACAGTGTGGACACTCACAGGACACTGAAACTCTATGGGAGAGAGTCCCATATGAGCTTATACTCTTCCGGAGAGAAATCCCTGATCATAAGGGCTTACACTCTACAGCAAAGAGCACCCTGCCCATAAGAGCTTACACTCTACAGGAGAGAGGAACCTGCCCATAAGAGCTTACACTCTACAGGAGAGAGGTCCCTGCCCATAAGAGCTTACAGTCTACAGATGAGAGGACCCTGCCCATAAGAGCTTACACTCTACAGGAGAGAGGACCCTGACCATAAGAGCTTACACTCTACAGGAGAGAGCACCCTGCCCATAAGAGCTTACACTGTACAGGAGAGAGGAACCTGCCCATAAGAGCTTACATTCTACAGGAGAGAGGTCCCTGCCCATAAGAGCTTACAGTCTACAGATGAGAGGACCCTGCCCATAAGAGCTTACACTCTACAGGAGAGAGGACCCTGCCCATAAGATCTTACACTGTACAGGAGAGAGGGCCCTGCCCATAAGAGCTTACACTGTACAGGAGAGAGGACCCTGCCCATAAGAGCTTACACTGTACAGGAGAGAGGGCCCTGCCCATAAGAGCTTACACTCTACAGGAGAGAGGGCCCTGCCCATAAGAGCTTACACTCTACAGGAGAGAGGTCCCTGCCCATAAGAGCTTACACTCTATAGGAGAGAGGACCCTGACCATAAGAGCTTACACTCTACAGGAGAGAGGACCCTGACCATATGACCTTACACTCAACAGGAGAGAGCACCGCATATATAAAAGCTTACACTCTACAGGAGAGAGGACCCTGACCATAAGAGTTTACACTCTGCAGGAGAGAGGTCCCTGCCCATAAGAGCTAACACTCTACAGGAGAGAGGACCCTGACCATAAGAGCTTACACTGTACAGGAGAGAGGACCCTGACCATAAGAGCTTACACTGTACAGGAGAGAGGACCCTGACCATAAGAGCTCACGCTCTACATAAGAGAGGAGCCTGCCCATAAGAGCTCACGCTGTATAGGATATAGGTCCCTTTCCAAAAATGCTTATAATCCACATGAAATGAGATGAGTGACACAACACATTTATGGTGTTAATTTTGTCCAAGGGGATGTCATGCGATGAGCAAAGAGAGCGTGTAGCAGATGTAAATTAGAAAGGAAATGTATGATGATGCAGCATTGTGGAGAGCTTTGTATATATTCATATTCTTTCTGTTTTGTCTTTGTTTTTCATGGTATTTCCAGTGTCTTTCATAGCCCCAATAACAGTCTAGGAATAGACACTTGCTTCTGTGTACTGGGGTTACGCTTTGTGTATTGACCTAGTCTATGTTCTTCTCTATCCTTTGGATTTCAGTCTACTATGATGCAGTTTGAAGCCCTTTCTCAGTACCTCATAGACGTGCCAAGCTTCAAAGACCTGGAGATGGATGTTTCCTTCAAGCTTCCTAGAAGATCCCAAACTTCAACTTATCGTCTTAATCTACATAATGTTTTGTTGGCCAAATCAGAACAGGTAAGAATGAGGGATGTAATGGGGTCAGTAGTAACGGAGGCTTCACTAGGTTTGTGTTGAAATAACATTTCTCTGAATTCTTGGGATTTTATCTACTTCTTCACAGACAACTGAAATTGGAGACTTCGTAGTCACTGCGAAAGGAAAGGGTCAAGGCACTTTGACGGTAAGAGAAGAAAGCATTTTACCATTTTTCAACAATGTGTGCGTTTTTTTTTTTTTTAAATCATCATATTAATTTTAGCTGCAGAAACAGAACCATGAAAAATTAAAAACTGAATTAAAAACACTGCATTTTTTATGCTGCATTTTTAGCTGTGTTTCGTTATGTGGGGTCTTATCCTTAAAGTGGTTTTCTAAGCTTTTTATATTGAGGACCTATGCTTTAATAAGCTGAGGGTGGGGGTGCCCAGAGTTGGACCCACAATAATTTGATATTGATGACCTGTCACCAATATAACCATTTTGTTATATTCGAACACAAGGTATTGTCTGTTTATCATGCTCTGGAGACAGAGAAGGAGAAAAAAATGCAACAATTTTGATCTGTCGGTGACAATTAAAGATGAACCTTGGGGTAAGAATTTTGTATCTTGTGGTTATTTTGGAATTTTATTTTTGGGTAAGGAATATGCAAAAAAATCCTCATTGTTAAAATAGAGGAATGTGCTCTCAGCACCACGTTTTGGAAGCTAGCTCCCTATATATTAATACCTGGTTTTCAAAGAAACCTAAGGACATAATGTGGGAAAAATAACCAAGCCAGAATAACTCCTCCAAAAGGAAGAGGTTCCCATCTGCAGTCAATTGTTTCAAGATTTTTGACTCTCATCAGTGCAGCATAGGGGACTGGCTGGCTGTGAGAGGAGTCTAGATGTGGGTCACAATGGGTAATGTCTTTCATTAGTTGGTGCTGAGAGCAAATTCCTCAATTTCACAGATGAGTTTTTATGTACATATTCCTTACCCAGACGTTACCCCCTCTGAATTTTACTTTTAAAAGCTAAGTTACAGTGGGGAAAAAAGTATTTAGTCAGCCACCAATTGTGCAAGTTCTCCCACTTAAAAAGATGAGGCCGGCCTGTAATTGACATCATAGGTAGACCTCAACTATGAGAGACAAAATGAGAAAACAAATCTAGAAAATCACACTGTCAAATTTTTTAAGAATTTATTTGCAAATTATGGTGGAAAATAAGTATTTGGTCACCTACAAACAAGCAAGATTTCTGGCTCTCACAGACCTGTAACTTCTTCTTTAAGAGGCTCCTCTGTCCTCCACTCGTTACCTGTAGTAATGGCTCCTGTTTGACATTGTTATCAGTATAAAAGACACCTGTCCACAACCTCAAACAGTCACACTCCAAACTCCACTATGGTGAAGACCAAAGAGCTGTTGAAGGACACCAGAAACAAAATTGTAGACCTGCACCAGGCTGGGAAGACTGAATCTACAATAGGCAAGCAGCTTGGTGTGAAGAAATTAACTGTGGGAGCAATAATTAGAAAATGGAAGACATACAAGACCACTGATAATCTCCCTCCATCAGGGGCTCCACGCAAGATCTCACCCCGTGGGGTCAAAATGATCACAAGAACGGTGAGCAAAAATCCCAGAACCACACGGGGGGACCTAGTGAATGACCTGCAGAAAGCTGGGACTAACGTAACAAAGGCTACCGTCAGTAACACACTACGCCGCCAGGGACTCAGATCCTGCAGTGCCAGACGTGTCCCCCTGCTTAAGCCAGTACATATCCGGGCCCATCTGAAGTTTGCTAGAGAGCATTTGGATGTTCCAGAAGAGTATTGGGAGAATGTCATATGGTCAGATGAAACCAAAGTAGAACTGTTTGGTAGAAAGAAGAATGAATGGGGCCATGTATCGTGAGATTTTGAGTGCAAACCTTCTTCTATCAGCAAGGGCATTGAAGATGAAACGTGGTTGGGTCTTTCAGCATGACAATGATCCCAAGCACACTGCCAGGGCAACGAAGGAGTGGCTTCGTAAGAAGCATTTCAAGGTCCTGGAGTGGTTTAGCCAGTCTCCAGATCTCAACCCCATAGAAAACCTTTGGAGGGAGTTGAAAGTCCGTGTTGCCCAGCGACAGCCCCAAAACATCCCTGCTCTAGAGGAGATCTGCATGGAGGAATGGGCCAACATACCAGCAACAGTGTGTGCCAACCTTGTGGAGACTTACAGAAAACGTTTGACCTCTGTCATTGCCAACAAAGGATATATAACAAAGTATTGAGATGAACTTTTGTTATTGACCAAATACTTATTTCCCACCATAATTTGCAAATAAATTCTTTAAAAATCAGACAATGTGATTTTCTAGATTTTTCTCATTTTGCCTCTCATAGTTGAGGTCTACCTATGATGTCCTAGTGGACTGGCAGCATATGCAGCTCTGTTTCTGTTTAAGTAGTAGTAGAAGCGCTGCTGTTTCCCAGAAGCATTGCTATGCAGTGGATGGGGCACTGTCACTACACTAGCAGTTTAGGACATCTTGAGGGTTCTGCAACAGATGGTCTGTGCAGGGTCTGGTTGTCAGACTCCCACATATCACATACTGATGCCCTATCCTGCGTATAAGTCATCAGTATGAAACAGAATTTGAGGTTGGAGAACCCCTTTTAACTACTTTAACATATTTTTATTAACTAAATCATCAGGTTAATATGAATTGTTCCCAAGTCAATTGACAAACTATAGAATAGAAGTTACAGATTATTACAATATAGTATGTATTGTGCCCTACTAAAGGGCTACAACAAAGGTGGGACCAAAAAATCCAAAGTTATACCAAAATTGTTTCCTGCTTGTATCTGTTATAATTTTGGTAGAGTTGTCTATTTTAGAGTTAATACAAGCAGTGAACATTCAGGACCCTTCATCTATTACAAAGAACAAATAATGTCTTGCTTTTGAGGACCTGGTATGTTTATGCATTACATGGTTATGTCTCATTAAATAGGACCTTTCACCACCTCCACCAACTCCAGTTCTTAGTATCTGTTAATAGGTGCTCCACTGAATCCAGAAAAGCTGGAATTTTTTTTGCTCCTCCTTTAGGAGGACATGTGCTGGTTTGTCTTTAATCCCATGTCATGCCACTAGTTTTTTTTTTTTTTTTTTTTTTAATCTACGCAACAATTTATAGAGAGCTACATTTCATAGGGTGGCTGTAACATCTCTGCCTGTTCGGGTCTTTGCGCCACCCTCCACTCGCATGCTGTGGCGAAGGAGGCATGTTCAGTTTGATTCCTTGCGTAGGTTTCTTGTTGCTCAGTCTGAACATGGTCCTAGACAATATAATGGATTTCCGACCACACCCGTGTTCTGAGCATTTCTCTCTGGACGGCATAGAGTTAATCTCTTCCTGGCCTGTGTGATTGACAGCCTGTGTACCTATCAGGTCTGGGGCTGGGCCCAGGTTTTCTTTATACAGGATGTCACTTTCTCAGCAAGTTGCCGGTTATTGCTCTGACTTTGCCTGCTCTCTTTGTGTCCTTGATATTCACTATACTATTTACCTGACCTCTGGCTTGCCTTGTGACTATTCTCTTGGATTGTGACTTTGTACTGCATTGCTCGTCTGTTACTGACCCTTTGGCTTGCTCACTCTGCTTCTGTGTTGTTTTTGTCTTGTCCTGTTCTCTGTGTCACTTACCCAGTATAGGGCTCGTCTTCAGGTTGTCCTTTTACCGTTTAGGGTAACTGAGGCAATAGGAAGGGACAGTGGCTGGGGTGAGATTAGGGCTCACTTGTCTCTGTCCTTCCTCCCAGACCGCTGCAGTAGGGTCAGGGTATTGCTACGGTTGGCAAGACCCTTACAGTGGCACTAGAAGAACCATTTTTCTTTTTACATCAAGGAAAAGTTACTTGCATATTCTTTCCCTGTACATAACATGGACAATCCATTGATGTTAATGATAATATTGTAATACTGTAGTTAAAATACATTGTTTCACAGTCATAAATTATCAAAATGCTTATAGCATTAGGGTGGTGGAGATGGTACAATTATGGACTACTATAGTTTTATATCAGTGGACTAAACTTAGAATCTCATTGCTTTTTTGCAGATTTCTTAAGAACCAAGATGCCACCATGTCCATCCTTGATATTTCTATGATGACTGGATATGCACCAGATATTAATGACCTTAATAGGGTGAGTTTCAGCAAGAGTCAAAAATCTACTTTAATACCTTTTTACAAGGGTCCAATCAGATCTTTAGTAAATCTTATGATAAAGGGATCAAAGATCTCAATAGTACTTAATAGAGTTGAGTAGTTGAGTCAGGGCCACTTCAAAGAAAATGTAGCCCTGGACAGCAAGTTATGTAGGGACCCCACTTGCCATACAAATATTTAGCCATTCCTGAGCTGGGATTTGGTTAAGGATTCCAATTTCCCATTAAACCAATTCAAAACAATATTGTCACATTCCGCAATTCACATTATAACCACTGTGTGGACACACAGAGACACGTTATAGGATAGACATCTTGTGATAGAGTATCACAAAATCAATTAATAAAAAAAATTAAAAAAATAAATCAGCTAATTATCTTATTCCACAAATCTTGGGATTTGTTTAACCAAGAGGAAAAGTGAAGAAGGACAAATCTGTATATGTCAGATAAATATAGATGTACGGATCTTTAAATTGACATTTAATATGTTACCTATAAATTATTTTACTGTCGCATGATGCTTCAATCCTTTGAGGATGTGGCCTAGTTAGGGTGTTAAAGCACAAGCGACATTCCTTGTTTTTACATCTTCCTATTTCAAAAGTCATACCAATAATAGTAAAGGGATAACTGTACTTAATAGCACAAACCTTTTAACTACTGTATACGCAATGCATATATACATATATTAATGCATCTAAATGTTTGTCTTTTGATATTCTTAGTCATTTTATCTAGCTAGGATTTTTACAAAGTGAATGTTTCCTTTATTTACAGCTTAAAAGAGGAGTGGACAGCTACATCTCCAACTTTGAGATCAACAAAGGATCATTTGATAAAGGCACATTGATTCTCTACATTGACCGGGTAAGCTGCCTGTATTATAGATAAGCCAAATATTCCAATATAAGAGGCTCTCTGTAAGAATTGATGCTAATTCTTGCTCTTAGAGAGTGTCCTAGGAGGTAGACCCAACCTCTGTGACTTCTGTCTGTCCCAATACGGTATACATGCGTTGTCTTTATTAGATAACCCCTTTAAAGCTGAGAATTGTGACTGTTTTATTATTAAAGATAGTGATCCTATAAGCCTATATTTGTCTTTAAACACTTGGACTCTTTTTTTTGTTAGAAGGGTTCTCTGTAAATACAAAGTGTTTCACTAGAACTCTGCAATCTGGGAGGCATCTGGAAATAAGTGTTCCATATCTCTCTGGGCATTGGGAATAGGGTTTCTAAACAAGTATCCTTTCTTTCTAAACTGTGGCATAAATATCTAAATCAGTATATTGTATAATGTCTGACACATACCTATGTAGGAAACAGGGGTCCACTGAGGCATGCCTTGCCTGATCCCCTCTTTAGATATTTTCTGTGTTGGTGTAATGTCTCAGCGTCACCTCGCTGGAGACTTTGATCTGTACTTTAGTAGATCTACATTGATGGTGGTTCCCTTGTTTGCGATGTTAGGTGACACTTCTCAGTCCCCTTGTTCAATCCACCCCCACTAAGTGTAATAGCGTCCTTCTGTGTGTAACCACACAATAATGGCACCCCATCAGTGTCCACACCCCCTCCTAATGTGGCACACAGTAGTCATGTAAATGACAAACTTTCATAAAGAAAAAAAGTTCTTCAAGTCTAACCTATAATCTCACCATGTTGATGCAGAAGAAAGCAAACAAAAAAAAAAAGAAAAACATGAAGTGGGTGCCAATTTCCCCATATTAGGGAGGAAAAAATTACTTCACAACTCCAAATATGGCAATCAGACTAAATCCCAGGATCAACATCTTATTCTAAAACTTCTAGTTTCCTTAACCAGTGATATTTTTACTCAAAAATGTTATCTAGGCCCCTCTTAAACTTGTAGCCATTATCAGTCATCACCACATCATGTGGCAGTGAGTTCCATAGTCTCATCACTCTTACTCTAAAGCAGAGAGCGCCCTCTTGTCACGGTCATAGTCCTAGGTGTAAGGCGATCATTGTAAAGATCTCTGTACTGTCCATTGATATATTTACATTGTATACATTGTAATAAGGTCTCCCCTAAGCCATATTTTTTTCTGAACTGAGTAACCTCAAGCTTGACCCGTTTCTGTCCTCCAATCCACCCTGTGCCTTAATTATTTCGGTCGCCTCCTGTGCACCCTCTCTTGTTCAGCTATGTCTTTACTACATACATTGTATTCTACATGTGACCTGACCAATGATTTCCATAGAGGTAAAACTATGTCCTTGTCTTGAGCCTCTATTCCTCTCTGGGTGCTTCTTAGGATTGTATTTGCGTTGGCCTGACACTGGTTTCTAAAGTTAATTTTATTGTCCATCGATATGTTCAAGTCTTTTCAGAGATCTATTATTTAATACATAAGTGTAAATCTATCCACAGACCAGGCGCAGAACTTTACATGTATCCACATTAAAACTCCTTTTCCAATTCCCTGCCCATGCTTCCCTAAATCCCTCTATAATATTCTACTATCCTCCTCTGTGGTGACTACTTTACAGAGTTTAGTATCATCTGAAAATATTGAGATTCTACTCTGTGAACTTTTTACCTAGTTATTAATAAAAAAAATATTAAAAAGAGGGCCCAGTACCGCCCCCTGTGGCACCCCACTGGTGAATGTGACCCATTCTTAGTATATACCATGAATAAACATCCTCTGCTTTCTATCCATTAGCCAGTTGTTGACTCAGTTACACATGTTTTCCCCTAATCCCAGTATTCTACATATGAATCTTTTATGTAGTACAGTATAAAATGCCTTTTGTAAGTCTGGATACACTATATCCACAACCACCCCCATGTCCAGCCTGCAACTTACCTCCCCCACATGCCTACTTAGTCCTTCCTTCACATTAAATGAAGTGGTTCCTGTTTAGTGCTTCCCCACACAGTAGCAGATGCCATAATGTCACTGCATCGCGCTGCCCCGTGTCTTTGTCCGAGAGGTGGGTCCAACATTTATCAGCCATTTCTGTAATAGCTTATGGATATGTTTTAAATGTCCAAGTTTTGAATGCCCCTTTAGTGAGATGGGGGAGAGGGTTGTCACCACCCGGTGTCCTGTCTATAATAACCAAGAATTATTTTTGTTGTATTGGCTTACATCTATGAAAGTACGAAAACACAATTACGCTAAGTTCACACATGCGCTCAGATTTCTGTTCTTCGGGTGCGCTTGGGTTTCTGCCCGAAAAATGTGGAGAAAAAAGTCCTGTTTTTCAAGCAGTTTCAGGGATGGAAACCTTGAACATAAAGCAGGCGCAGGTGTGAACCTAGCCTTAGTAGATGTTTAGTAAGGAAGATAAACCCCTTAGTTCCTTATTAACCATTTCATGAAGATATTTTATTTTTGAGTTGTGTTCTATCCATTATACCTTCACCTTAGATTTCCCATACGGAGAACGACTGTCTGAAATTCAAGCTTCATCAGTACTTTGAAGTCGGACTTATTCAGCCTGGATCTGTTACAGTGTACGACTATTACTCGCCAGGTAAGATCAAGTCACAAAAACCTCAAGTCACAAAAACCTCTTTGACCAGTGCACTACCTATACTGTACCCAAGCCTTGAAAAAGGAGATACCCTACTGTAGTCATTTATGTGATCCCCTCACTATATATTGTTAATAATTCACTGAGGATCGATTCCACTGTAAATGAATTATTCCCCGAAAACGAATTATTCCACTCAAAAATAAAATCTAACTTTTACTAGATATATTAACATAGACTCCCAGATATAACCCAATGGGTAGTATGTATCAAAATAGGATAAACACAGACCTAATAATCAAAGTGAGCATGGAACATGTGGTAGGCCAATGGAAATACAAAGTACTCAGGGGTGGCAACACAACAATGATGATGTACAGTATACAGTATATAGTTTCCAATAATCAGGTAAGTATAAATGAATAATATTTAATAGAGGAACAGTATTCAATATCCTTGTAACCCCATACAGATTTTAGCAATCCTCCTTATAAACAGTGTAATAGGGAAAAGAAAGGGGGAAAAGACAAGGTATACAGTATGTCTATACCACACAATATGGTAGCACGGTGTCATGCAGTATACAGGTGCTACTATTTAATACATTCCTAGGAAATTGTAAACACCATGGGGCTATGGTAGGGTACCCTAAATCAAATACCAAAACAAGGGTGCTCAGAAATAGAGATTGCATATACCCAAGGCAGGGATTGGCTAAAAATACCAAAAATCATTATTAGGGTCTTCAGGTCTGTGTTAATCCTATTTTGATGCATATTAGGTTATATCTCGGAGTCAATTTTAATATAGCTAATAAAAGTTATTTTTTATTATATTTCTCACTATACGTTTTGTTAAAGACAAATATAGAAAAATTTTTAAACTTTTTATTTTCTTGCTTTTGTAAAATTCTTTATTAATTCTTTATGTAGTTGAATTTTCCTTAATGCTAAGCTACCAAGACAAGTTGTCCAGCTTTCACTGAAGTATATGACCTAAACCTCAGTTCAATGAGAGTCTTAGTTCAAACATCACAAAACTAATTTCACATTCATGTTCATTTCGGGACAAACAAGTTCAGTACGAACGACACATTAATTTGCCTTAAAACATATTGTAGAATACTGTTAGGGCTCCTAGGAACCTATCTATAAAACATAGTGTAGATTACTCTTAGGGCTCCTAGGAACCTATCTATAAAACATAGTGTAGAACACTCTTAGGACTCCTAGGAACCTATCTATAAAACATAGTGTAGAATACTCTTAGGGCTCCTAGGAACCTATCTATAAAACATAATGTAGAATACTCTTAGGGCTCCTAGGAACCTATCTATAAAACATAGTGTAGAATACTCTTAGGGCTCCTAGGAACCTATCTATAAAACATATTGTAGAACACTGTCAGGACTCCTAGGATCCTATCTATAAAACATAGTGTAGAACACTCTTAGGACTCCTAGGAACCATCTATAAGACATAGTATAGAACACTCATAGGGCTCCTAGGAACCTATCTATAAAACATAGTGTAGAATACTCTTAGGGCTCTTAGGAACCTATCTATAAATCATAGTGTAGAATACTCTTAGGGCTCCTAGGAACCAATCTATTAAATTTCTATCTCTCTAAGGCAAACACAACAAAGTTATGTCGAAGTGAAAAGTGACATTATTACTCTCTGAGGTCTCTTCAGATCCCAGAGTATAATAGGTGGAGGCTCAGGGGAGGTGTAAAAAATAAAAAAATATATATTCATACTCACCTTCTCTTGAGCTGCCTCGTGGTGGCACTTTCCTTGTGACGCCCATAAATCTTCTCTGACCTCATCAGCCTGGGGGTCACAGCTGAGCCTGTGATTGGGCCACCAGCGGTCACATGGGAATGCCGAGAAATATGACATCATAATGCTCGGTGTGCTCAGGTCACCACTGAGGCCCAATCACCGGCATCATCGCTGACCCTGGGCTGAGGACGTCACAGAAGTGCACAGGATGCCACAAGGAGGCCTAAGAGAGGTAATGGAAGGAGAGTATGAAAAGACCCCAGAGTATAATGCGGCAACCATGTTAGATCATCTAAGATGAATCTCTTTGTTTGGTTTCGAAAAAAACTCATGATGAAGCCTATTCGCTCTTCTCTATGTATTAGAGGTGTGCGAACTGATTCAGATAGAATTGGATTCGACCCGAGTTTTCTAAAAATTTTGGGTTCAACTTATGAAACACTGTCGTGACTCTTGGTTCTCCTCATATCCCAAAGTATAAGGGAGGTGAGTAAAAATCAGAAATAGTTATTCTCACCTTCCCTCACCTCTCTCGAGCCTCCAGCAGTTCCACAGCATCCTCTTTAGGCTTTTTCTAGCCCCTGGCTGACATCACACACCACTGCTTTGACCCAGCATCATTAACATTTATGAGCCTCATGTGACCACTGAGGTCCAATAACAGGCCTCAGCGGGGGCCGTGGAGTGTGTGACAAGCCATAGGCTGGAAGAGGTCTTGAGAGGACACCGGGGAGCCACCTGATGTGACAAGGATGCCCAAGAGATGTGAGACAAGGCGAGTATAACTTTTTGTTATTTTTACTCACCTCCCTTGGGCTTCCAATTATTATAATCTGGATTCTGAGAAGACCCCAGAGTATAATAATAACACTTGGTTTATGCCAAGTTTGACCCAAAATAAATCTTGTAAGGTTCACCCTGCATTGATGCACCTCAGCCTCCTTGACCATAAGTGAATTGTATACTGGCTTCATTTGAAAATGAGGGGTTGTTACATGGAAAATCCCAATGAAAATAGCCCTATTTTTGTACCCTCAGAAAAAGAGCAGTCAGCCTTTACCAACCAACTACTATACTGGAAAGGATATTTTTATGATTCTTCATATGATATTTATACCCAACAGAAAACCGTTGTACTAGATTCTACCATGTGGAGGAAGGCAGCAAACTTCTTGGCAAGATCTGCAAAGGAGAAGTTTGTCGCTATGCAGAAGGTAACAAGACATTACCATAGTGTTCACCAGTTTTAGGAATTCAATGGACTTTTTCATCTGGCGATTTCAGTTAAAAAAAAAAATATTCAACAGATACCCAACGGACCCCATTATAATGAATGGGTCCCCTCAGGCTTCATTGATGTCTACTATTGGAGCAGTACTTTCTTCTGGTCCTCTGATGGACCAGAAAAACAGACACCCAGATCCTAGCATGAACCAAGTATAACATGGATCTTTTTGTTGAGTAATGGGTTGATACAGTGATACCTTTTTGAATGCTAAATTTTTTGTTTCTTCTTTTTCTATATGAAGGATTTTGTACCAAAATGTCATATTTGTTTAGAACATATGAAAAATCTTTTCATGGTTCTTTAATTTTTCAGCGAATTGCTTTATGCAGCAACAGCTAAAAGACGTGGATGCCCTTGTTCGGTTAGAAAAGGCTTGTGAACCTGGTGTGGATTATGGTAAGAGCGTTGTAATGGCATTATCATATAGTTACACATTCATAGTCTGATATAGTCTGAGGTTAAAATTTTAGTTAATATTTATGAATTTAGCTAGAGATGAGCGAATCGAAGCTGATGAAGTGGAATTCGATCCGAATTTCTGGAAATATTCGATTCACATCGAATCCGGATTTCCTCACGCTTCGTGGTAATGAATCACATTTTTTTTTAAATGGTTGCTGCACATGTTAGGACGTGGGTCAAGGAACTCTGGGAATGCAGGATCACCCACAATGCCATGCGTGCAGCCAATCAACAGCCAGCCAGCCCTGTAATGTCACAGCCCTTTAACCCCTTCCTGAGTGGCCACGGCATCGGGAGCGGGTGTTAGATGTAACTGACAGCTAACACCCTGCTCCATAACCGATCAGGGGTTTTAACACCTTGGATGCCACGGTCAAACATGACCAGGGCATCCAAGGGCTTCCGCCATTTTGCCGCCCACCCCAGCTCTCTGCAGCCAGGAAATAGCTGTTTTTTTAACGTGATTCGCTGTGATTTAATTCGGATCAAATAGAATCATGTCGGAAAATTCAGCGAAGTTGCCGAATCGAATTTTTGAAAACTTCGCTCATCTCTAAATTTAGCCTTAGAATTTTTATATTTTTTTAATCATTTGTAAAAGTGTCAGTGTTTCTAGAAATTTGTTTGCATGTATATGAAAAAGTACTGGAGCAGACTTATTATGTCTTATATGCCAGTTTTCTGGCGTACAAGGCATGAAAAGTAAAATTTTTTTGCTGCCTGGGAAAGGCAGGTAGAAATCTAGCATAAATGATGGGGGAAATGTAGGGCAGCTGTGAGCTAGAGTACATTTTGCTCAAGGAGCACAACCCAACAGATGGTGCTCCTTATTTATAAGGAGGTGTGCACCTTCTGGCATGAAACTTGGGGCGATGAAGACTGGCGTGAGTATTGCCAGTCTTCATAAATCTGCCTCATGGTTCTGTATCATGCACAGCAAAACCCTGTCTAGACTTTTCAGTGGTTGCCTTGCATTGAGAGGATTAGCTTTTGTATTGGGTCCCGATACAAAATTTCTAATAGAAACTCCAACCTACTGCCTTTTGTCATTTATTATATTGCAGTCTTTTATGTGGCAGGGAGGCATTTATCTCCCCTCAGACAACAAAGTGACCTCTGCTCTCCCTGAAACAACACCCCTCCTGCCATTTATTGCCATATTTTGTTGACATACTGCACATTTAGAGGTAGGGTATAGAAAGAAGTATGACTGCATGATCAGACTACACTTGGAATATGTAGTCTGTAACCATAGAGACACATACAGTATATCTATATAGTAGCTGTACAAATTAAATAGTAGAAGATTTTTTTTTACCAAAGTCCTTTCCAAAGTTGACTGATGCTTTACCTTAGATGCCATGAAGAATTGGTGGTAAAGGATCAACCCTAAGAATATGTCTTGTAGTTAAAAAAAATACCATGTAAACTTCAGAAAAATTTTTTATAGATAAAAATACCTTTCAATTCCAGTGTTTAAGACGACACTGACTGCCATTGAGAAGGGTGAGAACTATGACAACTATATCATGACAATTACCACAGTCATTAAAGAAGGTAAGTCACACTATCTATCTATCTATCTATCTATCTATCTTTCTATATGACCCTGAAGGCTTAATTTCATCCCCGAACCTTCTTCCTCTATGCTTCTATAAAATACAAAGCTTCAGAAAAGGGATGGGCCTTACTGAATGTTGTGTTCACTTGGGAGGCTGCAATACAGAACCAATGCTAATAAATCTACAGAAATGTTTCTGGAGTGTTATGTAAAGGGTATCCAGTTATGTTTCAGGTAGATATGTAAATGACTACAGATGTGGTCTAAATAAACACTGGGCCACAAGAGGGCCTAAAAGTGTTTCCCCCACTGCCTTATGAAAACTCACAGAGGCTACTTTTGGGTAGTGTACCTCTTAGTGAGAGATTGTTGACTGCTAGACATGCTTCTATAATGCAAACAAAAACATTTTGCACAACTGACTTTGAAAGGGGGCACATCATTGGCCTGAGAGAAGTACGATGGTTGTTTTGATGAATTGCCTGCCATATAGTCCATTCTGATCTACATATTGGGAGCTGTGGTTACATGCACACATGGAAGGTAGGCTCCGGTCATCCCAGACAGACCACCAGTCCAGAAGATCTGCCCGCACCACTAGCTGGGTATGTAATGGGTGGTGGGACACAAGGAAATTTGGTGTCCCACCACCCATTACATATCCTGCTATTGAAAGCCAGCTACCATCTATTTTTGTTTGCAGAAATCGGGCTGCTAGAAAATGAAAACATACTGTGTTTAGCAATGAATACAGGTTTTGTTTGGGATCTGATGATAGTTGTATTTGAGTATGGCGGCCTCGTGGTGAGCGCTTCAATCCTGACTTTTCTGTGGAGTGACAGCCTGCTCCAAGTGCTGGTGTAATGATCTGGGGAGCCATTGCATATGTCAGTCGGTCACCAATACTAGTGATCCAAAAGGCACTAAAAGCTCAGTGATATGTGCAGGACATCCTGCAGTCCCATATGTTATCTTTCATGGCAGGGCGGACAACTGGCATTTGTAAGCAGGATAATGATTGCCCACAGACGCAAAAGGTTTTCCTAGGAATGTCTCCACCAGATTACAAAACTTCTTTGTCCAGTCACCAAATTTATCACCAATCATCATTTATCATGAGCATTCATGGGAAAGCTGACACCAACTTCATCAACCTGCAAGTGTGTAGGATCCATAAGGCCAGCTGTAACATCTGGGGGAAATATGCTGCAGGAACCATGAACCTATATGCCTCATACGCCCAGCTTATATCCAGGCTAGAGGCGGCCAAAAGAGTCCAAAATCTTCTGCTCAGTTGCACAGTTTTCCCCAAAAATGTTCGTATGAAAAATGATGCAAAATATAAAAAATGCTGCAAAGCAAGATTTTTTTCAGAAATAGAAATGTTAATAAAGAAATGTAAATCCCATCAATATTTGGTGTGACCTTTGCCCTTTGCCTTCCATCAATCCTACTCGATACTTGCAGACAGTTTTTGGCAGAACTGGGCAGGGAGGTTGTTCCCGCCATCTTGGAGAACTAAGCAGAGATCTTCTGTGGATGTAGGCTTGCTCCAATCCTTCTGGCCCTTTATGTAATTCCAGACAGACTGGGTGATGTTGAGATTAGGGCTATATCTCCGGGGGCCGTATCATCACTTCCAGGACTCCTCCACCAAAGGGCAAAGGTCACACCAAATATTGATGGGATTTACATTTCTATTTTGTTCATTAACATTCTTTTGTGTTAATTTGTAAATTCTTACTTTGCTGCATTTTCTCCCACATCTAAGTTTTGCACAGTATTGTAAGTACAGATAATTTCTATCTGTACTTGTCTCAATTTTTTTTATTAATTATATTAATATGTTATATTCCAATTTTTCATTTCCAGGTACGGATATAGTTGTTGCTAATAAGAAACGCAATTTTATCAGTCACGCCAAATGTAAAAAAGCCTTAAACCTGGAGATAGGCCGAGACTATCTGATCTGGGGAGTGAACAAAGATCTGTGGAGCACGGGGTCTGGGTAAGTAGAAGTAAAGAATAAAAAATATGAATAAGAATATGCATGGCTACAGGTAATATATGCCTTATCAAGTGCCAGTCTACTATACTGTTATATATATATATATATATATATATATATATATATATATACTGTATATACACTGTATATATATGCCTGACCATTTCTCCATTCAGAACAAAAGCCCTCTGTTCTTTTGATCAATGGGGGTCTGATTGGTCGGACCCCACTGAACTGCAAGTAATATCCTATCCTATGGATAGGGGCTATTGTATAAAATATGCCTTCTTTTCATGTCCACTGTTCTTCTCCCTCCTCACTACATCACTTGTCACCAACCTTGTTGAGTCACAACTACAAATAGATGTAAAATAAAATATAAAAAAAAAAAATAATAATAATAATAATAATAATAAAAATAATGAGCAAGGATATCCATTACAACACATATGCTACATAAACAATATAGCAAGGAAAGAGTGAGAAATCCTCCCTTTAGAATAAACAATGTCTTCACTATGGACACTGCACATTCTATACATTCCTCACTACATATCACAAGAAAGGTAACACTGCTTTTTTTTAATCACCACTAACTACAGAGACCCCAGAGTATAATACTGGTTTGAGGGTGGCAAATAGAGATAGGCAAATCGTTTTGCAACAAATCAGGTTTGCCCCGAATATTCCAAATTGTTAGTTTTTTAATGAAACCGAACAAATGGTGATTCACTTTGGACAAAAATGGCTGCGCTATGACAAAAATGGCTGCCATGACGTGTTCGACCAGGAAATACAGAGCAGACCATGTCATTTGTGTAATGACTCACACATCACATGACAGCTACATCTGACAGTCTCCAAAAGACATTGGTAGGTGGATCTTACTGTGCTGATATCATATACACTATATAAAGCTTGTGCACTCGTGACCCAGCCTTTATTTGCTGTAATGGTGGAAATGCACACACATATATCTCACTGCATCTCATAGCTAATGCTATCCTATTATCTAGGCTATAGGCAGCACCAGTCAGTACTGAAAAGTGAACAATAGTTATAGGAGGACTTAGAGAGCATAAAGCAATATACACAGGCAGACTAGTAGTGCGGTGCTAGAATAGAATATAAAATACAGACATAGACATAGGACAGGTTCAGTCAGTGAGTCTGCAGAGACAGTTAACCGTCTCATTGCCAGGCAACAATCTATATTGTCTGACAGTAATTGTAATAGAACAATTTCATCTCTTCTCTACACACATAACACATTCTTTGTAGAAATTTAAATCTAAACAGAATATTTTAATCCTTTCTCTCTCTGTGTAAGTGCACTGAACATATGTAATTCACGTTCCTCACAGTACTATAGTACAGCAGTAGTGGTGGCCGTAGTAGTACTAGTAGTGCATCCCTCACTAATGTAAAAAAAAATTATCTCCGTAATTTGGGCATTTTCTTTTGGGGTATTCACCCAATATAGTTTAGCCTGCTGTAATCTTAAAAAACACAATTAGAAATTTCATGTTTTTTCCCCTCTGGTCTGGTCACCAGTCATCCATAGAATACATGTCATGTTCACTTTGACATAACTTCACCTGTCTATCTTAGAGAGTTAGGAATTGGATAGATAGGTTCCTTGGAGCCCTGACAGTGCTCTACACTATGTTTTATAGATAGGATCCTAGGAGCCCTAAGAGTGTTCTACACTATGTTTTATAGATAGGTTCCTAGGAGCCCTAAAAGTATTCTACACTATGTTTTATAGATAAGTTCCTAGGAGCCCTAAGAGTGTTCTACACTATGTTTTATAGATAGGTTCCTAGGAGCCCTAAGAGTATTCTACACTATGTTTTATAGCTAGGTTCCTAGGAGCCCTAAGAGTGTTCTACACTATGTTTTATAGATAGGTACCTAGGAGCCCTGACAGTGTTCTACACTATGTTTTATAGATAGGTTCCTAGGAGCCCTAAGAGTATTCTATGCTATGTTTTAAGTTAATTTAAATTGTGGTTTGTACCGAACTTGTTTGTCCTGAAAGGAATCAAGGACTCGAGCCGCTGCACCTGAACACAAAACAGATCTTGAGGTTCACCCATCTCTAGTAGCAAAAACAAAAAAAAATTCAGATTCCGTCAAGCCCAAGCCCAAGACTAACATTTATGGAAAATTTGTATAAAATCTGGCTCATTATGAACCAGTTTGCTTATGCCTAATAATAAGCAAGGTAGTAGAATCAAGCAAGTTAAAGATAATACATAAGAATTTAAACAATAAATAAGAATATGAAGATATACAGGCAATTAAATGATGACAAGAAACCAATCCAGAAGTTGAGATAAGGGTCTAAGTGTTGAGTGCGTGTCTTATGGTCACTCGTTTAATATGTGACCATACACCATTGCACCACATGGTACCATGCGAAAACAAAGCTAGAAGTTAACAGTAAAAAGAATCTTTATCGTAATCAGATCTTTTGGACTTTTAATTGGTCATTAGATTGGACTAAATTAGCATACAGTATATAGTATTAGTATATAATAAAACGTAAAAAGTAATTCCAAGCTCATCAATTGATGACGTATCTGACACCCAGGATCCCTGCCGATCTGTTATTTAAAAAAGACATTTAGGTGAGTTCCGTGACCTCTTCCTAGACAACCACAGCACTGTACATTGTATAGTGGTTGTGCTTGGTGTTGCAGTTTAGCCCCATTCAATGAATAGAACTTAGCATCAATCCGGTCAAATAACCAAAAATTATAACATCACATAGCCTATGAAGCAGAAGTGGCACTTGGGAAATATCGCTATTGATTCAAACAGTTGATGTGTGGAGGTCCCCGGCTGGGAACCCCGCTGACCTTCATTTGATTATTTATCCTAAGAAAAGCCCCATTAAATATAAAAGATCTTAATGCCTCTACCTAGACATGACAAATTGTCCAAGACTGATAATAATCTGTTTGTTTCCTCTACAGGTTCTCCTACATGATAACCAAGGACACATGGATTGAGATGTGGCCGAATAATCGGGAATGCCAGAAATCTCAGAATAGGCAACTCTGTGAAGAATTCTTCCAGTTTACCGAAGAGCTGGAGTTAAGTGGCTGTATTCATTAAGTTATTTCAGAGCCCTCTACCTGTCCACTTTTTCATATTCTCTTTATATAGGCTTACAATAGATACATCAATAAAGTATATTCATGTTCAATGGTTTCATGTTCCTTATTATGTTATTCATTAACTGTACTCGCCAATACATACCATACTGTAGGCAAGTGAAGGTCATTGGAGATCTTCTCGCTGGATCAACATATTACTATGGACAATTGGTTTACAGTATAAAATAATGAATCCAGAGGAAGTTAAAAGAATTTCTTATTGACAAGAGTGTTCTTTCATCATTTGGGACATCTACTAAGTAGTTCAGAGCGGATACAAAGAGTTTCTGTCTCTGGAGGACTCACTATATCTGTGAATAACACAAACTCTTGCTTTTAGTAGATGTACGGTATTATTGTTGTACAGTAGTTATGCATCTATGATTCATCATCTCTGATTTTAACCAGTGACTCAATCACTATAGATCTGGTACGTGCTCCAGCTTTATGAGATGTCCATAATAGCACATCTCAGAGGTGAAAGGGACAATGGGACAGATTTATTAAGACTGGCACTTTGTACACCAGTCTTAATAAAGGTACCAACTGGTGCATGTCTGTGCGCCAGAATGGAGATCTATGCCAGTTAGAAACCGGAGTAGATTTCCATTATAACTTGTACAGAAAACTGGCTCCACCCTGGCTCACCTCACTCCGCCCACGTTTACACAATGTGGGGAGCAAGGAAGCTGAGGCACGCATTTGGCACAAGAAAGAGCCTTATGCCAAATATGCTCCACAATATCATCCAGCTACACCAGAGAACTAGCATAGAGAGATTGATAAATTCTCCCCATTGTGTTGACATAATTCTCATACTTGTTGGGAGACTATATTTTGGACCTGTTGGAGAAGCATGATGTATATATTAGTGATAGGGGCATCATTGGGCCACGTTATTTGACCAAAATAGCATTGCGAGATATGCTTTAAGGTCCATTTGTCAGTAAGAATCATATTTATAGGTAAGTATTCAATGACAACTCAAATAAATCCTTTTCAGAAGTAAGTATACATCTGTTAGGGAATTGCTAGATGAGCAATTCCCCAGTAGCTGCTGGTGAAACCTGGGAGGAAGGGAAAGACAAGACAGTGAGTCCTAATGCTGAACCCACCCCCAGTCCCCGCCTACTTGCCTCACCTACCCTAGGTGGTAGAGGACAACTGGGCGACAGTCCCTTCCTATGATGCAAGTGATAACACAGAAAGCAGACAAGACAAACAACAACAAAAGAGTGGTCAGCTAGCCAAGGGGGTCGGAACCAATCAATTAGCAAAGTACAGAGTCAGAATCCAAAAGAATAGTGAGAGGAAATAGCCAAGGTCAAAAATATGAATATAGATAGCAAAACAGTATACAGCCAGCACGCACAAGGCAATAGCAAGCATTAGGGAGCGGGCTGGACAAGTATATAAAGGAAGCCGCCCAAGACTTAATTGGCTAGGAGGAATGTCAATCAAATGCTACTATGTTGATTCCATAGTAACCAAAGTAAAGTAAAGTGCTGGCTGGACTAACACACAGCAATGAATCCTCAGCTGTGCTACAACAACAAGCGAAAAGGATCACAACTGAACACGCCTCCTGCACCGAAGCGTGTGACCGGTGGATGGCGCAGAGACCCAAACAGGCAAAGATATTACAACATCTCAAGATATTGAATAAACCATCCTGAAGAAGCCATAGTAGAAGAGGAGGTCTGCAACCCCTTGATGTAACGTCCATAGTGGCATAGTTAACTGTATTGAAATTGACACACAATAGAAATTTGTATATGTCACTTTTAGTTTCTTGACAATAGATAACTTGAAGGAATTTGGCGTGTAACCATATACTATTATTTATAGTGCACACAAGGGCAACAAACTTCAACATTGTGCAACTGAAAGATGGCAGTCAGCTGTAAAGACTCTGCCTTATTTTCTTAGCATTTGCTAAGTAAGTTTGGGGGAAGCATTGTATTAGATAAGCGGAGGGGTTCCTTTTTTTTTAAAGTCAAGCGTAGGAATGATATCATCAACAGCACTAAAAGCAAGGGAGGATTGCAAGTAGTCATTGGTGCACTTATTGTATACTAGTAGGAAACATAAAAATAAATAACACAAGAAAAGTGAGAGTGCGGTATAATGTACTGGGGGAAAAGTTTACAGACACAGAGAAACAAAGTCAATCACACCTAAAAAGTCTTCAAATTACATTGTAACTCCTATTTTACTGTATTATTATTATTATTATTATTATTATTACTATTATTATTATTACTATTATTATTATTTTTGTTATTATGTTAGGGGCTTACTGTATTTTGAAGAATATTTTTATAATATACTTAAAGAGGACCTTTCATGTCCTCAAGTCAGCAGTGACTGGAGAGACACCGTCCTCCTATGGAAAGTGTCAAGTGTTACGAACACAAGGTTTTATATAATGGATAATTTTTTACTCACCTTGTACAATACGGTGAATATAAAAGAGTTATAGTAATTACAAGAATTATGGATTATTATATTAGATACCAGTAATGCTCATATCACTCACCCAGAGGGCTGGTCCCAGAGGTCGCCTCTTACTCCCCAGATCAGGTAATTGCTCCCAACTCTTATATCTAAGGCTTTGCGGCACTTAATATGACTGATAAAATTCCTCTGTTTGTTCAAAACATTGTCGTCTGTACCTAATAATGGGAGGAAACATGGAAAATAGAATAAAGGTCAACTTTAATGAATTCCCCCTATGCATTATCACGACAGTTTTCTGGAACAAAAGTGATGCATTTGGAGCCCAGGCATTTGAACCAATCTGTATAAAAGTGGATCCAGTGCAGTTTCACACAGTGGCTTGCAAAAGAATTCATACCTCTTAAGCTTTTTCACATTTTGTCACCTTACAACCACAAACTTAAAATCTCAATTAAATACATTTAAGAGTTAGACCAACACAAAGTAGCAGAAAATTGTGAAGTGGAGTGAAAATGATACATGGTTTTCAGACTTATTGGATTAAGATGTGCAAAAGTATTCAGCCCCCTGTACTGATACCCCTAAATAAAATCCAGTGCACACAATTGCCTTCAGAAGTCACTTAATGAGTTAATAGAGTCCAGCTGTGTGTAATTTAGTCTCAGTATAAATACACCTGTGAAGGCCTCAGTGGTTTGTTAGAGAACACTAGTGAACAAACAGTATCATGAAGACCAAGGAACTTACCAGACAGGTCAGAGAAAGTTGTGGAGAAGTTTAAATCAGGGTTAGGTTATAAAAACATATCCCAAGGTTTGAGCATCCCAAGGAGCGCTGTTCAATCAATCATCCAAAATTGGAAAAAGTATTCTACAACTGCAAACCTACCAAGACATGGCCGTCCACCTAAACTAACAGATCAAGCAAGGAGAGCACTGGTCAGAGAAGCAGCCAAGAGGCCCCTGGTCACCCTGGAGGAGCTGCAGAAATCCACAGCTCACGTGGGAGAATCTGTCCACAGGACAACTATAAGTCATGCACTCCATAAATCTGGCCTTTATGGAAGAGTGGCAAGAAGGAAACCATTGTTGAAAAAGACATAAGTGACGTTTGCAATTTTCCACAAGCCATATAGGGGACACAGCAAACATGTGGAAGAAGGTGCACTGGTCAGATGAGACCAAAGTTGAACTTTTCCGCCAGATATAGCACTTTGTATTTAGGCCAAAAAGTAACACTGCTCATCACTCTGAACACACCATCATCCCCACTGTGACACATGGTGGGGGCAGCATCATGCTGGGGGGAGGATTTTCTTCAGCAGGGACAGGGAAGCTAGTCAGAGTAGATGGGAAGATGGATGGAGCTAAATACAGGGCAATCCTGGAAGAAAACCTGTTGGAGACTGCAAAAGACTTAAGACTGGGAAGGAGATTCACCTTCCAGTAAGACAATGACCCTAAATATACAGCCAGAGCTACAGTGGAATGGTTTAGATCAAAGAATATTCCTGTGTTAGAATGGCCCAGTCACAGTCCAGACATAAATCCCATCAAGCATCTGTGGAAAGACATGAAAATTGCTGTTCACAGACGCTCCATCCAATCTGGCTGAACTTGAGCGATTTTGCAAAGAAGAATGGGCAAAAATCTCAGTCTCTAGATGTGCAAAGCTGGTAGAGACAGAGCCCAAAAGACTTGTAGCTGTAATTGCAGTGAAAGGAGGCCCTACAACAAAATTGACATGGGGAGGCTGAAGACTTTTGCACACCATCAAAATTTTAATCAAATAAAAATCTGAAAACCATGTATCATTTTCCTTCCACTTCACAATTATCTGCTACTTTGTGTTGGTTATCACTAGAGATGAGCGAATTTCTCAAAAGTTCGATTCGGCACTTCTATTCAAAGTTCCAAAAAAATTTGCTTCGATCCGAATTACTTCGCGGTAAATATCGTTAAAAACACATATTTCCTGGCTTCAGAGAGCCTGTATAAGTGGAGTAGAACACTGTGCCTTGCAGTAACACGCATAGGGAGCCTTCTGTGGTAGTGAAACAATACTGTAAGTCTGAATGACACGCACATGACAGGCGTTGCTCTTAGAACCACTGCACACTTCACTTATTTGGACAGTTACGGGACCAAAACTGACCAACTAACTCAAGTGTGAACCCAGCCTCACAGGTCCGTGTTAGTGCCAGGTAGAAAGAACCATGCAGAGGCCCAACATCCTACTGTAGAGTGAAAGAGTGCACTCCTTTTACACCCTCATTTGCAGATTCCACATAGATGTCTACAGAGTGGCAAGGCGACATAAAGTGGAGTTGGCAGCAGCATAAGGAGGCCATACAGTGACCCAGTGGAAGCGGCATTAGGAGGACATAGAGTGACCCGGCAGTGGCAGCGGCATGAGGAGGGCATACAGTGACCCAGTGGCAGCGGCATGAGGAGGCCATACAGTGACCCAGTGGCAGTGGCATGAGTACACAGAGTGACCCAGTGGGAAGCAGCATGAGGAGGACATACAGTGACCCAGTTCTTCCCTTTGTGACTTTGTTCGCCCAGGCAAACGGGGTATAGAACAGCATGACACCGCTGTGCCCTGCACATGTGGTATGCTGGAGGAGCATACACCTTATTTAACGGTGTTTATTAGTGTGGAAACCCATAAGGAGGACCATATTCGCCATTTTGTTCCCAGTATAAAGTTGCAGGCCATTTATCAATACAGTATTGTCAATAATTCAATAATTCGGAGCCACACATCTCTGCCTTTATCACGCTTTTGTTATAGGTGTTCATTAGTGGGGAAAGAAATAAGGGGCATATTTGCCGTTCTCATCAAAGTAGAAAATAACAGGCCTTTTTGTTCTTTTCAATTATGCTTTTTCATCGAACAGTATGTCAGACAGAGAAGCGAGAGGCCATGCACAGGGGAGGGCCACAGGCCTAAATGTTTCTTACGCAGGCATAGGTCGCAGCAGACTAAGGGGGCGTGGCAGCAGGGTCAGATACAGAGGCCTGAGCTCCCAGTGTCAAGTAGTGGTTGTGTCTTGACCAGCAACCCAACGGTTGTAGACTGGTTGACTCGGTCATCCAATTCATCCCAAGTCACATCAGACACCCTCAGCCAAGAGTCGGTGGGTTCGTCAGACACAAGCCTTAGTTGGCATGGCCCGGCAGCAGGCCCTGCGCCCTCACCTGTCCTCAACCTGCCTCTGTCCTTTTCTGTTCCCTCAGCTAGAGAAATACTCTATGCTGTGGGCTCAGATCCACTGTACAGTGAGGAGGAGGTATTATTATTATTTATTATTATTGTTTATTTATATAGCACCATTAATTAGATGGTGCTTTACATTTGAGGATTTACATACGGTACACAAGATATACAAAACAGATAATACTAACAGTGACCAACTGGCACAGTGGGATAGAGGGCCCTGCCCGCAAGGGCTTACAATCTATGAGGGAAGAGGGATAGAGACAGAAGGTGGGGGAGAGGCTGTACATATGGCGGTGTGGTGACAGTAGTGTTATTGGAGGTTGTAGGCCTTCCTGAATAGGTGAGTCTTCAGGGCCTTCTTGAAGCTTGTGATTGTGGGGGTCAGTCTTATGTGTCTTGGTAATGAGTTCCAGAGTATGGGGGATGTACTAGAGAAGTTTTGGAGATGGTTGTGTGAAGATAAGAGCAGAGCGGAGTAGGAGGTCTTTGGAGGTTCGGAGGTTACGTGTGGGCAGGTAGCGGGAGATTAGGTTGGAGATATATGGAGGGGACAGGTTGTGGATGACTTTGTATGTCAGCGTTAGTAATTTAAACTCTATTCGCTGGGCAACGGGTAGCCAGTGAAGGGATTGGCAGAGGGGAGCGACCGATGAAAAACCAGGGGGGAGAGGTGTATTTAGCGAGCTGAACAATTTAAACTGGACTGGAGGGGGGCGAGAGTATTTTCTGGGAGGCCATGGAGAAGGGTGTTACAGTAGTCTAAGTGGGAGATTATGAGGGCATGGACTAGCATCTTTGTAGTTTCTGGGGTGAGGAAGGAGCGGATTCTATGGGTGTTCTGGAGTTGGAGGTGGCAGGAGGTGTTGAGGGTTTGGATGTGCGGCTTGAAGGATAGGTCAGAGTCCAAGGTTATCCCAAGGCAGCGGACCCATGGGACAGTCAGCAGCTACTGCTCAGCTAAGTTCTGGAGGAGACATCCGCTGCTTCCTCCGGTAGGCGGGCAAGTAGTGATGAGGAGAGTGGCATGGGAGCTGGTGTTGAGGAGGACATCAGTGAACTGCAGACTGTAGTGAAAGATGATGTAGCCGATCGTAATTGGGAGGGGCTTCATCGTCATCAAGAGAAGAGGGTTGCAGCTTGCGCATGAGGCAGTGGGGGAGTCAGCAGGGTGGCAGCAGTGGGAGGTCGGGAGCTAAACATGCCCGGGGTAGACCACCCGCTTCGCAGCAGCCTACCTGCCTTGAAAGCAGTGGTGCAGGGGTTCACGGAGGCAGTGGCAGTAGCAGTCAGTTAGCCTAGAGAGTTGGGGGTAAAATCACCTACTCGGCGGTGTGGCAGTTTTTTGTAAAGCCGCCGGGGGAGGTCAACATGGCCATATGTTCAATCTGTGGGCAGAAGGTGAAGCGTGGCCAGGGTGCCAATGTTGGCATCACAGTCCTGCATCAACATATGCAGCGTCACCATAAAGTCTGGGAGAGCTGAGGCTCCAATGTGGTGGTTCAGCCTGCTGCAGCAACCAGAGGCACGCATGTTTCCACCCGTTGGAATCCCACCCTCCATATGTTGGATTGACTATATGAACAGAGAAAATCCATAAACGATTTCTTGATGATCCAAGTGGACAGAGGTAATCCCCTGTGTAACTTTAACGTTAGCCAGTGGCAGCTCATGCGTGACACCTGCCGTTTGCTCGTTCCCTTTGAGGAGGCCACTTTGTTAGTCAGTCACCAGGACTATGGGATGAACAATGTCATTCCACTGATTCATATCCTGGAAAAGATGCTTCTAAATCTGGCTGGTCAGGGGACTGGAGATATGGCGCTACATCTCAAGGCCACATGGGCCCTGTGGGGGCTGAACTGGAGGAGGAAGCGGATATTGGAGAACAAGCAATGTGTAGCGAAATGGGTGGCTTTTCCACATGGGTGACAGTAGAGGAGGAGCAGCCGGAAGAGCAAGAGGGAGATGAGGAAGACAAGGCAGATGACCCAGACACACAGTGGCAGTATGTAGTGGAGATGGATGCAGGGAGTCCCTTCCAGTCACTTGCGCAAATGGCCCAATGCATGCTCACTTGCTTGCGTAGTGACAGCCGAATTGTCACCATTCGGCAGAGGGATGACTACTGGCTCTCCAACATGTTAGACCCTTGCTACAGGTCAAAAATGGGGGCCTTTTTTACACCCGCTGAGAGGGAGGACAAACTGAACTACTATAGAGACATGCTCTGTAGCAAGTTAGCCTCTGCCTATCTGCACCATCATCCATTCTCTCACAGATCCAACCACTGCCATGGCAGCAGTGTGAGCTGGGGGTGGCAGGAGCAGTATCAGCTCCATCAGCACCAGTCTGAGCCTAGAGTTGCTGATGAGCAGCTTTCTTCACCCGCATAGTAAAGAAACTGCTCATCAACAGCTAGACAGAGCAGAAGTTGAACCAGTAGGTGGTGGCATAATTACAGTGTACCCTGCCACCCATCATCAAAGATCCGCTGTGCTACTGGACTACCAAACTGGATTTGTGGAAGAGTGAAGAAATTAGGCAATACCATTTAGAGGCTAACTGAGTATATTTGTTATAGTTGGCCTCTAAAAGGTATCACCTGATTTCTTCACTCTTCCACTACTTTCTATGGCTAACACGGTACAACATTATACTACTAGCAAACTGGATTTGTGGCTGCAACTGGCAGAGTTTGCCCTGGAAAAGCTGTCCTGCCCAGCCAGTAGTGTGGCATCAGAGAAAGTTTTTAGTGCCATGGTGGCCATAGTTACCACAAGGAGAACTCTCCTGTCCACTCAAAATGTGGAGAGACTGACCTTTGTCAAAATGAATCAGGCATGATCAGCCATGATTTCCAACCACCAATGCCTGATGCCTCATGCTGCTGCTACCTCCACATGATATTGCCTTGCCACTCTGGCCTCCTCATCCTGCTGCCACCAGGTCAATCTATGGCCTCCTTATGCTGCTGCCAGCTCCACATTATGTTGCCTTGCCACTTTGTTGACATCTACAGTATGTGGAATCAACAGACGATGGTGTAAAAGGAGTGCGCTTTCACGCTACAGTAGGATGTTGGGCCTCTGCATGGTTCTATCTGGCACTAACATGGACCTGTAAGGCTGAGTTCCCACCTGAGTTAGTCAGTCAGTTTTGGCCCCGCAACTGGCCAAATAAGCGAAGTGTGCATCGATTCTAAGAGCGACCCCTGTCATGTACGTGTCATACGGACTCACAGTATTGTTTCACTACCCCAGCAGACTCCCTATGCGTATTTCTGCAAGGCACAGAGTTCCACACCACTATACAGGCTCTCTGAAGCCAGGAAATAGCTGTGTAACACAACTCGCCACAAATTAATTAGAATCGAAGCGGATATTTGGAAACTTCAGAGAATTGGTCGAATTTTTGATAAATTTGCTCATCTCTAGTCAAAAACCAGGTTTGTCACAAGCAGAGGACCCAAAGAAATATAAAACTTCACTTTTAATATAAGTTATAATAATAAAGTGGTGATTTTTTTGACCATCTTAAATATTTATTATAATTTATATTAAACATTTTATAGTTCTTTGGGTCCCCTGCTTGTGACAATAGATTGATGGATCATGAAGTTTATTTAACATTGTAATTGCATGCTTTGGCAGTCAAACCAGGATTGTTTTGAATTTTCCAAAAATTTTGGGGGGTTAGCTGAACCTGAAATTTTTTGTTTTTGCCAACCACAAACCACCATTATACTCAGGGGTCTCTTCATACCCCAGAGCATAATAAACAGACCTAGGGGAGTTGAGTAAATATAAATAATGTTACTCTTGGGATGAGCAGTGACGATGGAATACATGGAATGTGCCGTGTTCTTTGTGAAGATGTTCATTCTAGAGGATGGATTTCTCAGTTTTCTTCTTGTATTGTTTATTTAGTACATTTGTTGTAATGGATATCCTTGATCTATATGTTTAGTTTTACAGCTGTACAACATGGCCATGAAGGAGAAGGCTTTTACCATTTCCTGAATGTTTAAGTAGATTGGGAAGTTGACTAAACCTTCCTTTAGTTATAGTAGAGAAGAATACATATGGCCATTTGGTGACATGTGATGTCACTGCACAAAGATGTGCATATTCTCGCTTCAAGATTTAGGGCTATCAATTTTCCCCAGTTACTGTATATTTAGACCATGTCCCACTTGAATTGAACACACTTTTGTGATCTTTCGTCTAAATCTCCAGTGCATACTTGTGTGAATGAAAAGAGAAGTGTATGATGAGTTCTTTCCTGTTCTGTCCACCTGTATTATATTCTACATCAGGGGGTGGCAAAAATAAAAATATGAAGGGCCAAGTACTCGGTGTGCCATGCAACAATAAAATCCAACTGTTATGATCCACCTGGTCATCGGCTACCAAACCAAGGACACCTCAAGAAGTAGAGGCCCGGTGAACCCCCTGCAGCAAGGGCCAGATCCCTGTATGGGGTTAAAGGGTGAAAACTGGGCAGTCTGCAAGGACAATGCTCTTTGGAGGTGGCACCAAGCCAAACTGGTATGGTAGTATAGTAGGTCCATAATCTGCTGCCAGTAACTATTTATTTTGTTATTCCTCCCAAAAATTTTGGGGAGGAATAAAAAAAAAAAAAAAAAGTCATAACATAGGAGGTAAAGAAATTGTGATCAGTTGTTACTTTATAGGGTATGTAATTAGAACTGCTCACTTCTGTTTAGTAAATTTAATACTCGGGTGTAAAAAAAACAAAAAACAAAGACTATTGAAGATTATCCATAAAGATGGAGACCAGCATGTAAAATATTTATTAGCTTAGAATATATCAAGTTCAAACTGAGTTACAGTGAAGTGGTCAGAGGTGACAGGATATATATGAGCTCACATTCTTAAGAAGAACATCCATTAAGCTCTATATTTTCGGAAAGTTCTAAAAAGTCGTCACATAGTTTCCTGGTTCCTTTATCTTGACATTCTCTATTATTTGGCCACCATTCAATCCAGGTGTCTCTTCCAATAATATAGGCATAACTACAAGATAAAGAAAAAAAAAAGCTGACAATATTTTCAAACCTGCACAGCAGTAACTGGGGAGACAGCGACCTTGTACGGATAGCTCGGGTAAAACATTGCCAACAGAATTTTTTGTATAACAGATAATTTTTGACTCCCCTTGTACAATGTTGTGTTGTCAAACCGTTATTATAATAAGCCATAATCATTGTAATTATACCAGTAATGCTCAGATCACTCACCCATAGGGCTGGTTCCAGAGGTCGCCTCCTACTCCCCAGATCAGGTAATTGCGCCCCATTCTCATATCTAAGGCTTTGCGGCACTTAATATGACTGACAAAATTCCTCTGTTTGTTCAAAACATTGTCGTCTGTACCTAATAATGGGACAAAACATGGAAAATAACACAATGGGAAGAATTCATTAAAGCTATCACTGGAACAGAAGTGGTGCAGAGTTTGGTGCTCGGTCATTTGTCCATTTTCTCACTTACGTGTCACTGTTCCACTTTGCTGTCATCCTCTCCCCACTCTGAACCAAATACTTTCAAAAAGTTGGCAGAATGGAGCTGGAGGCCTCGGCCCAATAGATTTACTTCACGCCAGAAAATTGGTGAGTTATACCGGAAATCTACACCAGTAACCGTCTTGCATAGACTGCAATTCTGGCACTTGGGTGCTCTCCAATTAAAAGCCTTTAATAATTCTAGCACATCTGCTGCCATTGCTCACAGTAATAGGACCGGTGCATGTGTTGGGTAAGGATGCATGCACCTCTGCACCATTTGTAGCCTCCAATTCCATCAGATCTGACAGAAGGAATGGAGCTGAATGCAGCACTATGTCCCCTGTGAAACATGATGAAACTGACCCAAATTTTGCATATTTATTGTATCCACCATCTGACGGTTCAGGCAGAGCATTGGGTTCTCTCATAACTGGAATGTCTAAATTTAATGATTTCTCTGTTTCACACTTGGATATCTGCATCCAAACATACAATGGTAGACCATCGATGTGCCGAATGACAGCCCATGACAACATTCTTGTTTTCATCCTTGTGGCTGTGCTGGGTACTGCAGCTCAGCCCCACTAGAACCGATTTGCTAGAATAGAACTGAACTACTGTATCAGACACAGGCCCATCACGGAGCATCATTGTTTCTACTGATCATCTCATGTTCCCGGATCCGGACCTCTACAGATCACACACATGGCGTATATTATGGATAGACTTCATATTGGAACTCTGAAACCTCCTATAATCTGTATAAATGAAACTGCACTGGATCAACTTTCTAAATATTTATCCCAATGGCAAAACCACCATGTCTTGTTATAGAGCCATATTCTACTCATAGATCAATGGCAACAATAAAGGCTTGTACCATATATACTTACAATATACAGGAGTGAGGGGAGTACAGTCCCATAGAAAACATTTACTGTACTTGACTCCTTAGTTTCTACATATACTGTATCTGTACAGTTGTCTCCTCCTGTATTTACCTATCTTGGCGACGCGGATTATCGTCATCACATAGTTATCATAGTTATCCTTCTTCTGTATTTCATCCACACGCGCCTGGTACACTAGGAACACAGGAAATGACTGAATTATATATGTTTGGATGAATTACCTGGGACAAATGCAAACTTACTACCTGCTTATCTGTACAGAATGGGGCAGATTTACTAATTAGGTCTAATATTTACTAAGCAAACCTTAATCTAGGCAGTCTGAATATAGACTAAGTTGTGGCTACATGATATTTTTGGTGCACCTTTAAATACTGTTCTTTAGTCAACACCAACTTTTGTTTAGCATATATTGTGCACCTAAATTTTGCCACAATTTTGTACATGTTAGGGCGTCTTATGCAGTTATTTAGGATGACTTGTATTATTCATTACATGTGATGACTAGCTGAATTTGTCAAACATCTGGCACATTTACCTTAGTAACGAAAAGTCTGGTCCAAATATTGTCTGAATCTAGTCAGTCCTGGCTTGTGTACGGCTTCACTGTCCTGTACTGTGTATAGAGCAGACAGTATAGCAGCGAGGAGGCAGGGACCCCCATCCTTACATACATCACTAGGATGCAAGGAATCCAGTCTCCTGCCTAGGTGCGAGCCCTGAAATCTCACCAGTGTCCAGCCTGAATTTTCCAGTTCAGAACATCCTCCTACATGGGGCCTATGAGTTGGTATTTGTGTGATGTGAAATAAGTATGTGCCCCTTACCATAGTCCACTCCTGGTCCACAAGCCTTGTCATACCGCCATGCTGCATCAGTATTACCTTCCAGCTGTTTCAAGAAACAATTCTCTAAAAAGACAAAGTCCCAAAAAAAAGTGTTCTGAGGTTAAGAAGTGAACTATTAAAGATATGATAAGATCCTACCTTAAAGGGGTTGTCCCAGGACAGAGCTGGAACCCACATCGATCACATACCCTGCAGCTATGCTATAATGTCTGACCATGTCCCACTGACATCTAGGAGTGGTCGTATTCTGGAGACAAGTCAAGGTCACTGAGCTACATGGTTTAGAAGTAAATGGGAGATTTAGAAACTCCATAGCTCGCTGTTACATGGTGTTCTTGTAACTTGTAAGATGCAGAGGAGTGTAATTCACTGTTCTACGCTGTTCCCATAGCTCCAATTCACTTATTTTGGAAACAATTTGGCTCAGTCAGTTCAGCTATTATAGGAAACCCAACCACCACTAGCAGTCCAGATCTGGCAGTCAGTAGGACAGGGACTTGTAGTGGGTTCCATTCTAGAGATAGGTGGTTGTGGCTATGGCTGAGTGATCAATGGTGATGTGCCAAAACCTGCACCTATCAATTCCTTGTTTTATTTAAGGTGTTTTTGCTCACATTTTAGATATTACAATTGATAATATAAGTCATGTCTTGCTTCTTACTCTTTAGAGCATTCCCATTATTTTTGCATAGTGTCCACCTTATTTGGTGGTGTGTATACAATACATCATAATTACTATATGAGTATCTTCACTCCCTTAATGGGGTAGTCACAAACCACCATTTTTATATTTGTAGATAATTAAAAGTTCAACATTTTTTGCAAATACAAGTTAAAATTCTGCAGAATTTTAACTATCTACAAATATTTATCTGATTATATTCAAGGGAATACCCCTTTAACTGTGCTTTAATAAGATTTATTAGTACACCAGTTATTTGTGGTCTTACCCTCGGCACACCGGCATATATTGTCAAGACAAATTGTGCCTAATAAGTTGCTGTCCTTGTCCACGTGGTAGAATTTACTGCAGCGGCTTTCTAAAAAAAGAAAAAAGCGTAAAATATAGGATTTTCTACTGACCTGATGTTACATAGGTATATTACACTTACCAGGGCTATAATAGTCATACACAGTGACAGATGCAGGTTGGATCAGACCAGCTTTAAAGACCTGTTGAATATTGAATTTGATGCATTCCTCTTGTGTATGTGAGATCTGTCCAAAGAAAGAAGAAAAGTTACAAGATCACTGAGGAGATGCGAGAGACAATACAACTAATAGTATTACTGTATATCCTCATCTACAGTACAGATGTGATATTTTCCAGGTTGATCATTTCAGTGAAGATCATTGGTGACAATTTTGACACTACCTGGTCAAACCAACACAAGTTCGAGTGTATAATCTAAGGTCTAGAGTTGACCAGAAAGTTTGCCGTGATCATGTAGAATGATAAAACCACCACCTGAATGGGGCCCATGTTGCAATTTTCCTCCACAAAGTGTCTGGGAGCATTGCCTTGCAGGAAAAAAAAAAAATCCATGAAGTGGCCACAGCTCTGAATCAGGACTGTGATATCTATATAGTGACATGTAGGCTCAGTGAAATTCAACAGCAACACCCAGATATCCATCCTTTGTTTTCCAGGTTACAGTAAACCCTCCAATACTTCCCATAAAGGACAAAGGAGGCCAACTGTACAGATTTGTCCTCCCTTGTCTTTTCTGGATATATCCAGATGCGTCACACGATACTGTAGATAGCCATATATACAATATCACAGAACAGTATTGTCTATAACAGTCTATATGTGACTTGTTAGCATATCACAAACTTTGATCTAAAAGTGAAGGTAGATGTTTTGTTAGACCTATAACCACTTCAAGACTAGACATGAGCAAACAAGTCATTATGAGCCCAGTTCAACCTAAGTCTTTGTAACAAAACTGAACAAATGGAGATTCATCTCAGACAGGCTAAAATGACCACCATATGTTTTGCGCATGAGTCCCTGTCATGTTCTAGCACCATCTGACATGACGGCCTCTCAGCCAATAGACAGTGGTAGGTGGACGCCTTACAGTGCTTATGTCATATACACTACATAAGGTGCTGTAAACCTGAGCATGAGGCATTGCTGTAATGGTGGAAGTAGGGAAGGTTCTGAGATTCATCTCACCACATCATACAGAGCACCGTTCTATGGTTATAGCTGATACTTCATACCTTATCCAGGTAGATGATGAGTGTTCCCTTATCACCCGCATCCTTATTAATCTCAAAATTGGAGATATATTTGTCCACTCCTCTGTTCAGCTGCGAGTAAGAACATGAATTATATCTCATCCATGAATACAATGTAATGTCATGTAAGAAATATATTAACCAATGAATCTCACCTTATTGAGACTTTCTACATCAGGGATAAAGCCAGTCATCATAGACACATCCAGGATAGACATGCCCGCATCATTGTCTTTAAGATGTCTACAGAAATATGAAAGATTAATAGCAGATGACAATTTAGGCAATGGCAAAAGATATTTGCAAGTAGTCTTCTAGATTGTAATAAGTAAATGTGACTACCTTATATACAAGTAGTAGACTACAGATGGTGCGGAGCGGTGCAAAGTTTACCCAAAAGCTGTCTAACAAGTATCTAATATGCAGCGTGGCAAATCTAGCAAGAGTTTTAGACTGTTTTACGATTTGCACGGAAAAGGGTCAAGTCCTAGCAGAAAGGGGGTGCAGTTTGGTTGGAAGGGGCCTTGGCCTAAGGTGCACAAAAAGTGTGCCAAAATTTCTGCCATAAACTAAGCCAGTTCATAGGTGTAAAGTTAGACTAGACAAAGAATACACCAGATTTATGACACAGCAGACACTGATAAATGTAATGCAGTTTGCAGACTGTCTAAGAGTTATACTGTAAGTCTAGTCCGTTATAGTAAATCTGCCCCAGTGGGTACAATGGTCTGGTTACTGTTACTGTAGTTTAGAATTAGGCTTTTCTTGCATTACGTTCTCTATGTAATGATTTCTTGCTTAGCTTGTATTGGTTCTGATGTTTATACACAGTAGTAAATGTGATCAAGTAGAATTGCAGTGAAGGCAGAAATATGTCCATAAACTGATACAAGTGAGATCCCATATATGAAATGACAATTCACTAGTGATGGGCGAACTGCGCGAGATTTACAAATATTTGTGACATTCACCTGCAGGTTTGGGTTTGGGCTGAACCTGAAGTGCTATTATATTCTGAGTCGTCTTCAGATCTCAGTGTTTGTCTGGGCCTCTGTTTATACTCTGATACTTCTACCTTTACTCTACTAGGCATCTAGTTTATTCCCCCGTTGGTGTATTTTCTGATGTCATGTGCACCGGGGTCATTGCTGAGGCCTGTGGTTGGTTCTCCATGACCATGATGTTAGTAAGACCCAGTCACAGCCCTCAGTGATGATCCTGAAGCTCATGAATTTGGAGAAGATGCTGAATGGGGAAGCGAGAGCCCATGGGTGAACATCAAGATTTGTTTTGCGTCCGGCGGCTCAGGTCCCCAATTTGTTTGGTACAAACCTCACTTTAAATGTTCTACGCTATATTTTAAGCCACTTCAGGCTCCTAGGAGTCCTATCTACAAAACATAGGTTCCTAGGAGCCCGTAGAGTGTTCTACACTATCAAATTTATAGCTCTCTAAGGCAAACACAGCCAAAGTAAAATGTGACATGTACTGTATGTCTATGGAACAATGGATGGTATGCAGAGGATACAAACTCAGTTTAACTATACATAAAAGTGAGTGTCAGCGCCGTGTATTTAACTCTCCAATAATTACCCATTTATTAGGGAAATTGGCGTTTATACACATGCAAATAAGCCATTTTGGTGGCTTTTAAGTGCCATCAGCAGAAAAGTGAACACAAAAAATTTACTCATTGCTCACCTACTGGTTGGGGGCGCTCTTCCCTCGACGCCACCACAGCCAGGTACTGGACATAGTGCTGACCCCAGTAACTCACAGTAGAGGTCCCATGACATGAGACATTAACTGGGACCAAAAAGCCACCACTAGACCTTGGTCATGACAAACTTCTTCCAGTTGTACTCCTAGTGGTTTGTATCTACAAAACTATTTTCTGGATACACAGTTTTTATTTGACAGAGCCTGCATACAGTATTTGTGCTCACAATTACCCTATATATTGGATAATGCACAATGGCTGCACAGCGTGGTGTTCTATATTTCGACGCCTCGGATTATCTTCCTTTTCTGGATCTATTTTGCTATATCTGCAGCTTATATACATATTTTTCACTACAATACAGATGGAATCTGTCAGTTTATAATTGTGCTATGCATTTTATATGTCATTGTTCATTATGTACATCTAGTAACAGCCTCATATATTGACTTTTCCCTTCTGGCTATACATACATATTTGCCATTTGCATGGATTTGATACATTTGTATGATCTCTATTGGTATTTATGGGGGATTTATGAAATCTTTACATGTTTATTCATGGATTATACACATCTGGCATTAGATATTTAGGCATATTTACTGAATTGGTATTTGACTGGAGTTTATTGGGCTATATCCTTTGGGATAGAACTGTAGTATACATTGTCTTGATGCTTGGGGTGGGGGTGAATCCGATACCATGGGTCACTCCCAATCAGGTTTTTAAAAAGTTTTGTCCTTCCTACTATTGAATAAAAATTATTCTTGTATAGTTTTGGATGTGCGTCGTTTCCTTTGTCTACACCACTAGACCATAGCGACATTACACTTTTCTGCTACTACTGTAAAGTTATTTAAAGTGACAATCCCTTAAGAAAATATTGATCACATTTCTCTAGTGTACATATTGACAATTTCCATTTTATTTAATGTTGTAGCTTTTTTATTGTCTGGGAGTTATGGAAATTATAGTTCACATTTTAAAGCAGATTTCTCCTTACCTGGCACAAATCTCAACCGACAGTGTTGAAAAAACACCTTCTGGGGGATTCACTGCAAAGTTAAAAAAAAAAAAAAAAAAAAAGACATGCCATTCATAAAATTACTTGCAGCAGGGGACTAAATCTTTCTAGGTTAAAAAAAAAAAAAAAAAAAAAATGAATAGTTTATGTTTGTCAATTAAAATGCAAAGTGAATGATTTAAAGAGAAATCAAACCAATATATGGTGTGAGCGCCCTATGGAGGAGTCCTGGAAGAGATGATACGGCCCCCATAGATCCCCAATCTCATCATCCAGTCTGTCTGGGATTACATTGAGATTGGAGCAAGCCTACATCCACAGAAGATCTGTGCTTAGTGCTCCAAGATGGCGGGAACAACTTCCCTGCCCAGTTTCTCCAAAAACGGTCTGCCTTCCATCCATTCTTCTCGGTACACTTGCAAAGGTCACCAAATATTGATGGGATTTACTTTTCTCTTTTCTTCACTTGGGTTTATTATAATGGACAACACTTCTATTGAAAGCATTCTTTGTAAGAGTTTTAGGTAGATTAAGAAAAAAAAATGCTGTATAGTTCTGTTCCATATCTTCAAAACTGTCAACTGAAGAAAGTGACACTTAACAATTCACTCACCCACTTTTTCTTCCTGAACGGTCACTGAAAGAGCAAAGTTTTTGCATTCCTTTTCTTTTTCTGTCGTAAGAGCTTGGTAAACCGACATCACCTAAAAAGCCATAAGCGTAAAACAGACATTGTGAAAATTAGGAAGAGTCCTGGAGTTTACTGCAGCCTCCTGGTTTAGAGGTTTGGCTCATGGATGGATAATAAAATCCCACAGTCAAATCTTATTTTACTAGTGTAAATGCTGCCTGTGATGCTTGTGGGCCCAAAAACGGTGGTGTGGCCCACCTCTATGGAAGAGTTTGGGGAAAAGCTACCAACCCAACCTGCCGAGTTTCAACTAAGATCAGTCTTTTGGAGAGTTGTGTTTCCGCCCTTGGCTACGTCACATGATCTGCCAAAATCATTAAATTTTCAGATACAGGCCAACTCTACCCAGTGTCCACCTCTGAAGGAATAAAATACACACACACTATGGTAATGTTACCTTTCTACTCACAGATTAAATAAATTGAACTTCGTAACCCTCTAATCCTAGAAGTTTTGGGCCACACAGTGGAGAAGAGAAGGAGCCAGAACTGGCAAGTGTATTTCAGTTTTCTAGGATCTGGCCACTATAGGCATTGCACTAATACTATAAGACGAATAAAAGTATTAAAGTTGTTTTGTAGTAAAGTCCATTAAGGATTTAAAGAATGAGCAAAGCATTTGGGAATGGAACTTGCACCCCAAAACACTTTTCCTGGTATTAAGCATATGTCACACGGGGCTGTGGCTCTTGCCCACCTCATGCAGGTAACCATTATATAAACTCTGATAAGTACATTTAACAGCATATAGTGTAGTAACTAAAATCGTGTGGGCCCCAGTGCGAGGTTATTTTTTACTCCGCCTGGGAAGGCTTCTATTGGAAATGGGCCCAGCGCCATTTCCATCCATTACATAATGCTGGGCCTCGTTTCTCTGCCTGTAGACAGCACTGTTGGAGAGTGCTGATCTCTGTTGCTTGAGAAGTATGTAGGAAATAGGGCAACCAGCCTTTCCACTACTTCTATCATGGCGCTGTGGGGCCCCAGACATCTCCAGCTGGCCAATGCCCCCCCACCCCTCCGGGCCTGGTCGTGTTAGGACACCAAGGAATATAACCGGGGTATTTAGCCAATAGTTGAGCTTTACTGAATTTCCCCATTGTGGGACTATTAAAGGACTATTATTATTATTATTATTATTAGTATTACCATTACCTGACAGCAATCAGGAACTCACCGTTAATGTACCTTGACCTTTGCCCTCAGCTTTCACAACAAACTCACTAGTCAGTTTGCCCTGTAAAAAGAGAATTTTACAATGAAGTGTTTTTTATGACATAAAAGATACTGTCCTTCAACATTAACTGAAACTCAGAACAACAGCACCCTCCAAAGACCATGGATTTTTACACATCCCCAACGAAACTTCTAAAGTCTTAGCCTAGGCAGTAGAAATAACCACTTCATTTATAGCTTGTCATTCCACACCAACAGTTTTGGATTATAACAAACCGGTTTAGGCTCAAACCAAAATGTAAATTGCTTGAAAAAGTAAAATGTATAACACTCAGGGCCACTAGGATTGTATCTAAAATGGTTTTAGGTTTTGAAAACAGACTAGGTAATGTCAAGCTAAGACGAATTGTAACAGGCAGTGGAATAAGTCATTTAGTTGCAGTCTGGTTATCGGTAGAAAATTGATTTCAATTTACATATATATATATATATATATATATATATATATATATATAAAAAATAAAAAATAATAATATATGGTGTTAGTCATCTGACAGTATGACACTGAGCAGGGTTTTAATTTTGAAATTAAATCTGTAGCTACAATTTTGTTAAAATTTTAGCTACAGATTTAAGTAGAGTTGGCATAGCTCTGTATAAATGCAAGGACACGGAATACACCTTTGTGACAAATTTGGTGGCATTATATGCAACAAAGCTAAACTAAAGTGTATTTAATGGCAGTGTAAAAAATGCATTGCTGACTTGTCACAGAAAATATAATGGCAATCATTGGTGGCTCTAGTGATCTGTAGGTAATAAAATGAGCGCCATTATGTGAGCCAATTGTCACTGGATAAAGACTAGTTGAATGTAGAAACATTTAGTTTATGACTGTTAGGTGGCAACCATTGCTGTCAGTTTGTTGCATCCATCCCATACATTGCGCCCAACATTGTGGCACTAGCACCGATTCCTTTCTCCTTAAAACCTCGATCAATTGATAATTTGTAAATTGCAATTTAATTTCTCTTCTACTCACTGAAATATAATACCCATTACTATCCATGAAAGTGCCTCACTATTATGGTGGTAGGAGATGGAGCAGTGTGCTGAAGTAGCTGAAAACTGACTGAAAGTCAGAGTGTCATTCATTCTTCATGCAGGACGGTGAGGAGTATTTTTATGCTTCTGCCTACTACACACCTGTACATTGTAGAATTTTGGGGGAGGAGGTTTGAAGAGTCCCAAACCCCCCCCCAAAAAAAAACAAATCCCCCCCCCCCACACACACACACACACACACGACAAGTGGTTGGGTCAGATAAGACCAGTGAAATTCATCCTTTAACTATCCATTAAGGATGGAAAGTGAATGACACGTGTGCCAGGTCTGTTTGCTTTTGATGGCAAAGCTCAAAATGGATCCAAGACTGATGTCACAGACCAATTTGTCCTTTTTTCATGGTCGAGAAACTGACAAGTTCATGTGAATTATAGCTCATCACACTAGACATACTATGTTTTCCCAAAATTCTTTGGCATTAGTGATGCTATTTTTGGGAACCAAGCTTCCTCTATTAATATAAGCGGAGTAATCTGTTGACCACCACTCACCTCAGCAGAACGTGCCAGCAAAGCGTTGTCCGTATTAATACGGAACCTCTGGGAATCCTTCCTTCCCGGGAGTTTGAAGGACACATCCAGATCTATGATCTCTAGAGGAGGAATAATTATCTGTTGCTCAGTCAAAGCATGAAACATCACAATGTTAGCCTACAGAAGACAAGAACAGCCATGTTCAGAAAATCATAAAAATACACAACACACCATGATGAAGGATTAAGCAAAATATACACTCCCCAAAATATTGGCATTGCTTACTTGAGTGGAGCCATAAAGTATTCCAAAAAACCTTTGCTCGGTGATCCAGCGCGCTACTGGTCCAGTTAGGTCATACTGCTTTAAGCGCAAGAGAGCCAGAAGAGCGTAAGATGTGGCCTCAATAGTGACCATACGGGACTCGGGAGCATTCCAATTAAGTTTGTCTTGTGAAGAAAAGATACAATGTTCACCATCAATGTATTTCATCAATTTTCTAAAGTCACTTAGGTAAGTCTGACTGATCGTAGTTGACATCATCTATGTGTGACCTGTATGGTGAGCAGTCAGGTTGTAGCGAGTGCATTAGCAAGGGGCACACACACAGACCCTACAATTCATCCTTCCTTAAAGGGGAGTGATGACTATTATTTTTAATAGTACTGCTGAGAAGCCCATACACACAAAAATCCATTTTATTTAGCACAAAGTGTAGGACATGCATTTGAGAAGGCACAGTGAGCTTTTTTATACTGAGGGGCAGAGTGGGTTTTTCAATGAGAGAACAGTAGGACAAAAACTGGTGAGAATTTTGATGCCAAATTTGAAGCAGAATTCAGAGCAGACTGCCATCGCACTTTGCCTTTATTGGCCAGGCACAAATTCTAAATCTTGCATCAAATTCCACGCCGATGGAGAGAGTATATTTAACATCTTACATTTCTCAGATGGAATCAGCTAGAAAAAAAAAACCCTTTAAGAACAGGTGTCAGCTATGAGTCAGCCGAAAGCTAGCTTCAGCGGGCACAGAACTCCTATGCAGGGCTTTCATCCATGCACTAAAGTAGTAAAATATTGGAATTAATTAACTCCTTAGTGACCAGTAATAAGCTTAAGGCCAGAGTGGGGACTTTTTGAATTTAGTACACACAGTGTGGTTATCTAGGACAGTATTTATTTACTATGCTTCGTTCTTTTGTCTCATTTACTCAGTGATTCTGGTGAAGAGAATTTAGTGTAGAATAAGGCAGCACTCCAACTTAAAAATCAAAGTGAACCTTTAATCCAAAGCTTGCATACAGAAACACTGAGGTTTGTTCTGATGGGTATGGTACTACCTTTATTGGCACAGCAAAATATGGGCAGACTAAGTATTGCACTAATGTCCGCTGTGTATATAATCAATTTCTGCACAGGGCACTATCCAACCTAAAGCTGGCCCTGACTATGATAACTCAAGGTATGGAATAGATCCACCATAACGAACTTATTCTGCTACATCAGTATGTGACATGTCATGTCAATGCCAATTTCTCTGACCATCATTTGAACTTTGGCTCCTTATGTCTCAAATGTTCAGACAGCTTTCAGGTAGTACATATCTATACAGTTTGTGACCCCTTAAGACAAAGTATTTATTAAGGTTCAGTACCTGTGGTTGCAGAAAGCAGTTTCTCTGGATTGTCTATTGCCCCAGCCATAGCAAGAGCATAGGAGGTTATAGCGACGGTGTATGGTCTTCGAAGATCATGGAAGTTACCCAGCAGAAAGTTGGCTGCTTTATCAATACTGCTCCTCAGGTTCTATAATTAAATATTCCACATTACTACATGCATGTACTGGATTGTGATTCCATTAAGGAATGAAGATTAGACACTCACGCTGACATGAGGAGTACAGATCTTCTCGCTTTCCTTCAAAGCAATGAGGACAAAGGCTGTAAGAGCAACATCTTCTGAAGACCCTGCGATTCCTCCCTGGGTGAAAATGGAATAGAATTAGTAAGTTAACAATATTTGAGAGAGAGCACAAATACTAAAGGCCTTACAATAATTTGGAAGAAGTTACATACTATCATCTCCTGATGGATAACTGGAGCTTCTTCTCTGAACATTCCGTCTGGTTTCTGATTCACAAGTATCAGCCATTTGACTGCACCGCACAAAACATCACTCTGAATGTCCACCAGTGGATAAGCCATTGCAAAGACTTTTACTACATATGCGGTTAACCTGATAGGAGAGAAAGATTCTTTACAAGTACGTACTGTATTATAAATGCTTCCACATTCATCATAGTTGGAAACTTAGCTGAAGTCTTCTAAATTATAATATGCAAGAGTTACATATCAGATTCCCTAAGTGAGACGGCACCAAGGACTACACAACAGGCTTAGGTTAGTTGGACAACCGTGTGTATTTTGCAGTCAACGCACTAGTAATTAGTGTTCACTGATGCTGAAGACAGTTCACAAAAACTGAAGTATGTCCGCAAAAACGAACAGAGTGTCTTCAGCGTGCCATCCTAGTTTGCAGATCCACCATTAAAAAAATAAAAATTATATATAATTTTTTTAATGGTGGATCCACAAACTAGGATGGCACACTGAAGACACTGTCCATTTTCGTGGACAAGCTAGGGACATCCATCTCTATATACCTAGCTTGTCCGTGAAAACGGAGAGCACACTGATAACACACGGACTAGGTTTAGTCTCCCATAGACTATGGGAGAGTCCGTTCTGCAAAAACTGAACAGAACCGGACCTTTTCTATCTGATGCAGCGCAGAATCACGGCTTGAACACTGATCAGTGAAAAACATGGTTGTGTGCATGTGTCCCTACAAATGAATGAACCTGTTATCCATGAAAAACACTGATCGCACACGGATTTCCCCCACGTCTGTATTGTTGCTGACTGGTATCCCTGGCATCTAACCTCATGGAGCTTTATCACCACTAAATGCAAAATATTGACCCAGTGTAACATGAAAAACAAGGCTGTAGTTTCTGCTCCACATGTCTGGTGATATGCCTCTCCCACACTACGACAATTCCAAATAGCTGCCTGTGTACCCTACCACCTGAGAGTACATGACAGGGATGGATTTTGTTTAGAATTAATGGTGACTAGGTATCCTCCATTCTGACTGAGTGCACACTGGGGCAGATTTATTATGCCTTGTATACTACTGCAGGGCAGATTTTAAGTTTTCCCTCATGACCATGCCTCATAAATGGGGTGCAATGAAGACTAGTGGGAGTAAGGCCAGTCTCCATAAATATGCCCCACTATCTTATCTAAAGGCTGTGGGATTCACTAAGGGATAGAACAGACTGTTCTACCAGTAACTTGGCCAGGTGGGAGTTTAGTTGGCACACAAGCAGATTTCTGAGCATTTATTGTCATATAGTTCAAATGAAGGGGGTTCATGAAGACAGATTAGGGAAAATGCTTTTGTTGTGCTGCAAGTTAAAGAAGGAACGCACTGAACACTGGCTCAAAGTACTGGTGTCACTGTCACTGGCAACATCCTGTGATCACCATTTTGAGCCACTTGTAAATGACAAATTGAAAGGTTTTGGGTGCGCTGAAGTTTGGAACTTTTGTAACAAATATGGCTTGTTCCAAACCAATTTGCTCTATAAAAAAAAAAAAGGACCAGTCATCTACAATAAAAACACATTTCTTACCAATTGCTATGAATATCTACAACTAGCTTACAGATGGCGCTCACCATGTGCTGGATTGCATATTATTGAATGCTGCATAGGAATTGTCTTGTTTACGGTAGAAAAGTTGCTGTGTATAACCTACAGAGATAAGAATCACATTACAGTATTCTGCAGTATCACTGAATTTTAGACTGCTTGTTTTCCTCTTCTTTTTGACAATACATTTATACTTCTGATTCGCAGTACAAATAGTTTATATTTTTGTTTTTCAGCAGGTTATCATGTGATCACATGACTATGCCCAAACAAATCTATATGTATCACCCACTAAATGCTTACAGCGCTGCTCTCCATCACAGCTGGTGTCAAGTCCTGCCTTCATCCCTTTCCTCGCTACCTAAGGCCTGTACTATATTGCTAAAGTAGAAAAAAAAAATATATATATCTTTTAAATAATTCATTTTTAGTTGGACTAAGGTCTATATAATACAACTAAATTGTGTTATTTAATATCTTCTATTCTTGATTTTATTTTCAATAACAACAGGTCATTTTAGTCCTTGAATTGCATAAAACATTTAAGGTTTAGATTTCCACTTTTGTAATGTTTTTCCATTTGCTGATTTAAACTTATTCAAATTCTTAGAGTTAAACATTTAGTATTCTTTTCTCACTTTAAGAAGAAATCTGTAGACTATTTTCTTTACTTACCCTTCTTGATGTTATTGAGGGCATCAGCTCTGCGGTTCACACCAATTCTGTCCCACTGGTTGGTGGCATCCAGGTAAATGGCTGCTATCACACTGGGAGTCATACTGATCATGTTTTGTTCTCCACATCCAGATGGAACAGTAATAAATCCATTGAGGTTGGCGCCATCGACGGCATCCCCCAGCAATTTACCAATTGGGTTTCCTGAATTGATTTATGACATTTCAGTTTAGACATGAAATGTACATTTAGTAAATCTCAAAACAATTCGATTATAGGTTTATTGACAAATTATACTGTGTTTATCAGAAAACTGGCCATAGATATTAGATTTTGACCAAGATCTCTGGAACAAACATTGGTTGATCATTCGCACAGACAATGGTTTCAAAGCACAAAAAGAATGTCCCGATGAATGTTTGTTTACGCCCAAAACAGTCAGTTTTAATCTGGTCAAGATCAAGATCGGGAATAGTTACAGACCCCAATATATGACCTGTCTTCCTAATTTATCTGTACCATGCCATTTCTCCATATATAGCAATTACTGTATGAATTTAGGTGCCATTTTATGATTCTGTATCTAGATATGGAATTACCATGATATTTTCCCTGGGTTTGTTGAGATTGTGTTTACTATTTAATCCCTTAAGAAAAAGATTTTTGCATTTCAATTTATGGTTGTGCTGTGTTTTCTGTAAAAACCATTATGAAAAAAGTGAATTAAAATAAACTTTAATTGAAGGGTTTTTGAATATTTATATTATAACAGAAAAATGACAAAACCAAATTAGTTTTGTATCAAACGTATGCTCTACAAAATGAATGTCTGTTCCAACCCACAAGGTTTCTGACCAGCCCATATTGTGAAATAGATGCTCATAGTACACAAATCTCCCACAAGTCTGTCAGGCTAGCCCATACACACGAGCATGCCAAGCAGAATGACTTCATGATGCCCAATCACAGGCCTAAGTGGTATGCCCGGGCGCATACACCAGAAAAGAAAAGCACCAGATGCCACAATGAGGTATTGAGTGAAAGAGGTAACAGAAGGAGAATATAATTTTTTTTGCCACCTCCCCTGGACCTCCACCCATTATACTTTGGAGTCTGAATAGGACCTATTAGAATTTCACTTCTGGTTGTGATGAATGCAGAAACTTTAGGTGATCTGGCACTGTCATTAACCCGGTCACAATAAGGAAACCATGGTTGGGTTCTCTTCTCATACATGTAGTGTCCCTCCTAATAACCTGTCCACAATAAGGACAACATGGCTGGATTTCTGACAAGTACCAGATCACCTAAAGTTTCTACATTCATGGTTGTATCCATTGGTCATTCTCAAACCAAAATAATGTCTCCAGTAAGGTGGTTAGAGAAAATATTTAAAACCTATGCAAAATTTTAATGTATGTTAGGAAAAAATTGTAATATATTTCTACAAATTTAAATATGTCTTTTGGCTACAGGTTAAGGTGGTTTTTACTTACAACCTGACTCAACCAACCATCTTTACACCATTGGAACCCTCAGAGGAACGTGCACGTCACTTACACCTGTGAAGCTGCCCAGTAATAGCACCATATCTGCTGGTCCTGGGTGCACCGTCACCCGCTACCCTCTACAGATTGTAGCAGGACCCACCAACAATACAATATACGCCCACATAGGAGAGAGCCAGTGAACAGGTATCATGGTTACTTCCTAGAGGCAGTGATCAACAGCCTAAAGCAATGGATAGGCTCTGCTAATAGTGACATTACGTAATGGCGGCTTGTGCTGCCCAGGGAGCTTCTAAAAGATTTCCTTCTCCAAACATGTAAGAAGTGGGACAGAAACCCAGAGTTTTAATGAGCTCACCTCCCAAAGTTACAGATCACATATAAAGCTTGGAGAGTTGTACATTTTAATATAGGATGGCCATATGTTAAGCTCTTGCCCAGTAGTGTTCTTACATGTTTTATTCTTATTGTTCCAACATACCACACTGAGCACCTTTGGATACCTGGTCTTTGGTTTTGTACACGAGATGGACACTGCAGATTCATCTTCATTAACCCCTGCCTGTCCACAAATCTGCTGTCTGGTAAACTCAGAAAAGAGGGTGCTTTAAATCTGGGGTCTTGTGGCAGGACATTTTGGCAGCCTTTGTAAAAACACTTGCACAAGTCGTGGGGTATCTGACTGGTAGTTGTGTTTTGACAATATGACGAGGCACTGACTGGTATTGAGGGTCACTGTTCCTGAATACTACCCATTAGAACTGTATACTAGAGACTTCAAATTAAGGGTCAGTCTTATGGTCGGGTGCTTTATTCACACCAGCTATTCATGACCACAGAAGTGGACTATACAGTGCCTTGCGAAAGTATTCGGCCCCCTTGAACTTTACAACCTTTTGCCACATTTCAGGCTTCAAACATAAAGATATATAATTTTAATTTTTTGGTGAAGAATCAACAACAAGTGGGACACAATTGTGAAAGTGGAATAAAATTTATTGGTCATTTTAAACTTTTGTAAAAAATAAAAAACTGAAAAGTGGGACGTGCAATATTATTCGGCCCCTTTACTTTCAGTGCAGCAAACTCACTCCAGAAGTTCAGTGAGGATCTCTGTATGATCCAATGTTGTCCTAAATGACTGATGATGATAAATATAATCCATCTGTGTGTAATCAAGTCTCCGTATAAATGCACCTGCTCTGTGATAGTCTCAGGGTTCTGTTTAAAGCGCAGAGAGCATCATGAAGACTTCTCTACTTAGATTGCATTTTCTTTTGGCTTTTTTTTAAGGACTCTAAAATGCTTTGAAGACCATGTGTATAAAAATCAGTGAATTTTCAGTTATTGTATCATACCATGTCTGATGAAGGGAGCTAGTACTCCTGAAAGCTTACTTATAAATATACTCAGTTAGCCTCTAAAAGGTATCGCCTGATTTCTTCACTCTTCCACTACTCTCAATGGCTAACATGGTACAACATTATACTACTATCATGAAGACCAAGGAACACACTAGGCAGGTCCGTGATACTGTTGTGGAGAAGTTTAAAGCCGGATTTGGATACAAAAAGATTTCCCAAACTTTAAACATCCCAAGGAGCACTGTGCAAGCGATCATATTGAAGTGGAAGGAGTATCAGACCACTGAAAATCTACCAAGACCCGGCCGTCCTTCTAAACTTTCATCTCAAACAAGGAGAAGACTGATCAGAGATGCAGCCAAGAGGCCCATGATCACTCTGGATGAACTGCAGAGATCTACAGCTGAGGTGGGAGAGTCTGTCCATAGGACAACAATCAGTCGTACACTGCACAAATCTGGCCTTTATGGAAGAGTGGCAAGAAGAAAGCCATTTCTCAAAGATATCCATAAAAAGTCTTGTTTAAAATTTGCCACAAGCCACCTGAGAGACACACCAAACATGTGGAAGAAGATGCTCTGGTCAGATGAAACCAAAATCGAACTTTTTGGCCACAATGCAAAACGATATGTTTGGCGTAAAAGCAACACAGCTCACCACCCTGAACACACCATCCCCTCATGGCTTGGGCCTGCTTTTCTTCAGCAGGGACAGGGAAGATGGTTAAAATTGATGGGAAGATGGATGGAGCCAAATACAGGACCATTCTGGAAGAAAACCTGTTGGAGTCTGCAAAAGACCTGAGACTGGGACGGAGATTTATCTTCCAACAAGACAATGATCCCAAACATAAAGCAAAATCTACAATGGAATGGTTCACAAATAAACGTATCCAGGTGTTAGAATGGCCAAGTCAAAGTCCAGACCTGAATCCAATCGAGAATCTGTGGAAAGAGCTGAAAACTGCTGTTCACAAACGCTCTCCATCCAACCTCACTGAGCTCCAGCTGTTTTCCAAGGAAGAATGGGCAAGAATTTCAGTCTCGATGTGCAAAACTGATAGAGACACACCCCAAGCGACTTGCAGCTGTAATCGCAGCAAAAGGTGGCGCTACAAAGTATTAACTTAAGGGGGCCGAATAATTTGGCACGTCCCACTTTTCAGTTTTTTATTTTTACACAAGTTTCAAATATTCAATAAATTTCGTTCCACTTCACGATTGTGTCCCACTTGTTGATTCTTCACCAAAAAATTAAAATTTTATATCCTTATGTCTGAAGCCTGAAATGTGGCAAAAGGTTGAAAAGTTCAAGGGGGCCGAATACTTTCACAAGGCACTGTACCTATGGCACAGAAACTGAAGAGGGAAACTGCCCCCTTGCAAGTACTTGTTTAGTGTGCGTTTCTCCAACCCTTGCCTGTTGGGGCACGTTAAGGAACTTGTAAGTCTGATCCAATTGGTGGGGGGGGGTTCACATTCTCCCTTATGGATAAGTTACTCTTCATGCAGGACCATGCTGATCCTCAGCTATGCCTTGATGTAGGGGACATTGTTGTAGCACTGGTGTAAGAGGTTTTTTTTACCTTGAATGGTCACAATTGCTTCAATATCTGTTCCTGGCACAATGTTTTCTGACCTCAGTGGAGACACAAGCTCTTCCTGAACACCACCTATTGTAGAATAAAATAAAATAGTTAGTTGAGATTTCTGACACCAATGTCGATCAGGTTCCTTGCACACAAGGATTTCTCCATATTTTATGAGTCTTTTGAGGATATTATGCACTATAGATGCTGGGATATTCCAAGTCTTTGCAATTTGATGTTGCAAGATATTTTTCTGAAATAGTTCCACAATTTTTAGACATGTTTTTCACAAATCTGCAAACCTATGACCATCTTTGCTTCTGAGAGACACTACGTGATGGGAGAGGCAGTCATGTGACTTGAAAATTGAACCTCCATTTACTTCCCAGCCTTTTATTAACCTAGTCTCAACTTTGAGATGTGCCGTCAATTTCGAAATTAGAATTTCTCAAAATTAAATGGAGAAGTGTCTCACTTACTCTGATATGTGTTCTATTGTAAATAAAAGGTTTAGAGATTTCTAAATTATTGCATTTGTTTTCTTTACATTAGTGTCCTGCCATCTTGTTAACGGTGCTCTGAACCTACTTTTTGCCGCCTCTTCTTGCTAAACTATAGACAGTAGAAGTCATTTGAGAATAATGGGCTCACCTTTTCCTTTGCTCTGTGGATCCAGTATCACTGATTTTATACTTTTTATAACACGAACACCTTCTGGCTGAAAGAATTTAAGGTTAGAAATAAATCAGAAGGAATCTGCTTTGGCCGTGTGCGCCAAAAACGCAACAAAAAGTGCCACTTTCCAATCTTCGACACTTCTCAAAAGTGGAACAAGGATCAAGGCGGCATGTGGCAGGGATGCCTTAGCCCTACAGATTTAGTGTAACTCACAGCAGAACACTGGGCATTATACCCTAAATCTACACCAGTCCTGGATTTCAATTTTGGACCATAGCACTTTGGAAGATGCTCCAGAATTACTACAAGGTCAGGGTATCTTAATTCATTCCCCCGCTGATACAAGATGCTCCTGAATTTACTGGTGGAGGAAAGACCGGTCTAAATTCCCCCTAATTGTGTCCTAGTGGACAAGTAATGCAATGAAATCTGGTGTATATTAAGGCCAACTAGATACAATTAATTTACTGCTAGAATTTGAGAAGCAACAAAGTCTCCAAATTTAGATTTCCTCTTCATGTAAGCTTGAGAGATGGTTTAAAAATTCTCAATACCAAAATGCTACGGCTACATGGTGATTTTGGCTGCAAATCCAGTCATGTGACCAGAAATCACCCGGCCTCCCTGCAAATCCTTTACTCATGTTAGTGAATGGAGCTTCATTGCAAGTTTACAAGTTCTAGTCACATAAAAAGTTGAACATTGTTCGACCGAAGTTGTGGTTGAGGCACTCTGGGGGGGGGGGGGGGGGTCACATTGAGATTGCATTCACTAACATGAGTAAAGGAGTCACAGGGTGGGAAATCAGCTACTAAATAGGTGCCATTAAACACAAAGCTTTCAAGACTATAAAATAAAAAAAGAATTCACAAGTGTTGACCATCATTGTAATGATGATTGAACTACAACATTAAAAGGGGTATTCACATGAATATAACCATTTTTTAAATTTGTAGGCAATGTAACGTTTTTGAAAGTCTAAGCTTGAAATGAGTTTTAAAAATTGTCTCCAGCCATCTTAGTGGTGACAGTCTGTTGTCTTGGTCAGTTGCCGCTTTCCTTATTGTGACCAGGTTGTCATCTCATCCATGTAGTGCCCTTGCCTGATAACCTTTCCACAATAAGGAAATCATGGCTTGGTGGTTGACAAGTCAAAACATAAAGAGATCCTCCATTTGTGGTCATCTCCATTGGCGACTGATCAACAAGCTGTCACCACTAAAGTGGTTAAAAAATTTTTAAAACTCTGAAAAAGTGTTTATTTGCAAAAAAGGTTCACATTTTAATTGTGTACACATTAGAATATGGTTATATTTATGGGAAACCTCATTAAGAAGCCTATATACCAAGTGGCGTAACTAGGAATGGCTGGGCTCCAAGGCGAACATTTGACATGGGAGGTCCCCCCCGAACCAGTTACAGGTCCCCAAACAGTAAAATATGCTCGACAGTGGCCCCCATACAGCATTATATGCTCTACAGTGGCCCCCACCCAGTAGTATATGCTCTACAGTGGCCCCCACCCAGTAGTATATGCTCCCAACAGCCCCCCACCGCTTCGGTACTATTATACTCTGGGGTCTCCTCAGACCCCAGAGTATAATAATCAGAGGCCCAGGGAAGGTGATTAAAAATAAACTCTATGCCTTAGCTTTCCTTGGCATCCTTGCTCCATCCTGCCGTCTTTAGGCCCTCTTCAGACATTGCTGCTGAGGCCTGTGATTGGGCCTCAGCGGTCACATTCACATGGGGGTGCACTGACATCATTACGCGGTCACGCCCCATGTGACCACTGGAGCCTAATCACAGGCCTCAGTCACATGTCGGAAGAGCGCTGGATAGAACGCTGTGCCCAGGAGAGGTGAGAATATGTATTTATTGTTTTCAGTCACCTCCCCTGGGTGTCCTGCCCTGCTATCTATTCAAAAGTGGCCTGGCAATATGCCAGGGTCCCTTTCCAATAACAGTATGTATAGCAGTCGGGGAACCAGGCTTTCCCCGACCGCTATCATAGTGGTTCGGGGCCCGGCCATCTCCAGCTGGCCATGGGCCCCGTACCCTGCTGGGTCCGGTCACGGTCGCAGGGGGTGCACTATGCCACTGGTTTGTGGGGTTCGCAGTAGCGGCTACCACAGGGCTCCGGGCCCCCTAATGTCCCGGGCCCTGTGGCAGCTGCTACCCCGGTATTTACGCCCCTGTATACACCATTTGGCTGAAGAGAGCAGAGAAAGCTATCTCTGCAAGAACAAAATGTTTAGGCAGTGAATATCTAACTGTTCAAACCTTATTTCCCCAGATCTTTGGTGCCCAGGTAATATTGGGAGGCTTCATATGAATTAGATCATACGAGTCAGTAGAATCCACTAAATTTAATGTGTATAGCCAGATTTATAGGTTAGAATGTAAGTGGTTCTTCCCCCACCAAAAGAAAGGGCCATTTTATGTGGAAGTTGGTTCTGGTTAGCCTCGATTCTCCCAACATACTGTATCAGCCCAGCCGGCAGATGGTTAGAGTTTCCTGAATCAGTGCTTTCCCCTCGTCAGTTGGTGTGTCCATTTCTGAGATATCACCTTGTTTGTCAATATGCAATGTGGATGTTGCCGCTTACCTCTTTAGTACAATGGCAGCACCTTTCTTGCTACAAAGAAGTCGTCGGCATATTGACAAACAGCGATATTGACAATGGAGGCAGCGATTCACAGGGAGGTAACACTAGTTCAGGTGACCCTAACCTATCTGCGGGGCTGGGTTGATATGCTGGATTCTGGTGAGACCCCCTGCAGTCAGGCTACATATATTTAACTAGATAAGTAGTGAGTTTCACCCCAGTATATAACCCTCTTATGCAATGTAGTTATATAGGGTTACTTACCACAACCTTCAGTTTCTTCATGATACCATCTGACACAAACTGTCCAAAAACTGCAGCCTTCACCTCCACCGCATGCTGACCCAGGGTCAATGGGACAATAATAAAGGGAACGGCCACAGAAGACTGAGCTTTAATATTTACAGTCTCTCTGTATTTTGCCTTGGATGTAGAATAGCTACAAAATTCTGGATTGTAAGATAGTTCCACTTGTACCTAAGATGAAGACATTACAAATTAAGACAATATGCAAATACAAGAAGATTCTGTCCATATAGAAGTTGTGCAACAGATTCAGCTGTGGAGTCAAGTAAAACTGACTGTATGAATTGCTCACAAGTGTAAAACCCCCAGCTACCATTCCTTACCTTGATCCTGTCTGGGCCATAGTTGTAAATTACGGCTCGGATTTCCACCTGCTCATTTCTCACCACAGAATATGGCAGCTTCAAGTCAATGAATAAATCCTTCATTACCTGGATCTCATAAGGCTTGGCTACACAAATACCTAAGAACAAGGTGCAAATCCTGATAATATTTCAATGTACAGTATAGATTAGACTATATTGACTCTTAAGGGAACACAGTTGGTGGAGAGGGGCTTACTAATAGTGCACACATATTCCCAGAAGATACAGAACCCTTTTTGCAGGTTTCTACCTTTATTTTGAGAGAGACTCACGGCCAGGACCTCCCACGTAGTGATCGAATCCTTCAAGATGACATCAAGAACCTTGGTTGAAATTCTAAAGTAATGAAAGTCAGCAGAGAAGATGCATAAAGTCACTTGCAAAGAGTTTGTTATGCACATACAATTTAGACATTAAGGTTATATATTTACCCACTAAGGCCTTAAGAAAATAAAAAAGTAATATGAAAATCAAAAAGTTGAATTCACCCCAAGAGTACAGTTGAAGTCAAAAATAAAATATTCTATATAGAAATGGAATAGACTCCTACTTCCAGGCAGTACAGTCTATACAGCAGGTCCACTATTAGACTTCAAAAATATCTACTCTAAATGTAATATTGCCTTTAAATAATTACAGCCAGGCATTGTAAGAATTACCCATCTTTGTCGGGGTTTTCTGTCATTTTTTCCACTTTCCAGAACCAGGACTCTGGGAACTCTGTTCTTATATCAATATCAGCATCTATGAGATATTCCTCATCTTCCTCACCTGTAGTAGATGGAATACCATGTTTATAGGACATTCTTTAGGTTACATTTCACAGAGCAATTACCATATTTGATGAGTTTCTCCAGTCCATTTATCTTTACCATGTTATAGATAACATAACAGTAAGATCTGCCTATCCTCAGAGTGGTGCTGAGGTGCCCTGCATTAGATTATCAGATGTAATATACTGCAGATGTATTTCAGTATTGTCTTGTACATTGTTATGCTTCATTTTTAAGCATGAGGTAGAAAAACTGCTGCAAAATCAGGATTTGAAAAATAGAAGTAGTTATTTTTGCCAATGAAAATTATTAAGTAAATGAATAAATGTAAATCCCATCATTTGGTGTAACCTTTGCCCTCTCTCAGTTCTTCTACATACACTTGCAGACAGTTTTTTGAAGGAACTCGACAGGGAGGTTGTTGCCATCTTGGAGAACTAAGCACAGATCTTCTGTAGATGTAGGCTTGCTCCAATCCTTCTGTGTAATCCCAGACAGACTGGATGATGTAGAGATCAGGGCTATATCTGGAGAGGAGTCCTGGAAGAGGAGATATGTCCACCAAAGGGCACACTACACATTGAGGAGATTTACATTACTCTTTTCATTCACTTCAGTTTGTGAATTAACAAAAAGCTATAAACATTTTTTGAAAAGAAAAAAAAAGGATGATTTTTTTTTTTTATCTACAGTACAGAAGAGAATTTCTAGCTTTATTGTTAACCACAGTTTGGAGAAGGTGACTCCAACCAACATTTCACCCATCTTGTAATTGAGAATTGTCTTGGCAACATTGTAGTATTGTCCAAAAAAAAAAAAAAAAATTATAAAGGGAGAAGAAGCACAAAGTACAAGAGCAGAGACATCATAGCATATTGTAATAGAATATCTTATAGCGGAGAAAGCTTTATTAAAGAGGACCTTTCAAGTCCTCATGTATATGCTGTTTTACATACCGCTAGAAAGCCGACAGTGCGCTGAATTCAGGGAACTGCCGGCTTTCCTGGTATGTGCCCCGGGGCTGGAGATATCGGCGGTGTAAGTTTCACGGTTTACTGTCATAAGGGTGTTCCTGACAGTCTAGCTGCGCAGTGAGGAACGCCCTCCCTGATAGTACACGCCCATAGATGTACTGGGGGGCGTTCCTTACAGCTCAGCGTCATCACTGGGTGGTAAGGAACGAGCGATGACGCTCAGCTGTGAGGAACGCCCCCCCAATACAAGTCTATGAACGAGAACTATCAGGGAGGGCGTCCTCACAGCACAGCTAGACTGTCAGGAACACCCTTCTGACAGTAAACCGTGAAACTATGACCCCCGATATCTCCAGCTCCGGTGCACATACCGGGAAAGCCGGCAGTGCGCTGAATTCAGCGCACTGTCGGCTTTCTAGCGGTATGTAAAACTGCATATACATGAGGACGTGAAAGGTCCTCTTTAAGATTCTGTATTTTCATTGGTATTTTCCAAATCTCCATAAATTCCAACTCACTTCTTCCCTCTTCGTCTGTGACTTTTGCAATTTTTTCTTCCATTTTCTTCTGCTTAATGTATTTGCAACAGTCCAGGAAAGCATCCTTACATTCTTTGCCTTCTAAGATATTTTCTGCTCGCCTATCACAGTCATGGCCCATTGGATTATCAAGCATCCCATCATGGCAACATCTCCTTGCCGAGTCATTGTACTTGGAGGCTGAAAAATACAGGACCAGCAAAGTGAGTGACATTTTGGTTACTCTCACACACACGAGCTGCAGAAGTGCTGCTTTTTGAAAAACGCAGCATGTCAATTTTAGCAAAAACTAAAAGACTAAGACTAAACTAGGTCCAATTTCAGCAATTAAGAAAAGCAAAGTTAACACAAGTGGATGATTATTTCTGACCGCCCTTCATCTCACCATAGGTAGTTTTCACTTGAATCAGTTGTGCAGATGAGCGGCGTCTCCGAGCAGCAAGAACTGGACATTGTAGTTCTGATGGAGGAGAGAAACAGGAAAGAGGTCTCATTCTTTATTCACATCTTCATGACATTTCCTGTGTTTTATCCCAATATTCTTATGATAATTTCACTCTTCGGGATCTTTCCCATGCCACTTGCCTCCTCACACCACATGATATTTTTCCCTCATAACTAGAAGTGGGTTAACATCTGAAGATTCATTTTGTCCCATGTTTGGGTGAAGCAATCCTCCAGTGTCATGACGTCCTGTGCCCACTCACAAGCCTCACTGGTGACCCAGGGCACACAACATCACAAGAGGAAACCATTTTGAGTATTTGGGTCAAATCCGTTGGTTACAAAGCGATTTGCCCATCTACTCATGACCTGGCACATTTCCCTCCTCACTATTTTCTCCTTTAAGATTGTCACCTTTCCCCTCATTTTTAATACAACTTCTAAATGTTATCTATGGGAATTTCCCTTAATTCTCTCCTCCTGTTCTTATTGTGTACATGCTTACCTTCATGAGATTCTACTATACTCTCCTGCCTTACAAACCTTCCAATGCAGTTTAAATATTCATTTCAGGCTGGAATTGGAGAGAAAAACTCCCTTATTTCATATTTTTTTTTTTTGTAACATGAGATGATATCTGTTACCTGATCTCTGTGGGGTTGTTTGGATATTTGATTGTAGGGCCAAGCCGGCATCATAAAACACCCCCATACTATCAGCACCACTTCCCGGGGTGCAGCCAATGTCGGATTTCTCCACAGAATCCCACACCTAGACAGAAAGTTGTGAAGTACAGACATGGATAACACAATGGAAATGGGTCACTTTCATATGAGGATTTCTAATGTGGTCTACAATGAATTCCTCACCTTCTTTTGGGAGATTTTGTATTTGCTGTTCAGCACATAGACCCCTTTGTCTACGGCCACCAGTCCCACATTGGCCTTGTAATCTGATTTGACTTGCAGCTGCATTGGAGACCTAGGGCTTTGGGCTTTGTTGTCTCTGTCTGTGTTACCTGTCACCAACAGCTGTTTCATGGTATAACATAGGTAAATTAATAAATGTTCACTCAGTACTGCAGTCTGCAACATTGTAAAATATATTTTATGGCCTCTGCTTAAAGGGGTTGTCCAGGATTGGTCTATAGCCTCTTTAGGATAGCCATAAATATCTGACCATCTGTTCCCTGTATAAGGCAGCTGTTTGGGGCTCCGTCTGATCCCTGTACTATAAAGTGCATGGATACCGAATCCCTATACCCCATGTAGTGGCTGTACAGTTACTGCAGCTTTGCTCCCATTGACAACAAGTATACAGGGCACGGAGCCATGTCTTCTCATGCATGGTAGAGTACATAGATCAACTGTTTGGGGTACGTCTAGTGGAGGCCAGTCGTTGGTTATTTATGGCCTATCGTAAGGGGGGGGGGGGGAAATCCTGGACAACCAGTTCTCTCTAGATAAAGACATGGCCAACTATATATATATATATATATATATATATATATATATATATATTTTTTTTTTTTTTTTTTTTTTTTTATTTCAGTCCTCACCGTTCCCATGCAGGAGTCTGTTACATCCACCCACATAGAATCCGAAACATACTCATTTCCGACAATGTAATATGCAATTATACGGAAGGATGGAATGAATTCTTCTGTGATGGGGAGAGACATGGTAACCAAAGGTGATCCCTGCAGCCGAGGCTGTCTGCCCACTGTCAGTATCCTGCCCTTGGTCATTGTCTAAATTAGAAAGAAAAAAAAGAAAGTTGAACTAAAATGTAAGATCTGTAAGATCCTCAAGATGTGTCATTAATGGATCAGTAAAGGTTCCTACACCCAGGACCCCACTGATCAGCTCTGTATTTTGTATCTGTGAAGTGGTTACGATGTTTGCACTGAAACCCCTTCAGTGTGTGATGTAAGTACAGCCTTGTCCTATTCATTTCCATTTTCCTTATTTCATTTAAAACAGTGTGCAATGTAAACAGAAGAGGTCAGGGGGCGCACATACAGCTGAGTGGCTAGGGTCCTGGGTGTCAGACCCCCAGTGAGCTATTAATGACTTTTCTTGAGCATAGATCAAGAGTTAGCTGAACATACCCTTTCAGTCTTAAAGGGTCAGATATGGTGAGAAATATAGGAACTATTTACCAGGTAGGTGAAGGATTGTATCTGATTCTGAACACCCAGGTTGTTAAGAATATTGAAATTTACAACAAGATTGTCTCCAGGTTTAACTTCTGCAGCATAGATCCCGATGTGCAGGTAATTTCCTCCTGACTGATAAGCATTGGCTGTCATTGTTGCTGTTGCTTGCTGAGCAGGAGGGATATTAGGATGTGATGTTCTCACCTGGAATCAGAAGAGATTGGAAACCATTACCTGCATTTGATAGACAATATAGTTTTAAACTGATCTCCATGGTCCTTCTGGAAGTCTTGACGATGTCACTATTTCTTGGAGTTTCATTAACTGGATTTGTTATTTTGCTGTAGACTTCCTAGACACCTCTGTCGAGGTTCATTCCTATTGCAGAGGGTATTTTATAGAGATGGGTGAATAGCTTCACCAAACTGGATTTGACATTAATATACCATGTTTTTTTGTTTTTTTTTTTAAAAAGCAACCAGAGAAATGGAGATTCACTTTGCACAAACAAAAACGGCCGCATTACAATAAAATGTCCGCCACCATGTGTTTGACCATAAAATACAGAGTTGACACGTGTGCAATGACCCAGATACTGAGTCACTGACATAGTAACAACTGAGACTCAGCCAATAGACAGCACAAGGTGGACCTTACATCGCTGAAGTCATATGGAGTATAAAAGCTTGTACACTTGTGAGACGCCATTAGTTGTTGTAAATGGTGGAAATTTAAATAGATCTGTGATCCATCTCACTGCATCATAGGTTATAGCACAGGTCAGAAAGAGCAATAGTAGAAGGACTAGAACTGAGAATCAAGAAACTGCACAGGCAGATTAGTGCTAGAATTCAATAGTTCTGCAACTGCATACAGTTAACCCTTTATTTGCCAATAATCTAATAGTCTGTCTGTTGTGCAATAAAGTAGTTTCATCTCTGCACACTTTCTCAATTTTTGTTTGACTCCCCACCTTCCAAGTCCCATAACTTTTTTTTTAGTTCACAAAGCCATATGAGGGCTTAATGTTTGTGGGTCAAGTTATGGAATATTAAATTGTACAATGTACTGGGAAGCTGGAAAAACTATTCAGAATGGGACTGAAGAGAGAAACTGCATTTGTGCCGCTTTTACGCGCCTTGTATGGTGTTCACTGTGCAGTCAAAATAAAAAGTCAGCTGTATTCTTCGGGTTGGTTTGATTCCAGGGATACTAAATTTATATTTTAATTTATGTTTTATTCCCCTTTAAAAATAGTTTCTCCAAAAAGGGTCAACATTTAGGAAACCTGTAATTTTTATTTGTGTGATACATGAGATCTTTCTTGTAAGGCCAGATGTACATTTTAGTTATGCTATGTTGGGGAATGACTATTGCTTTGGTCACTTTTTATTCTAATTTGAGAGGCAAATCAGACACCCGGCTCTTTCCTGCATCAGAGTTTACCATATTTGGGGGAAAAAAACAAATTTTTTATATATATATATATATATATATATATATATATATATATATATATATCACACGTTACCATTAAAGTGCGAAATCAGTGAATGTGCACATTACCTAGGTAATGTGCATATTCACAGCTTGCGGGTCGTTAGAGTCCAGAAGTTTGTTTCTCTCGTAGTCCTGCTGTCCCTACTCCGTCCCCCTCTTCTCCCTCCTTTCGCCAGCAGCGTCTCCGGTCGTTTTTTTTTGTTTTTTTTTATGTGTCACATTCGCCGGTCAGCTGCCAGCGCGTAGTATAGCTAAGATGGTTTGCTTTCAAAACCCATTCAAGTTGATTGGGCTTTGAAAGCAAACCGTCTTCAACCTTTCCCTATCCTGTCCCCGATCCTTGTTTGTTTTTTGCTGGCATTACGTTCGCTGTAAGCCTACACGGTGACATTGACATGTCGTTATCTGCACTTTAACGAGTGCCTAGTAGTTAATGTGCACATTAACTAGGTAATGTGCAGATTAGCTAGGTAATGTCAGAAATGAAAGAAGTTTTCTGCACTTTAACAGATCACTCTAGTTAATGTGCACATTACCTAGTTAATCTGCAGATTAACTGATTTCTGCACTTTAACAGATATATATATATATATATACATACATACATACATATACACACACAGTCTTTAGAGGTTTTTATACTGGGTATTTTTTTTAAACAAATACTCAAATGAGTTTCAACATTTTACTTCATTTGTATTTGGGATATTCAATTTATTTTTCTTACTAATTTACTTCTCACTTATTTTTACCTCACTAATGTATTGCAAATTGATGCCACTTCTATTAAAAGCTGCCTGTAATAAAAGTTAGTGCCAAACAAGCCTGGGAGCCTTCAAATGGCAATGGATCCCAAAATTAAGATCCAGGGGGGAGTTGATCCTCCTCAAAATGGAAGTGCAAATGTGCAGCTGGGAAAATAACACCTTAGTAAACTTTGTCCGAAGCCCTGGGGACCTTAATGCACACGATCAATGCAGGGATTAGTGTCGGGTCTCCACTATATAATACAGTGGAGACCCCATGGCTGTGGAGGCCTTTTAGCTCCTGAGTGGCTGATGTATTTAAATACCAAACATCCACCATACTATTATGGTGGATGTCAGAAGTGGGTTAAACACTACCAACAAGAATCTAGTTCATGGAAACAAAAAAATATATGCTGCCAATTTTGCCTGTGCAAGTCTTAAAGTATGTATACAAGCAGCTTGTTGTTCACCTGTGTCAATCTTAAACTCTTGCAGTTTCATGGGTTGTTTTTATTGCTCTCAGACCAAATACAGTGTGAGGGAACGTTAAAAAAAAATACTCAATACTTATGAGACTTTTGTGGGGCTTAACATTATTTCATAGATGTTTTCATGGATTTCCCTTTTGACTGGGGCTGATACATTATTGCAGCCTCCTCATATAGAATGCAGAGCTGAGTTGGGTCCTGTAACTTGTATAGGTTCTAGCACCAGCGCATCACATGACTGTCAGGCCAGCGGTAAGACACATCATGGGCACTCCCAAAGCTGTATACACTGATCATTGAGTGTATACAGCAGTTAGAAGGCAGGAACAGTAATAAATCATCCTTGCTTTCTCTGGGATGTCTGGCTGCTAACAGCTGGATCCCTACTCATGCAGTTTTTGTTGCTCTTTTTTTGAGCCAGGAGTGGATGTAGCAGAAGGGAATAATAAGGGTGTCCTTTAAGTTCCCGTTCCTTTTCAAGCCACTCTTGACTTTGGGTCAAAAGACAGACCACAGCAAAATCTGCAAAAAAATCTGGCCTCAGACTAGCTCCACTAAGACTTCCTGCAGAGTTAACCAACAGATCTAGTCAACAAGGTTGGCAAATAAGGTACCAACAAGGTCAACACTAACTATGCAGAACTGAGGTGTAAGCCCAAGTCATCTGTCAGTTATGATCCCCGCAACAAATAAATTACATAATGCTCTTCAAATCTATAAGACACCTTTTAACCACTTTACTTGGTTTACATACTTATTGCTTAGACATTTTCAGAGATACTTACAGTAATTGGATGGACATTTGTATTTGTTGCAGTGTTCAGTGTCAGCCTGGCCGTCCCCTCGTCTCCAGTTTTACCCTCTATCATTCCTGGTTCAGCCACCACTGGGACCCGAGTTGCAGGAGAACCATCAGGGTTGGTCACAAATACCTAAAGTAAAGACATATTGACAGGAAAACATTGATCATTTTTAAATATGGACCTAAATTCAAAGATTGAAGACTCATTTACAATTTTACCTGCCTTGATCAACAATAGAATGTAGCAAAGAGTTGAACATGGGTCCACCATCCACTTACCAATGAGACACCAATTTAACATGGACCCCACTGCTTAGTACTGATACTGTTGCAGCAAATATACCACCTGGTTACCATTAATGTGTTATTGCATTGGATATATTTAGGGACGAGAAAACCAATTTATCAGGTTCTTTATGAATTTTCCAAGTTCTTCAGTTTACTATTCAAGGTGGGCAAATATTTTTTAGGGTTTGGCTGCTAGTTTTTATTTCCATCCCAAGTAAAAGTGCTTTTAGTATACTTTTGGGTCATTAGTATACTGTTGGGTTGTCCCGTGTGACCACTGAGGGCCAGTCAAAAGCCTTAGAAGTCCTCCGGGGCTTGGCAAGTCACAGAATAGGCTGGAAGGGTGGGAAGAGGACTAATAAGTCAGGGAAAACCAATTCTCATCTCTAGTGACTATACATTTATCTAACTACAACTTACAGTTCAGTCAACAAGGGTCACCTACCATGAGGTCAAAGGGCATTCCAGGCTTGAAATATTTGGAGGTTTTGGAAAGCAGAATTTTAAATGGTGACCTCACAATATGAATATCTTCCAGTTCACTTTCCACAATTTCACTGCCTAAAAGGAAGAAGACAGGAATCCATGTGGTGAATACAAGATTATATTTAGGCATTGTAAGTTAACACTATAAATGCAGTCAGGGCATCATTTTTCATAAATTATATTCACCCAATATTCCATCAATCACCATGTAGAACAAGTATGTTTAATTCAATTTAGAGATATCATTCCTGTTGCTTATAGAGCAATTATTTTACAGCCCTGTACAGAGATTTTCATCACTCACCAGTCTGTACCCAATGGGCTCAATATACAGTAATTGTCCTCTCATCTGATGGCACTTTCATAAGGATAGTATGGGTGGATAGAAATAGAGAACTTACATGAAACTCATGACAAAAATAACTTACATGTTTGTCATGTATCCAATACTACAATGCTGTAAATTATCAATGCTAAGCCTGAGCACGAACACTGCATTACACTACATTAACTAGAAGGATTATCATGGTAAAGCAGCAACAAAAGCAGAGTCATTTGACCTCAGTTCATTAAAAAGGACTGGATATAATGGAGAGAGGAAATGGACACTACCTCCAAAAAAAAAAAAAAAAAATTATAATATATATTCCCTAAAGTATTTGAACCCCAGAGCTATATACAAGGGAACCTCAAGCTACAATGACCACAGGATAAAAGGTTTTCAGATGCACAAGAGTCTTCTCGACCATTGTAATCTCTAGCCAGACTGAACATACAAAGCTTGGCTGGAGGATCATGGTCATTTTCAGAACCCCATCATAGAGCGATTTTCAGCTTTTAGCAACTCTGATGTTTATGTGTAAGGATTTAGGTCATGACTATATTAGTTAGGACAAAAACAGAAGCACCGAGCAGTTCGTCGTGCATTACCACTTATATTGAAACAGAAAACGTACAAGTAGTAATGGCTCCTCACCTTGTGAGGTTGTGTATGTCACAACAACCAATGCAGTCATCAAATCACAATCAGAATGAAGGATCACAGCAGAAACCTATAAGCACCTATTCCTAGGTGCAGAGGGAGTAACAACGAAAGGGACCAAAGGATTGCGCAGATCCAAGACTATTGAATAACCAACTTTTATTCCAGACAATAAAACCACACTCTTTGGATCTGTGCAATCCTTTGGTTCCTTTCATTGTTACATGACTATATTAGTTATCAGGTGACTTAATCGTCATTTGATACTTTGGGTGACATGTTGGTCTTCTGAACCAATGACTAATTTTCCAGAATTACAGTCTCGAGTTACAATGGTCGTCTCTGAACCAGTTCATATTGTACCTTAAGGGTACAATAACTCACTTAGTGAGTTATAATTCACTTGTGTCCTAATGATGAGTCTGTATAATACTGCACCTATGAAAAGGGTTAGGATGAAGGAATTGGATAGAAACCCATCCATGGCTCTCTGAAATCCATTGGCTAGTAGGCTAAAGAGATGTGCACACAACTGATCTATTTGGTTGGAGGTTGCCAACGGTCTTTGAAAAGCTCCAATTTCCTTCGAGTGAGTGGTCTCATGTAGACAAGTATGAGTTAGCACATGACTTTACATGGTTTTGCCACAAGTTACCGCAGTGCAGCTTAACCTTCAGGACCAGAACAATTTTTGTATCTTTTCCATACATGCAGATTTAGGACTAATTTTTCTTTTGGGCTTTTTTTGGTGACCGAACATGTAAAAATAAATAATGCCTTTTTATATGAGAAAATTGGAACAAAAAAAAAAAAGTGGAAATCGGTTTCACTTGCATACATTTTGTATAGCACAAAGTGGTACTAAAATTTTTTCCCTCTCCCATATAGTAATTTCTACATAGGTAACTTGTCATGTTGCTGGTGGTTGGGCTCGAACCTGTGATGTGGTAGTGGCATGTTTTCTGTCTATTGGGTGATATTTGTCACAGGATGGTAATAAACAGTCCTTGCCTTCACTATGGAAGGTCTGCCTGTAGCAACAGTGGGCACCCTGCACAATTTCAGAAGACCTTAACCCTGCAATGTGTAAGAGTGAACCGCCCCGCCCTGGTGTCAATGGGCAGCCTGGGAGTGGTTAAAGGGGTTGGCCCGGAATTTAGGCAAGGTCATAAATATGCAATTGTGGGGTGCAGACAAGCATTCCCATCACAGATCAGCTGTACAGAGTCACTTCCAATGCCTGTACTGTACAGTACACCGAGTCAGAAGATGTTGGCTACAGTCTGTATGGTGGCTGGGCCCAACACTGCTGCTCAGGTCTCAAAGGAGCAGGGCTAATGGGATGGCCTGACTATTGTAGAGGGCATGAAGCCAACTACTTCACTCAGGACATTTTATAATGCAGGGGTCAGAAGTGGCCCTGTACATCTGGTCTGTGCCCACCTCCCTCCACTAATCAGATATTTATCCAAAGGAAAGGACATAACTATAAGATTCCTGGCCAACCCATTTATCTTGTCATATGTAATGGAGCATATACCTTAAATAAGACACTTGGATCAATTCATGGTTTTCATTGTAGAAAAACTTTTTTTATACACAGATTATAATCTTGCTAAGTATTCTGACAGATTGTTACAATGTATAGAACAAAGATGATTTTTTTTTTTACCAATGCTTATTTAAAGTCTATATAGACTACATAAAGTACTGTTTGTAAACTAGACATCACTCATGACACAAGCAGGGTCATTCCAGCTTAGGGCACTCACCAGAATCAGTGATGAGAGTAACCGATACATATAAGGAATACTGCAACATTTCATCATCATTTCTAAAGTTTGCCACAAGATCTTTTTTTTCCAACACAGCATGTCCTTCACCCTTCTCAATCTAATGGACAAAATAATTAAGGAAAAAATCAAAATAAAATTGTGGAAAAAAAAAAATAAAAAAATTAAGTGACAAAAATTAAGCGGCTTAAAATAGGGATTTTACAGTAAAACCTGAACAAGATCCTTTTGCTAAGAAAAAAGGATAACCTTTAGAAATATTTTCTTACCGGAATTCTTCTTATGGTGTTTGTTAGACTCTTCTTTATATCTTTTTTTACCCCAAACATTACGAACGCCTTGCCACTTACAGGCTTGCCATAAAGGAACCTGATATTGGAGAAAACCACATATTATAAGTAGCAGAGGTGTAACACAAGAAGTCTCTTCCTGTCTTTCCTGCTATATCCCTCATCACTAGATCACATTAGCCCCAGTGATAGATTTCTGGAAAGTCTCTGAGTCCACACACACTGGCAAGCTTATGCTCTGCTGCTTACACAGCGACAAACGTATTAGCATCAAGCGGAGGGAGGATTACTGGATGGCAGTGATCTTACACCCTCGCTATAAAGTGGGGGAATTCATCCCTGCTTCCCAAAGGGCAGAAATATCAGGTTATAAGGATAGGCTGTATGCTCGGCTTGCTGCAACATTTAGGAGAAGCACTACAACTGCCAGTTACATGTATACCCAGGTCACCTCTACCCTCTCCCAGTCCACCTCACTCAGCCAGTGCGCCACCTCTTCTTCCAGTGCTACAAGACTCAGCTGGTTTCTATGTCAAACTTCGTCTCATATTTTCTCTTGGCTTACAAGTTCTAGTGAATATGCAATGAAAGGTAAAGACTTCTAGTGGATCTTTTGGAAGGTAGCTTGCTACAGATTATTGCCTGGATTTCAAGAAACCTGATACATGATCTGGTAATAAAGCCAAGCTAGAATATCTCCTCCAAAAGGAAGAGAAACCCATCTGCAGGCAGCTGTTTGGGGGTTGTTTCCCCATCATTGAGATTCAGGGTACAGGTTGGCCAGGTTAGAGGCCATAGATGTGGATCAGGAGGGGCACTACCATTGAATGCCACCTTTTTCAGGTGTGCAGAGATGGTACCAGGCAATAATCCATAGGGAGCACTAGAGGAAGTTCTACCTTTTCTGTCAAGGAGAATTTACTTACATGTTCCTTCCCAGAATTCCTAGCAAGGCATATACAGTCTAAGATTGACCACACCTGAGAAGGGTGGCCTGTAAAGGCAGTCTACTTAAGGAGACATAGTACTCCTGATGAGCCATGATGTAAGGATAGACATTTTCCCATATAATCTATTACATGTGGCCGTGCCCATATTTTCCTCTTAATGTAACCAAACACCCAGATTTTCCATTTATACTGATCTTGTTCTTACTTTGCTTTAATATCCACAGAAAATTCAGGATCATCAATGTAAAAGTATTTCTGCCATGGAATCAGCTGAATCTCAATTGTGGGCAAGACTATGGGAAAATAAATAGAAATGGTTATAAACGCTTTACCCCTTCTCACTCAGTTCCATACTATGTCATGCTGAGCATATAGTTAGCACTCAGCTCCATTATACTACGGTGCTGATCTGCTTATGGGTCAGTTGTGGTTGGGTCAGACAATGCTCCGACTGGCAGCTTATCCCCCAGATGCCACGATCGATATAGGACCTTCTGGCTGCATTTTCCCCATACACATGGGGAATCTATGTACAATGTACTGCAATACAACAGTATTACAGTACATTGTACAGTGGATCAAGAGATCCCAGGTTCAAGTCCCTTTGTGAGGAAAAAAAAAAAAAACATGACGAAAACAATGTTTTTTCACATGACCCCACAAAAATGTTACTAAAAGCCAATCAAAATCTACATTATGTACCCCAAAAAGGCAAAATGGTGCCAATTAAAAGTACATCTCATTTTGCAAAGAATAAGCCTTCATGGCTAGGTAAATAAAATAAATCAATTTTTAAGGCAGAGATTGAAATTATGAAAAGGTCACCAAACTTCAACATCCAAACTACCCCGAGTGCTTAAAGGCAATGCACACCTTCATGGTGACTAATTGTATTATGTATCTTATTAACTAGACATCTGCAGTCTTCACTTGCTTTCAGGCACTACAAGCTGTTCTTTCCCCTTCTTAGAGGTCCATGTAATCATTTATAAAGTGACCACGAAGCCCATAGCACATTCACATAACCTTACAAGAACCAGCTTTACATGGATATTACAGACAAGCTTCATAATATTCTCTTACCATATTCTTTCACCTCAAAGTTTGCAGTGTGATTATGCAGAGGAGAGTCTTCATATTTCACAGATATGGTCCATACACCCAAACTGTAGGAACAGCCATTATAATGTATGAGCTTTGTAGGATTGACACTATGACAATATGTATTTAAATACTGTGTACTATGATATACTCTCTATACAGTAAGAACTATTCCACTATCCGTCTGGGCACTGCATGGCACCATTAATATGTATCTTATTAAAGTCTAAAAAAAAAAAAAAAAAAAAAATTAGGGAGGTTTGCATAAGAGATGAGGAAAACCTTTCCGTTAACCAGATAAGATATTGAAGTATGAAGTGTAACATTTACCTGACTAGTTCTGGTAGTGTGTAGGATGAGGATCGGATACCTTCACTTATCAATAAATCTCTATAAACAAGGATATTTTCAGGTGTCTGTGCAGAGAAAAGAGATGAATGAACAATATGCCTGTTTTTTTCAGAAATGTAAGGTTTTCTACATGTGGTGGATCGGGATGTGCTGATGTTCTTTAGGTTAGCGCTGTGGATACAAGTGCTTTGGTATAAGATTATGAGATGACACTTAGATAAAGTGACTGAGAGGAGGTATACAGCCTGATATACAGCCAGCTACCGGGAGGTTTTAAATTAACAATTTGACAAGCAAGATGTCACCGCTTCCTCCGATTCTATTTTGCTACATCCAAAAGCCTTCACATTCTTCATTTTCATGCCAGGGATCGAAGTTTTCCTTCTATATTAACTATTGTCAATTGGAGAACAACTGAACACTTGTATTAGTAGAGCCCCAGGCCCCTATAAATGGAGCCAGCCACCAGCATTGTTACTGCTGGATTAACTGTTTTTAATGTCATTTAAGGGGTCTCCCCCCACAAGAATTACAGTCTTAGTAAGTCATCTAACATGCACTCTCGTAAGCTTGTAATTGAGTATAATTTGTGCCCGCTTTTACTTCTGTATGCCAGTCACGTGACCTTGCTATTCAAGCTTTTGCTGTATCCGCTGATGTTGCAGATCTTGGAGATGAGAGACTTCTAGGAACATCCAGGCATCCCGTAAAGGGTTTTTTTGGATAGTAAAATTATGTATTTACTTGGGTATTATAGATATTTGCCCTGCTTTATTTTGTCATTTGTTTGTACTTTTACTTCCACCTCCAGAGATCTAGTAACCAAGACTTCTTATATGTATTAAGTTGTCTTACCAAAAATTCAATGCGCACAGCTTTATTCACAGGAGACATCTTGTAGTCCATAGAAAAGATTCGGTACTGAACTGTGGAATGAAGATACAGAAAAAGAGTTTAGTGACTGTGCCAGGTAGTCATGGACCATATACAATACCATATGAGGTCTCTATGACAAGCATTCCACTCAGTAGTGCAAACTCGTCAGTCACAGCAGAGCCCAATAGGTCACATTCTCAGCCTGTGCAATGAGAAGTACAGGGTGCTGAAGACCCAAACTAACAAGCCATGGTATTACCTTTAGACCCCGGGGTGTAGATTGTCTTGTCTGTTTGAATAAAGATATATCCACTTTGATAGCCCAGTAGGATAACTTTTTCCATATTGCATAAGGGAGACCTCACAGTCACATAGACATATTGCTTGGTATTTGGATTCTTATTTAAATCTTTAGATGGAATCTGAAGAGGAAAGAAGAAAATACCAAGTGCTCCAGAAGACTCCTTGCACATAGGGTGTTCTGGACGGGAATATCTGCTCTATATATCAGCAAGGTTTTCTGGTTTGATCCTAGTCAGGAGATTTTCTTGTCTGGATTGCTCTATGTGCATGGGGCAGATCAAAGACGTCTTCTAAATTCATGTGACACTCCTACCTTGTAGATTGTAAACTCTTACCAAGAGGGCCCTCACGCCTATTGTGTAAATTTAGGATGCATTTATTACTTTGTAATGTCTCACGTTGTCTGTACATGCACCCTATGATTTTTAAGGGCTAATGCGATAAACAGGTGTTATTGCCATTTGTGATACACACGTGATATATTTTTGACCATTGTGTTGGGCCATGATTTTACCTTGACTTTAGCTGTGCCCAGGAATTTGTTGCCATCATTCAGGGAGATCTTCTGCTTTACTAAGCTCATGGTTTTCCTGGGAAAGTCTTGAATCTCAATGTCAGCCTCAAAAGCCCTGTTGTGTCCATCTATGACAATGGTTTCTTCACTCTCCAAACGTAGAACACTGGGTGTAATAAGAGTGCACCTAACAGAAGAAAAAACAAAACCCAAGAATGCTTGATTATTCTACCATATAGTGTCTACATATAGTAATATTACCATATTATCAGAAGGATGGAGAGTCTACTCAGCCATACAAAGCACAGAACACTGCCATATAGTCCTACATTGTGGCAAACTAGTTATGTGCTAGAGATGGGCAAACTACTTCTTTCTGAGCCAGGTTTGACCTAAATATTCTAAGTTGTTTGTTCAGTTTTGTTAAAAACCAAACAGATTGGTCTCGGACTAAATAAAATTGCCACCATGAAAGGCATTGTGTAAAATACACAATCTCTTCTGGACCCCTGTACAAGAATCTGACGTTCTCTTGTGAAGTCATGTGTCCAGGGTCACCACTGAGGGCTGTGATTGGACCTCAGTCAGTTACATGGGCAGCCTCAGGACATCAACTGAGGTAATTTTTTTTTTTTTTTTTTTTTTTAAAATAGAACCTAAAGCCAAATTTATCTGAACTTGTAGGACCTTAGCCGACCAATCAATAGGTTTGTATTGTAAAAGCAGGTCACCAATGGTTTCCAGGTTTGTATCAGCCTTATATACAGAGCTTATAGTCCAGTATCCCATATAATAAATCCCATACAGGCTATAGTAATATAAGGGAACCATGTGAGCCATATCACAGAATGCCAAAGGGATTTTTATAGAAAATATGGCCCTGGACAACAAGAAGAGTACACCCTTCAACCGCTCTCCATTTTTGGACATTCACAAAGTATCCTGCACAACACAATCTAAATTTTATCAAGACAAAATTGTACTCACTGTTGTCCATAGCAGCCAGTAAGTAAGGCAAGTAGGGTGAGGTACAGAAGTCTGCGCCCCATGGTGTATCCAGGATCCAGTGCAGTTTCTGATGGGCAGTGGGTTATATATCATCTATGGGACAGAAAGAAGAAAGTCATCACCCACTTCTAACGGAAAGACGCAGTAACTAAACATTTGATGGAGTATTTTGAGATGAGAAATAGTGACCGATTTTGCACGTGGGTTGTCATGTATTGCAGCTCTGTTCCATTTATTGATCCAAGGGGACCTCTCTAGTCTCCAGCAATCATTTGTTAGTTTCAGCACCCAATACACTAAGTCTGTTCCATTTTGTCAGGTGGGAGGTCAGTAGGGAACCCAATTAGCATATTGGAAGCTGAAACAGCATTGTTTGCTTTGTAATGGTAAGGGTTAGAGAAGAAAAAAAAAAAAAAAAGATTCCAAGTAAGCCAGAATCATTGGTGTGCCATCTACTAAAATGGTTCAAAGAGTTGGAGCTGGTAAATGAGCCTTTATAACCCCTTCCTACACCATGAGCAGGTGCCATCAAGATTGAGTGTCAGCTTAAATAAATATCTGGCACCCAACTCTAACATTCATGGCTGGAACTGAGCTCTGGTCATGGGTGCTAACTAGAGATGAGCTAATTGATTCTGCAGAAGTGGAATTCGATCCGAATTTCAGGAAATCTTCAATTCTCCACGATTCCGGATTTCCTGATGCTTCGTGGTAACGAATATTTAGTAAGGACCTTTGTGACATCAGACGGTCACAGGATATTCTCTAGTGATGTTATTGGGTAGGCGTGTCTGTGCTTGTTAGCAGATCCTTCCACATGAATAAAAGTTGTCCGTGTTAAAGAGAGAGAGAGAGACACACACACATACAGCATCCAAGGGCTTCCGGGATTTTGCCGCCCACCCCAGCTCTCTGTAGTCCGGAAACAGCTGTTTATTTGCCACAAAGTAATTCAGATCGAAGCGAATATTTTTGGAACTTCGAATCGAACTTTTGAGAAATTTGCTCATCTCTAGTGCTAACCCCTTAGATGCTGCAGCACAAATGCAGCATCTAAGTAGTTTTTGGAAGTGTTTCCCTCTGTGATTGACCTCCTTATGATGCATATGGAGAGAGGTGTTGATATGTTGCCTTGGCAGCCCATGGCTGGATCCTGATATAATTGATCCCGCCAGAGCAGGAGTCACATCTACCAACAGCCTATATACACCCCCCCATGTGCACTGCAGTTTGTTGCAGTCAGATGATCATTTGCTCAAGTCCCCACAAAATAGGAACAAAAAGTACAAAAGTATTTCTAGATAAGTTAAGCCAACCAAAAGAAATGCCCCTATTTAATATAAGTTAGGTAAAACATTTGTTATTGCAGCACCTGTAACAGCCCATACAATAAAATTATTTAACCCACACAGTGAACATTGTGAAAGAAAAAGTAATTAATTTTCACCATCTTCTCACAAAATATGGAAGAATAAAGTGAACTAGAGTCTTATTTACCCCATAACTGTACCATAAAAACTACAGCTTGTTTTACAAAGTGAGAGGTCTATCAGCCCTCCGAGAGGGCTGGGGAAAGGAAAGGCTGCATGCCCCATCTTCACCTGTGACTGACTTCCCATTTTGCCAAAGGACAGAAAACAACTGTGGCAGGTATGGGGGGGCACATGTACGCTTCTCAGAACATTGCAGTGCATAAACGATTGATCACCCCCCCCCCCCCCAATAGGTTTTTAGTAAGAATCCTTTAATAGTCCCACCTTGGGGAAATTCAGTTTGTTACAGCAGCAAAGATATGCAATACAATATATACAAAACACTCCAAGGTAGAGGCATTACAGTGATAGGTACAGGTAAAAAAGTAGCAGAATGGGTATCACAACCTTCAGTTCTCTATTCTGCAAAAAGATACCACACCTAAGGTTCTGGGTCTAAAAGACAACAATGTGTGCTGCAAAAAAAAAAAAAAAACTAAAAAAAAACCAAAACAACCCACTATGGATAAGGTCACCTCCCAGTCCCAAATATGCATTTCTTAACTGCCCGCAGTAAACAAATAGCTATACAAGACAATACATCATACGTAGCCTGACACATAGCAGTAAGCATTGGGGAGGGGGGTGTATAGTAACCAGATAAACCCAAAAATGCCCTGACTTGTTTTTGCTTACTGGCATTGACATTGAGTTACTAGACTACCCAAGTCCAACAAGGAGTTAACAGAGTGCCCTTCATCACATTACAAGTTAGCAACACCAACAACTTGTGTTCTTAACTTTCAAAGGCAATTTGGGGATAGTTGGCCTACAGTCCCTGACTAACAGTTCTGACCCAGTTTCAACTCTATGGGCCTCATATTAATCCCTTCCTGTTGCAGGCATTTTTTTTTGTAAAATACAGAAAAGACCTGATGACTATGGCAGCCGCTCAGCTCCTGCCATATTTAAACACCCAACATCCGCTGTAATAGTGTGGCAGATGTCAGGAAGAGGTCAAGAACAGTCTTCCCTAATTCGTAGGTCTTCTGGTTCCTTGGTTGCAGCTACTTAACCAGGTGGGAAATAAGGTTTTCTGTATGACCCATGTTACCATCAGGGCAGTATAAGGGACATTATATATCCTCTGTAGCGCCCCACAGAGTGGGTCGCTATAAATGTCACCTCACGTGATCTCTAGTGTGTACTGTGAAGGTATAGTGAGAACCAGTTAACCTGTTAGCATTAGACAAATCCCCAGTGACTGCCTCTTTAAAAAGGGGTGGAGCTACTGCCTAGAAAGTTTTAGTTTCGTTTTTGGGAGCAAGGAGAAGCAGACCCATGAGGCAGGGCTGCAAGGTGATGGTGATTCAACAGTCTGCAGAGAGGGTAATGAGACAGCACAGGAGTCCAGCGTTTTGATGAGAACAAGTATCTATCAAACAAGGAGCTGCAGAGTAAGGACCATCGATTCCTAGCTAAGTGTCTGCCACACTTAGAACATCGAGAGAATTACTGGATCCAGGTCCAGTAGTGCAGATTTCCTGGAGGCTCAGTAACACATAGAGTTAGGGTGAGTGTGCGTTCCCAGCACCCGACAGAACTCGCGTTACCTGCCGTCTGGAAGAGCCACAGATCTGGCTATATCTGACCTCTGAGCTTCTGGAATCCAGAATCAGGGGAAATCGATTAGAGGTACAGCAGCATTGGAAGGCTGAATTACCCATGTGGTTAAACTGGCATCTCACTATACCAGAGCAAGGTGAATTTTCCTGTAAGATCTGTTATTCCTTGCTGACTACAGAAGTAAACCGTGTTTGGTTAACCCCTGACTGGACTGTATTTCTTATTAATCGCCTCTTCACTGCTCCTCTGCCTGCACACCAGCTCTTCCTCATATATCAGTTGGCCCTGGGATCTGCCCTAGTTGGGGAGGGTACAATATCTGGCACTCTATCACTACCTATTCCCAGAGGCCCAACCAGCAGTGCCGGGCTTGCCTCCACCGCAAGCTAAAACCTCAACTGGCGTCACGATAAACATTTATTTTATTCCCTTTCAAGGCGCTGTCAACCCCAGTATCGGGCCTATTCGCACCGTGAACTCGCCAAGGCCGGGCTGGGGCGACGCACCTCCATATCTGCACATTATTCATGGTTTGACCCTATACCCCTGAGGGCACCACAGAGGTGATGAGACATGTCAGGGGGCTGTAACACTTTGTTGTTTTTAAAAGTGCCTTCTAGTGCAGCAGAGAATATATAAGGACTATTGCTGCAGGATAGATCCTCCACTGTTTGCTATAGGGCAAACTAGGGGGTAGCCAGATACACTGTATACAGTCTTCAGCTTGCTAGATACCAGGTTTTTAGGGGATACAATAAAAGCTATATTTTATTACTAATTAACAGATAGGAAATAAGGATTTTTTTTTTGCAATACAAATGGGTTCAGGGTTATAGTACCCTCTACCTATACCAGCAGCTTTATCTGCTCCATCAGATATTTATTAGTCGCCTGCTGTTTTCTGAAGGTCACTTATGGGGTCTCATGCTGGTTGTCATTTCCTTATTACAGCTGAATGTTACTCTGAATTGACTGGTTACCAGCTTCCTCTATGCAGGAGTCCTGCAAGCAGAATTTCTCTCCACATATTTCAGGCATATACCCAATACCACATTATATTCCATGGATTTCCACAAGTAACCACTTATTAAGCAGATTGGGTTTACATTTTTCAGGTCCCCCAAGAAGAGCCAGAGAACAGAAACCCAAGCACTAGTGTGAACCTAAAGTAACCCACAATATAAAACTTCCTGGACTTTTGTGCCACAACCATCACCATTTATGGCAGGATTAGCTCAGGGATTATGGTCACCAGAGATAGACACTTCAGCACAGCGATAAGAGTCCACTCCAGCACAGCAATAAGTCCACTCCAGCTAAGTTCAGTGTAACCAACCACCTCTAGTTTTGCACTTTTCCAGGCAAACAAAATACATTTATAGTCATTAAGCCACTACCTACAGTTCAGGTTCTTAAGTACAGAGATATGGGACCACTACACACCTTCCCAAACCCAAAAAAAACCCTTAGTCACAAATGTTATCCCAGGAGCAGAGCCGTCTACCTGTGTGCTGTGCCCTTATATACACACACCTCAGGATTGTAAGGAATTAACCCCAATCATCCCAAATGCCTGAAGTGTCTGAATGGAGTAGAGACAAACCCAACTCTCCCTACTCCAGCAGCCACAGCTTTTACCAGGTTTTAGGTAAAACCCTCCAGCAAGGAGCACAGCTTCTCTTACTACAAGCTTTCCTGGCTGCTTTCAGAAAGTATATGACAGGAACCTGGAAGAAATGTATATTCCTCCTACATGTTTCTACCTTGTCCTGTCACAACATATACATACATATGCAGTTTTTATTGGTACCAATGTTTGGTATGTATGATTTTGTGATCACTTTTTATTGCTATTTTTTGGGGAACGCAGAGTAAACAAAATATTATTTGGAGCATTGCGATATATATATATTTTTTTACAGTGTTCACTGATAATACTATTTTTGGATAGTGCAGACTTATATGCACATGGGGATACCTCTTTACTTCTCGACATTATGGGTGATGTCGGGTATTTAAATACAACAGAGACCCGCCGCTATTACCATCGATCAATATCCTGCTCTATGCAGCCTGTAATACAAATGCAGGGGTTGATCAGACCCTCTGGGTAATAAATACAGTACAAATAAAAAAAAAAAGCTAAAAAAATATTTAAAAAACATAGGAAATTAAAAAACTTAAAATCACCCCCTTCTTCCCTAGAACAAATATAAAAGTACTTAAATACAGTGAAACACATTCACATTATCTATCCCTCTGTATAAAAATGTCCAGTCTACAAACTTACGAACAGCCGTTTTTTCGCTATTTTTACGCCTCTCATAAAAATTTTAATAAAAAGTGATCAAAGCAATAGACATTCCCCAAAGTGATATAACTAAAAAGTACATCTGGCCAATCAAAAAAAAGATGCCCCAGGCATCCCCACATAAATGGAAATATAAAAAAGTTATGGGTATCTGAATATGGCGACCAACAGTATCAATTGCGGTCAGTGTCTGGCCATGCTATCGGCATGAATCACAATGAATCAACACTGGCAGTTTTCACTGTTTTCATTTACTGACCCCTGATGATTTAATGAACCGCGTAGGGTCTAATGATTCCTTAGCAGGTGTACGGTGTTGTCTTTGAGAGTGGGTTTCAGTGGATTTCTGGAGCTCTGATCCTGTTGGCGTGGCAATAGGCCAATAACTTCAGGGTGTTTTCCTCAACTGTTTATATCCCCTTTCACTCTCGCCTTGACTACTGTAACTCCTTACTAATCGGTCTTCCCCTTACTAAACTCTCCCTTCTACAATCTATTCTGAATGCAGCGGCCAGGCTCATCTATCAGTCTAGACGCTACAGCGATGCCTCCGGTCTGTGCCGGTCACTACATTGGCTGCCTATTCAATACAGAATACAATATAAACTTATCCCCCTCATCCACAAGGCTCTCCATAATGCTGCACCTCCCTACATTTCCTCCTCCATCTCTATCACCCAACCCGTGCTCTCTGTTCACTCAATGACCTAAGACTAACATCCTCTATTATCAGAACCTCCCACGCTCGTATACAAGACTTCTCCCGAGTTGCACCACTGGAATGCTCTACCCCGGACAATAAGATTAACTCACAATTTCTACATCTTCAATGCATTCCTAGAGACATATCTTTTCAGGCAGGTTTATCATAATTCCTTATGTAAAACCTTCCGCAGTTAGAATCCCTAAAATTAATCCTCCACTGTTCACACTCCCGCATTATCCCACAGGATATGATGTCTTATCGGACTAACTTTATATGTCCGGGCACCATCTGCACATTAAAGGACATGACTGGTGACGGCTCATACAGCTTTATATATGTGTAATGACAGTAACCTCTATTACAGAATTGTCTGACCATTGTATAAGCAATGCTACCTCTTGTGTCACCCCCTGTACCTCATGTGTGAATTGACTTTTACTTTGTAATGTCTCATTTTGTCTGTACTTGAACCCTACAATTTATAAACTGCTGTGGAATATGTTGGGGCTATATAAATAAAATTTATTATTATTATTATTATTATTATTAAATTACCCTTTTTGGAAAAAGATGCTTGCCTGTTGTTTTCTTAGACACACATGGAAGTTATATTGCAAAATGGCTTTGTAAAAAAAATTGCACATTTTCATGTCTTGTAAGTGTTACAGGGGATTATTGTCATTTATGGTGAAAAATTGACATTTCAAAAAGTAGAGCCACCAATTGTTATCCTGTGATGGGAGCAGATGTGAAATCAAAATTTTCTTACTTTTTTTTTCCAAAAAAACACTGTGGAAGTGTCAGTAACAGTGTGCTATAGTGGAATGTGATGGTAGACCAGGCTGCGCCAAGATGGCGCCGCTGAAGTGGCTGCCTGGTAGGCAGCTCTGAGACTCTCTCTCTCTTATTTGTTCTTTCTCTGTCTGTTTTTTATCTCTCTACTTAATGGACTTTACACTATGAAGAAATGAAGAAACAAAGACTTGGAATTGGACCTTTGTGATACTTTTTTTTTTGTTTTTATCTGTCTTTTTGTCCTGCTGAAATGGAGACTCTTATGTCTGCAGGCATTTCTTTTGTCTACACAAGAGAGAAATTACTGCAGCTTAGAGTTACAACAACAGGGCTGCATACCATTTGCCCACCCATCCCCCAAGAACTCTGGAGAAAGAAAAAGCGGGGGAGGGGCTGCAGAGCAGGAACTCTTCAGAAGATTAAAAAGAGGCGTTACCGACCAGCTGTTCCCTCCATTATTATGGGCAATGTGAGATCTCTTGCAAACAAGATGGATGAACTAACAGCGCTCACCAGGCATAATCAGGAGTTTCGGGCGTGCAGCATGATGCTACTTACAGAGACTTGGCTCACTGAAGTTACTCCTGACCCTCTGGTCTCCTTGGATGGTTTTAAACTCCTTCGGGCAGACAGGACAAGGGAGAGCGGTAAGAGGAAAGGAGGAGGGCTGGCAATGTTTGTGAATAATAGATGGTGCAATCCTAGACACATTGTGATTAAGGAGCAAACTTGCTATAAGGACATTGAACTATTAGCTGTGAGCATGAGACCTTTCTATCTACCAAGGGAACTATCACATGTCATCGTGATAGCTGCATATGTCCCCCCCTCTGCGAAAGCTGACACTGCCTGCGAGGTCCTACAAGCCACGCTGAGCCAGTTACAGTTAAAACATCCCCAGGCCCTCTTTCTTCTGTCGGGTGATTTCAACCACGCCTCTCCATCATCCACACTGCCCAGTTTCACACAGTATGTAACCTGCCACACAAGAGACAACAAAACACTGGACTTGTTCTTTGCCAACGTGAGGGAGGCATATAACTCATCAGCCCTACCGCCCCTGGGGAGATCGGATCACAACCTAGTACATCTCCGACCTGTGTACAAGCCACTTGTACGTAGAGAACCAGCTGTCACCCGCACAGTGAGGATATGGTCCGAGGAGAGTGATGAGGCTCTGAGGGATTGTTTTGACAAAACCGCATGGGAAGTTTTGCAGGATTCGTATGGAGAAGACATAGAAGGACTCACACACTGCATAACGGACTACATTAATTTTTGTGTGGACAACACAGTACCCACAAAAGTGGTGAGGTGCTTCTCCAACAACAAACCATGGATTAACTCTGATATAAAAACACTACTTAAGGAGAAAAAGATGGCATTCAGGACAAGAGATAAGGAGGGGTTGAGGGAAGTACAAAAGGAGCTGAGACATCAAATCAGGCAAGGAAAAGCCAGTTATAAAGAAAAAATGGAAAAGCAAATGGAAAGAAAAGACATAAGGGGGGTCTGGGAGGGGCTTAAGTCAATTTCGGGTCATAAACAGATGGTCTGCCAGATTGAGGCAGATGTTAACTGGCTTAATGAACTAAACCTATTCTTCAACAGATTTGATCACACACCAGCTCCTCCCACCCCAGTATGTCCTTCAGCTCCCCTCACCACAATGACTTCACCCCATTCACCCCATGTGGCTACTTCCCAACAGACCAGTAAATCCAGAAATCTGTCTTTATCTGACCACAGTCTGACCATCACACGGGCCCAGGTGAGGAAGGAGATGAAAAAGATCAAGGCGAGGAAAGCCGCAGGGCCAGATGACATCAGTGCAAGGCTAATTAAGTCTTGTGGGGACCAGCTGTGTGGTATAATTACATATATGTATAATATGAGCCTGAGGCAGGAAATAGTCCCTGAATTATGGAAATCTTCTTGTGTGGTACCGGTTCCAAAGAAACCTCACCCTATGGACCTCAACGACTACAGACCTGTAGCACTGACATCCCACTTGATGAAGATCTTAGAGAGATTGGTTCTCACACATCTTCGCACTCTAGTGAGCCCCGCTATGGACCCTCTCCAGTTTGCTTATCGACCGGGCATTGGGGTAGATGATGCCATCATCCACCTTCTGCACAGGGCTCTGTCTCACCTGGAAAAACCAGGGAACACAGTGAGAATAATGTTCTTTGATTTCTCCAGTGCTTTTAACACCATACAGTCCAGGTTACTGAGAGACAAGCTGGGCCTTGCTGGAGTGGACCACCACCTCTCCAACTGGATCCTAGACTACCTCACAAATCGACCTCAATACGTGAGAGCCCAAGACTGTGTGTCAGGTACCGTGATCTGTAATACGGGGGCACCTCAGGGTACGGTTCTCGCCCCTTTCCTCTTCACACTGTACACTGCTGATTTTAGGTGCAACTCATCCAGCTGCTACCTACAGAAGTATTCTGACGACTCTGCAATAGTAGGCCTCATCACAGACGATGATGACAGGGAGTACAGAGAACTGAACCGGTTTTTTGTGGACTGGTGCCACCAGAACCACCTGAAGATTAACGCGGGGAAGACCAAGGAGATGGTGGTGGACTTCCGTAAAGGCAGATGCCCTCCAAAACCAGTGGACATCCTGGGGACGGGCATCGAGATTGTGAACACCTATAAGTACCTGGGTCTGCTCCTTAACAATAAGCTGGACTGGGCAGATCATATGGAGGCCCTGTATAGGAAGGGCCACAGCAGGGTCTACCTGCTTAGGAAGCTGAGAGCCTTTGGAATCCGGGGGGAACTTCTTAGGACTTTCTTCAACTCTGTAGTGGCATCAGCCATCTTCTTTGGAGTGGCCTGCTGGGGGAGCAGTATATCAACCAGGGACAGAAATAAACTTGACAAGCTGATTAGAAGGGTCAGCTCTGTCCTGGGGAGCCCACTGGACCCAGTGCAGGTGGTGGGTGACAGAAGGATACTGTCCGTGGTGAGCTCCATGCGGGAGAATAACTCCCATCCCATGCATGAGACTGTGATTGCGCTGGGCAGTACTGTCAGTGACCGACTGCTCCACCCTAGGTGTGAGAAGGAGCGCTATCGGAAGTCTTTCCTCCCCACCGCGGTTAGGCTGTACAACCAACACCGACCTAAGCGGAGATCATTACATACAGAGAACTGAAATATCTCTCTGCCTGTTAAATCCCCCCCCCCCCTGCTACGTCCTATCTGTCTGTCTGCTATTAATGTAATGCCTCTCACCTTGGAACATTCCTGTACATGTTGTATTTGTATTTGTATCTGCTTATCTTATCTTATCTTTGCTGCTGTAACACACTGAATTTCCCCACTGTGGGACTATTAAAGGACTATTATTATTATTATTATTATTATTATTATTATTTATCTACCTGAGTGATGGCAGTGGCGGTAGGCGCTAGGCAGCTGTGGTACCATGTTTGGCAGCATGGTAGGGCATAATATGATGTACCAGGACACAGGACATGTCTGGCTGAGTGGTGAGAGCTCTTTAGGAGCAGCATCAGCAGCAGTAGAGTAAATGGAAGATGATGATAATGGGAGACAGTGACATCACTATTCGGAGGTATCAGTTGGAAGTGGTAGAAAATCCTCACGGATCCATGTCTGATTAATATTGACAAAAATAATTTTCTCCACGCTCTTTGTGGACAATTCTTTTAGGTTTTACAACGCCATTGGCAGCACTGAACATCCTCTCGGCCATAACACTTGAGGCCGGACAAAATAAAACTCCGTTGGCAAACTGGGCCAGCTCCTTCTACTGCTCTAACCTATTGGCCCAGAACTCCCTGGGGTCAGAGTTATCAGCTGCACTGTAAGGTCCACCTGCCACTGTCTATTGGCTGAGAGGCCGTCACGTGATGTGTAAGTCACTGCACACATAACATTGTCTGCTCTGTATTTCCTGGTCAAACACATGGTGGTGGCCATTTTCTCATAGCGCAGCCATTTTTCTTCGTCTGAAGCAAATCACCATTTGTAAATATTTAAAAAAACAAAAAAACAATTTGGAATATTCAGGACAAACCCGATTGATTCGCCCAAAGAAATTTTTAGGGCAATTCACACTTTTGGCCAAAACTCAGGTTACACATTACTAAAAAAAAGGACATAAAATACAAAAAAAATATACCACTGAAAAATACCCAATACCCAAAAAAAACCATGGCTGTGCGGGACACAGATAGGCCCCATTGCAGTATATGATGTCATGTGACCAGCGCCTTGTGTAAGTTTTATCTGTGTGCATTTGAAGTTTCGGCATCCACCCCTCCCCCCTCATGGATTGTAGGGGTGGGTGGATGATTAATTAGTATTTTGCACCTGTGCTCCTTCTATTATATACTGCAATAGGGGGTGAGGGGGGCATGCTTGTATCCTGCACAGACACTTATTTATCTGGTTTTTGGTAAGTGTGGGTCTCCTGTGTTACAAAATTTAGGTTGGTTCAAAATCTCTAGTAAAAAAGTCATTTTAGACACATTTTCCCAATTTAAATTACATATTATCCTGTTAGGGGATATTTGCATTATTGTTTTTAGGGTCTCTTGTTAGTATCTGTCAGAAGATGTTAACAATGGAAACTAACAAATTCGTCAAGTCTGCTGATTTTAATGGGATTTGTTCTGTTGTCTGTTTACACCAAATTTGTCACGGGCCTGTTATTTTGGCAGATGTAATATTGCAGGATTTCTGGATCCTTTCAAAATAATGGACTTTATGGTATCTGTGAAGTGTGTGTGTGTGTGGATTTTTTTTTTTTTTTTTTGCATGAATGTCTGTGGCTAGTGGAAAGTTATCTATTACTGTCTGTTCTTGATGTGTGTTTTGAGCCAAAGCCAGAATGGCTACAAAAGAAATGGGAAAACAAAAAGGAAACTTCTACTTTTCCTTTCTGCACAATCCACTCTTGGATTTTGGCTCAAAAATAAAACACAGCAAAATCTGCAACAAAAAAAGCTTTTCTGCAATATGGGACCTTATCCTTAAATCCTCTCTGGGGTTCTCATCCTGCCTGCTGGCATTCCCCGCTCTGCTCCATGCACTTCTAGTTGCGTGATGATATCAGATGCTGAAAAGAAGTGTTGTGCCCGCCGTCTTGGAGGTGGCATACCCATGTTAGGCCGGTTGGAGTGCGGAGGCTGCAGCGTCCACTGGATGAGGCGGTGAACCAGTGTTACCTCCTACTGGTCACCTGCCAGAAGACTTCAAATGGTGAGTAGCACGCCACAGTAATGTGGCCTTAGTGATACTGTATGTTACAACTGTTTAACGTTGTTGTAAAGGAGCAGAGAAAGGAGGAAACCCAAAAGCCTCGCCCTGAGGCTGACTTGGCCTAGGGGCATGATAAAGATAAACCGCAGAAATTTGACACTAAAAAAAACCGTAGGAAATGTGTTCATTGTGCCAAGCCCCTGCCTGATGCATATAAGAAGCAGATATGTCAGGATTGTCTGACAAAGCTGATTAAAGATGAAACACCTGCCTTTATGTCTGAGTTAAGGACACTAATCAGGGACAAAGTAAAAAGCTGTTTCCTTCCTGCTCCAGTCGCAGGAATCTGTCTGTGAAAGAACCTCCCGTCAAAAGACCACGGCTGGTTTCTGATCTTCTCCTGAGCTCTCATGAGTACTAAGGGGTCTGATTCAGAGGAAGAGTGCTTCTATCTCTCTGAGGGGGAATTAGAAGGAGAGGACTTATTCACTTCCTCAAGTTTCCCAGGAAAACAGAAGATTCTGTTTCTCCTCCTAGAATGTAGAAACTTTAATTCAGGCAGTAAGGACCACCATCAATATACCTAATGAACAACCTCGTTCTATTCAGGATGACATGTTTGGCGGCCTTGTGGCAAGAAAACCGGTGGTCTTTCCGGTTAATGATTACTTTAAGCACCTAATCTTGTCTGAATGGGAGGATGCAGAAAAATGGTTATTTATCCCTAGGGAATTTAAAAATCATCTGCTCTTTAATCCTGACGATTCCAGGTTATGGGATAAGCTACCCAAAGTAGATATTCCAGTAGCCAAAAAAACAGCTATCCCTTTGAAGACTCTTCGCAGCTGAAGGACCCTATGGAGAGAAAGGCGGACTGTCTGCTAAAAAAAAAAAAAAAAAAAAAAAAACTTTTCCTGCTCTCTGCAGCCGCTGTGTTCTCTACGGGCACGTCTTCCTGTAGTCAGCGACCGCTGATTGGTTCTCGGGTCACATGGCGTCATTATGCATAATGACGTCAGACGTAACCCCAGAGGTCCTGTCAGCAGTCTTGCGTCATACAGAAGCGCCTGCAGAGTGGCTGAGGAGTGCAGGAAAGGTGACTTACTTTTTAAAAAAAAAATTTTTTATGTTTCATCACTTCTCCTGAGCCTCCGATTATTATACTCTGGGGTCCGAAGAGTATAACAGAAGCACACTCCACTAGGGCGGTAGCCTCTTCCTGGGCACAGAGAGGGGAAGCTTCCGATGATCAGATTTGTAAGGCTGCTACATGGTCTAGTTTTCATACCTTTATCAAACATTATAGACTAGACATTCTTTCCCCCCCTTTTCTCGACTGGAGTAATTTGGTATATTTCTGTTTGAACTTTGATGTGGTAACTTGGAAAAGACACCGGAGAGGATGTGGGTTGGGGGACCTTTAACCTCTCTAACATCCTGTCCTGCTCAGCGGTCAAGAGGGCAACCTCCCATGGTGCTGTCATGAAGGACTCCTGGAAACACAATTACCGGTAGGTCTAATTCCTACTTTATTTATTGGGGGGGGGGTTTAAGATAGAACTGGTAGTGAAATCATTATTCTCTGGGGTCTCTTTGGACCCCAGAGTATAATAGCTGGAGTCCCTTGGGAGGCTTAAAAAATAAAATGGGTGAAAAAGATTCTCTTCTTCACTCACCTCTTTTGGACTGCCACTGAGTATAACTCCAACTCTTTGCATCCCTCAATAGGCTCTGCTTCACTGATTCTAGCACAGTTGGGAATTTTTATTTTTTTTTCTCTAGCGCCCAGTCTCTTCTGTTAATTTCAGCACCCAATATGCTAATTACACTGTCATGTGGGTGGTTCTGGATGAGGCAGCTGGTCTGAGACCACCCTCCAGTCTCTAATTAGTATATTGGGTGCTGAAATTAACAAAAGGGGGGGGGGGGCTAGAGAATAAAAATACCAACTGCTCAAGAACCAGTGGAGCAGAGCCTCTTGAGGGATGCAAAGAGCTGGAGTTCTGGAGGTGGTGAAAGGTCCTCGTAAGTCAATAAATGGAATTGAGCTGTAATATGTGACACAACCCATGTACAAGCCTGGCACCATTTTGGTGAGGAAAAGCCGTCCCTCTTTCTAATCTTAGAACTCTCCTAAATATTTGGTTCACCCAATTTTCAGCTACTGCGTATCTTTCTAGCAAAATGGATATTATAGCTCCACCATGCTTTCCCAAACTACTGAATGGTAACAATGCACAGGTCTGGTCTTGATGCCTATATACGTTATTGCTATGCTTGGTATCTTTGTGCTTCATTTGTTCCTTATGTCCCAGGGCTCCAATAATCTTTGCAGATCACCCATGCTTTGAAAGACACAATCTCTATGTATTTTTCCATGGTTTGCAAATCTCTCCATCGCTTCTGTTACTGATTATAGGGACTGTTTTCTGTCTCATAGATGATAGATATATCCTCACTGCCCATCAGAAACTGCCCTGGATCCTGGATACACCATGGGGTGCAGACTTCTGGGTCTCACCCTGCTCGCTCTACTGGCTGGCTGCTTTGGACACCCGTGAGTACAATTATTTTATATTCCCTTTAGATCCCATAAAATAACCACATGAAAAATTTGCATTCTAGAAAGGAAGTCTTCATAGATGGATAGATATACGGTATTAGGCAGGACAGATTTCAAGAGCTACTGTCTAAAATGGACAGTAGGGAAGGGGCAGATGTTCTAAGCTATCTCCTACAAAATTTAAGCAGCCTATTGGTCATCCTTACTGTATGTTAATTGTGTGTTCTAAGTTAGCATGGCTCCATGTCACCATAGCACATATATACTCTATTATATGGGATACAAAATGAATATACACATCCCAGAGATTCTATGAACAGTCCAAAGGTAAATGGAAATATTCAAGCTGCAAATCAGACAAAGCACCTACCAAGTCCTCTTAGAAATGCAACACTGGCAATACTCATTATTGGTTTCATAAAATAACCAAATGGTAAAACCAATATCTAGTTTCATGAACTATTTTACCAGTACGGTATCACTGGTGTTGGGTCCACCTTCCAGCATCCACAAGTTAATAAACCAAGCAAAAGCTTTTATTTATTTATCATAGCAAACATTGGGAAGCTTGAATTTATTCCTCCAACACCTATTTAGTTCAGGAAGACTGATGTCGGCATCCTTTTAACTCTCTGTGTATATAAGTGATTTGTAGCTATGTATCAGAAATCTGGAGCTCCAACTCATATTGATATGTTATAAAGTCAGTCCATACAGAATATAGAAAATTTTTTCGATTAACAATAGCAAAAATATAGATTCCCTTCAAAAAGTTGGAAATGAGGGTCGATAGAAAAATAAATCAATAGACGAATATTATGGTAACGGGATAGAGAGATGAGAAAATGTACTGAGGAGGAAAGAGATAAATAGAGTGGAGGAGATAATGTAGTAGGAGGTAACAATGGTGCAGACCCTCAATAATGAATGGTGAGTTATAATACCTGTAGCAGCAGCCGCAGCAGATCTGTCTCTACAGGAGAGAGCAGCTACACATGATGAAGCACGGCCGACAGGGAGTGTTATAAAGGGGCGGACACACGGACATCCTATGCCTCACTTACCTTTTGTATTCATTATACACATTCAGTACAGAAGTAGATAAAGAGTACAAGGAAGGATTACATTTAGAAACTTAAAGCAAATAATCTTCAACCAACTCAGATACCAAGAAGCCAATATTTTAGCAGAAGTCTAACATGATGATAAAGCCAAATGAGAGGATAAAGTGATCTTTAACTATGCATATAACATAGTGGAAATGATAGTCAGCAGAAGTAGGGGAGCGTATATGAGGTGCTTCTCCTTAAAAAATGGTCGCAGATAGAGAAGAGCAAACCGGTTCATAATGAGCAAGGTTTATTATGAGTCTTCCAAAAATCTCAGCCAAAGCCAAGATTTTTGTTATTTGCCACCCATAAATCATAGTTATACTCAGGGTCCTCTTCAGACCTTAGAGCAGGGGTATTCAACTACTTTTAGTAAAGGTCCATTGTCTGGGGTCATCAAGTAAAGGTCCAGGGTGAATAGCAGTGTGAACCGAGAGCAAGGCAGGTGGTTTGGTCTCCGCAACCAGAAATGAACGCACACGCGGTAGTTCAAGAAAAGAATATATATTTACTATAAGTTAATAAAGGCTATTTGAAGGTAAAATGACAGGATAAAGACAAGCAAAATATACAATATAGCATGAACAATTTCAAGGCAAATTCTGCAATGGTTTCTACTTTTACTCTGTCCAATTCTGCAGTATGGACACTGAATGAACAATATACTCAAAACTATCCCTAACTGACCCTGACATCACATTTGGGTGCACCCCCTTTTCCCCAGTGGTCCAGGTGGACCGCTTACAGTCTGTAGAAGCGCGCGGTGGGGCCCAAAGTCGTTCCTTTCTTTTATAGCGAAACGTCCTCTCCTCACGGTTATCAGGATCTTGGGAGAAATGAAGTCCTCTTTAACAGGGAAACCCAATGAATGCAATGTAATCCAACAGCAGATTCCACTCAGCACACTGACAGTCCTGCCGAATCCATACACTGAGCTGGGATGTAAGCCGGGGTTTAGCAGGTGCTGTCCAGTACATCAACAGCACTGCGAGTCTCTATATGTGATATCCATATACACAGTCACAATGTCAGTCTCACTGATCAGCCACTGAGCACAGTTCCTTTCACGTGGACTCACTAGTCCTGTTGTCTCTTTACACTCTGTTTGTCTCTGGACCAAGATACAGCTTAGCTGTACAGAATAATCTCCACACCAGTTCAATACAACACTTGCTAAGATGGCTGCTGCTCTCTGTCTCGTCACTTCCTGCTTCTCTGCTCACATTCTGTCTGCAGAACAGGCAAGCTGACATAAAAGGGGGGGGGAGTCACTCCAGCATCATGTCACAATTACAATGGCTGCTGTCTTAAAGGAACAGAATCACAGAAATACATTCAACATTAACAGTTTATACAGACAAATAAAGCTTAGGACAACATTGGCTGTCTCTTACAGCAGCTAAACACATCCAGTATTTACAGTATTTTTCAGATAAAAAGACACGTCTGACTATAAGACGCGCAAGAAAAATTAGGAAAAAATATTTCCTAATGTGGCATTATACTGTGTGGGGGGGCTCCAAGAGGTATTATATGGTGGGTAGGAGCACTAAGGAGCCTTATACGGTGGGTGGGGGCACTAAGGAGCATTATACAGTGGGGGCTTTAAGAGGCTTTATATGGTGGGTGGGGACACTAAGGAGCATTATACGGTGCGTGGAGCACAAAGCAGCATTGTACGGTGGGTGGGGGCACTAAGGAGCATTATACGGTGTGTGGAGAACTAAGGAGCATTATTCAGTGGGTGGGGGCATTAATGAGTATTATAATAATGTCCTATTAGTGCTCCCACACAATATAATGCTCCATTATTATGCCTCCTCACATAATTTAAAATTAACAGCCGAGCGAAACCTTCTTTTCCCGCCTGCTATTCCCAGACCCTAATCCCTTACACTAAGCAGCAGCAGGGATCGGCAATCGTGTGTGCCTGTACAACGTGTGAAGGCAGCAGGGATGATTACTGATCTCTGCTGCTGCTAGTGTAAGGGATTGGGGTTTGGGGACATTGGACTGGAGATGAAGGTTTCTCCCACCTGCTGTCATAATGAAAGTGACAGGAGACAGGGGCCCAGCACCCAGACGATGGTCCGCAAGTTGAGTTTCCTTGCCCTAAATTAAAACTAGCCAAGGCCCAGGGGAGGTACCAAAATATAATAAACAGTCGTATTCATCTCTCTCATCTCTCCTGGGCTCCCTTGTAGGGTTCACTGCACCTTTCAGAGATTCTTCGGTCCTGTTTTGGCCTCTTGGGTGATGTCAGCAGCCCCAGTGGACCACTGTGGCCTGTGGTTGTGTCAAAGCGCCATGAAGTCGATGCGCTCCATGTGACCTCACAGATCTCAGTGGTCCCCCAGGGCAGTTGACATCACCAAGGAGGTTGGAAGAGAACTCATGATGTCTTCAAAGGAATGCCAGATGCCACAAGGAAGCCCCAGTAAATTCTGCGGCATATTAAATTGTACAAGGTACAATTTTTCCTCCTAAAGCTAAGTCGTCATAGGGCTCTATCAACAGAAAAACAAAAGTTATTGCTTTTGGAAGGAGGGGAGTAAAAAACAATAAAAAAAAAGGGCTGCAGGGTGAAGGGGTTAATATCGAAGTATCTACTAGTTCATTTCATTCCAGCGCCATAGATGAAGATTTATGGGGTGTTCTGATCATTCCTCTAAAGGATTGCATTGAACTTCTAGTCTTTTTTACACTTACTGAGTGGTTTATAGGAAATCTCTTTAATCTATGATGTACCTCATAGAAGTTACTTTGTGGTCATGGTTGGGTGACATTTCCTGTTAACTCTTGGGCACTTCTACATCTGCCAGCCGCGGCTTATTGTCTTTTGTTTACAGTTAAAGTGAACCTATCAATTGGGAACCTTTTTGGCACATCCTAGTGACACGTACAAACGTCTAATAGCTGGGGGTCTGAGCTCTGAGACCCCAACAATGACAGACTGACATACATAGTGAGACACTGCTGTATATATACTATAGACATTATGATGTGATACTGCTGTGTGTGTGTGTGTGTGTGTGTGTGTGTGTGTGTATATACATATTTATAGACATGATGAGATACTGCTGTATATATACTATAGACATGATGAGATACTGCTGTATATAGGGGCTCATATGGAGAGGACAGAGATTGTGACGATCTCAAGGGAGTCATTGTAGTAGCGAGTCATCTGTCACCCTACTCTCCTGTGATGCCTGATGTTACAATATGGGTGTTGCCTTGTCTGTGGCAGGTTAAAACAAATCCTGTTTGGTGAAATTCGGCAAGCAGTTTTCCAATTGTACCATGGTGGATGGGTCGTTTGTTAGGGCACTGAACAGTGAAATCAACTTCAAAGCCTCTGGTACTGCTCTTGACTTGGTTCCAAGATGGCATCTTTCAAAATGGCTGCTGTGTTAGACACTGCCCCCCCCCACAGATTTTCCTCCTTACCCCCAACATGCACACATCCATATTCCCGGCCACCAATTTCCATTTATTCAGGTGGCTCCATACCTTTGGACCACCCTGTACAGTGAAAGAGGACCACCACTAATATATTGTACAGTCATCTAAAATAAAATCAATGTACTTACCGTAAGATCAAATGTCATTCCTGGCTTGAAATACTTGGAAGTTTTTGTGAAAAGAATTTTGTATGGAGAGGTCACAATAAAGATATTAACCAGCTCTGACTCTACCAAGTCACTGCCTGTAAGAGAATTGGCTAAACAGTTACATAGTTGTACCTTACGATCAATGACAAAGAGGACCTTCCACCACCAAGTCCGGTTATTTGCATTCTGTAAGAGCTCCACTTATTCAGTCGCAGTTGGAATTTTCTCTCTACCCTCCACCATTCCTGAGAAATCATTTTTTGTTATTTCTGGCACCCGATATGCCAATGATACTCCTTTTTTCAGATGGTTGGTCTATAACTATCTTCTCCAGCCCAAGACCACCCACCTGACAGTATAAAGCCTACATCGCATTTTGGGTGCTAAGACTAACAGCGTCGATTGTTCAGTAACAGTGGGGACTAGAGAAAAAATTCCAACTTTGTTGTAATCAGTGAAGCAGAAGCTATTGAAGGATACAAAGAAGGGTAGGTCGTGGTTGGCAGAGGTTGTGAAAGGTCCTCTTTGATACTTCTGGACTGCCTGTTGACTTTATATGTCCAGGAGGTCCATTCTTAAACCAGCATGGACATGTACGCCAGAAAGTCAAGTCTATGCAAGTTCTAGGAATGAGCAAACTAGTTCATAACAAGCAGAGTTTAGAAAAATTTCAGGGTTGGCTGAATTGGAAATCTGAAATTTTGGCGTTTTGTCACCCACAAATCGGTATTCAGATCCAAGAGTATAATAAACTGAGTCCCAAGGCAGGGAAAACAAATATTCATAGTCACCTTCCCTCACCTCTCCCGGCTCCCTTGTGGTTTCTGGTGCACCTTCCCTCACCTCTTCCGGGCTCCCTTGTGGCTTCTGGTGCACCTTCCCTGGAGTCATGATCATCTTCTTTCTGCCTTTTCTTTGCTCAAAGGCAATGTCATGATTGATTGCTCTGTGGTGATACTGGGATCTCTGATGTCACAGAGGACAGAAGAGGCCCAAGGAGGACAGAAGATACTGGGGAATGTGCACCAGACACCATGAGGGAGCCCAGGAGAGGTGAGAATCAGTGTTTATTTTCCCACACCTTCCCTTATTATATGTTGGGTTGTGAAGAGAAGTTTTAATTTGGAACTCACAAGTTTGATCCAAATCTATACTGGCAGGTGCACCCTGCAGATATCCACAAAGAATCTCGTGAGGTTTGCCCATCTCCAGCAAGAGTTTATCTGGCATAGACTTGAACTATAATTTATACAAGCTTCTGACATAGATTATAATACATTTGTGGGGCTTTGGGAGGCCATGCCCCTTCTTGCTAATCCCTGGTTGTGTCACACCTACTTTTTGGAAGAGTGTAGAAGGCATGGGAAAAAGCTAAAAAAAAAAAAATGTGTTCTCCTACCTGAGTCAGTAATGACGGTAACAGACACATACAGGCTCCATTCTAAGATTTCTTTCTCTTCTTTAAAAGGCTTCACCAAGTCTAGTCTTTTCAAAACAGCAAAACCTTCACCATCAAAGATCTGGATGAGAGATATAAAACACAAAAAGTCAATAATTTTTTTTTTTTTTTTTTTTTTTTTTTTTTTTAATGATAAACCATCGCTAGTTATTATGTCCTCTTAGAACATGTGGACGTAACGTAATACCCTTGATGGAGAACTGCTTTGTAAGTGCAATCCCCAGTCTGGCAAACTTGAGCCATCTTTCAATTCATCTAAATGGCTACTACGTAATATATAAATATCTGGATTAGTATGGCTTTCCATGGTTGGCTGTGGCTTCTATAAGATCTGATCTGTTAGAATGCCTGTGCTCTGGCCGAGTCAGAGGATGAATACGATACTTGGATGGTTATTCACCTGACCTATAAATGTAGCACTAGTCAAAAGAATGTTTGTCATGTTATCGAATGCTCGTTTTGTGATTTACTTACTGTTGGTAGAGGCTGAAGCAAGGGAAGTCACTTTAAATAACCATCTACTGTTTAATACCATCTGGAAGAGAGTTCTGGTGTCATACAAAAGCTGAGATTCTACCTATGACGTCTCTTCAGACCCCAGAGTATAATAGAGGCCTTTTCCTAGGCTCCCATGATGTATTTGGTTTTCTTCTCAACATCTTTGGCTGTCCCCTATGACGTCAGCTGGCTTTGGTTAACCATTGAAGCCACGTGAAGAAAATAAACGTCATGATATTTGCATCAAAGCATCCTGATATCGATGTGCCCCACATGATCACTGACGGCACCCGGGAGACCAGAAGTTGCCCAGGAAAGAATTCCAGATAGTGCGGGAGCCCAGGAGAGATGGGGGAGGTGAATATGAGAATTCCATTATTTTTCCACATCTCTTCTGGGCCTTTGCTTATAATATTCTGGGACCTGAAGAGACCCTGAGGATAATAGTACTTCCTATTCAGACTGAAAGTTCAGTCTGAAATGACACTTGTGGGTAAGCCTATGGAATATTCTCTAAATTTTCGCTAGGTATTCTTGTGAGGTTCACCCATCTCTAATCAACTGGTGAGATCTGATTCTTTGTTAGTTATGATGTTGGTGCCATATGAAAGCTGAAAGCCTTACCATTTTAATTAACCACTGATTTAGTTGGTATAGAGCCAGGAACACATATGATGTGACCCCCAAACATTAGAAGTATTGACTGCCAGAACTGCAGTGCTGATGTTATATTAATGAATGCTACATCTGTACATGTCTGGCTGGGCTCAATTTCTGCTGCTTAAGATCTCTAGTAGCCACAATGGAGAGCTGATCTGTAAGAGCATCTCCCACTCTGCAGGACTTGAGCTACAATATCCATAACCAACACTATATTGGCAATCATTAACCTGTTTGGCCACCGTGCAATGCTACATATCTGGCTGTCAGGCAGGAATATAACTAAAGATTCACAGGCTTTGGTCCCCATGCACCTTCTGATGACCTTCAGCCATACATTTTAACTGCACTGATATTTACCTTACAGACTGCCATGAATACTTGTGCCCTCCACATATTAGTCATGCCCCCTTTTGTGCCACAGCCTCCCTTTACAGAATCCCTTGTTGACTATATACTGACTTACTTTTGACAATGTTAATCTTCTCCTGACAGTGAGAGGCTGTGTATAGTAAATATTCTTCCCTGTCTGAATTCAGAGCGCAGGGGCCATAAGTTTATGATGCACAGTCTGCCAGCCATCTAAGGAAATCAAAAAGGAGATCAAAGAAATCAGCCTTAGTGTGGTGATGGTGACCTGTGGGCCCCCTGGCTTATGGGCCCCGACACAGCTGCATCCACTATAGTTAATTCAGTGGTGTCAGGAGCCTGACAACTGTGGTCTGGAAGGGTTTGTCTTGATTAAACATCCCCTTTGAACTTGCTGTATGATGAGGTAAAAAAAATAAAAAGGAGTCCCACTTTTCTGGCCACTTGTGTGTAATATTGCACTTTCACCTCGTTCACTTAAAGAGGACATGTCACCAAGTAGAAAATGCTAAATATTTTGATTCTCACTGTTTCTCTGATCAATTTAGTGTTTCTTTTTTAATTCCGTCCACCCATTCAAAAGATACGGCCCCCGGAAGATTAGATGTGTACTAGCTCTGATTTTCCAAGGAGGTGGGAACCTTATGTTTTTCTATAAGACAACAAAATTTTCCCGCCCACATGGAGAGTCAGAGCTAGTTCTTCTGTAATCTTCCAGGGGCCGTATCTTTTGAATGGGTGGACTGATTGCAAAAGAAATTCAAATCGATCAGAAAGACGATGAGAAATCAGACTAGATCTGTTATTTAGTATATGCTTCTTGGTGCTACGTCCTCTTTAAAGCTGTAGGTCCACACACAACCCATAAAGTGGCCCTTTATTTTAATTTCAGACTACCCTTTCTGAATCTATTCTTGATAAATATATTTACCGGTCTTTAAGATAAACTTTGAAGAACAGTATCCTTACCTCTATTCTTAAGGTATCTGGCAGACTTTTCTTCTCATTGTCTTTCTTGACACCAAAGAGCACAAAGACCTTGCTATTTACAGCTTTACCATAGAGATAACTGATGAGATAGAATATAACATTGTTTTACTACCACTCACATCGACATTACCTCTATAGATACCACTGATAGATGGGCCATAGAGAAACATCCATAAACATCTCAAGAACTCTTGGAAACTCAACATAGCCAAATGCTTCTACTCACTTTGCCTTTATGTCCACCCTTAGTTCTTCATCGCTGATGTAGAAACATTTCTTAGATGGAATTATTTTTATTTCAAAGCTTGGTAGAAATGAAAAAAGTATAAAACAGAACACAAAATGAGGGCAATTTTAAAGGGAATCTGTCAGGGCAATTTGGGGCACAACCACCCACGTGTCCATATGGATCTGGGGTTTAGTGTCCCAAATCACCTTGTTATAATGCAATCCATGGCCGCATTAAAAATAAAAAAGCTTTATACTCACCTGGCTGCTGTACACTCTGCGCCTGTGCAGTTCTTCAACGAAGCCAGAGGAGAACTCCTCAGCTTCAGTGCGCATGCCCCGCAATTACGCTGTGAAGCCGGGGTGTCCATCTTTGGCCTCACTGAACAGTGCAGGTGCCAGGAGGCGTAGCTCATGAATAAGCCGGACCGATGTCACCAAACAGCATTGAACGGACCCTTATCTAGGCAAGTATAAGGGTTTTTTAATGTGCCTGCGGATTGCATTACCACAGGGCGATCTGGGACACTAAACCACCCACAGGTCCTTATAGACATGAAGTTTAGGGTCCCTGATTGACCTGACAGATTCCCTTTAATGCCTCCGTCATGCAATACCACATGACTAGTTTTGCTCTTTGCATACTTTTAATAAAGAACAACCATGTTCACAAGTGCAGAGACATTCTTCACTTTTCATGGTTTGGATTATTTACAGGGCTTCAGGAGGATGTCTCAGGCACCTGCTCGGGAGGAGGACGCGAGCCGGTTTCTCTGTTCAGTATTTACACCTGACTGTCCTGTTCTTACCGTATTCCTTGACTTCAAATTGTGTGGTGTAATTCAGTATCAAGCTGTCCTCAAACTTTGCTGATATGGTCCATAGTCCCAAACTGTAAAATCGAGGGCAAAAACAAATAATCATGATCATCCTCATCATTGCCCTCATGATAAAAATACAGGATGGGATGCTGCATCCATGTCCAACCTTTTGTTTCTCACCTTACAATCTCAGTCAGTTTATGAGACGAGGAAAGCATTCCGGTGTTGCTGGTTTGTTGAATGACGTCTTTTTTGACCATGACATTATCTGGAGTCTGAAGGAAAGAAAGGACCTTGGTTATTAGAGGCGTAACTAGAAGCTCCTGGGCCTGATAAAGTTCTGTAGCAGGGCCCCAAATGTGCTAATCATTATACTTGTGTCTTGTTCTCCAATTAGGTCTTTGGGCACCCCCTATTACTACTCCCTTGCTAATTATACAGGTATGGTCTAATTTAGTGACCTAGTATGGTGGTCTGGCATTCTTAATAGTCATGTGCCATTCAAGATCACTTAAATGGAACAACCCAGTGAAAATATACTTGTGATGAGCCCGAGTTTATTTATATATGGATGTAAAGTTATATATGTAGATCACGAGTCTCGGACCTACAGTACAACACTGTTAAATACAGTGGTGCTTGGGAGGTTTGAACCCTTCAGAATTTTCTATATCTCTGCTGAAATTTGTCTTTAGATTTTCACACAAATCCTAGAAGTAGATAACAGAACCATATCAAACAAAGGAGTTAAAAATGAGAGGCAAAAGTATGTGAAGCTTCAGGACAGATTGTTTGTATTTCAGGAGATTTCTGGAGGACTTCAGAAGAAGAGTTGTTGGTTCTCATCAGGCTGGAAAATGTTACAAAACCATCTCTAAACTGTGTGGACTCCACTAATTCAGCCAGAAAGATTGTATACAATTGGAAGAAATTCAAGACCATTATTACCCTCCCCAGCAGTGCTTGATTAACAAAGATCATACCAAGAGCAAGGAATATAAAAGTCTGTGAGGTCACAAACAGGGTGTAACTATCAAAGACTGGACCCCCCAGCAAACACTTCCCTTGCCCCCACACAGCATAGCACCCCCCTTTCCTGTCCTCCACACAGTATAGTGCCCCATTTACATACACTAAAATGTACCAAAGTGGCCTCCAGACTGTATAATGTGCCATAGCAGCCACTCCAAACAGTATTATGTTCCACAGTGGCCCCCTGTACACAGTATTACGCCCCATAGTGGACCACTCACGAACTATTATACTCTGGGGTCTTTTCAGACCCCAGTGTATAATGATCGGAGGCCCAGGTGAGGTGACAAACAAAAATATAGAAAATTCTGAAGGGTTCACAAACTTTTGAGGATCACAGTAAGCATAGTTAGGTATTGGTATTCCTGTACTGTATGACAATATACCACATGGGAGTTAACAAAGGGTACAAGGATACCAAAACTATTTCAAGGCCAACCTTGAACCTGGCTCTGCCCCTGTTTGATTGGTGCTGATATTTGTGCCTTTCCTAGATATCAGACTGCACTTTACAAACAGTGTGCAAAGCAGTAATCAAAGCAAAAGGTGGCTACTTTGAAGAACCTAGAATATAAGACATATTTTCAGTTGTTTCACACTTTTTTGTTAAGTATATAATTCCACATGTGTTAATTCATAGTTTTGATGCCTTCAGTGTGACTCTACGATTTTTATAGTCATGAAAATGCAGAAAACTCTTGGAATGAGAAGGTGTGTCCAAACTTTTGGTCTGTACTGTAATTATCAAGTTTATGGGTTTAGTTACGTAGGGTTCACCCATTTATTATTTGTGGCTTTATAATTGTAATCTTTGTATTTATAGCTATAGCATACCCTAGGCCAGTGTTTCTCAACCTTTTCATGCAAAATACCATAGTATTTACCAAAATACCATAGTCAAAACAAACGGGGTTAAGCCCCACCCCCAGTTCTTTGCACCCTAGCGCGTTATTGGACCCCCTACTGCCCGCCCCCAGTCAAGTTCCCTGAGCTTTACTGCGCAGCGCTCCGGTCTCCCCTTCTGAAGAGACCACAGCCTGTGCCCTATCTTATTACTACCTGAGCTTCAGCATTCTCCAGTCTGAGTAGGAATTCCCTCTCTAGCAAAACAATCACCAGCTTGTCAGCCTTTATGGTGAAGAGAAGGACCAAGTCATTAATATTGAGCTTCAGTCTAGCCAAAGGTCCCATCATCCAGGTCTGTGACTTTCTGTGCTCACTGAGAAATAAGCTATTCACACTAATGATGTGATCCATTGAGAGATGGGGTGATGAAAACTATACCTTAAAGGGGATTCCTGGGGAGATTTGATTAACTTACTTGATCCGATGGGGTTCCGGCCTGATTCTGACCCCCCAGGTCATGTGATCGGAGCCAGTGCTTTGACCCCTTGGTCATTCTGCCCCATGTCTCACTGAAAAGAAATTCTATTTTTTGAAAATAAACTATACCGTATTCTGGCTCACAACCTTTTTTCTTTTTTTTTTTTTTTTTTTTTATTTACTGTTTAGTTGATAGTGCTATGTCAGGGCTCTGTACTTGTGTGGCAAGCTGTAGATTTTACTGGCATCAAGTTTTGGTATGTCGGACTTTTTGATCACTTTTTATTGCTTTCTTTGGGGGAGGCAAGGCAGCCACACTTATACATATTTTATTATATAATTTATCATGTACATTGAATGCTGTAAAAAATATATATATATATAATATATATATATACTGTACATGCACGCAATTGTAGCATCTCCAGCAAATCGGGGTATCGTCCCATAAATTGCACAGCAGAAACCCTTCTCTAGCCAAAAGGGTTCCTAATAGTAAAAACCATCCAATCTGCCAGCAACTTGTGTAGATGGAAAATATCCTATTATTGGAAAAGCAATACACGGTGTACTCTATAAATTATAAAGGTTTTTTAAGTTGTTTTTTTTTTCTTCAGATTCCATCAACTAATTTGGAAAAAGACCCCAATAAGAAGCAGTATGTCTACGTCACTGTGAAATCTCCATCTTGGTCTGTGGAGAAAGTTGTCCTGGTGTCCTTTCATAGTGGATACATATTCATACAGACCGACAAACCCATCTACACCCCAGGATCTACAGGTACGGTGTCTACAAAGTAACTTTCAGCTGACCGTGTCAATCCTTAAAACAAAATCCTTGGCCAGCATCAATGTGTGTGTGTGTTTAAAAAAAAAAAAAAAAAAAAAAAAAACCTTGATTCAAGACGGATGACCTAAACATACAGTATACACTGTACACATCTATCCCCTTATACAGAAGAGTATACACCTAGGGGACAGCATTCATGCCTTACGTTCCTCTGGCAATAGGCTACTGTACATTGAAGTTCTTTTAGGTCATGCCAGGAATATTGAGCTTGGTTCTAAGGTCGGTCACGGCCACTCTTCCTCAGTTTCTTGTGGGGAATAACTTTCTCTAGAAGCATACTAGTGCCATAATGTATCAGTGACATGGTTGGCTCAGTGGTGGCGACTATCCCTAAGACCTGGGTCTCTTTAATGGGGGGGGGGGGAATGATATTCTCTCATCTTCACCAGGTCTATAGGACACTCTAGATGATGCTTTCTCTCCCTCCATCTACTTGATTTTGAGCTCAGTTCCCTGCTAGTTGCCTGTCGGCAATCACTTTCTTTGGCTGTATCTTTTCCCCAGCTCCAGAGCACCACTATCATACGTGTGCATGTATGGGTAGGTAAGTATATGGATGATGTGTGCCATCCATAAAAAAAAAAAAAAAAAAAAAAAAAACCAGACAGTACTCGGATGATATCCATGTGTCCTCCATGGATTCATAAACTTCAATTAATGAGTCTGGATTGCAAAATGAACAGGAATAAAACCTGTCCTGAGTTTTGCCTCTGGGGTTATTGCACCCCACATAGCTCAATATCCTCATACCCCTGTATACCCTGACATTGTTCCAGGGCACCAGGATGACCCTGCATCTCCCACAAGATGGTGTCCAGGACCAAATTTTATGCCATCTTTCTGCAGGACACTATCATGAGGCACTGAGAGGAACATTCTAATAAGAATAGGGGCAAATATATTACACGTGAGGGCCATTACATAGCTGTTGATGGAGGCTCCAAATGTAGCCTCATTTTAACATTTATTAGCAATCGCTACTTTGGAGGTGCTCGGTTGGGATGTTTTCTTAATAGGGGGTATTTTGCATGAAAAGGTTGAGAAACACTGGTAGTGGTGTTCTGGAGCTGGGGAAAAGAGACAGCCAAAGAAAGTGATTGCCGACAGGCAACTAGCAGAGAACTGAGCTCAAAAGCAAGTAGATGGAGGGAGAGAAAGCATCATCTAGAGTGTCCTATAGACCTGGTGAAGAGAATATCATTTCCCCCCCCCCCCATTAAAGAGACCCAAGTCTTAGGGATAGTCGCCACCACTGAGCCAACCATGTCACTGATACATTATGGCACTAGTATGCTTCTAGAGAAAGTTATTCCCCACAAGAAACTGAGGAAGAGTGGCCGGGACCGACCTTAGAACCAAGATCAATATTCCTGGCATGACCTAAAAGAACTTCAATGTACAGTAGCCTATTGCCAGAGGAATGTAAGGCATGAATCCTGTCCCCTAGGTGTATACTCTTCTGTATAAGCGGATAGATGTGTACAGTGTATACTGTATGTTTAGGTCATCCATCTTGAATCAAGGTTTGTTTGTTTTTTTTGTTTTTTACACACACACACTGAGGTTGGCCAAGGTTTTTGTTTTAAGGACTGACACGATCAGCTGAAAGTTACTTTGTAGACACCATACCTGTAGATCCTGGGGTGTTGATGGGTTTGTCGGTCTGTATGAATATGTATCCACTATGAAAGGACACCAGGACAACTTTCTCCAGAGAGCAAAATGGAGACTTCACAGTGACGTAGACATACTGCTTCTTATTGGGGTCTTTTTCCAAATTAGTTGATGGAATCTGAAGAAAAAAAAGACTTAAAAAACCTTTATAACACAGTGTACTGCTTTTCCAATAATTAGGATATTTTCCATCTACACAAGTTGCTGGCAGATTGGATGGTTTTTACTATTAGGAACCCTTTTGGCTGGAGAGGGGATTCTGCTGTGCAATTTATGGGACGATACCCCGATTTGCTGGTGATGCTACAATTGTGTGTATGTATGTGTGTGTGTGTGTGTGTGTGTGTGTGTGTGTGTGTGTGTGTGTGTGTGTGTGTGTATGTATATGTATATGTATATATATATATATATATATTATATTATTTTTTTTTTTACAGCATTCAATGTACAGGATAAATTATATAATAAAATATGTATAAGTGTGGCTGCCTTGCCTCCCCCAAAGAAAGCAATAAAAAGTGATCAAAAAGTCCTACATACCAAAACTTGATGCCAGTAAAATCTACAGCTTTCCCCACAAATACAGAGCCCTGACATGGCACTATCAACGAAACAGTAAAAAAAAAAAAAAAAAAAAGGTTGTGAGCCAGAATACGGTATAGTTTATTTTCTAAATTTTCTTTTCAGTAAGACATGGTGCAGAATGACCAAGGGATCAAAGCACTGGCTCCAATCACATGACCTGGGGGGGGGGTCAGAATCAGGCCAGAACCCCATCGGATCAGATAAGTTAATCAAATCTCCCCAGGCAACCCCTTTAAGGTATAGTTTTCATCACCCCATCTCTCAATGGACCACATCATTAGTGTGAATAGCTTATTTCTCAGTGAGCACAGAGTCAGACCTGGATGATGGGACCTTTGGCTAGACTGAAGCTCAATATTAATGACTTGGTCCTTGTCTTCACCATAAAGGCAGACAAGCTGGTGATTGTTTTGCTTGAGAGGGAATTCCAACTCAGACTGGAGAATGCTGAAGCTCAGGTAGTAATAAGATAGGGCACAGGCTGTGGTCTCTTCAGAAGGGGAGACCGGAGCGCTGCGCAGTAAAGCGCAGGGAACTTGACTGGGTGCGGGCAGTAGTGGGTCCAATAACGCGCTAGGGCGCAAAGAACTGGGGGCGGGGCTTAACCCCTCTTGTTTTGACTATGCCGGAGCTGCGCGGTATATTAATGAACGGTATACTAATGAGCGGTATACGAACGAGCGGTTCAGCTTCCCCCCCCCCCCCCACCATCCCACTGCAGTCATGGCATCCCTTGACTCCATCCTGGAGCAGATCAGAGCTGCTGCCGGCGTCCACGGAGAGGCCTGGCTGCAGGAGCGGCTGGCTGACATTATGCAGCCTTCCGCCCCCCCATTAACCCTTCACTACCCCCTCCCCCGGAGGCGTTTGAGCGGCGGCAGCCACGCAGGACTTGCCCGCCGGCACGTTTGAGCCCTGATGAACCCCCTAGGGCCCGGCGACATAGGAGTCCCTCTCGGGGGCCCCTCCGGGTCAGGCACCCCTGCTCAGGGATGGAGGTTCCGGTCTGGGAGGAATCCTACCAGTCGTCTGGCTCCTGCGGAGGTGGAGATCCCTGCCACTGGCTTTAGTGAGGGGACCTCCATACCCAGTCACCATATGGCTACAGCACGTGGTACATCGGTCCCCTCCTGTGATTCCCCAGCGGGAGGGGGACTGGGTCTTCCAGTCCCATCGGTTCCAGCTTTCCAGGCACCCTCGGTACCGCAGCGAGGAATTCTGAACGACGAGCAGCGCGGCGCTGGCTCCTCCTTCACGGCACCACAGCCCAGGTCAGAGGTGCATCCAGTGGTTTCAAGTGCTTAAGCGGGTGCAGGTCAACCTTCCTAGGGATGTCGGTCGTGTTGCAGCTGTCAGCGGGATGGTTCCCAATAATCAACAGGCGCCAGCGTTCTCCTGTACAGCGACCAGGGTCAGCAGGATGCAGGACCGTCGACTGGTGGGCCCATAGCACCTACGCAGTCTGGTGAGTACTATTCATTGTCGTGTCCGTTTCCTCCTATTCTAATTTCACGGGTTAGGGATAGATAGGCCGGAGTCCCCAGTGGGTGGCGGTGTGGCTTCTGAAGGGATTAGGGAGCTATTGGGTAGCGTGAGGGAGCTACTGTCGTGCTGCAAACAGAGTGTTAGCGGTTCCCCGGTGGTGGCGTGGGTCCCTCCAGCGGTCCAGTCGGTAGCGTCACAGAGTGCGCCGGTGGTAGAGGCTCCGGCGGGTGTCACATTGTCCGTGCAGACAGATAAAGAGAAGGTTGACTCGGTGAGGCTGGACGACAGGGCTCGGGGAGAGGTCTATGTGTGTTTTGAGGGTCCTCTAGGGGCGCATTTAAAAGAAGTGAGAGAAGATTTGGAAGGACGAGTACGTCAAAATCTTCTCCTTGCTCCCTTTAGCTAAATTTAATTTAGACAAAAGCAAGAAGGAAGATAGCAAAAAAGAGGAAGAAGAAAAACGTAGGTGGCACCTGATCCCACAGACTTTTGCTAATTGGCTTCAGGCCTTTGCCATTTTAGCTAGTGTCATTGCGGAAAAGGCTCCTGACAACTGTTCGGGGCTTTTTTTGCTATCAGGACTCTATAGGTGAGGCGTATCGGGTTTATGGGGGTCAGACATGGCTGCGGTATGATTAGCAGTTCCATCAGCGTAAGGCGGTTCGGCCCAGCATACGGTGGGATCAGAAGGATATAGGTTTGTGGCTTCGGGTTATGGCGCCAGCTCGCTTTGGCCAGTCCTTTCCCGGGGCGGCCGGTGGAACCGGCCATAGTGGTCTCAGTTACGGCTCAGGGGGGGGCAGGTGCACAGGCCCAGCAACGTTACGGGCTGTGTTGGCAGTTCAATGAAGCCCAATGTAAATTTGGCTTCAACTGTAGATTCAAACGTGCCTGTTCATTCTGCGGAGGGGTGTCCCATGGTGCGGCACGTTGCTTGCGCAAACAGAGGACCAAGGCCTTGCCCAATAGTGGACAAGGGGCAGACGCCGGAGAAGCTGGAAGCCATGCTTCCGTACCTAAATAGTTATGTTAACAGGGACAGTGCAAAGTTCCTAGTAGAAGGTTTTAGGGAGGGTTTTAAGATTCCCCTGCCGACGCACACAGTCCCCTTTTGTATAACTAACTTGAAGTCGGCAGCAGAACACTCGGGGGTGGTGTCCAAAAAACTGAGGAAGGAGGTGGCCTTGGGGCGCATGGCGGGGCCCCTTTGCATCACCCCCGTTGGAGGGTTTAATTGTATCTACTTTAGGGGTGGTGCCAAAGAAGGAGCCGAATCAGTTTCGGCTCATACATCATCTGTCATATCCCAAAGGAGCGTCAGTCAACGATGGTATTGCACCCGAGCTTTGTTCGGTAGTATATACCTCGCTTGATGCAGCTGTGCATTGGGTGCGGCGTTGCGGTCCAGGGGCCCTCTTAGCTAAGACTGATGTGGAGGCGGCGTTCGGGTTACTGCCGGTACACCCTGACAGCGTTAGGTTACTGGGCTGCTACTGGGACGGTGGGTATTACGTGGATCGTTGCCTTCCTATGGGTTGCTCAAGATCGTGCGCATACTTTGAGGCTTTCAGCACCTTTTGGGAGTCAGTAATTTGGGATGTGTCGGGGGTGGAGTCAGTGATACACCTCGATGATTTCATCTGTATAGGTCCGGCGGGCTCCAATGTCTGTGCGGTTTTGCTGGCGACCACGCAGTGGGTCGCCAGTAAGTTTGGGGTACCATTGTCACCGGGAAAGACTGAGGGTCCGTGCACTAGATTGAGTTTCTTGGGCATAGAGCTTGACACTGTGGCAATGGAATTCCGGTTGCCTGGTGACAAGCTTGTTGATCTTAGGGAGAGGGTGAGGCGTGCTCGTCACATGCGAAAAATTACTTTGCGCGACCTCCAGTCATTGTTAGGCAGTTTAAACTTTGCCTGCCGCATTATCCCCATGGGTAGGATTTTTTGTCGCCGGCTGGCAGGGGCCATGAAAGGGGTGTCAAATCCGCGACCCTTTATTCGGCTGGGGGTGGTACATCGGGAGGACCTGGCAGTATGGGGCACCTTTTTAGACCAGTTCAATGGTAGATCACTGGTCCAGTCAGCTGTGATTGATGTGTTTGATTGCGACCTCTTTACAGACACGGCAGGGGGCCATGGTTTTGGGGCCTATAACAGGGGGCAGTGGTGCGCCGCCCTTTGGCCTGCAGCATGGCGTGAACTAGGTCTGATGCGGAATTTGACTGTACTTGAGTTATTCCCGATTGTAGTCGTGGTGTCCATAAGGGGTGGGGCTTTCCAGGATAAAAAAGTTAGGTTTCATTGTGATAACATGTCGGTTGTGTCGGCCATTAATATTGTGACTGCGTCTTCACCTCCAGTCATCAAGTTGCTTCAGCGATTAGTATTGCATTGCTTGTGCCTCAATGCATGGGTGGTGGAAGTGCATGTTCCAGGGGTCAAAAATGACATTGCTGATTCTTTCTCATTTCCAGTGGGAGCGGTTTCGTGCTCTGGCTCCAGGGGCAAAGTGGAAGGGATTCCATGTCCTCCAGAATTATGGGATTTGGTTTTCGAGAAGCAGGGACATTGATTCAGGCATCGTTGGCCCCTGGCACCTGGGATAAGTATTCAAGGGCTTGGCAGCTTTGGGAGGATTGGGTGGGGGATTTAGGTCAGGTACATACTGATGAGGATAGGGTTGGGGCTTTATTGTTTTTGTTAAGCCGTTGGTCGTCAGATGGATGGTCCGTGGCGAAAGTTAATGGCGTGGTAGCGGCATTGGCATTCGGTTTCAAGCTGAGGGGTTTGGTGGACTTCACCAAACATTTCTTGGTTCAATGGGCGCTTAAGGGATTCCGCAGGGGCAGGGGAAGTAGTGACACACGGCGCCCGGTTACATTTCAGCTTTTGGAGCGTTTGGGGTTGGAGCTGGGCCGTTTTTGTTCTTCACACTATGAATGCGTTTTATTTCACCTGGCTTTTTCTTTAGCTTTTTTCGGGGCTCTCGGGTGGGTGAGTTGGTGTCCGTGTCGACTAAGCGACCGGGTGTTTTACAGGTGGATGATGTGTACATGGAGGTGTGATGAACTGACCCTCAGTTTTATATCTTTCTTGGAAGCGTGTTTTTACTTGCTCATGTCAGTCCTCCCCCTCCTTGTTGGAATGCTGTGCTTAAGTTGAGTTTACACTGCTGGACGCTATGCCTCACTGGTTTTGATCCCTGGCCAGATGGCGATGGGGGATAGTAGTCCAGTGACCTTAACTTCATCCATCCCTCCCAGCACCTAGGAAGGTACCCATCTCTCTGAGGATTCTGCAAAGGAGGGAGAAAGAGGGCTGGCTGGGGGAGGTGAAGGGTGGGGCTAAAAAGGGTCTTCACACTGGCTGGGGGAGAGGTCTTTGGTCTTGGTGTGGAGCCTGAAAGAGAGACCGCTAAGAACAAGCTGGGCTCAGGTATTAATCTATACTTTATTCCCATTTTTGTTTTATTTGCTGTATCATCGCACTTTTGCTCGTATGTTTATGCTTGATCATATTAATATTGTATATTTCTGTATATGCTATTAATTAGTAACGATCCACTTGGGTTATTAAATATATAAAATTTATAAAGCTCGTTTCATTCTATCCTACGAACTCTGTCCGCTCACGGGTTGTGAGTGGAAGGTTTAGAAGGGTGATCGCAGGTAGGCCAAGAGGCTTGGCAAGGCGATATTCTTCACAGGAGGACGGGGTCCTAGTGGTCAGGGTTTGCAGGTCTAAAACGGATCAGGCGGGGGCAGGGAAGTATCTGGTTTGCTGGCGTTTGCTGGTTTTTCGGGGGTTGGCTCCAGCTCCGGTGGGCGGTCCCTTCCTGCGTCATGAGGATGGTTCGTTCCTTTCCCGTTATCAGTTCTCGGCTGTTTTTAGGGGTTGTTTGGACTCGCTGGGCCTTGACGCCTCTAGATATGCTCCACACTCTTTTCGCATGGCGCAGCGACTGAAGCAGCTAGTTGGGGGTTGAGCTCAGAGGTGGTCCGACGCATCGGTAGGTGGGAATCGCAGAGGTATAAATCGTACGTACGTCCACACCTTGCTCAAATGTGAATTATTGTGTTGTTAGAGTATTCTCTCCGCCCTCCACCCTACTTTATTTGTTCTTTTCTTAGGCCCTACTGCTTGGTTAGTCTGGATCTTCGGCCATTCTTTTGTGTTCTGGGGCGCGGAGAGGGCCGGCGTGTGGCGGAATGGTCGGCAGCTGGGTTTCGACAGGGCTGCGGTCGTTGTACGTTGGAATGGAGTCCGAGGTATGGAGTGGAGTCGGCTCATGCCCGAAATCCACAGGTGCACAAGGTTGGATTGGTCACCGGACATTATCGTTATACATGCTGGCGGCAATGACCTGGGGGTTCGTCCTTTTCGGGATTTAATTAGGGACATAAAGTATGACCTGTTGAGGTTGTGGTCCATGTTTCCGGGGATTGTTACTGTGTGGTCTGATATTGTACCGAGAAAAACATGGCAGGAGTGTGCGTGTGGCACAAGGAGTTGGAGTCTGGGGAAGGGGAGTTTTGGTTGCGGGACGGGGTCCACCTGAATGCGGTGGGCATAGATTTGTGGACACTGGGTATCAAGGAGGGCGTTGAGAGGGCCCTGGAAGTGTGGCGGGTCTCTCACACTTAAGGGATTAAGGCGTGCTCGCAGTGGCGGGTGGGGTCCTTGGAGTTGGTGGTCAATTGGCTAAAAGGGTGGAGTCAACGGTAGGCTCTACCTATACATTTGGTGGTAATTGCACATTTTGGTGGTTGGCCTGGCGCACGGTGAACGGTTACAGGGTAGTTGGCCCTGGGAGCTGGTACATGGAAGAAGGAGTTCGTCTTTATTCATTGTGCCGCCGAGCCGGTGGTCGCGGCTGGTGGTAAATTTTTGGTGTGGTTATGTTAGCGCCAGGCTGGGGGGATTTGATTTTTTTTTTTTTTTTTTTTTTTTTTTTTTTTTTTTGTAGCTCCAAGGACTCTTACCCAGGTTAAGCGTTTATTGTTAAATTATTTTAAGTTATGCAAATTATAATAAGTTATACTTGTTGTTATTTATTTGTTGTTTGTTAATAAATACGGCTGCTGTGGCCGATTCAATCCAACCCTTTGGTCTCGGTTTATTCTTAAGAGGGGGTGGGTGGGTTGAGAGCTGGGGCGGGGGGGTTGAGGCTGGAAAAGAGGGGGAAGGCATTTAGGCCCAGCAGTTTGTGTATCAAAGGTGGTGGTGGGGTTCATAGGGGGACCCCGTAATCAGCAATGCCCAGTCAAGAAGAAAGGAAATCTATGCCAGTTAGCAACTGATGCAGATTTCAAGAAAACTGGTGTGAGTTTTCAGGAATCTGTCTGACTGAGACATCTCTGGCCTCCGCCCATGTTCACACAATGTGAGATGCAGATTGGGGCTTGTGGCACACAAGAAGTGGCACCGCACCTAATTTGCACCACAATATCTTCCCTCTAAGCCACAAAACAGTCAGAGGGATTGATGAATTCACCCCATTATATCTGTTCATAGTAGAGACAGCCTACCACCGGTGTCCACCATCTGAAGACAAAGAATACCATATAATAAGGACATGCAGGGGTAAGTGATGAGCCGCTTGATAGTTGTTACTTCTGAAGAGACTGGAATTTTACCGTCAATTTAACATTTCCAAAGAATCAACAGACAGGATCCATTTTTGGGGAAGGAGGGGGGGTATTGTTCTGATGGATCAGAGGAAGGTCAAAATAATAGTGACGTCAACACAAACTTCCTGCTGACACCCTCTTCATTCTGTCAGGGGGCTCTACTTGTATAAGCGTTTAATAAAACAGGTTCTGGTCTCCTCGCTGTCTACACGCAGCACGTTGGGGGTTATCAGGCTGCATCTGGAACAAGAAACACATGGATAGAAAAGATCAAGATTTTATATCTGACACAGAATATCCTCAGCTCTATTGTTTGTCCCAGGAAAGAAGGTTGTGCAAATGACACAATTTGGCTATGGTGGAAATGCTGTGGCAAAAACCGCTGCATTTTACAGTACACACGATCCACATATTGCAGAAGAAAAAAAAAAAGTCTGCAGCGATAAAGCTGTGTTTTCAAAAAAGTTGCATTTTTGAAGATTGCAGCATGTCAGTTATACCTGTGGAAACGCTAATGTTTTCTGTTTAAATATAATGGGGACAGAAAGTCTGCACAAGAAAACTCTGCGGACTTTGTGAAAAGCACTGATGAAAAAAAAGCGATGCGTTTCTGCCGTGGTCTTTTCCACAGCGCTTTTTGGCTGTGGCTCACTATATGGGGCCTTAGCCTAAATGAAGTTTCCTGGATTAGAAAAAGGTTGTTTATCCCCAGTAAAATATTACTACTATGTTATATAAACATATAATTTTGTTGCTGTCATTATCTACACATAGAAATATGTTGTGTTTGCAACAAGAGCAACAGAGAGATGAGGCAGATGACCCAGACACCGTGGCAGTATGCAGTGGAGATGGATGCAGGGAGTTCCTACGAGTCACTTGCGCAAGTGACCCGATGCATGCTCACTTGCTTGCAAAGTGACAGCCAAATTGTCACCATTCGGCAGAAGGATGACTACTGGCTCTCCAACCATGTTAGACCCTCACTACAGGTCAAAAATGGGGGCCTTTTTTTTCACACCTGCTTAGAGGAAGGACAAACTGAACTTCTATAGAGACATCCTATGTAGTCAGTTGAACGCTGCCTATCTGCACCATCGTCCATCCTCTCGCAGGTCTGATCGGGGTGGGGGGCTGGGCACTCACCTTGCACTGGCATGGCAGCTGTGGGGGGGCAGGAGCAGTATCAGCTCCATCAGCAGCAGCCTGAGCCTAGTGTTGCTGATGAGCAGCTTTCTTCACCCGCATAGTGAAGAAACTACTCACCAGCAGCTAGACACAGAGCAGAAGCTGAACCAGCAGGTGGTGGCATACTTGGAGTGCACCCTGCCACCCGTCATCAAAGATCCGCTGGACTACTGAGCAGCCAAACTGGATTTGTGGCCGCAACTGGCCAAGTTTGCGCTGGAAGAGCTGTTCTGCCCACGCCAGTAGTGTGGCATCAGAGTGGGTGTTTAGTGCGAAGGGGGCCATAGTTACCCCAAGGAGAACTCTCCTGTCCACCCAAAATGTGGATAGACTGACCTTTGTAAAGATGGATCAGCCAAGATTTCCACCCACCAATGCCTGATGCATCAAATTAAGTCATCCATGCTGCCTCACCCAAAACCTTGACAAAAGAGACCAGTTTCTTCTAGCTACCTGCCTCAGCTACTATTCTGATGCTACACATCTGATGCCAAGTGCTCCTTCTTAAATCCACCATCATCAGCAGGTACTGTTTGTGCCACCCACCTCCTCACTGTCACCAAGTCACTGTATGGCCTCCTCATGCTGCTGCTACCTCAACACTGTCACTTCTCATGCTGTTCCCACTCCATGACTGGACCACTATTTTGCCTTTTTGGCCTGGTTGACATCATCATTTATTTGACCCTTCTTCTGAACTGTCAGAAAAGGAAAAAATGAGACGCTCCACGGATCCTGTGTGTAGCAGCTGTAAGGCCTGTATGGTCCCATCAGAATTGGCTTATGCTTCAGTAGCCAAAAGCAGGAGTGGGTACAAAACACAGAAGACATGAAAATATTCCATTCATGTGTCATCTGTTTTGGATCCACTTCTGTTTTTTTGGTATCTGCAATACTGAGATTACTGACCAAATCCTGATCAAGTGAAGCGAATGCTCAAAACAAAGGATCCATTTTGGGGAATGGTGGGTATTGTTCTGACTGATCAGAGGAAGGTCAAAATAATCAGTGACGTCAACACAAGCTTCCTGCTGACACCCTCTCCATTCTGTCAGGGGGGATCTATTTGTATAAGCGTTTAATAGAACAGGTTCTGTAGACATCGATGTGGAATCAGCAGACGAGGGTGTAAAAGGAGTGCGCCCTTTCACGCTACACTAGGATCTTGGGCCTCTGCATGGTTGTTTATACCTGGCAATAATATGGACCTGTAAGGCTGAGTTCACACCTGAGTTAGTTGGTCAGTTTTGGCCCCATAACTGGACAAATAAGTGAAGTGTGCAGTGGTTCTAAGAGTGACACCTGTCATGTGCGTGTCATACTGACTCACAGTATTGTTTCACTACCACAGTAGACTCCCTATTCGTGTTACTGCAAGGCACAGTGTTCTACACCACTATACAGGGTCTCTGCAGCCAGGAAATAGGTGTATTTTTAATGTTCTTCACTGCAAATTCGCATTGAATCAAATCGTTTTGGAAACTTCAGAGAATCAGTCAAATTGAATTTTTCAAAAATTCGCTCATCTCTATTCTGGATCTAAATGAAAAACAAAACAATAGCAGTTCCATTTCAAAACAAGCTTTTTAGTCCATAACAAAACTGCCAGGAGAAACTTGTGGATGTTGGAAGGTGGACCCAACACCAGTGATACCGTACTGGTAAAATATTTCATGAAACTAGATATTGGTTTTACCATTTGTTTATTTTATTAAACCAATAGTGTGAATATTGCCAGTGTTGCATTTCTAAGTAGGTAGGTGCTTTGTCTGATTTGCAGCTTGAATATTTCCATTTACCTTTGGACTATTCACAGAATCTCTGGGATGTGTATATTCATTTTGTATTCCATATAATAGAGTATATATTTGCTATGGTGACATGGAGCCATGCTAACTTAGAACACACAATTAACATACAGTAAGGATGACCAATAGGCTGGTTAAATTTTGTAGGAGATCGCTTAGACCGTCTGCCCCTTCCCTACTTTCCATTTTAGACAGTAGCTCTTGAAATCTGTCCTGCCTAATACCATATATCTATCCATCTATGAAGACTTCCTTTCTAGAATGCAAATTTTTCATGTGGTTATTTTATTGGATCTAAAGGGAATATAAAATAATTGTACTCACAGTTGTCCAAAACAGCCAGCCAGTAGAGCGAGCAGGGTGAGATCCAGAAGTCTGCACCCCATGGTGTATCCAGGATCCAGGGCAGTTTCTGATGGGCAGTGAGGATATATCTATCATCTATGAGACAGAAAACAGTCCCTATAATCAGTAACAGAAGCAATGGAGAGATTTGCAAACCATGGCAAAATACATAGACATTGTGTCCTTCTAAGCATGGGTCATCTGCAAAGATTATTGGAGCCCAAGGACATAAGGAACAAATGAAGCAGAAAGATACCAAGCATAGCAATAATGTATATAGGCATCAGGACCAGACCTGTGCAGAATTACCATTCAGTAGTTTGGGAAAGCATGGTGGAGCTATAATATCTATTTTACTAGACATTTATACAGTAGCTGAAAATTGGGTGAACCAAATATTTAGGAGAGTTCTAAGATTAGAAAAAGGGATGGAGTTTCCTCACCAAAATGGTGCCAGGCTTGTACATGGGTTGTGTCACATATTACAGCTCAGATCCATTTATTGACTTACGAGGACCTTTCACCAACTCCAGAACTCCAGCTCTTTGCATCCCTCAAGAGGCTCTGCTCCACTGGTTCTTGTGCAGTTGGTATTTTTCTTCTCTATCCTCCCCCCCCCCATTTGTTAGTTTCAGCACCCAATATACTAATTAGACTGTGTCTGGTGGGTGGTCTCAAACCAGCTGCCTCATCCAGGACCACCCACATGACAGTGTAATTAGTATATTGGGTGCTGAAAGTAACAAAGAAACTGGGCGCTAGAGAAAAAAAATAAAAATTTCCAACTGTGCTAGAATCAGTGAAGCAGAGCCTATTGAGGGATGCAAAGAGTTGGAGTTGTACTCAGTGGCAGTCCAAAAGAGGTGAGTGAAGAAAAGAATCTTTTTCACCCATTTTTTTTTTTTTTTTTTTTTATGCCTCCCAAGGGACTCCAGCTATTCTACTCTGGGGTCCAAAGAGACCCCAGAGAATAATCATTTCACTACCAGTTCTATCTTAACACCCCCCCTCCCAATTATAAAAAAAAAAAAAAAAAAAAGTAGTAATTAGACCTACCGGTAATTGTGTTTCCAGGAGTCCTTCATGACAGCACCATGGGAGGTTGCCCTCTTGACCTCAGAGTAGGGCAGGATGTTAGAGAGGTTAAAGGTCCCCCATCCCACATCCTCTCCAATGTTTTCCAAGTTACCACATCAGAGTTCAACAGAAATATACTGAGCAGGACCAAATTCCTCCAGTCGAGAAAAGGGGGAAAGAATGTTTAGTCTATCATGTTTGATAAAGGTATGAAAACTAGACCATGTAGCAGCCTTACAAATCTGTTCAACGGAAGCTTCCCCTCTCTCTGCCCAGGAAGAGGCTACTGCCCTAGTGGAGTGTGCTTGGATTCCCTCTGGTGGAGGGAGATCCTGTGCAGTATAGGCTTGTTGCATTAAAGTCCTTATCCATCTTGACAGGGTGCTTTTAGATGCCTTCTTACCCCTGTTTCCCAGAGAAGAGGACGGACAAGGAGAGAATCTCCCCAATTCTCCTAGCATATGTAATTGCTACCAAAAAGGCTGTTTTTAACATTCGAGTTTTAAGGTCTAGACCAGGGGTCGGCAACCCCCGGCACGCATGCCAAGAGCGGCACGCGAGGCATATTTCCCTGGCACGGCGACCCGGGTCCTCACCCAGGAGTCTCGATCGGACCAAAGACAGCCAAAACTAAACTGCTGTTATACTTTTTAGACCCCAGAGTATACTAAGCGGAGGCTCAGGAGAAGTGATGAAAAAAAAAAAAAAAGTCACCTTTCCTGCGCTCTGCAGGCGCTGACTGCTCTGCAGGCGCTTCTGTATGACGTAAGAGACAGCTGACAGGGCCTCTGGGGTCACGTCCGATGTCATTACGCATAATGACGCGATGTGACCCCTGAGAACCAATCAGCGGTCGCTGACTATCCCTTGCCTATATCCCTGGTCTAGACAATTTATGGGTTCAAGAGGGGGGGAGAAGCTAAAGCTTTAAGGACTGGGTTTTGGTCCCAGGGCGCTATAGATCTCTTAATAGAAGGCCTCAGTCTACAGATCGCCTGAAAGAATCTCTTGACCCACCTATGTTCAGCTCGACTAGCATCATAGAAGTGACTTCATGCAGAGATTTGTACTTTTAGGGTACTGGGAAATAGGCCTTTATTAAATCCTGCCTGCAAGAAATCAAGGCTATTTGCTATATTTGGATGGAATGGATCCGAGATATTTGGAAGCTGTCAGGAGGAGAATATTTTTTTTTTTTTTTTTTTTTTTTTTTACAAATGGCAGAAGTTACATCTTTGTGACTAAGAGTGGAAATAACTTCATCTGATAGTTCTCTCCTCCTCAGGATGATTCTACAAATACAAAAAGCCGAGCGGCACATAGCGTAATACTGTTGGAAAGGATTGCTATATTTTAGCATGTTGTACATTGTATATTTAGGATGTTTATCTTTTTGTTCTGAAGTTCTTTACAGGATTTTTAGTATGACCCCAGATCTAAAACCAATGAGCAAGCCAGTTTTAATAACTAGTGATGGTTTATAATCATTAAAAAAAAAAAAAAATTGACTTTTTGTGGTTTATATCTCTCATCCAGATATGTGTCTGTTACCGTCATTACTGACTCAGGTAGGAGAACAAATATTTTTTAGCTTTCTCCCATGCCTTCTACACTCTTCCAAAAAGTAGGTGTGACACAACCAGGGATTAGTAAAAAGAGGCATGGCCTCCCAAAGCCCCACAAATGTATTATAATCTATGCCAGAAGCTTGTATAAATTATAGTTCAAGTCTATGCCAGATAAGCGCTTGCTAGAGATGGGCAAACCTCACGAGATTCTTTGTGGATATCTGCAGGGTACACCTGCCAGTATAGATTCGGACCCAACTTGTTAGTTCCAAAGTGGAACTGTTTCTTCTTTCTTCTACTCTTTCCAACGCAACGTATAATAAGGGGAGGTGTGGGAAAATAAACACTGATTCTCACCTCTCCTGGGCTCTCTCATGGTGTCTGGTGCACATTCCCCAGTATATTCTGTCCTCCTTGGGCCTCTTCTGTCCTCTGTGACATCAGAGATCCCAGTATCACCACTGAGAGCAATCATGTAAAAGCGTCATGACATTGCCTTTGATCAAAGAAAAGGCAGAAAGAGGATGATCATGACTCCAGGAAAGGTGCACCAGAAGCCACAAGGAAGCCGGGGAGAGGTGAGGGAAGGTGACTGTGAATTTTTGTTTTCCCTGCCTTGGGACTCAGTTTATTATACTCTTGGATCTGAATACCGATTTGTGGGTGACAAAACGCCAAAATTTCAGATTTCCAATTCAGCCAACCCTGTAATTTTTGGAAACTCTGCTTGTTATGAACTAGTTTGCTCATTCCTAGAACTTGCATAGACTTGGCTTTCTGGCATACATGTTTTAAGAATGGACCTCCTGGACATATAAAGTCAACAGGCAGTCCAGAAGTATCAAAGAGGACCTTTCACAACCTCTGCCAACCATGACCTAGTCCTCTTTGTATCCTTCAATAGCTTCTGCTTCACTGATTACAACAAAGTTGGAATTTTTTCTCTAGTCCCCACTGTTACTGAACAATCGATGCTGTTGGTCTTAGCACCCAAAATGCGACGTTGGCTTTATACTGTTAGGTGGGTGGTCTTGGGCTGGAGCAGATAGTTATAGACCACCCATCTGAAAAAAGGAGTATCATTGGCATATCGGGTGCTAGAAATAACAAAAAATGATTTCTCAGGAATGGTGAGACTAGAGAGAAAATTCCAACTGCGACTGAATAAGTGGAGCTCTTATAGAATGTAAATAACTGGACTTGGTGGTGGAAGGTCCTCTTTGTCATTGATCATAATGTACAACTATGTAACTGTTTAGCCAATTCTCTTACAGGCAGTGACTTGGTGGAGTCAGAGCTGGATAATATTTTTGTGACATCTCCATCCAAATTTTTTTTCACAAAAACTTCCAAGTTTTACAAACAGGAATGGCATTTGATCTTACGGTAAGTACATTGATTTTATTTTAGATGACCAGAGGCTTTGCAGTTAATTTCACTGTTCAGTACCCTAACAAACGACCCATCCACCATGGTACAATTGGAAAACTGCTTGCCAAATTTCACCAAACAGGATATGTTTTGGACCTGCCAAAACTGCCACAGACAAGGCAACAACAATGGCTGTGCCAGTTTCCTCCAGCAACACCCATATTGTAACATCAGGCATCACAGGAGAGTAGGGTGACAGATGACTCGCTACTACAATGACTCCCTTGAGATCGTCACTATCTCTGTCCTCTCCATACAAGTCATGAAAACGGGATACTTTTTATACAAAACCATTGCTTTTTTGCAATACAACCACCATACATAGTGGGGAAAAAAATATTTAGTCAGCCACCAATTCTGTAAGTTCTCCCACTTAAAAAGATGAGGCCAGCCTGTAATTGTCATCATAGGTAGACCTCAACTATGAGAGACAAAATGAGAAAACATATCTAGAAAATCACATTGTCTGATTTTTTTAAGAATTTATTTGCAAATTAAGGTGGAAAATAAGTATTTGGTCTCCTACAAACAAGCAAGATTTCTGGCTCTCACAGACCTGTAACTTCTTCTTTAAGAGGCTCCTCTGTCCTCCACTCATTACCTGTAGTAATGGCACCTGTTTGACATTGTTTTCAGTATAAAAGACACCTGTCCACAACCTCAAACAGTCACACTCCAAACTCCACTATGGTGAAGACCAAAGAGCTGTGGAAGGACACCAGAAACAAAATTGTAGACCTGCACCAGGCTGGGAAGACTGAATCTGCAATAGGCAAGCAGCTTGGTGTGAAGAAATCAACTGTGGGAGCAATAATTAGAAAATGGAAGACATACAAGACCACTGATAATCTCCCTTGATCAGGGGCTCCACGCAAGATCTCACCCCGTGGGGTCAAAATGATCACAAGAACAGTGAACAAAAATCCCAGAACCACATGGGGGGACCTAGTGAGTGACCTGCAGAAAGCTGGGACTAACGTAACAAAGGCTACCGTCAGTAACACACTACGCCGCCAGGGACTCAGATCCTGCAGTGCCAGACGTGTCCCCCTGCTTAAGCCAGTACATATCCGGGCCCATCTGAAGTTTGCTAGAGAGCATTTGGATGTTCCAGAAGAGTATTGGGAGAATGTCATATGGTCAGATGAAACCAAAGTAGAACTGTTTGGTAGAAACACAACTCGTCGTGTTTGGAGGAGAGTGAATGCTGAGTTGCATCCAAAGAACACCATACCTACTGTGAAGCATGGGGGTGGCAACATCATGCTTTGGGGCTGTTTCTCTGCAAAGGGACCAGGACGACTGATCCATGTACATGAAAGAATGAATGGGGCCATGTATCGTGAGATTTTGAGTGCAAACCTCCTTCCATCAGCAAGGGCATTGAAGATGAAACGTGGCTGGGTCATTCAGCATGACAATGATCCCAAGCACACCGCCAGGGCAATGAAGGCGTGGCTTCGTAAGAAGCATTTCAAGATCCTGGAGTGGACTAGCCAGTCTCCAGATCTCAACCCCATAGAAAACATTTGGGGAGAGTTGAAAGTCCGTGTTGCCCAGTGACAGCCCCAAAACATCACTGCTCTAGAGGAGATCTGCATGGAGGAATGGGCCAACATACCAGCAACAGTGTGCGCCAACCTTGTGAAGACTTACAGAAAACGTTTGACCTCTGTCATTGCCAACAAAGGATATATAACAAAGTATTGAGATGAACTTTTGTTATTGACCAAATACTTATTTTCCACCATAATTTGCAAATAAATTCTTTAAAAATCAGACAATGTGATTTTCTGGATTTGTTTTCTCATTTTGTCTCTCATAGTTGAGGTCTACCTATGATGACAATTACAGGCCGGCATCATCTTTTTGTGGGAGAACTTGTACAATTGGTGGCTGACTAAATACTTTTTTTTTCCCCACTGTACAGCAGTATCTCATCATGTCTATAATATATATACAGCAGTATCTCATCATCATGTCTATAGTATATATACAGCAGTATCTCATTATGTCTATATAGCGCAGTATCCGGACAACAGACCTTTACTAAAGGTAGTTGAATACCCCTGCTCTAAGGTCTGAAGAGGACCCTGACTATAACTGATTTATGGGTGGCAAATCCCAAAAATCTTGGCTTTGGCTGAGTCTGAGATTTTTGGAAAACTCATAATAAACCTTACTCATTATGAACCGGTTTGCTCTTCTCTATCTGCGACCATTTTTTAAGAAGCACCTCATACACGCTCCCCTACTTCTTCTGACTTTACCATTTCCACTATGTTATATGCATAGTTCAAGATCACTTTATCCTCTCATTTGGCTTTATCATCATGTTAGACTTCTGCTAAAATATTGGCTTCTTGGTATCTGAGTTGGTTGAAGATTATTTGCTTTAAGTTTCTAAATGTAATTCTTGTTTCCTTTATCTACTTCTGTCCTGAATGTGTATAATGAATACAAAAGGTAAGTGAGGCATAGGATGTCCGTGTGTCCGCCCCTTTATAACACTCCCTGTCGGCCGTGCTTCATCATGTGTAGCTGCTCTCTCCTGTAGAGACAGATCTTCTGCGGCTGCTGCTACAGGTATTATAACTCACCATTCATTATTGAGGGTCTGCACCATTGTTACCTCCTACTACATTGTCTCCTCCACTCTATTTATCTCTTTCCTCCTCAGTACATTTTCTCATCTCTCTATCCCTTTACCATAATATTTGTCTATTGATTTATTTTTCTATCGACCCTCATTTCCAACTTTTTGAAGGGAATCTATATTTTTGCTATTGTTAATCGAAAAAATGTTCTATATTCTGTATGGCCTGATTTTATAACATATCAATATGAGTTTGGAGTTTCTGATACATAGCTACAAATCACTTGTATACACAGAGAGTTAAAGGGATCCCGACATCAGTCTTCCTGAACTAAATAGGTATTGGGGGAATAAATTCAAGCTTTCCAATGTTTGCTATGATAAAACAAGCAAAAGTTTTTATTCATACACTTACATTACAGCTACACAGTTCTATACAGTGTGTACCTACAATATGACAGATCCTTTTATTCTAAAAATACAAAAATAAATATCTAAATTCCCTTTAAATCATGTTCAGAACCTCACCATGGTATAAATACACCATCCAAATACCAGATCTTACTATTCTGAAAGATTCTAGGACAGTTGACAAAACTAGGGGTCAGAGATGACCCCATTGCGGTACCTCATAGCTGTACGTAAAATGGTTTACCCAGTACAATTGAAGCAGTGTGATCAGAAACATAACCATATCACCGGTCTGCTTCTTTATTGTTAACCTTCTTCATTGTGTACTTTCCTGAAATATTTGCCGACAAACCCTTGACAAAGGGCACAAAAAAAATTCCACAGCTCTAAATTGATCATCTTAATCCATAAAATCATATGTGTGACTAGTGACTAAGAGAAAAGGATTTAATAAAAAATTCAAGACAAATATAATTGGGAAACCTGATAGCTTTAAATAGTGCTGAAGGATTTAGTGTTCTAATCCATCCAGAATTAGACACCTATGTACAGTAGCTGTGCAAGGTGTGTACAGCAGGAGAATGACTTGTCCAGCACAAGGACATGGACAGGATAGGAAAGCAGTATAGCTTTATTGTATCTGTAAATGTTTTTAAGTATTAAAGGTATCCAAAAAATTACATTAAAAAATGTTACCTTTCTCCAGGATCAACCTCTTCCTGCACCATTATTCCCCATGTGATGTTTGCCACCTGCGCCTTGGTAGATGCAATAGCAATCTAGTGAATTCATTGCATATGCTGCACCAAACCCAAGACCGCAAGAGGAAATCTGTAGACTGCTGCATTAGTATTGGAAATGGGGCTAGGAGAGTGTTTCTTCTTTTTAGGGCACTGTTTTTGTGTGAAAGGCACTAGCGGAGCTCCATATTGTATCTAGGGTATAATCCTGTGTGGGAGGCCCTAAGGGGGCATCATACTGTGTGGAAAACTAAGGGACAATATAGTGTGGGAGGTACTAAGACAGCAGCTACTGTCTGGGGGCATTAAGGAGGCATTATATGTATGAGTGGACTAAGATGGCATTATACTATGCAGGGGCACTAAAAGGATAGCATATTGTATGGGAGGCAGTGAAGGGGCATCATACTGTGTGGGGGCACTATAGGAGCATGACACAGGTCGGGAGGGCACTAAGGGGGATCATTACTGTGCTGGAGCACTATGAAGGCATCATCACTGTGGGGGACATGCAATGTGTCACACAAAGAGGGTACTATGAACACATGGAGGGGCTCTAATGGTGGAAGTACTGCGTGTTGCACAGAAAAGGGCACAAATACTTTGTGGGGGCAAAGGGTTAGACAAAATTTTGCAGATAGGGCTATAGGCATGGCTTATCATCCCACATACAAAGTAAGGATCCTGTTAAAACTTTGTCTACAACGCTGACAATTCGCACTCAACGATTCCAGAATTGACCATGCCTCTGAGATAAAATTTAACACATGGATGCATTGAATTGGTTGCGATTTAATCAAACTTATTGTTTGGCTCCTGTGGCATCAGAGGTTATATCCTGGAAGAATCCGGACTAAAAATAAACCTTGAGTTAAACAATGGGTGGCTGATTCCAGAAAGGGTTTGATCTGATGCAGTGCATTTTTTTTGCTATTTGTAAGTGTGAATGAACCTTTACAAGCCTTGTAACCAGGGGCATAGTTCAGGGAAAGCGGGACAAGCCCTGAGTGCTGGTTTTCCAGAGGACCAGGGTGCCCACAATCCACTTTTATGGGTTTGGAAGCAAATTATGAGCAGTAAAGGGAACCTTTGCACATATACACACTTCAGGATTGTAAGGAATTAACCCGTCATCCCCAATACCTGACGTGTCTGAATGGAGTAGAGACAAACCCAACTCTCCCTACTCCAGCAGCCACAGCTTTTACCAGGTTTTAGGTAAAACCCTCCAGCAAGGAGCACAGCTTCTCTTACTACAAGCTTTCCTGGCTGCTTTCAGAAATTATATGACAGGAACCTGGAAGAAATGTATAATCCTCCTACCAGTTTCTACCTTGTCCTGTCACAACATATACATACATATGCAGTTTTTATTGGTACCAATGTTTGGTATGTATGATTTTGTGATCACTTTTTATTGCTATTTTTTGGGGAAAGCAAAGTGAACAAAATATTATTTGGAGCATTGCGATATATATATTTTTTTACAGTGTTCACTGATAATACTATTTTTGGATAGTGCAGACTTATATGCTCATGGGGATACCTCTTTACTTCTCGACATTATGAGTGATGTCGGGTATTTAAATACAACAGAGACCCGCCGCTATTACCATCGATCAATAGCCTGCTCTATGCAGCCTGTAATACAAATGCAGGGGTTGATCAGACCCTCTGGGTAATAAATACAGTACAAATAAAAAAAAAAAAAAAAAAAAAAAGTAAAAAAAAATATTAAACATAGGAAATTAAAAAAACTTAAAATCACCCCCTTCTTCCCTAGAACATATATAAAAGTACTTACAGTGAAACACATTCACATTATCTATCCCTCTGTATAAAAATGACCAGTCTACAAACTTATGAACAGCCGTTTTTTCGCTATTTTTATGCCTCTCATAAAAATTTTAATAAAAAGTTATCAAAGCAATAGACATTCCCCAAAATAATATAACTAAAAAGTACATCTGGCCACTCAAATAAAGATTCCCTAGGCATCCCCACGTACAGTACATGGAAATATAAAAAAGTTATGGATATCAGAATATGGCGACCAACAGTATCAATTGCGGTCAGTGTCTGGCCATGCTATCGGCATGAATCACAATGAATCAACATTGGCAGTTTTCACTGTTTTCATTGAAACAGTCCCTAAATCAGGACATTTTCTCCCAACTAACACAAGTGGGGGATCCCAGAGGTAGAGCTCTTTCCTTCTTCAGAGAACACCAAAATAAGGCTCTTCTTTTCCATCAAAAAAGACGGCCGAGAGGTGGCAATCGATGCCTCAGGATTGGGACATGGAGCTGTCATATGCCTTTCCTCTGATTCCCTTGGTTCTAAAGAAATTAAGGTTAAAGACAAAATTGATCCTGGGGGTCCCATTTTGGTCCAAGAGAAGTTGGTTTCCCATTCTAAAACAACTGGCCCTGGAGAACCCAGTTCCTCTTCCCTTGAGACCAGACCTGTTATCACAGGGGCTGCTTCTACATCCAAATCTAGAGACTTTGAAACTAGCAGCCTGGATCTAGAAAGCACCTCCTGAGGAGGAGAGCATTATCAGACTATTATTTCCACTTAGTCACAAACTTCTGCCATCTGGAAAAAATTCTCCTCCTGGCAGCTTCCGAATATCCCGGATCCTTTTCATCCAAATATAGCAAATATCCTTGATTTCTTGCAGGCAGAATTTAATAAAGGCCTATCTCCCAGTACCCTAAAAGTACAAATCTCTGCATGAAGTCACTTCTATGATGCTAGTCGAGCTGAACATAGGTGGGTCAAGAGATTCTTTCTTTCTCTAGACTGAGGCCTTCTATTAAGAGATCTATAGTGCCCTGGGACCTAAACCTAGTCCTTATAGCTTTAGCTTATCCCCCCCTCCTTTTGAACACATAAATTGTCTAGACCTTAAAACTCGAACGTTAAAAACAGCCTTTTTCGTAGCAATTACATCCGCTAGGAGAATTGGGGAGATTCATTCCTTGTCTATACGACAGCCATATTTAATAATTCTGTAGGACAGGGTTATATTTATGCTAGACCCATCCTTTATCCCAAAAGTAGCTTCAACACTTCACAGAAATCAGGAGATTGTGCTTCCCTCTCTGCCCAGCTCCCAAAAAGCCGCAGGAGGAAGCGTTCCTTTGCCTGGACGTAAGGAGGATAATTCTTCATTACTTGGAAGAAACTGCTCCCTTCTGGAAAGACCAGAGCTTTTGTCCTCTTCTCAGGGAAACAGGGGTAAGAAGGCATCTAAAAGCACCCAGTCAAGATGGATAAGGACTTTAATGCAACAAGTCTATACTGCACAGGATCTCCCTCCACCAGAGGGAATCAAAGCATACTCCACTAGGGCAGTAGCCTCTTCCTGGGCAGAGAGAGGGGAAGCTTCCGTTGAACAGATTTGTAAGGCTGCTACATGGTCTAGTTTTCATACCTTTATCAAACATTATAGACTGGACATTCTTTTCCCCCCTTTTCTCGACTGAAGTAATTTGGTACTGCTCAGTATCTCAGTATATTTCTGTTGAACTCTGATGTGGTAACTTGGAAAACATTGGAGAGGATGTGGGATGGGGGACCTTTAACCTCTCTAACATCCTGCCCTGCTCAGAGGTCAAGAGGGCAACCTCCCATGGTGCTGTCATGAAGGACTCCTGGAAACACAATTACCGGTAGGTCTAATTACTACTTTTTTTTTTTTTTTTTTTATAATTGGGGGGGGGGGGGGTGTTAAGATAGAACTGGTAGTGAAATGATTATTCTCTGGGGTCTCTTTGGACCCCAGAGTAGAATAGCTGGAGTCCCTTGGGAGGCATAAAAAATAAATAAATAAATAAAATGGGTGAAAAAGCTTCTCTTCTTCACTCACCTCTTTTGGACTGCCACTGAGTACAACTCCAACTCTTTGCATCCCTCAATAGGCTCTGCTTCACTGATTCTAGCACAGGTGGAAATTTTTATTTTTTTTCTCTAGCGCCCAGTCTCTTTGTTACTTTCAGCACCCAATATACTAATTACACTGTCGTGTGGGTGGTCCTGGATGAGGCAGCTGGTTTGAGACCACCCACCAGACACAGTCTAATTAGTATATTGGGTGCTGAAACTAACAAATGGGGGGGCTAGAGAAGAAAAATACCAACTGCACAAGAACCAGTGGAGCAGAGCCTCTTGAGGGATGCAAAGAGCTGGAGTTCTGGAGGTGGTGAAAGGTCCTCGTAAGTCAATAAATGGATCTGAGCTGTAATATGTGACACAACCCATGTACAAGCCTGGCACCATTTTGGTGAGGAAACGCCATCCCTTTTTCTAATCTTAGAACTCTCCTAAATATTCGGTTCACCCAATTTTCAGCTACTGCGTATCTTTCTAGCAAAATAGATATTATAGCTCCACCATGCTTTCCCAAACTACTGAATGGTAACAATGCACAGGTCTGGTCTTGATGCCTGTATACATTATTGCTATGCTTGGTATCTTTCTGCTTCATTTGTTCCTTATGTCCCTCGGCGCCAATAAACTTTGCAGATCACCCATGCTTTGAAGGACACAATGTCTATGTATTTTGCCATGGTTTGCAAATCTCTCCATTGCTTCTGTTACTGATTATAGGGACTGTTTTCTGTCTCATAGATGATAGATATATCCTCACTTCCCATCAGAAACTGCCCTGGATCCTGGATACACTATGGGGTGCAGACTTCTGGGTCTCACCCTGCTCGCCCTACTGGCTGGCTGCTTTGGACACCCGTGAGTACAATTATTTTATATTCCCTTTTAGATCCAATAAAATAACCACATGAAAAATTTGCATTCTAGAAAGGAAGTCTTCATAGATGGATAGATATATGGTATTAGGCAGGACAGATTTCAAGAGCTACTGTCTAAAATGGAAAGTAGGGAAGGGGCAGACGGTCTAAGCGATCTCCTACAAAATTTAACCAGCCTATTGGTCATCCTTACTGAATGTTAATTGTGTGTTCTAAGTTAGCATGGCTCCATGTCACCATAGCACATATATACTCTATTATATGGAATACAAAATGAATATACACATCCCAGAGATTCTGTGAATAGTCCAAAGGTAAATGGAAATATTCAAGCTGCAAATCAGACAAAGCACCTACCTACTTAGAAATGCAACACTGGCAATATTCACACTATTGGTTTAATAAAATAAACAAATGGTAAAACCAATATCTAGTTTCATGAACTATTTTACCAGTACGGTATCACTGGTGTTGGGTTCACCTTCCAACATCCACAAGTTTCTCCTGGCAGTTTTGTTATGGACTAAACAGCTTGTTTTGAAATGGAACTGCTATTGTTTTGTTTTTTTCTTTAGATCCAGAATAGGGATGAGCGAATTTTTGAAAAATTCAATTCGACTGATTTTCTGAAGTTTCCAAAACTACTTGATTCGATCCAAATTCGCGTCGAAGAGCATTAAAAAACAGCTATTTCCTGGCTACAGAGAGCCTGTATAGTGGTGTAGAACACTGTGCCTTGCAGTAACACACATAGGGAGCCTACTGTGGTAGTGAAACAATACTGTGAGTCAGTATGACACGCACATGACAGGCATCGCTCTTAGAACCACTGCACACTTCACTTATTTGGCCAGTTACAGGGCCAAAACTGACCAACTAACTCAGGTTTGAACTCAGCCTTACAGGTCCATATTATTGCCAGGTATAAACCATGCAGAGGCCAAACATCCTAGTGTAGCGTGAAAGAGCGCACTCCTTTTACACCATCGTCGCTCATTCCACATAGATGTCTACAGAACCTGTTCTATTAAACGATTATACAAGTAGAACCCCCCTGACAGAGTGGAGAGAGTGTCAGCAGGAAGTTTGTGTTGACGTCACTATTATTTTGACCTTCCTCTGATCCATCAGAACCTCCCCCCCCCCCCAAAAAAAAAAAAATGTATCCTGTCTGTTGAGCATTCACTTCACTCCATCAGGATTTGGTCAGTAATCTCAGTATTGCAGATACCAAAAAAACAGAAGTGGATCCAAAACAGATGACACATGAATGGAATATTTTCATGTCTTCTGTGTTTTGTACCCACTCCTGCTTTTGGCTACTAAAGGATAAGCCAATTCTGATGGGACCATACAGGCCTTACAGCTGCTACACACAGAATCCGTGGAGCGTCTCATTTTTTCCTTTTCTGACAGTTCAGAAGAAGGGTCAAATAAATGATGATGTCAACCAGGCCAAAAAGGCAAAATAGTGGCCCAGTCATGGAGTGGGAACAGCATGAGAAGTGACAGTGTTGAGGTAGCAGCAGCATGAGGAGGCCATACAGTGACCTGGTGACAGTGGGGAGGTGGGTGGCACAAACAGTACCTGCTGATGATGGTGGATTTAAGAAGGAGCACTTGGCATCAGATGTGTAGCATCAGAATAGTAGCTGAGGCAGGTAGCTAGAAGAAACCGGTCTCTTTTATCAAGGTTTTGGGTGACGCAGCATGGATGACTTAATCTGATGCATCAGGCATTGGTGGGTGGAAATCCTGACTGATCCACGCCTAATTCATCTTGACAAAGGTCAGTCTCTCCACATTTTGGGTGGACAGGCAAATTCTCCTTGGGGTAACTATGGGCCCCTGTCGCACTACACACCCCCTCTGATGCCACACTACTGACGTGGGCAGAACAGCTCTTCCAGCGCAAACTTGGCCAGTTGCAGCCACAAATCCAGTTTGGCTGCTCAGTAGTCTAGGGGATCTTTGATGACGGGAGGCAGGGTGCACTCCAAGTATGCCACCACCTGCTGGTTCAACTTCTGCTCTGTGTCTAGCTGCTGGTGAGTAGTTTCTTCACTATGTGGGTGAAAAAAGCTGCTCATCAGCGACTCTAGACCCAGGCTGCTGCTGCTGATGGAGTTAACGGTGTCTGGGTCATTTGCCTCATCTCCCTCTTGCTCTTCTGGTTGCAAACACAACATATTTCTATTTGTAGATAATGACAGCAACAAAATTTATATGTTTATATAACATAGTAGTAATATTTTACTGGGGATAAACAACCTTTTTCTAATCCAGGAAACGTCATTTAGGCTAAGGCCCCATGTAGCGAGCCACAGCCAAAAAGCGCTGTGGAAAAGGCCACGGTAGAAACGCATCGCTTTTTTTCATCAGTGCTTTTCACAAAGTCCGCAGAGTTTTCTTGTGCAGACTTTCTGTCCCCATTATATTTAAATAGAAAACATTAGCGTTTCCACAGGTATAATTGACATGCTGCAATCTTCAAAAATGCAATGTTTTTTGAAAACACAACTTTATCGCTGCAGACTTTTTTTTTTTTTTTTTTTCTGCAATGTGTGGATCGTGTGTACTGTAAAATGCAGCGGTTTTTGCCACAGCATTTCCACCATAGCCAAATTGAGGCATTTGCACAAGTGGGTCCTAACCTTCTTCTTTCATGGGACAAACAATAGAGCTGAGGATATTCTGTGTCAGATATAAAATCTTGATCTTTTCTATCCATGTGTTTCTTGTTCCAGATGCAGCCTGATAACCCCCAACGTGCTGCGTGTAGACAGCGAGGAGACCGTTATCGTAGATGGACACGGTGCTGGCTTTGAAGCCGACATCACAATCCAAGACTTTCCCCAGAAGAGATTCATTTTAGTTACAAGCAAAGTCTCTGTGAACAGCAATAACCGATTCTTTGGAAATGTTAAATTGACGGTAAGATTCCAGTCTCTGCAGAAGTAACATAACTATTGAGCGGCTCATCACTTACCCCTACATGCCCTTGTTATATGGTATCGTTTGTCTTCTGATGGTGGACACCAGTGGTAGGTTGTCTCTACTATGAACAGATATAATGGGGTGATTTCATCAATCCCGCTGACTGTTTTGTGGCTTGGAGGGAAGATATTGTGGCACAATGCCATTTCTTGTGTTAAATGTGTGCCACAAGCCCCAATCTGCATCTCGCATTGTGTGAACATGGGCGGAGCAGGACAGGGATCAGGGCAGGCCAGAGATGTCTCAGACAGATTCCTAAAAACTCACGCCAGTTTTCTTGAAATCTGCATCAGTTGCTAACTGGCATAGATTTCCATTCTTCTTTCTGAAGAGACCACAGCCTGTGCCCTATCTTATTAGTACCTGAGCTTCAGCATTCTCCAGTCTGAGTAGGAATTCCCTCTCAAGCAGAACAATCACCAGCTTGTCTGCCTTTATGGTGAAGACAAGGACCAAGTCATTAATATTGAGCTTCAGTCTAGCCAAAGGTCCCATCATCCAGGTCTGTGACTTTCTGTGCTCACTGAGAAATAAGCTATTCACACTAATGATGTGGTCCATTGAGAGATGGGGGTGATGAAAACTATACCTTAAAGGGGATGCCTGGGGAGATTTGATTAACTTATCTGATCCAGTGGACTCTTAATGATGGACTTTGGGGTTCCAGCCTGATTCTGACCCCCAGGTCATGTGATCGGAGCCAGTGCTTTGACCCCCCTGGGTCATTCTGCCCCATGGCTCACTGAAAAGAAATTCTATTTTTTGAAAATAAACTATACCGTATTCTGATACCTAGAACTTTTTTTTTTACTGTTTAGTTGATAGTGCTATGTCAGGGCTCTGTATTTGTGGGGCAAGCTGTAGATTTTACTGGCATCAAGTTTTGGTATGTAGGACTTTTTTTGATCACTTTTTATTGCTTTCTTTGGGGGAGGCAAGGCAGCCACACTTATACATATTTTATTATATAATTTATCCTGTACATTGAATGCTATAAAAAAAATATATATATATACTGTACATGCACGCAATTGTAGCATCTCCAGCAAATCAGGGTAGATGGGAAAATGTCCTTTTATTGGAAAAGCAGTACACTGTGTACTTTATAAATTATAAAGGTTTTTTAAGTCTTATATTTTTTTGTACTTCAATTTTTTTTTCTTCAGATTCCATCAACTAATTTGGAAAAAGACCCCAATAAGAAGCAGTATGTCTACGTCACTGTGAAGTCTCCATTTTGCTCTCTGGAGAAAGCTGTCCTGGTGTCCTTTCATAGTGGATACATATTCATACAGACCGACAAACCCATCTACACCCCAGGATCTACAGGTACGGTGTCTACAAAGTAACTTTCAGCTGACCGTGTCAGTCCTTAAAACAAAAACCTTGGCCAGTATCAATGTGTGTCTGTAAAAAACAAAACAAAAAAAAAAACAAACCTTGATTCAAGATGGATGACCTAAACATACAGTATACACTGTACACATCTATCCGCTTATACAGAAGAGTATACACCTAGGGGACAGGTTTCATGCCTTACGTTCCTCTGGCAATAGGCTACTGTACATTGAAGTTCTTTTAGGTCATGCCAGGAATATTGAGCTTGGTTCTAAGGTCGGTCACGGCCACTCTTCCTCAGTTTCTTGTGGGGAATAACTTTCTCTAGAAGCATACTAGTGCCATAATGTATCAGTGACATGGTTGGCTCAGTGATGGCGACTATCCCTAAGACCTGGGTCACTTTAATGGGGGAAAATGATATTCTTTCATCTTTTCTGGGTCTATAGGACACTCTAGATGATGCTTTCTATCCCTCCATCTACTTGCTTTTGAGCTCAGTTCTCTGCTAGTTGCCTGTCGGCAATCACTTTCTTTGGCTGTATCTTTTCCCCAGCTCCAGAGCACCACTATCATACGTGTGCATGTATGGGTAGGTAAGTATATGGATGATGTGTGCCATCCATAAAAAAAAAAAAAAATGGCAGACAGTACTCGGATGATATCCATGTGTCCTCCATGGATTCATAAACTTCAATTAATGAGCCTGGATTGCAAAATGAACAGCAATAGAACCTGTCCTGAGTTTTGCCTCTGGGGTTATCGCACCCCACATAGCTCAATATCCTCATGCCCCGTATACCCTGACATTGTTCCAGGGCACCAGGATGACCCTGCATCTCCCACAAGATGGTGTCCAGGACCAAATTTTATGCCATCTTTCTACAGGACACTATCATGAGGCACTGAGAGGAACATTCTAATAAGAATAGGAGCAAATATATTACACGTGAGGGCCATTTCATAGCTGTTGATGGAGGCTCCAAATGTAGCCTCATTTTAACATATATTAGCAATCGCTACTTTGGAGGTGCTCACTTGGGACGTTTTCTTACTAGGGGGTATTTTGCATGAGAAGGTTGAGAAACCCTAAGGTGCAGATGCCATTCACAGACCTTACGCAGATGACCTTGCCTCTTATTTCCATGATAAAATTGATAAGATCCGTCAGGAAATAATTGCCCAATCCCCAGGTGGCACTGACCCCCTCACCAGCCACACTTCAGACTGTTCATTCTCATCATTTGAATCTGTTACAGAGGAGGAAGTATCTCAGCTAATTTCTTCTTCTCGCCCTACAACCTGTAGTAGTGACCCTTTCCCCTCACACCTTCTCCAGTCTCTGTCGCCTGACGTCATGACTTGCCTTACTAAAATATTTAACCTCTCTCTCTCTTCTGGAATTTTCCCATCCTCTTTCAAACATGCTGTCATAACCCCACTACTGAAGAAATCCTCCCTTGACCCGTCCTGTGCTGCTAACTATCGACCTGTCTCTAACCTTCCTTTTATCTCCAAGATCTTGGAACGCTTGGTCTATTCTCGTTTAATCCGCTATCTTTCTGCTAACTCTCTTCTTGACCCCTTACAATCTGGCTTCCGCACTCTGCACTCTACTGAAACGGCCCTCACAAAAGTCTCCAATGATCTCCTGACGGCTAAATCCAAAGGTGACTTCTCTCTTCTTATTCTTCTAGATCTCTCAGCAGCATTTGACACTGTTGACCATCAACTCCTCCTCACTATGCTCCGCTCTGTCGGCATCACAGACACCGCTCTCTCCTGGTTCTCCTCTCTGACCGCACTTTCTGTTTATCATTTGCGGGCTCTGTTTCTTCCCCTTGCCGTTGGGGTTCCTCAGGGCTCGGTCCTAGGTCCCCTGCTCTTCTCACTCTACACTGCACCCATTGGACAAACCATCCCTAGATTTGGCTTCCGGTACAAATTGATGCTGATGACACCCAATTATATTCGTCATCCCATGACATCACCCCTGCACTAATACAGAACACCAGTGACTGTCTCTCTGCTGTCTCAAATATCAGGTCTTCGCTCTATCTGAAACTGAATCTCTCAAAGTCTGAACTACTGCTGTTTCCACCATCTAATAGATCTGTCCCTGATATCTCCATTGCAGTCTCTGGCCTTACCATAACTCCCAGGCAGTATGTCCGCTGCCTCAGGGTTATGTTTGACTCAGATCTTTCCTTAACCCCCCCATATCCAATCACTCGCACGCTCTTGTCATCTCCACCTCAAAAACATTTCCAGAATCCGCCCTTACTAAACTCTCCCCTCTACAATCTATTCCGAATGTGGCGGCCAGGCTCATCTATCAGTCTAGACGCTACAGCGTTGCCTCTGGTCTGTGCCGGTCACTACATTGGCTGCCTATTCAATACAGAATACAATATAAACTTATCACCCTCCTCCACAAGGCTCTCCATAATGCTGCACCTCCCTACATTTCCTCCCTCATCTCTGTCTATCTCCCAACCCGTACTCTCCGTTCACTCAATGACCTAAGACTAACATCCTCTATTATCAGAACCTCCCACGCTCGTATACAAGACTTCTCCCGAGTTGCACCACTTCTCTGGAATGCTCTATCCCAGACTATCAGATTAACCCCCAATTTCCACAGCTTCAAGCGTAAACTAAAGACATATCTTTTCAGACAGGCCTATCACAACTCCTAATGTAAACCCTTCCGTAGTTAGAATCCCTAAAACGTACCCTCCTCTGTTTATGCTTCAACATTACCTCACAGGATATGATGCCGTATCAGACTAACTTGATATGTCCAGGCACCATCTGCACGTTAAAGGACACGACTGGTGACGGCTCATACAGCTTTATATATGGGTAATGACAGTAACCTCTATTACAGAATTGTCTGACCATTGTATAAGCAATGCTACGTCTGTTGCCGCCCCTGCTACCTCCTGTGTCACCCCCTCTACCTCATAGATTGTAAGCTCTTGCGCGCAGGGCCCTCAGCCCATGTGTGAATTGACTATTTCTTTGTAATGTATCTTTTTTTGTCAGTACTTGAACCCTACAAGTTGTACAGTGCTGCGGAATATGTTGGCGCTATATAAATAAAATGTAGTATTATTATTATTAAACCCTGGCCTAGGGTATGCTATAGCTATAAATACAAAGATTTCAAATATAAAATTACAAATAATAAATGGGTAAACCCTACTAACTAAACCCATAAACTTTGATATTTATATATTTTTCTTTCTTTGTTCTGAAGTTCTTTACAGGACTTTTAGCATGAACCCAGATCTAAAACCAATGAACAAGCCGGTGATCATCGAATTCCTGGTAAGACTCGTCTTCGTCTCCTTTGTATGAGAAGATGTAAAAATACAGATTACTTCAACTTGTCATAGCATCCATATATTGTATTGCGTTACTAGATAGTGGGATGTTATGCTGTACCTTTCACCTTGTAAAGTGCAGTCTGATATCTAGGAAAGGCACAAATATCAGCACAAGGCAAACAGGGGCAGAGCCAGGTTCAAGGTTGGCCTTGAAATAGTTTTGGTATCCTTGTACCCTTTGTTAACTCCCATGTGGTATATTGTTATACAGTACAAGAATACCAATACCTAACTATGCTTACTGTGATGCTCGAAAGTTTGTGAACACTTCAGATTTTTCTATATTTTTGTAGAAACTTGACCTTAAGCTACATCAAATTCTCATACAACTCTTAGCCAGTGGTACTTACCTCTTTATCTACTTTTGTTTGTCACCTCACCTGGGCCTCCGATCATTATACACTGGGGTCTGAAAAGACCCCAGAGTATAATAGTTTGTGAGTGGTCCACTATGGGGCGTAATACTGTGTACAGGGGGCCACTGTGGAACATAATACTGTTTGGAGTGGCTGCTATGGCACATTATTCTGTCTGGAGGCCACTTTGGTACATTTTAGTGTGTGTAAATGGGGCATTATACTGTATGGAGGACAGGAAAGGGGGGTGCTATGCTGTGGGGGGGCAAGGGAAATGCTTGCTGGGGGGTCCAGTCTTTGCTAGTTACACCCTGTTTGTGACCTCACAGACTATTATACTCCTTGCTCTTGGTATGATCTTTGTTAATCAAGCACTGCTGGGGAGGGTAATAATGGTCTTGAATTTCTTCCAATTGTATACAATCTTTCTGACTGAATTAGTGGAGTCCACACAGTTTAGAGATGGTTTTGTAACATTTTCCAGCCTGATGAGAACCAACAACTCTTCTTCTGAGGTCCTCCAGAAATCTCCTGAAATACAAACCATCTGTCCTGAAGCTTCACATACTTTTGCCACTCATTTTTAACTCCTTTGTTTGATATGGTTCTGTTATCTACTTCTAGGATTTGTGTGAAAATCTAAAGACAAATTTCAGCAGAGATATAGAAAATTCTGAAGGGTTCAAACCTCCCAAGCACCACTGTATTTAACAGCATTGTACTGTAGGTCCGAGACTTGTGATCTACATATATAACTTTACATCCATATATAAATAAACTCGGGCTCATCACAAGTATATTTTCGCTAGGTTGTTCCATTTAAGTGTTCTTGAATGGTACATGACTATTAAGAATGCCAGACCACCATACTAGGTCACTAAATTAGACCATACCTGTATAATTAGCAAGGGAGTAGCAATAGGGGGTGCCCAAAGACCTAATTGGAGAACAAGACACAAGTATAATGATTAGCACATTTGGGGCCCTGCTACAGAACTTTTTATCAGGCCCAGGAGCTTCTAGTTACGCCTCTAATAACCAAGGTCCTTTCTTTCCTTCAGACTCCAGATAATGTAATGGTCAAAAAAGACGTCATTCGACCAACCAACACTGGAATGCTTTCCTTGTCTCATAAACTGACTGAGATTGTAAGGTGAGAAACAAAAGGTTGGACATGGATGCAGCATCCCATCCTGTATTGGGCAATGATGAGGATGATCATGATTATTTGTTTTTGCCCTCGATTTTACAGTTTGGGACTATGGACCATATCAGCAAAGTTTGAGGACAGCTTGATACTGAATTACACCACACAATTTGAAGTCAAGGAATACGGTAAGAACAGGACAGTCAGGTGTAAATACTGAACAGAGAAACCGGCTCGCGTCCTCCTCCCGAGCAGGTGCCTGAGACATCCTCCTGAAGCCCTGTAAATAATCCAAACCATGAAAAGTGAAGAATGTCTCTGCACTTGTGAACATGGTTGTTCTTTATTAAAAGTATGCAAAGAGCAAAACTAGTCATGTGGTTAGATGTGGTATTGCATGACTGAGACATTTAAAGGGAATCTGTCAGGTCAATCTGGGACACTAAACCCCAGGTCTATAAGGACCAGTGCTTTAGTGTCCCAGTGCTTTAGTGCTTATAGACCTGGGGTTTAGTGTCCCAGATTGACATGTTGTAATGCAATCTGCAGGCACATTAAAAAAACCCTTATACTTGCCTAGATAAGGGTCCGTTCAACGCTGTTTGGTGACATCGGTCCGGCTTATTCATGAGGTACGCCTCCTGGCACCTGGGTTGTTCAGTGAGGCCAAAGATGAACACCCTGGATTCACTGCGTAATTGCGGGGCATTCGCACTGAAGCCGAGGAGTTCTCCTCTGGCTTCGTTGAAGAACTGCACAGGCGCAGAGAGTACAGCAGCCAGGTGAGTATAAAGCTTTTTTATTTTTAATGCAGCCATGGATTGCATTATAACAGGGTGATTTGGGACTCTAAACCCCAGATCCATATGGACGTGTGGGTGGTTGTGTTCCAAATTGCCCTGACAGATTCCCTTTAAAATTGTCCTCGTTTTGTGTTCTGTTTTATACTTTTTTTTTTTTTTCAGTTCTACCAAGCTTTGAAATAAAAATAATTCCATCTAAGAAATTTTTCTACATCAGCGATGAAGAATTAAGGGTGGACATAAAGGCAAAGTGAGTAGAAGCATTTGGCTATGTTGAGTTTCCAAGAGTTCTAGAGATGTTTATGGAGGTTTCTCTATGGCCCTTCTCAGTGGTATCTATAGAGGTAATGTCAATGTGACTGGTAGTAAAACAATGTTATATTCTATCTCATCAGTTATCTCTATGGTAAAGCTGTGAAGGGCAAGGTCTTTGTGCTCTTTGGTGTCAAGAAAGACAATGAGAAGAAAAGTCTGCCAGATACCTTGAGATGAATAGAGGTAAGGATACTGTTCTTCAAAGTTTATCTTAAAGACTGGTAAATATATTTACCAAGATCTTCTAGAATCAATTCAGAAAGGGTAGTCTGAAATTAAAATAAAGGGCCACTTTATGGGTTGTGTGTGGGACTACAGCTTTAAAGAGGACGTAGCACCAAGAAGCATATACTAAATAACAGATCTAGTCTGATTTCTCATCGTCTTTCTGATCGATTTGAATTTCTTTTTCAAATCAGTCCACCCACTCAAAGACGGCCCCTGGAAGATTACAGAAGAACTAGCTCTGACTCTCCATGTGGGCGGGAACCTTTTTGTTTTCTTATAGAAAAACATAAGGTTCCCACCTCCTTGGAAAATCAGAGCTAGAACACATCTAATCTTCCGGGGGCCGTATCTTTTGAATGGGTGGACGGAATTAAAAAAGAAAAACAATAAATTGATCAGAGAAACAGTGAGAATCAAAATATTTAGCATTTTCTACTTGGTGACATGTTCTCTTTAAGTGAACGAGGTGAAGGTGCAATATTATTATTTTTTTTACCTCATCATAGAGCAAGTTCAAAGGGGATGTTTAATCAAGACAAACCCTTCCAGACCACAGTTGTCAGCTTCTGACACCATTGGAGTAACTATAGGGGTTGCAGTGGATGCAGCTGTGTCGGGGCCCATAAGCCAGGGGGCGCACAGGTCACCATCACCACACTAAGGCTGATTTAAACTTCTTTGATCTCCTTTCTGATTTCCTTAGATGGCTGCAGACTGTGCATCATAAACTTATGGCCCCTGTGCTCTGGTGCACTGAATTCAGACAGGGAAGAATATTTACTATACACAGCCTTTCACTGTCAGGAGAAAATTAACCTTATTGTCAAAAGTAAGTCAGTATATAGTCAACAAGGGATTCTGTAAAGGGAGGCTGTGGCACAAAAGGGGACATGACTAATATGCGGAGGGCACAAGTATTCATGGCGGTCTGTAAGGTAAATCAGTGCAGTTAAAATGTATGGCTGAAGGTCATCAGAAGGTACATGGGGACCAAAGCCTGTGAATCTTTAGTTATATTCCTGCCTGACAGCCAGATATGTAGCATTGCACGGTGGCCAAACAGGTTAATGATTGTCAATATAGTGTTGGTTATGGATACTGTAGCTCAAGTCCTCCAGAGTGGGAGATGCTTTTACAGATCAGCTCTCCATTGTGGCTAATAGAGATCTTGAGCAGCAGAAACTGAGCCCAGCCAGACATGTACAGATGTAGCATTCATTAATATAACATCAGCACTGCAGTTCTGGCAGTCAGGATACTTCTAATGTTTGGGGGTCACATCAGATGTGTCCCTGGCTCTATACCAACTAAATCAGTGGTTAATTAAAATGGTAAGGTTTTCAGCTTTCATATGGCACCAACATCATAATTAACTAAGAATCAGATCTCACCAGTTGAGTAGAGATGGGCGAACCTGACAAGAATACCTAACGAAAATTTAGAGAATCTTCCGTAGGCTTACCCGCAAGTGTCATTTCAGACTGAACTTTCAGTCTGATTAGGAAGTACTATTATCCTCAGGGTCTCTTCAGGTCCCAGAATATCATAAGCAGAGGCCCAGAAGAGATGTGGAAAAATAATGAATACTCATATTCACCTCCCCCATCTCTCCTGGGCTCCCGCACTGTATCTGGTGTTTTCCTGGGCAACTTCTGGTCTCCCGGGTGCCGTCAGTGATCATGTGGGGCACATCAATATCAGGATGCTTTGATGCAAATATCATGACATTTATTTTCTTCACGTGGCTTCAATGGTTAACCAAAGCCAGCTGACATCATAGGGGACAGCCGAAGATGTTGAGAAGAAGACCAAATACATCATGGGAGTCTAGGAAAAGGCCTCTGATTATTATACTCTGGGGTCTGAAGAGACGTCATAGGTAGAATCTCAGCTTTTGTATGACACCAGAACTCTCTTCCAGATGGTATTAAACAGTAGATGGTTATTTAAAGTGACTTCCCTTGCTTCAGCCTTTACCAACAGTAAGTAAATCACAAAACGAGTGTTCGTTAACATGACGAACATTCTTTTGACTAGTGTTACATTTATAGTTCAGGTGAATAGCCATCCAAGTATCGTATTCATCCTCTGACTCGGCCAGAGCACAGACATTCTAACAGATCAGATCTTATAGAAGCCACAGCCAACCATGGAAATCCAAACTAATCCAGATATGAAATATTACATAGTAGCCATTTAGATGAATTGGAAGATGACTCAAGTTTGCCAGACTGGGGATTGCACTTACAAAGCAGTGCTCCATTGAGGGTATTGCATTACGTCCACATGTTCTAAGAGAACATAATAACTAGTGATGGTTTATAATCATTAAAAAAAAAATAATATCTAGACTTTTTGTGCTTTATATCTCTCATCCAGATCTTCGATGGTGAAGGTTTTGCTGTTTTGAAAAGACAAGACTTGGTGAAGCCTTTTAAAGTAGAGAAAGACATATTAGAATGGAGCCTGTATGTGTCTGTTACCGTCATTACTGACTCAGGTAGGAGAACAAATATTTTTTTTAGCTTTTTCCCATGCCTTCTACACTCTTCCAAAAAGTAGGTGTGACACAACCAGGGATTAGCAAGAAGGGGCATGGCCTCCCAAAGCCCCACAAATGTATTATAATCTATGCCAGAAGCTTGTATAAATTATAGTTCAAGTCTATGCCAGATAAGCGCTTGCTAGAGATGGGCAAATCTCACGAGATTCTTTGTGGATATCTGCAGGGTGCACCTGCCAGTATAGATTCGGATCAAACTTGTTAGTTCCAAATTGGAACTTCTTCTTCTTCTCTTTACAACCCGACATATAATAAGGGGAGGTGTGGGAAAATAAACACTGATTCTCACCTCTCCTGGGCTCCCTCATGGTGTCTGGTGCACATTCCCCAATATATTCTGTCCTCCTTGGGCCTCTTCTGTCCTCTGTGACATCAGAGATCCCAGTATCACCACTGAGAGCAATCATGTAAAAGCGTCATGACATTGCCTTTGATCAAAGAAAAAGCAGAAAGAGGATGATCATGACTCCAGGGAAGGTGCACCAGAAGCCACAAGGGAGCCCGGGAAAGGTGAGGGAAGGTGCACCAGAAACCACAAGGGAGCCCGGAAGAGGTGAGGGAAGGTGCACCAAAAATCACAAGGGAGCTGGGGAGAGGTGAGGGAAGGTGACTATGAATATTTGTTTTCCCTGCCTTGGGACTCAGTTTATTATACTCTTGGATCTGAATACCGATTTGTGGGTGACAAAACGCCAAAATTTCAGATTTCAGCCAACCCTGAAATTTTTGAAAACTCTGATTGTTATGAATTAGTTTGCTCATTCCTAGAACTTGCATAGACTTGGCTTTCTGGCATACATGTCCATGCTGGTTTAAGAATGGACCTCCTGGACATATAAAGTCAACAGGCAGTCCAGTAGTATCAAAGAGGACCTCTCACAACGTCTGCCAACCACAACCTACTCCTCTTTGTATCCTTCAATAGCTTCTGCTTCACTGATTACAGCTAAGTTGGAATTTTTTTTTCTCTAGTTGTATTGCCAAATGAAAACAGATTCTTTGGATTCCGTGTAATAGAATAAAGTTATAGAGTAAAAACACTAGACTAGCCCCAAATAGCTTAACATTTTATTAAGAAGAGTATAAGAAGATAGCAAAAGGTAAGAAGATATCAAAAAGGTAACATTTCACTAAGAAGAGTATAAGAAAAGGTCTTATAACAAGGAAAAGCATAACAAAAGGTCAAAAGGTCTTACAGCAGGGAAAAGTATAGTAAAAAGGTCTTACAACAAGGAAAAGTATAACAGATATTAGAAAGTATAATCAAACCTTGAAAAGAGCAAGGTATAATCAAATCTCAAAGTCAATCAAACTATGAGATCAAATACTTAAAGTATATCAAATCAACCCTTCAATACAGCAAAGTATAATAAAATATCACAGTCAATCAAACTATGATATATATACAACACTTACAGTACAGCAGGTATAGCACGGTAATCAAATCAAATACTTACAACACTGCTAAGCTTAGTTCTGATAAGGGTATCTATAGGAAGCATCACTCAGCCAATGTGCTAGCATGCAGCATCAACAGGCGTCCCCAATGATCTGCTCTCAAGAAAAATGCAACAACTAATGCTGAGGGATGTTTCCTCATCATATATCCTTTGTGTATGTCATACAATGGGCAGTTACAGAAGTGATACACCTCTGTTAGCCCTCTATTCTTCTCCAAGCTCATATTCACATGGAAGGGGCCAATTTCCATTTGAATATGTCTTGTGACATATACGCTTTAAACAGAGTCTTTTGATCCAATTACTATTTACATACAAATATAACCTGTTGATCTGGTTGGTATGGATATGTCCTTAAACAGAGTCTTTTGACTAAGTTGTATGGGTATGTAAATATCCCTTCAGACAGCGTCGTTGATCTAATCTGTATAGGTATGCAAATATCACTTCAGACAGCATTGTTGATCTAATTAGTATGCACATATAGATATCACCTTAAACAGCATCCTGTGGTCTAATTAGTATGTGCATGTAAATCTAACCTTAAACAGAGTCTTTTGTCTAGGTTGTATGGGTATGTAAATATCCCTTAAAACAGTATCCTGTGATCTAATCTGTATGGGCATACAAAATCTCATAACATGTCAACTGAAAAATAGAGTGGGTAGACATTACTTTATACTGGGTTCAAAAATAAGGTTACTTATGGCCTGTCTATCATAAACATCTTGTCATAAGCAGCCATCTTATCAAGGGCAGCTATTTTGCAATACACTAGTCCCCACTGTTCCTGAATAATCGATGCTGTTAGTCTTAGCACCCAATATGCAATGTAGGCTTTATACTGTCAGGTGGGTGGTCTTGGGCTGGAGCAGATAGTAATAGACCACCCATCTGAAAAAAGGAGTATCATTGGCATATTGGGTGCTAGAAATAACAAAAATGATTTCTCAGGAATGGTGGAGACTAGAGAAATTCCAACTGCGACGGAATAAGTGGAGCTTTTACAGAATGCAAATAACCGGACTTGGTGGTGGAAGGTCCTCTTTATCATTGATCATAATGTACAACTATGTAACTGTTTAGCCGATTCTCTTACAGGCAGTGACTTGGTGGAGTCAGAGCTGCATAATATCTTTATTGTGACCTCTCCATACAAAATTCTTTTCACAAAAACTTCCAAATATTTCAAGCCGGGAATGACATTCAATCTTACGGTAAGTACATTGATTTTATTTTACATGACTGTACAATATATTAGTGGTGGTCCTCTTTCACTGTAGAGGGTGGTCCAAAGGTATGGATCCACCTGAATAAATGGAAATTGGTGGTTGGGAATATGGATGTGTGCATGTTGCTAAGGGTAAGGAGGAAAATCTGTGTGGAGGCAGTGTCTAACACAGCAGCCATTTTGAAAGATGCCATCTTGGAACCAAGTCAAGAGCAGTACCAGAGGCTTTGCCGTTGATTTCACAGTTCAGTACCCTAACAAATGACCCATCCATGATGGTACAATTGGAAAACTTCTTGCCAAATTTCACCAAACAGGATTTGTTTTGGACCTGCCAAAACTGCCACAGACAAGGCAACAACAATGGCTGTGCCAGTTTCCTCCAGCAACACCCATATTGTAACATCAGGCATCACAGGAGAGTAGGGTGACAGATGACTCGCTACTACAATGACTCCCTTGAGATCATCACAATCTCTGTCCTCCCCATATGGGTTAATCTTGCAGCCATATCAATCTGTAACAAAGAGAAAATTTGATATTACCTTTTTTCAAGCCAAAGTTGTGTCACATTTTAGGACAGATTTTGGTTTCCTCATAAAATTCTGATACATCTCACATGCACCCCTTCCCATTTGAAAAAAATGGACTTGGTACCAAAATGTCAACTTTCAAAATGGCCACCCTTTTAGACACCAACCCACAGATATTTGCCCCTTCCCCTTAGGAACATGCTATACGCAGGATGGCATTCCCAACCACTGTCTTCCATTTATTTGGGTTTCTCCATACCTTTCAATCACCTTGTATTGATTCTTTCACCTTTTTCTTCTCCTGTTTAACTGATCATAGGTATCAGGTTCAGTCCCACTAAATGCAGTCTATACGTCATTGTAAAGATGAGATTTTAACTTGCCTTTTCTTTTTTCCAACATGATAGTCAAATAACCTGGCAGCCATTTATCCCCTTAATGACCTGCGTGTTTTGTCCCCTAATGACCATTTTATGTGCTTTTCCAAGAGTCATTATTTTGTCTTCTTCTTTTTCCATCAATATAACTATATGAGGGCTTGTTTTTTGCAGGACAAGTTGTAGTGTTTTAATGGTACCATTTTGGCTTGCATATATCTTTGTTGATTAACTCTTCTGGAGAGGAAATAAAAAAAAAAAAAAGCAATCCCACCTTTTGTCTTTTTGCGCGTAAAATGTTTCACCATTCACCATGCGACGCAAATGTCATACGTTTTACTATAGTGGCAAAACAAAAACACTTTGAGAATATTTTTTGCACAGCTGTTTTCCAAGACTAACACTTTTTTTTGTATGGTTACTACTGGCAGAATTACATGTAAATAAACCAGAAGTAGTTACAGTATAATGGAAACGGGATGGGCAGACTGTTCCTTATTGTGCACAGCCTCAGACAAATGTAAAATGTGCTGCAGCTATAATGTGAATATTAACAGCAGAAAAACTGATAGGATGCCACATATGAAAGCTTATACAATCAGAGAACAGACTGCCCAGCAAGAACCTGTAGATATTTCAACTTTTCATGAAAACTCAGGTACCCTTTACAGTCTTTGTCTTAATCCATTTTAGGTATTTGTCACTAATCCTGATGGGTCTCCAGCTCATCGTATCCCTGTTGAAGCAAAGCCAGGAAAAGTGAAAGGAGTAACTCAGGAAGATGGAACTGTTCGGCTGACCCTGAATACCGGGTCAAACATAATCTCACTGCAGATACAGGTAATATTACATTTTTGTTCATCTCACCGTTTAGAATAAAAAAAAAAATGTATGTGTAGAGGGATTAGTGGACAGAGCCTAATATAGTAGGTCTGCATTGTTACCAACTGATAAATTAAACTGTTCACACTTGCGTTTGACCTTTTGTCTTAAGCTTTGCATCAATTTTTATCAAGTTATGGAAGCCTCAATGGCCAGATCCATTATACCTAGGCTGTGTAAGTCTACTTCCTCTTCCTCCATGGTGACTTGCCTGAAGGAGGTTCTACACTTCTGCCACATGGAGGACCTTCTAGCTGAAACAGGATAATAGCTCACACCACAAGTGGCTCCTATGGAACATATTTTACTACTCTTCCGCCTTTCAGTTCTCCTTTCCTAGATCCTCTTTCTCCACCTCACCATCCTATCCTCCGGCTTTCGCCATATCTCCCCTACCTCCTGCACACCTACTATATACCTCCAACTGTTGGTAGGGATCTAATCCTCTCCACAACCTGATTTTGTTCAAATTGATGTTGCTCTTATAAAGCGTAGCTCTGCTGCCTTATGTTCCCCCTCCTCGCCCCTTCCCCATATATTCCTTCCCGCATCCTTTTATTGTTCTTGATGTTATCTTTGCATGTTAATAATTTTACTGAAAACTCCAATAAAAATATTTAATGAGAAAAAGTTATGGAAGCCTCAACAGAGCTCCAACAAATGTCTGTCAATGGGTTTCATACTCCATATGGCTGATTTGGTGAGATGCAGATGAGTTCATTAACCGCAGAGTCAACATGTATTTCCTCCTCTCTGCTTCTAGGTGTCAACAACAGATGAAAAATTAGCCATGGACCAACAAGCTTCTGCCACCATGGTGGCCTCAGCATACCAGCCCATTGGTGGAAATTACTTACATCTCAGCGTCGCAGGAGGAGAACTGAAAATAGGAAAAAATGCCATTATCCACTTTATCATTAGGAACACCAACCTGGCAGTTCAGGATCAGATCAACCAATTCAACTATGTGGTAACCAGGCTTAGCTCTTTGTTGGGCCTAAACCTTATCAATTTCTGGATTTTTGATATCTAGATCTGTTTATTGCGCATGCGATCAGATGGTTCTCAATGAAGTTCTTTCAGTACATAATTCCATTGCAAAGAGGTTCTCTACTTTGTACAATAACTTTTTAGATGAGTCCCCAAAAATAAGATGATAGGGTATCCAGTTTCAGGACGTTACTATAGTCAAGTAATTGGCGCAACCTGACAGCAAGCATTAAATTCCCTCACAGAGGAAACTAAGAATTGCCCAATGCTCAATTGTTCATCAATGGGTTGTCCATGTAATCCATGAACATGCTGTGTCCTGGAGAGAAGGCTGATCTAGACTCCCTCCACTTTACTAAGTGAGGAAAGTTGATGGCATAACAAAATAAAAAACCACGCTACCAATATACAGGAGCTCCATTTTGACACTGCCCAAGTGAAAAACTTTTTTTTTTCTTCACCTCCCCTGTGCCTGAGAATTTGAAAATGGGGTTTCTAAACCAAACCCCATAAGGAAAATGAACCAATGCAGGCAAACCGATCTCATATTTCATGATATAATCAGACCACATAGCAGATGTCCAGGATGTGTAGACATTGGTCTAATTTACAGGAAGTCTGTCACCAGAACCCAGCATATCAACACAGCCAATGAGGGAACCAGGGATGTCCTCATTGCTCCAAAGAGCTTATGTGTATGTGGACAAAAAGTGATATCTTGTAAATGAAGGCATCTATTGTCAAGAGGAAAGCGCCATTTGATTCAGGTGAAGTGCTGGGTTCAGATGACAGACTTCCTCTAAAGTGGTTTCTACATCCCCCTATTATATCATGGAGGCAGTATAGAAGGGTAAACTCCTTTCTTTTAGCAAAGAGACATTTTTAAAATATCTTGCACTGTAGGACAATTATTGTCTATGTATTACATGGACAACCATTTGTGTGCTGCTCTCTAGATCTTTCATCTACTTTGGGACATTGCCCAACTAATTAAAATCCTTGGAAAGCCTAGAATAGGAAATAAAATACATCACTGATCCTGGAAGAATTTTGTAAATAGTGCACCTACATAGATTTATAGATTTTTCTGAGTGCCCCATTATAGTTCTGTGTAACCCTAATCTACAGGTATAATACGGCTGTGGAGATGATGTATTAGAGAACATTTATAGGATGGATAGTGAGTTGTAGTAACCATGATTTTTGCTATCATGTATTCCTTACATTGTTTCCTTGTATGAGGCAGTCAAAAAAAAAATTTGTTCTCTAAGACTCGAGTCTCTGTTCTCCTCTAGATAATGAACAAAGGCAGAATAATGAAGGTGGGGACACAGGAGAGGGGCAGAGGTCAGACTATTGTGGCTATGTCACTGCCGATAACAGAAGAATTTATCCCATCATTCCGCATTCTGGCATACTATACTGTGACAACTGGATCAGGGTGGACAACTGTGGCTGACTCGATCTGGATTGATGTGGCAGATACCTGTATGGGGACGGTAAGAAGATTCAATATTAGAGATGATTATATCAATATTGTGTTATCTAATATATTTTTATGTTTTTTTAATAGTTTCTGAAAAGTAGATGGAGCATAGTTTAAGATGCACAATTAGGCACTAAAATAGTGCCATGAATTTCATCTAAAATTTAAGTATAATTCAAATATAAAATCTGAATGATCAGTCAGCTCTATCAGATCTCCTAATTACCCCCTTTTCCCTATGGTTAGATTGGTAGTATTCTTACTAAGCCTTGCCCTAAAGTCATCATGTTCACTTTGCCTAGGGGGACTTGAAAAATTTGAACTTTCTAAAAATTTATTTAAAAAAAAAAAAATTACTCAATTTTACATATAAACAAAGCAATTAAAAAAATAGAATTGGACCCACATCCAAAAATATCTGGATGAAAATGTAACACCATACAAAAAAAAAATAGAATAAAAAGTGATCCCAAAAAAAATCTACAGGTAATCCCACAAAAAACCCAAGCCCTCACATTGCTCTGGAGACCTGTGACAAATATGTCAAGCTGTACTAATGGGCCCGCTGGATGCATCGCACATAGACTGGTGGTGTGATGTAGTTGAATTGTGTGAGAAGGAAACCACAGGCGCTATTTTATACTTGGACAAAAATGTAATTTCTCTTGATGGTAGATAATAGGACAGCAGTAGAACACACAAAATATGGTACAGTAATGGCAACCACTAGAAACTCACTCATGTGAGCTAGAGGGTATCCCTCATGTTCTCAAAGGCAACACTCACGGACTAGGATTCCCACTTACTGCATCACAATATCTGCTTCCAGGGACCTAACAAACCATATGGACTTCATGTATAAACTCCTTGGAAAGGTGTGAAGGCCATTCTTTATACATTCCACTTTGCCCTGGCATAGCCAAAACATCAGGCCACAGCTGACATGTTGTCATACCGTGGGCATCCTAAAGAGCTCCTCCCTACAACTCAAACAGAACTTAATGCCCACACACGTTGTACAGTACTTGCAAAGAAATCACAGCAATTTACACTTTACATTGTCGAGAGTTACACAGCATTCCATGAAAATGATCAGAAACTCGCTTAATACAGAATAAACCCCGTCCATACAGAGATTGCAATTGGTCTTGGTCAGGGAATCTACACATGCCCATTTACAGATCCCTACCTAGGGTTACTGAAGAGGTTAAACTTTACAGATGGAAAAAGTTATGGACAATGCAATATTTTTTTTTTTTTTTTTCAAAATGTATACTGTAGTAGTTTGTACTGGAAGGTGAATGGTATGAAAATAAAACCCAAAAATCATTGATGGGATTGGATTATTTTTTTCACTCCACCCCATAAATTATTGAAATTTTTTTTTTCTCCATAAAATAATAAATTCCATTAAATACAACTTTCCTTGCAAAAACAAGCTCCCATATGGCTATTTGAATGGAAGCATTGCAAAAAAATGAAGGATCTTGGAAGACTGGGAGAAAAATATTTTTCATTTTAAGTTCCATGACATCATGTGACTTGGGTAACAGATACATGATTGCCTCCTGCTACAACTGATGTCATCCCAACCTCATCTATCAATCATATTACATCATTGACTATGAAGTCTCGTCCCACAACTGTTGTCACAGACAATAGTTCATACAGAGAACAGGTTAGGGAGACTCAACCCATGAGGAGAGGAGCAATAATGGACAATTGATTGGTTAAGTTTGGAGGGCAGATTCTTTATTAGGTGATGGAATATTGTATTTAACAACTGGATGTTTCCTATAGCTGGTGATAACAGGAGAAAAGGACAGAGACAATGCTATTCAACAACCTGGAGCCTCCATGAAGCTGAAACTACAAGCAGATCCCAAGGCTGTTGTTGGACTGGTGGCTGTGGATGAAGGGGTCTATGTCATCAATAATAAGCTGAAGATCTCCCAGAGCAAGGTGAAAAAATAGTTAATAAAATTGTATTATAAAAGTTATTTTGTACTTAATGTCTAGGTTTTTGAGTCATTTCCCCTTCTGTTAAGGTTTGGAACTCAGTGGAAAAATACGACATTGGCTGCACAGCAGGAGGTGGTGCCGATACAACGGGGGTGTTCTACGATGCTGGTCTGGCCCGGCAGACAAACTTCCTGATGTCAACTCCTCAGAGAACAGGTATTCAATTGTTATCATAAAGGTTGTTGTTTTTTTTTTGTTTTTTTTTACTATACAACACTTAAGATGGGACATCAAGGAGATTTTCAATATGAGAATAAAAGAACCGGAACCCTCTCCCTTACCCCTATACAGACCCTAGGCTATAATTCTCTTGTAATTAAACCCCAGACAACCCCCTTCTCCCCAGTTACAGACCCCAACCAGTCTGCATGTGCATCATGTATAGGGTAGGTCCCCAAACCTTTGTTCACTGGGAACTACGTTCAACTTTGAGTGGCAAAGAGACACATTCAGTTAAAAGTAACTTTGTAGTAAATTTGGAGAAATACAGTGCCTTGCGAAAGTATTTGGCCCCCTTGAACTTTTCAACCTTTTGCCACATTTCAGGCTTCAAACATAAGGATATAAAAATTTTTATTTTTTGGTGAAGAATCAACAAAAAGTGGGACACAATCGTGAAGTGGAACAAAATTTATTGGATATTTTAAACTTTTGTAAAAAATAAAAAACTGAAAAGTGGGGGGGTGCCAAATTATTCGGCTCCTTTAAGTTAATACTTTGTAGCGCCACCTTTTGCTGCGGTTACAGCTGCAAGTCGCTTGGGGTATGTCTCTATCAGTTTTGCACATCGAGAGACTGAAATTCTTGCCCATTCTTCCTTGGAAAACAGCTGGAGCTCAGTGAGGTTGGATGGAGAGCGTTTGTGAACAGCAGTTTTCAGCTCTTTCCACAGATTCTCGATTGGATTCAGGTCTGGACTTTGACTTGGCCATTCTAACACCTGGATACGTTTATTTGTGAACCATTCCATTGTAGATTTTGCTTTATGTTTGGGATCATTGTCTTGTTGGAAGATAAATCTCCGTCCCAGTCTCAGTTCTTTTGCAGACTCCAACAGGTTTTCTTCCAGAATGGTCCTGTATTTGGCTCCATCCATCTTCCCATCAATTTTAACCATTTCCCTGTCCCTGCTGAAGAAAAGCAGGCCCAAACCATGATGCTGCCACCACCATGTGTGACAGAGGGGATGGTGTGTTCAGGGTGATGAGCTGTGTTGCTTTTACGCCAAACATATAGTTTTGCATTGTGGCCAAAAAGTTCGATTTTGGTTTCATCTGACCAGAGCACCTTCTTCCACATGTTTGGTGTGTCTCTCAGGTGGCTTGTGGCAAACTTTAAACAAGACTTTTTATGGATATTTTTGAGAAATGGCTTTCTTCTTGCCACTCTTCCATAAAGGCCAGATTTGTGCAGTGTACGACTGATTGTTGTCCTATGGACAGACTCTCCCACCTCAGCTGTAGATCTCTGCAGTTCATCCAGAGTGATCATGGGCCTCTTGGCTGCATCTCTGATCAGTCTTCTCCTTGTTTGAGATGAAAGTTTAGAGGGACGGCCGGGTCTTGGTAGATTTGAAGTGGTCTGATACTCCTTCCATTTCAATATGATTGCTTGCACAGTGCTCCTTGGGATGTTTAAAGTTTGGGAAATCTTTTTGTATCCAAATCCGGCTTTAAACTTCTCCACAACAGTATCACGGACCTGCCTGGTGTGTTCCTTGGTCTTCATGATGCTCTCTGCACTTTAAACAGAACCCTGAGACTATCACAGAGCAGGTGCATTTATACGGAGACTTGATTACACACAGGTGGATTATATTTATCATTATCAGTCATTTAGGACAACATTGGATCATTCAGAGATCCTCACTGAACTTCTGGAGTGAGTTTGCTGCACTGAAAGTAATGGGGCCGAATAATATTGCACGCCCCACTTTTCAGTTTTTTATTTTTTACAAAAGTTTAAAATAACCAATAAATTTCATTCCACTTCACGATTGTGTCCCACTTGTTGTTGATTCTTCACCAAAAAATTAAAATTTTATATCCTTATGTTTGAAGCCTGAAATGTGGCAAAAGGTTGAAAAGTTCAAGAATACTTCGCAAGGCACTGTAAATTAAGAAACTGAAAACATTTGCAAATATTTTACTGTAATTAATCTAAATTAGCACGGCTAGGAGATTCATATACAATATTGCCAGTATTTACATCATATTGTAACCAGTGCTTAAGGCCATAACTGAGGGCTGAGTCAAATAGATGGTGCTTTAGAGCCACATGTGGCCCCCAAGCAATGGGATGTATAATCAGTGGTGGCAGATATCTCTTGAAAGTCTACAGGAATTTTACGAATAAGGACAGAAAGAGGATGGGACATCATGTCATACATAACATATAGGTACCCCCCAACCCACTTAATTCTGCAGTGTCTTTCTGCTTACTGGAGCTGTAGAAATGGGTGGTAATGGTGTGCACTGATGTAAACTTCATTGGCTTAACATGTGTCAATGGTGGCATTCAGTAGCAAAGGTAAGAACCTGGTAGATTTAGCAGCTAAATGGAAAAAAAAAATTTAATTTTTTTATTTTTTCCTGCTCACATATTATTTAGCTCAAAGTCGCATAAACAGACAACGAGGTGCACGGAAAGACTTCCAGGACTCACCAGAGTAGATCAATACAATTCCAAAGTGAGATAAAATCTCAGCACTTTTCCGGAGTCAGTTATATAAAAAGTATCTAAAAAAAAGTTATATAAAAAGTAAATAATAAGGAAAACAAACAAAAAAGAGAAAAATCCCCATAAAAAGTAGGAAACATCCTACGCGTTTCAGGGTGTGTATGCCCCTTAATCATAGCATTCAACATCATCCATATTCCAATAAATACCCAAAAATACACCCTCTTAGCTCCGCATGATAATCAAACATTTAACCCATCATACGCAGAGAGAGAGATTATATATATATATATATATATATATATATATATAAATTTCAACCAAAAATTCAATGTATGAAACCAAAAATACCATAAAAAAATAAAGAAATATAACAAATACTCCAAAAGTACCCAAAACCGCCTACAAGAATATATAAATTGAAAATATGCAAATTGAGCTTACCCGATCTAAATTTCAGCTCAGCTGCATCATACCACTTCTGAAGAAATGGTGGAAATGTCTCTGAATCACATGAACAATCGTGATCAGTCACGTGATCATCAAAAAATATGCGGCAAGATCAAATTGTATAGGTCAAACTAACTTGAACCATAAGACGTTGCATGTTAAATAAGATACCCCATGACAATCTTATTTAATACCCGATGCCAGATCTTATTTAATATTAAGACAATTAGGGGATTTGGAATCAAGCTTTAGTATCCAAAATGCCTCATTTTTGAGTAAGTTTTCACCAATCCCCTCCACGAGATGGCTTAGATACCTGTTCTATGGCAAAAACGTGAAAGATGCCGTACTTCCAGAGTGAACTGAAGCAAAATGTTTAGATGCCCCGACATACCATCAGAAATGGATTTATTGCAATCTGCTAGGTGTTCCCAGATCCGAATTTTTAGTGATCTAACAGAACAACCTACATATATTAAATTGCAAGTTGTACATAAAATTAGATACACTATATGATGGCTATTACCATTAAGGAACATCTTAATGTAATACTTTGGGACTAAGTGTATGACACTGACATTTTTGTCTTTCCTTTTTCTTTGTAACACTTGAATAAACTTTAGCAGCTCTTTTGGGAGTCCGGGAGACTTCCCTCTGTTTCAATGAGTCTTCCAGAAGTACCAGGAGAGTTAGAAAGTTTGATTTTTATTGCACATGGACTGGGTGTGGATTAGTCTAATAGGATCATCATTGATCGCTAAGGGGCTCCTCCTTGGGTACCTTTCAACCTGTAATTTGGTTATGATTTTGTTACATTTCATGTTTCCACAGAGCCATTATGTCAACCAAACCTGAAGCGTAGACGACGTTCCTCAGCTCTACTGATTGAAGAAAGGGACAAAAAAGGTAAAGCTGGGACAAAAGTGGTCACTTGCTCATATCCCACTGTAGTTATGGAGTACTTATGTTTACAATGATCTGCCTTATTCTTCCAGCATCACAATACACAGGAGAGGAGAAGAAGTGTTGTGAGGACGGTATGCGAGACAACCCCATGGGTCACAGTTGTGAACGTTGAACTCTCCACATTATGGAGGGACAGAAATGTATCGATGCTTTCCTGGACTGCTGCAAATACATTACAGAGAAAAAAAAACTTGATAGGATTCTGAAAGAAAACGATGAAGATGCAAGAAGTAAGTAGATATAAGACATGGACAAAAGTAATCAAGTTACACATACTAGACCCTTAAGGAGGACCTTTCACCACCTCTACCAACCCTAAGTCTTGGCATCCTTCAATAAGTCATTCTCCACCGATTCTGGTGCTGTTAACATTGTTTATCTACACCCCACCATTTCCCAGATGATTGGTTAGTTTCAGCATCCAATATGCTAATTAGGCTTTTTACTGCCAGGTGGGAGGTTCCAGATTAACAGCACTGATTGCTTGGGAACAGTGGGAGCTAGAGGAAAAAAAAACTGAGCAGGAATCGGTGGGGCCGAACCTATTGGAGCATGTAAAAAGTACAAAGAGTTGAAGTTGGTGGAGGTAGTGAAAGGTCCTCTTTAAATACAATATGCCATTAGGGCTCAATTCACTTTACAAATTAGGGAAGATTTTAAAATGCCCCTATAAGGTCTATAATGAACTTATGGGGACACAATGTGATAGATATAGATATATAATGTAATCAAAATATATATATCTACCACACCCAGTAGTACTAGCCCCACCCCCAGCTACTTAAAAATTAATTACTGTTAGAGTAGTGCTTTTGTGCTATTCAAAAAAATTAAACTGTGAAAAACATGTTTCCACTTTTTTCCAAATATTAAAAAAAAAAAAGAAAATACAAAAATAAGAATTGAAGTAAAGCCCTATGTATCACCAAAAAGACACAAGTTAGTTGAATAACCCAAATGAAAAAAAAAATGTTGTAGCTGACACAACTGCATGTACATGTAGGATAGTCAACGGAGCGATTCACACGTCCATTGTTTTTACGGACCAAATAGACTATTCAAATTTGTGGGCCTGTGAAAAAAAATGGGGAGCACACAGATGACATCTGTGTGCTGTCCTTTATTCATAGATACATTGCTAGGTGATTGTTAAAAAAAAATAGACAAAAAAAATGAGTGACACACAGTAGCAGATGGAAATATAGTGAGATGTACAATGTCTGTGGTTTTATAATCCACAACGGATAGCTAATGTGAAAGCAGCTTAAGACCCCATGAACAGAACAGAGTGTGCTTCCAATGTGGGGTTGAGTTTGCAGTGGAATGCAGAGTGAAATCCAAATGCATTCATGTCTATGGGAGCTTCCAATCCATTCTGTTCTGATGTCATGGAGCAGGATAGGACACGATGGATTGGAAGCATCACGGAATGCACAAAGTATCATCCAACTGCATTTTGCTGCAAACTCGGCCCTACTTCAGAAGCACACTTGGCCGTGTCCATGAGGTCTAAAGCAGAGCAGCTCTTACAGAACAGAAGATGCTTGCCATTCTGGCCAAGAGATGAGAGTTCTCATAATTCCTGTGTTAACCCAGAATTTCCTTAAAGGGGATAATTTGACAATAATTTACACCTAGACCCCTCTAGGTGGAGCGATGAGTTAACATTGACCTGAGAATTCAACCCATGTTAGGGAGCCTAGGGCCTCTTTGGATACAGTAGGGGAAATTTATCAAGACTACTGCTTTCCATGGTAGTCTTTGTATCGCCTTCATACTGTTATTCTGGAGGACCCTTTAAATTAGTGAATAAAGGGGGTAGCCACTATCCCAGTAAAAAATTCAAAACTGATACCATTCACTTATTGAATGCGTCGTCTTAAAATGTATATCTATTTTTAGCATACTGTAAGATGTGCCACTACACTCTAAATGGCCGTCAGTACTACAAGAAAACTCGTGGTGTCCATGAAATGGTATCTTCAGGGCATCATATGACTGCAGCATCCAGAGCAATGCATGTTTACTAGTGGTCATGCGGTTCACCTATTCGTGGTGCTATGCTATAGATTATGTAGAGATCTGTGTTGTCTGAAGGATGTGCACCACAAATAAGCATATCACATGACCACTAGTGAACGTGCACAGCTCTGGATGATGCAGTCACATGATGCCCCTGAAGATGCCATTTCCTGAATGAGATGGGTTTTCTTGTACTGTTGCCAGCTATTTAGTGGCACATCTTATACAATTTAATGGACTAGAGAATTTGTGGGTGCTGAATTGTGGGACAACAATTTTCAATTACTGACAGTGGACAACCCCTTTAAGTACATTTGAAAGTGCCTAGAAAATGTTGTGGCTCGCTTAGATTTCAGTCAAAATTTATGCCAGAAAACTGGCATAAATGATGATACGTTGGTCAGGGTCAATTGGCTTTCAATAAGTTGCAAATCAGTAGTTTGTGACTTTTTGACGCCATGTTTCTGGTGTACGGGGTTGATGAAGCTCTACGTGTTTTTCTAATTAAATTCAAGGGGCATCTTTTAGACCTTATTCACACAGCCTTTCATCTTTAACTGACATAACTGTGAACGGATGTACATGTCCAGTTTTCACTGCCATTGAGCGTCCATTATGTGTGTCTCGTTTTTGCATTTTTGGAGGCGAGTCATTCATACTGCATCTATTTTTAATGGACTGTCAAATGGATGAATTTTTTTTTTTTTTTTTGGTCCGGACATGTGAATAGGTTCATTTGCTGTTACTGTCTTTAAAATGGCAGTGTGAATAAGGTCCTTGAAGACCATTATAGCTGGAGCAAATATTTTGTAACAGAAGATCCTCAGACTAAGGCTTCATGAACAACACTGTGTGCATTTTAAGTGTACTAGCCATGTTGTTCACTATACAGTGGTTTGCAAAAGTATTCATACCCCTTGAACATTTTGTTACAACCACACACTTAAATGTATTGAGATTGTAAGTGATAACCAACACAAAGTAGAAGATAATTGTCAAGTGGAAGGAAAATGATACATGGTTTTCCAAGTTTTGATCAAATAAAAAAACTGAAAAGTGTGACATGCAAAAGTCTTCAGCCCCCCTATATCAATAATTTGTAGAGCCTCCTTTCACCGCAATTACAGCTGCAAGTCTTTTGGAGTATGTCTATACCAGCTTTGCGCATCTAGAGACTGAGATTTTTCCTCATTCTTCTTTGCAAATAGCTCAAGCTCAGCCACATTGGATGGAGCGTCTGTGAACAGCAATTTTCATGTCTTGCCACAGATGCTCAATGGGATTTAGGTCTGGACTGTGACTGGGCCATTCTAACACATGAATATTCTTTGGTCTAAACCATTCCACTGTAGCTCTGGCTGTATCTTTAGGGTCATTGTCTTACTGGAAGGTGAATCTCCTTCCTAGTCTCAAGTCTTTTGCAGCCTCCAACAGGTTTCTTCCAGGATTGCCCTGTATTTAGCTCCATCCATCTTCCCATCAACTCTGAGCAGCTTCCCTGTCCCTGCTGAAGAAAATCCTTCCCCCAGCATGATGCTGCCCCCGCCATGTGTCACAGTGGGGATGGTGTGTTCAGGGGGATGAGCAGGGTTACTTTTCCGCCACACATAGCGCTTTGGTGTGTCCCCTATATGGATTGTGGGCAAACTTCAAACGGCACTTATGTCTTTCTTTCAACAATGGTTTTCTTGTTGCCACTCTTCCATAAAGACCAGATTTGTAGAGTGCATGACTTCTAGTTGTCCTGTGGACAGATTCTGCCACCTGAGCTGTGGATTTCTGCAGCTCCTCCAGAGTGACCAGGCTGCTTAATCTGTCACTTTAGGTGGACGGCCATGTCTTTGTAGGTTTGCAGTTGTAGATACTTTTTCCATTTTTGGATGATGGATTGAACAGAGCTCCTTGGGATGCTCCAAGCTTGGGATATGTTTTTATAACCTAGCCCTATTTTAAATTCTCCACAACTTTATCTCTGACCTGTCTGGTAAGTTCCTTGGTCTTCATGATGCTGTTTGTTCACTAATGTTCTCTAACAAACCACTGAGGCCTTCACAGAACAGGTGAATCTATACTGGGACTAAATTACACACAGCTGGACTACATTAACTCATTAAGTGACTTCTGAAGGCAATTGTTGACACTGGATTTTATTTACGGGTATCAGAGTACAGGGGGCTGAAGACTTTTGCATTTCACACTTCAGATTTTTATTTGATTTAAAATTTTGAAACCATGTGTAATTTTCATTCCACTTCACAATTATCTGCTACTTTGTGTTGGTCTATCACTTAAAATCTCAAGAATATACATTTTAAGTTTGTGGTTGTAAGGAGACAAAATGTGAAAGTTCAAGGGGTATGAATACAGTGGCTTTCAAAAGGTATTATAATGGCCCAACAGATATTATCATGTTCCTGTGTATTGGGCCGTGAGCCCAGGGCAAAACTCAGGACAAGCCCTATACCTGTCCACTTTTCGGCCTCGGGTCACTGAAGAAAGTGATTGGTTCCATAGGGGCACAGGCGGCACACAAATATCATTGATGTGGTATTAGTGCTGTTCAACCACAAAGCTGGCACATGCACATAGACGTGTGCCTGTAGCAGTATTGCCGGACATGAACATGGACATGTAATTTCTGCAACAGTACTGTACAAGTGACTTCGCTTATATTTTAAAAAGTGTTTAAAACTTTTTTTTTTCACCAGGTGATAAGGACAGTGACTATATCGAAGATGCTGATATAATATCCAGAACACAATTTCCAGAAAGCTGGCTCTGGAACACAGAAATAATGAATGAAAAACCAGATGCCAATGGGTGAGTATAATATCCAAGTCAGTATCAAGGATCACGTTGTACAGTACTGTCAGCCGTGTTGATAGGTTTTCACTATAAATCTCTTTATCTTTTTAATAGAATTTCCACCAAGTCTCTTATTATATTCTTAAAAGATTCAATCACCACATGGGAGGTTTTGGCTGTGAGTCTATCTGAAAGTAAAGGTAGGTTACTTCTTGTTCTCATAAATAGTTAATGTATTACATTTGAGTCGTGTCCTCATGTCCACTATATTTATGTGCTAGTAATCTGATTTTGTGTACTCATAGGTAAAAGGGTTTTCCCACAGACCTAACCATATATAAATCTCTAGACAATTAAAAAAGCTTTTGCAAATATAATTTTTTACAACTCTTCTAAATTAAGTTCTCTAACCATCTATGTGGTGTCTGTCTTGATCAGTTCCCAATAGAGATTGGTGAACTGCTTTGTCACAAACTGGATTTGACCAAAATATTCCAAATTTTTTTCAATTAACAAAACCAAAGAAATGGCTATTTGTCTCAGACATACTTAAATGGCCTAAACCACATGTTTCAGCAGGAAATACAGAAGAGACACGTGAGTCATTGTGTGATGTTCTAGCACCTCCTGACATCAGCCGACAGTCTCTCAGCCAATAGACAGTGGTTGATGGACACCTTTCTGCCTTGAAGTCATATACAGTATATAAGATGCTGCAAGTGTGACCATAAGCTAGTTGTAGTAATGGTGTAGAGTCTGTTCCATCTTATTGTACCATACAGAGCACATGTCTGAAAAGCAATAGGAATTCAAGCAAATCAATAGGAGTGAGGGTAAAGCTGAGCTAGAAGTTGGATAAATTCCAGGAGCACTCGGAGTATTCTACACTGTGTAATATAGAAAACAAACTTCATAGCACAAAACATAAAGATAGAAACTTGGAGAATATATTATAAATAACAACAAGTGTTGTCTCCAAAACTATCATAATGAAACCCTCTTCAAATCATGCTCTTACTACCAACAAATAGCAATAATCCAAAAAAGAAAAGTAAGAAAGCACTCAAAATAATAAAAAATACAAAAGGAATTTTATTGAAATACAAAAACAGTATAAAAATACAAAACAGAAACAACGGTACAAATACCTATGTCAGCATATGTAAAACGAGAGAGGCAGAGGCTGAGTAGTATGCTGCTGCGGCATTTGTGTCATGGGTTTGTTTAGGTCTTGTACCATGTAATTTACTTTGCAAAAATACATGCATAGTGTATTATATATGTATAGGGGTATTATATATGCACTTGCTTTTTATTAACCATTAGTATCCCTTGCATTTATATACTGCTATATACTTTATGCATGGTTGCATGTTATCTCCCTTATATTTATTTATACTACTCAGCCTCTGCCTCTCTCGTTTTACATATTTGACATATAGGTATTTGTACCATTGTTTCTGTTTTGTATTTTTATACTGTTTTTGTATTTCAATAAAATTCCTTTTGTATTTTTATTATTTTGAGTGCTTTCTTACTTTTCTTCTTTGGATTATTACTGTGTAATATAGGGCTCATATGAACCCATCTATAAAACCGTGTAGACACTGTCAGCGCTCCCAGGAACCTAAGTGTTCTACACTGTTTTAAGGTGTGGTTCATACCAAACTTGTGTGATCCAAAATCAATCTTGGACCCAAGCCATTAGAAAAGAAACAAATCTTGAGGTTTGCCCATCTCTAGTTGCCAATAGATATGACCATGAATGCAGGAACTCTTGATGGTCTGAGATTTGTCAGAAATCCTTCCATAATTTCCTTATTGTGGCCAGGTTATGAGGCATGTATAAAAACCTGGATCAAGAAGGAAATCACTGAACTGACATAGATGGGTTACTAAATTCCCCCCAGTGACTCCACCAGCAGATCAGTGACTGCAGCTCTGGAGTATAATACAGGATGTAACTCCGGATCAGTACAGGATAAGTAATGTAATGTATGTACACAGTGACTGCACCAGCAGAATAGTGAGCGCAGCTCTGGAGTATAATACAGGATGTAACTCCGGATCAGTACAGGATAAGTAATGTAATGTATGTACACAGTGACTGCACCAGCAGAATAGTGAGCGCAGCTCTGGAGTATAATACAAGATGTAACTCAGGATCAGTACAGGATAAGTAATGTAATGTATGTACACAGTGACTGCACCAGCAGAATAGTGAGTGCAGCTCTGGAGTATAATACAGGATGTAACTCAGGATCAGTACAGGATAAGTAATGTAATGTATGTACACAGTGACTGCACCAGCAGAATAGTGAGTGCAGCTCTGGAGTATAATACAGGATGTAACTCAGGATCACTACAGGATAAGTAATGTAATGTATGTACACAGTGACTGCACCAGCAGAATAGTGAGCGCAGCTCTGGAGTATAATACAGGATGTAACTCAGGATCAGTACAGGATAAGTAATGTAATGTATGTACACAGTGACTGTACCAGCACAATAGTGAGCGCAGCTCTGGAGTATAATACAGGATATAACTTAGGATCAGTACAGGATAAGTAATGTAATGTATGTACACAGTGACTGCACCAGCAGAATAGTGAGCGCAGCTCTGGAGTATAATACAGGATATAACTTAGGATCAGTACAGGATAAGTAATGTAATGTATGTACAAAGTTGCTGAGCAATTTATCTAGATTCTCACTCGTACAGCGTTTTACATTCTGACATTTCCTTGACCGGTATCTGTGTGGCTAAACCTCATAACATTCAGGTGATGATGAACTTCTTCATAGACCTGAAGCTTCCATATTCTGTGGTGAGAAATGAACAAGTAGAGATACGAGCCATTCTCTATAACTATGGAAACGTTCAACAAAAGGCAAGTAAATCAGATGATAGATTTCATCCACAGACGTTTAAATCTTGAGCACTATTAAAGAAAACCTGTTTGAGGAGTGTGCCAAGGTTGCCAGTGTCTGTCGGGAGTTTCAAATGGTCAAGGGTGCTACTTTATCCAGGGTGGTTTTGAGTCTCGTCGTATTTGGTGGCCAGTTCAGAACAGGGAGAAAAAAAATGGGAGACAGTGACTGTAGGTGTCTGAGAGGTTCTGTATGTAGACTCCTGTATGTGCGTTAGGTCAGTCTCTTGTCCTTAACAAAACACACTGATCTACCACACAAACTGCCTCCTTACGCCAAAGGTACAGATACCTGTCAGACCTCACTGCTCAAGACATGACACTTACTGTAAAGAAAGTAAATCGACAACGTCCATCAGGAAATAACCCAATCTCCAAGCAGCGTCAGTCTCCTTCCCTCAATTTCTCCTCATTGTGAAGTCTCATTCTTTGACCCGGTAACAGAAGAAATCTCCCAGCTCCTTTCTTGCACAAGTGATGCTACAACTTGCATTACTAATTCCCATCCTCCAAACATGCTGTCATAACCCTGCTACTGGAAAAAAAAAACCTCCCTCGAGCCATCCTGTGCTGATAATTGACTCGTCTCTAACTTCCCCTTTAGCTCTAAACTCCTGGAATGCTTGGTCTGTTCCCACTTAATCCGCTATCTCTCAAACTCTCTTCTGGGCCCCTTACAGTCAGGTCTTCGTGCACTACACTCTACAGAAACGGCCCTTACAAAAGTCTATGATCTCCTGACAGCTAAATCTAAAGGAACTATTCACTACTTATTCTTCTGGATCTCTCAGCAGCATTTGACACTGTAGACCACAAACTCCTCCTCACAATGCTCCACTCTATTGGCCTCAGGGATACCGCTCTCACTTGGTTTTCTTCCTATCTCTCTGACCGCTCATTTAGTGTATCATTTGCTGGTGCTATTTTTTATTTTTTTCTTTCCTTTGCTGTTGGGGTTCCTCAGGGTTCAGTCCTAGGCCCCCTCTTCTCTGTACACAGCCTCTATTGGATAAACCATCAGTAGATTTGGCTTTCAATACCATCTTTATGCAGATGATACCCAGCTATATACCTCATTCCATGACATCACTCCTGCGCTACCAGAGAACACCAGTGACTCTCTCTGCTGTCTCTAACATCATGTCTTCTCTTTATCTGAGACTGAATCTTTCTAAAACTGAACTTCTTCTGTTCCCTCCATCCACTAACTGACCTAACCCTGATATCTCCATTTCTGTCTGCGGTCTTACTATTACCCCGAGGCGGTATGCCTGCTGTCTGGGACTTGTATTTGACTCCGATCTCCCTTTCACTCCACATATTCAGACACTAGCATGTTCTTGTCACCTAGACCTCCAAAACATCTCTAGAATTTGCCCATTTCTCACTGTGGAAACATCAAAACCCCTCTTTGTCGCTCTGATTCTCTTGTTTTGACAATTCTCTTCCAATTGTTCTTCCTCTTGCTAAGCTCTCCCCTCTATAATCTGTCCTGAATGCAGCCGCCAGACTCATCTTAGTGTCTTATTGACAATCTACCTTGTGTCAGTCGCTGCATTGGTTGTCCATCCACCACAGAATACAATCAAATTATCACGCTCCCCCATAAATCCACCCATAGCACTGCGCTCATCCCTCATCATTGTCTACTGCCCTAACCATACTTAAGGCTTATTACATGACCTGATCACATTGTCCTACACCTCCACACACTACGCTAACATTTCTTATTCTAAGCTATCCTTCCTTCTCTAATCCTCAGATCCTCACCCCTCCATCTAGAAGTTACCCTGCACTCCATGCACTTAGTATCTGTATAGTCACCGGCTGGTGACGGCTCATACAGCTGCAGTAATATGACCTTATTTATTAATAGATGGCTGGACCATTGTACCAAACAAGCCCTCTTGCCCCTTTTGCTCCCCTATTTCCTCAAAGATTGTAAGCTCTCATGAGCAGGGCTCTCACTCCTATTGTTTGAGATGTTCATTTTTGGCACATTGTAATATCAAATACTGTCTATTCATGTCCCCTCTGACTTGTAAAGTGCTTTGGGATGTTGGCAGTATATAAAGATATTATACTTATAGAAATGAGAATGATGGGAAGACGGGACAATTAGCTTTAACCATTTCTACTTCACATTCATCTATAAATGGCCACCTTGTTGTCTGTGGTTTAGGTTCGTGTAGATTGGAGCTACAATGAAGAGTTCTGCAGTCTCTCTACTGCCAAGAAGAAGTATCGACAAGAAGTAGTCGTCAAACCTTCCTCCTCGGTGTCTGTCCCATTTATCATCATATCATTAACCTTGGGAGAGCATGACATTGAAGTGAAGGCATCTGGGCAGTTTGTATCTGATGGTGTGAAGAAAACACTGAAGGTTGTGGTAAGTAACAAAAACATGCAATCCAGATAAAAGCTCTCTACTTACAGTACCGTGCAAAAGTTGTAGTCGGGGTGGAAGAAATGCTGTAACATACGAGTACTTTGTGAAATAAGTTTAAATTTTTTTCAATGAAGAAAAGGTAGAGGTAAATCCCTTCAATATTTTGTGTAGCCTTTGCTCTTTGCCTTCCATCAATTCTTCTTGGTACACTTGCAGAAAGTTCTTGAAGGAACCTTGCAGGGAGGTTGTTCCCGCCATCTTTAAGAACTAGGCACAGATCTTCTGTGGATGTAGGATTGGTCCAATCCGTCTCTCTTCATGTCATCCCAGACAGTCTATGTTGAGATCAGGGCTATATCTGTGTGGTCCATACCATCATATTAGGATTCCTCCTCCAAAGGTCACACCGAATATTAATGGGATTTACTGTAAGGGTCTTGCCAACCGTAGCAATACCCTGACACTACTGCAGAGGTCTGGGAGGAAGGACAGAGACAAGTGAGCCCTAATCTCACCCCAGCCACTGTCCCTTCCTATTGCCACAGTTACCCTAAACGGTAAAAGGACAACTAGAAGACAAGCCCTACACTAGGTAAGTGACACAAAGAACAGGACAAGACAAAACAAACTACAAAAGAGAGGTCAGGAAGCCAAGGGGTCGGTAACAAATGAGCAATGCAGTACAAAGTCAAAATCCAAGAGAATGGTCAAAAGGCAAGCCAAAGGGTCAGAGAATCAGGTAACAAAGTAGTAAGGTATATCACAAGGAGAGCAGGCAAAGACAGCGCATTAACCGGCAACTTGCTGAGAAAGTGACATCCTGTATAAAGAAATTCTGGGCCCAGCCCCAGACCTGATAGGTACACAGGCTGTCAATCACACAGGCCAGGAAGAGATTAACTCTATACCGTCCAGAGAGAAATGCTAGAACACGGGTGTGGCCGGAAATCCATTACACTGACTAGGACCATGTTCAGACTGAGAAGCAAGAAACCTACGCAAGGAATCAAACTGAACATGCCTCCTTCGCCACAGCGTGCGAGCGGAGGGTGGCGCAGAGACCCGAACAGGCAGAGACGTTACATTTACATTTCTCTTTTCTTCACTTTTTATTTTAATTGACAAAAATAAACAATTAAAACATTCTTATTATACATCAGTGTAAAACTATAGGTGTACACCCTACATGTGACATCAGGATAATGAATATAATTACTGCAAACATGAGCAACAGGAATTTTCCATGTAAATTGGGGTGTCCTGGATCTATCAGTGTCCAAATTGTATGGAGCACTTTATATAGCTTAATGTAAATCCATGGGTCGCTGTCTACGAGGAAAGATTTAGGGAAAGTTTAAAGAGGTATAGGGAGCTTAAAAGCAATTGTAAAGAAGCCCTACTATAAAAAAAAAAAAATATATATATAGTGATAACTTGGGGAATTAAACTCAAAATGGCGGCTGACTCCTGGTCCGGACAGTGGTGGTTCGTGGTACTGGGCTTTCAGACGGTCCAAGAGTAAATAATAGTGGCTTTATTCAGCTTAACTGCAACACAGCAAAACAACAAAAACCTAGGCCACAGTTAGGGCCTAACTCACTCCTTGAGCCCCTAACTATCCTGACTGTTACTCAGCTCCAGCAACAGTCCTCTGTGGACGCCAGCCCTGTGGGACAGAGCCTATCTCTCTGTCCTAGCTGGTCCACTCCTGTGGACGCCAGCCCTTTTGGGACAGAGCCTCTCTCTCTGTCCTCGCTGGTCCACTCCTGTGGACGCCAGCCCTGTGGGACAGAGCCTCTCTCTCTGTCCTCGCTGGTCCACTACCATTTCCTGCTTCCTGCAGGATGCTCCAGCCACTCTGGAGTTACGTGCCACCACCCAAAGGCGTGGCTGAGGGCTTTTTCTGGCCTGGCCTGGGTCGCTCAACAGCGCCCTCTGGCTCACATACTTACATACCCTCCCCCTCAGCTCACTACCCATGGAGTGAGCTACAATGGGACAAGACATCCTATGACGAAGTCCCTCTTCAACCAAATAGGCCTGTCCAGTGTCTCTCCAGAATTCCCAATCTGGGGGTCTCTTCTTCCAGATTCCGGTTACTCGACACTTCCAGTTTCTCATCACTTTAACTGCTACGCCAAGATCCTGGCCATTCTGTGCAAAGGCAAGTTTTTCTTCATCACCTTCACAATTCGCCATACAGGGGATCACATCATTTTCATCACATTTCTCGCCATAGTCTTCAGCTATCCCATTGCAGGACTTTGATTCCTTTAGTGAATAGCCATAAGAATCTTCATCTTCTCCTATCCTGAATCCACAAGAGCTCAGAGACCAACTAACACGTACTTCATGCACATCAATATCTTTAGAGTATAACTGTTTCACGGGTACTTTTTCCGTAACCTTCATCTCAAAATAAACTTTGCCATCACCATCAAGGCTTAGAAATTTAGGAGACATAGGCCGCTTGCTCTCCTCTTTGTTTGAGATACACAATCTCTGTACTGCAATATCTTCTCCTTCTGCACGAGGGCCATACCGTACACCCTCACATAATAGCTCACGCTGAACTACATTTTCTGGCATGTCTTTAACAACTGTCACATCATCGGTGACATGTAACCATCCCTTACTTCTTGACTCCCCCTTCACAGACAACATGGAGTCATTATTCACCGTTTGTCCACTAGACATTTGGCTAGAGACAGGCACAGCAACACCTTTATCCACAATGGCTTCAGACACTTTAGCTGTTGGGACAACATATGCGTGGTCAGTCTTCTTACGGACTCTTGTTCCACACTGTTGGTGACCCTTCACCTTATTTATCATCTCACAGCCCTCTAGGCTTTGGACCTCATTGGTTTGAGGCTGGACCCACTCTGTCACAGGCAGTGTGTGACCAATCACAGTTTCTTCTTCTGTTGGACCTTCTTTGGCCTCCTCACATTTTGCAGGATCACTCATGTCTGTCTGACTTAATGATTCTCCTTTCTCTGCCTCTATGCTGGCACGTTTTTCCAATTCTAACGCCTTCTGTAGCGCACAAATCTCTGATTCCAGCTCCAAAACTTTCTTCACTGCGACATTTTTCTGTGCCGCTTCCATCTCAGTCTTTACTAGTGCACCTTGCAGCTTTATTTCTGACTCACGCTTCACCTGATCCATCTGCAACTCCAGCTGTTCCTTGATGCGTGCAATTTCCTCCTGATGGTTCACTTGCACCTTTAGTTTAGCAACAAGCATTTTTAGATCTACAATCTCAGCATACAAATTAGACAGGTTTCCCTCAAACTGAATCTTCATGTCTTCTATCTGGAGGTCCAATTCTCTCTTGGCCTTTTCCAGCTTGTCATAAGCATTAGCTTTGTTCTCATACAATATCTGCACAGATTCCAGGTTTTTCTCAACTTCATCCTTGGAGCTAACCAAATTCTCCATTTCAATGCACAGTTGCTTGTTGAGCCTCTCTACTTTTTTTATGACTCTCCTGTAAGGCTTGCACTTTCTGAGCATGGACAGACGACATCTCCATCAAATCTTTGTCTTTATTTTGCACCAAAACAGACAACTACTCATTATCTTCACAAGATCCTGACAGCGCCCTCTCCAGGCTACATATTCTAGCTTTGAGTTCACTTTCTCTTTGTTCCAGAACTCCAGCTCTGCTTCGCCATTCGTGTATTTCACCATTTAGGCGAACCTGATACAAGTTTTGCTCTGACTGCAATGTCTGCACCACAGATTCTAAATCACTCTCTCGGTCAGACACATACTTCCTCAGCTCTGCAATTTCATTTTCTTTGTCAGTCAAGGCAACCGAAAGTCTTTCACACATCCTGACTTTGTCATCCAGACATTCTGATTGACTCTGCAAAAATTCACTTCTCTCACGTTTAGCAGTTTCAAGGTCATCTCTTAATTTTTCAATGACACTCTCTTTGGCAATGGAGTCTTGAACATGCTGCTCCTTTAAATCCTGCAATTGCTTCTCAAGCACTTGCTTTTGCTCTACACTCTGTATAACTTCCTTTGACAGAGCACATTTCATTTCAGCAAACTCCTTCTTAGTGACACAGTCCATTCCAGGCAAACCCAGTACCACATTTTCACAATGACTAGGATATAACCTCTTCATAGAGTTAAGCTCTGCCTTCAACTTAAGGTTCTCTCTTTCTGATACCAAAAGTTGCCATTTCCAATCAGATATTTCATTCTCATACATGAACCTGATGGTTTTATTCTCATCTTGAAGCTGCTGCACCCTAACATTTTCATCTTTGGCGCGTTCATGCACTCCATTATGAGACACACACTCAGCAGGGACATATCCCATCATAGAACAGAGGTGCTTTAGAAAAATTGAGTCACCATCATGCAACCCTTTATCTTTACTTGCATTCCACATGATCTGTTCCGGGTTTTGTGTCTCTCTGCATTCAGACTGCTGCACTAATAAACCTGTGCATAACTTCTCTGCTTTTTTACAAGCTGAAATTCTCTTTTTCTTGCCCATGGTTTACTAACAAAATTACACAATATACCACAGCAACCTTGGGTTCAACCGGCAGCAACTTTTTGCTATCTTCTGCAGTCACCTGTATTCACACAGTTAACTTATGTGGCACTACAACCACCAGCATTTTCTTCTGTCTTCCACAGAAAACACCAACATGGCACCATAGCCTTTCACATACACTTGTTTGCAATATCCATCTTCTATACACATTGCATACTTTCTTGCCATCAGCAAACATTTCACAGACTTCTGTGCCACAGTATACACAGTCCATTCCCTGGATTCCTCATCCAGAGTTTTACTTTCACCAGGTTTTTTGCACACACTTTTGCTATGTTGCAATTCACTCACCCCATTCTGGGCTTCTCAGTTGAAATCAACGATTTCTTCCAGCTGTAGGCCACAATGCACACTTAGCAGTACTGCAGTCACCGACCACTTGTCTTCCAGGACTTGCGTGGATCTCTTTATGCGCGCGGTCTCCGCCATATGTGATAACTTGGGGAATTAAACTCAAAATGGCGGCTGACTCCTGGTCCGGACAGCGGTGGTTCGTGGTACTGGGCGCCGGAAAGATAGCTTTCAGACGGTCCAAGTGTAAATAAAAGTGGCTTTATTCAGCTTAACTGCAACACAGCAAAACAACAAAAACCTAGGCCACAGTTAGGGCCTAACTCACTCCTTGAGCCCCTAACTATCCTGACTGTTACTCAGCTCCAGCAACAGTCCTCTGTGGATGCCAGCCCTGTGGGACAGAGCCTATCTCTCTGTCCTAGCTGGTCCACTCCAGTGGACGCCAGCCCTTTTGGGACAGAGCCTCTCTCTCTGTCCTCGCTGGTCCACTCCTGTGGACGCCAGCCCTGTGGGACAGAGCCTCTCTCTCTGTCCTCGCTGGTCCACTCCTGTGGACGCCAGCCCTGTGGGACAGAGCCTCTCTCTCTGTCCTTGCTGGTCCACTACCATTTCCTGCTTCCTGCAGGATGCTCCAGCCCCTCTGGAGTTACGTGCCACCACCCAAAGGCGTGGCTGAGAGCCTTTTCTGGCCTGGCCTGGGTCGCTCAACAGCGCCCTCTGGCTCACATACTTACAATATATATATATATATATATATATATATATATATATATATATATTTTTTTATATATATTTTTTTTTTTTAATAGTAAGATTAGACCTGCATTATTTAATCTTCTATCAATATATATTTTTTTTAATCTCCAGCCAGAAGGAAGACGTCTCACACAGACCCTGAAATCGGTGGTTTTGGAGCCAGAACTTAGAGGTCTGTACATTGTACTAGGCTACAGTCTTACCCTATAACTGAGGGTGAATTTCCCCCCCCCCCCTTTGAAACAATATTTTGTGTTGGCATCTACATAGAACCTGAAAAATTAATTCATGGTTTGAGGTTTTTTTAACTTGTTGAAATAGCTCTAAATCTCTTGCTACAACTTATTCTTATACAGGTGGCGAGCAAGAAGAAAGGATCTTGGCAGTAGATCCCAAAAATATTGTCCCCAAGACACAAGTTGACACCATTGTTATCATCCAAGGTGAGTACTGAGTAGGTATTAGCTGACCCTTCTGTATACAGATGAAGAACAATCTCTATGAAATAATGTCCCTGTTCCTTGCCTAATCTCACGACTGCCTCATATCTGATACCCAGGAAGTCCAGTAAGTCAAATGGTGGAGAAATCCATTCATGGTATCGATCTGAACCATCTGATACAAGCACCTTCTGGATGTGGAGAGCAAAACATGATGAGCATGACAGCGCCCCTGATAGCCTGCCATTACTTGGATTACAGCAAGCAATGGGACACTTTAGGAGTGGAGAAGAGGGATCAAGCCATTCAGTACATCAGAAATGGTGAGATATTTGTCTCTTCAGGTGGAAATGAACAATTGATAACCAAAAAATTGACATTCAAAACATTTTATGGAAAATGTTAACTCCAGAGTTTGTTCTTCCTATCCATAAGCCTATATAATATGTTATAGGGCCATAAACTCCTCTTCTTTACCAGTAAATCCAAGAGGGAAGTCCTGGAGATTTTTTCCACTGAGCTGAGCTTTTTTTTTTTTTTTTTTTTTTACCCTCTTGATATATTTTGGTTATATAGTTGTACCACCCAAATTTGTCATAAAAAAAGCCTTTTAGGTGGTGGTTCTCTATTTTACACAGAGGCAATGTAAACTTATTACAGAAAAATCTAGTCTAGATGGGAGAGATCATTTTCATAGAGGTGAAATCATTTAATAGTGAATGTGATCAGAAAATTACCTATTGTTAAAATTTATATATAACCACATTTTTATTTTAAAGATATTTTATTTATTATACATATACATACAGGGTGGGCCATAAGTATGGATACACCTAGATAAAATGGAAGCGGTTGCTGATATCACCTTACCGTTTGTGGCATATTAGTACATGGGAAGGGGAAAACATTTGAGGCCGGGTGGCGGCCATCTGCAAAGCCGCCATCTTAGATTCAACTTTACTTTTTTCAATGGGAAGGTGGTCATGTGACACACACATGGAGAATTGCCCAAGAAAAACAATGGTGTGCTCATTTTTTTATGTAGCTTTATTCGAGTTATTGACACGTTTCTTATTGTTACAGCCATTGACATGTCGCAGAGGTTAACCGACAAGAAGCAGACAGACATTGTGTTGATGTCTGGTGAACGCAGTACCCGGGTCATTGCAGCAGACTTCAATGCAAGAAACCCTACGACACCACCCATCTCCCATGCCATAGTTAGCAAACTGCTCGCCAAATTTCGTGCAACTGGTTCGGTGTTGGTTAAGCCAAATCTGGACGTATGAAAACTGTCACCAATGACGAAACATCAGTGGCTGTCCTGGCAGCATTTACCAAAAGCCCACAGTGTAGCACTCGACGTATGTCCCTGGAGTGAGGCATCAGTCAAACAGGACGCACAGTTCTGTGACATCTGTGTGTAGCCAGTATCCATCGAATGGACATTCCAGTTGTTGAGTCGCCCACTCTGCAAATTCAACGCACCGGTCCGGATCATCCTCGGTGAGATGTTGTAGCAGCTGGATCTTGTAAGGGTGCCATTTGTGTGTAGCCAGTATCCATTGAATGGACGTTCGACTGATGCCACACTCCAGGGACATATGTTGAGTGCTACGCTGTGGGCTCTTGGTAAAATGCGGCCAGGACAGCCACTGATGTTTTATCATTGGTGACAGTTTTCATACGTCCAGATTTGGGCTTATCCAACACCGAACCAGTTGCATGACATTTGGCGAGCAGTTTAACTGTGGCATGGGAGATGGGTGGTCTTGTAGGGTTTCTTGCATTGAAGTCTGCTGCAATGACCCGGGTACTGCGTTCACTGTCCGCTCCTCGTCAGTTAACCTCTGCGACATGTCAATGGCTGTAACAATAAGAAACGTGTCAATAACTTGATAATGAATAAAGCTACATTAAAAAAATGAGCGCACCATTTTTTTTCTTGTTTCACATGACCCCCTTCCCATTGAAAGAAAAGTTGTTTTTCTGGGTGTAGCCATACTTATGGCCCACCCTGTGTGTGTATATATAATTATAATCTTTATTTAGAGAAATCTGAATGTTTGTAATTCCAACTCTTGTCACTATACTTATAGGGAACCTGTCAGGGCAATTTGGGACACTGAACCACCTATAGAGTCTTATGGATTGGGGGTTTAGTGCCCAAAATATCTCTGTTGTAAAGTCATCTGAACCTACACTAAAATGAATAAAAACTTTATTCTCACACAGTAGATGTAATTTGGTTACAGTTCTTTAATGAAGCCAGAGGAGTACACCTTGGATTCAGTATTCATGCCTTGGGTGTATGTGCAGTGAAGCTGGGGTGCTCTTCATTGAACTGTGAAGGCACCAGGAGCACCAGTGATGGGTGAGATGACACTCATAAAGCTCATCTCTAGGCAAGTATAAAGTGTCTTTGTAATGCGGGCACAGATGATGTTGCAACAGGTCTATTTGGGGCACAAAACCACTAGTCCATTAGGACCTGTGGGTGGTCTAGTGTCCCAAATCAGGGTCCCTTTAAAATAGTCTGACTTCCTAAATTGGTTGAGGTCCATAATACATAATGCCATAATCTTAGGAAATGAAAATACCCATTTAAAGAGGACCTTTCACCACATCTACTAACTCCAACTCTTTCCATCCTTCAATAGGTGGAGCTCCACTGATTCTGGCACATCTGGATTTTTTTCTTTAGCCCCTACAGTTCCTGAGCAATCCCTTCTGTTACTTTCATAACATTTACACTCTTTTCTGGAAGGTGGGTGGTCTCTGTCTACTCTAGTCAAGGACCGCCCACCTGATAGTAGAGAACCTGACTAACTGCACTGATTGCCCAGGAACAGTAGGGGCTGGAGAGAAAAATTCCAATTGAGTTGGAATCGGTGGAGCAGTACCTATTGAAATATGCAAAGGGTTGGAGTTGGTGGAGGAGGTGAAAGGTCCACCTTAAACTTTGTCTATGACTTCCTTGTCCAGTTCCAGGTATTTTGTTTCCAGGTGAGTCTGTGTTTGATATGTATGTTGACATATATATGGATTTATATTTTACTTTTTTGACAGGTGTATCTCAGCAATTGGCCTATGCAAAATCAGACGCTTCATATGCTATCTATAAAGATCGACCATCCAGCACATGGTATAGTAGACATTTACTACTGGCTTAACCCTTTTCTATCAGATGTACAATATATGTTAAACTAAATTCAGTAACTACTTGAAAAAAAAATTACGGTACTTAATCATGTCTAAAGATGTCATTAATATGGGTCTGTCGCTTGTCCCCCACTGTTCACCAAATAAATGGAGCCCCAACACGCATCAGAATGCTGACTCTTTGTCTACTGACTTAGATCTTTGGATCTTGGAGGTCTCCCATTCACCAAGACTAGAATTTAGTGCGCATGTACATGGGAATTGCCGTGTCCTGCAAAGGCTACTGCTAGTAGTGAAGTGTTGCATTTAACTGTTGTATTGATGTATAACATTTTTATGATTTATGTTATTACACATGTTTTTACACAGCTTTACTCCTGGTTTCTGAAGTGTTTAGTCATTCCAATGCTACTGTGTAAGTTAATATGATGGAAATGAAGAATTTTAGGTGGATTTCAACTTCAAATTCTTCTACTCTTTCTGGCCCTGTGGCTTTCTGCAGTGGCTTTCACTTGCTGATCAGATGAATGGGTCTATAAAGCTGGGTGTGTTATGCTGCAGGTTCTGCACCGAATATGCAGCAAGATCCAGCAGGATGCGCTTTTTCCATTATCCTGCTTTGATCTCTGCCTCCTACTGAATGGGAGTTGTTGCTGCTTTTCTAGAATATACAAGGAGTTTGCTGTTGCTTGGCAGCCCCAGTCTTTAACCGGTGTTTGTGCCTTTTTCAGTTGGTTGGTAGTCAGCTGCAGTTAAGGGCAGTAGATAATTAGAGGGCACCTTCAGCTCTCTAGGTTTAGTTAGTGGCAGTTAGGCTACAACAGGCAGTCCCATGTCACCGAACCCCATAGCTTGCAGAAAGTCTCCATTTATAACTAACAACTTCATTGTGGGAAAGCCTGGTATCCCTGGCTGAAAGATACCATGCATTTCCCCAGTAGTGGCAGAGAGAGGACCAAGTTCCAAGGGTTGCCCCAAATACAAGGGTTAGAGGACCAGAGTAGGGAGTGAAGAGTAGATATCTGTGCTTGTACAGTACATTGTGCTTTTGTTAGTAGGTTTCTTCCAGACACGAAGTAAATTTGGCCACAAGCATCACCTATTCAATGCCCACTGTCTCCTGTGTCTCATTCACACCCATCATTCCACCTCAAAAACACGCAGAAGACCCACCAACTCTGACACCCAAGTGCAACCCATCTCTGTGCCCCAGGGCCCATAAATAGATTTGGCAGTGAAGCCACTGTGACAGAAGGAGCAAGCACCTGCCATCTTGGACCTCATCTATGCTATAGTCACACTTCTAGCCTCAGGGCATTACATAATTAATAGGATATTAGAGCTACAGACTTAGAATCCAAAGACATCTGTACAGGCGCAGCACTCAAAAGGCATGTCACTGCCACTTCACACTGAGGACACAGGACTCTTTCCCCCACCAATGACATCTTCTTCTGACATGTCAGACAAGTAATTTTAAAGTGAACTTTGAAGCTAGACCATTATGGAATATGGTTCCCAGTCCTCAATAATACGTCACTTTGTAAGACTAGAAAAGGGGGGGGTGGGCGTTATGGCAAAATTAGTCTTTATGGTCATGAAAGAACTTGTTTTATGAGAAATATTATATATTAGTCTATGGTCAACCACTAAAAGAAGCAAAGGAAAGTCAACAGAAGATGCCGATGCTACCACTTCATTCTAGTGAACGGGGAGGACACACTAGTGGAAAAAAGGGGTCCAAGAGATAAATTTAGCACAGTGAAGAAAACCCCCTTTACTTGTTTTGTATGGTTCATTTGACAAGTGGTCATAAAAATTCTTCAGGTTGACCTCAAGCAATCCGTATTGTTACTCATCTCCATTGTGTAGTATTCACAGTACTTGCTCCTCACTCTGTGGCTCTTCTACTAGTTGAAGCTCCTCCCACTGTATTTTAAGCTCCACCCTGCTTACTACTAATCATTGTTTTCTTGTTTTCTTATTCGTTTTTCTTTTCAGGCTCACTGCTTATGTGGTCAAAGTATTCTCCTTGGCTTCAAGTCTGATAAATGTTGATAGAAATTTGATATGTGATTCAGTGAAATGGCTCCTTCTACATAAACAAAATCCAGATGGGGAATTCAGAGAGGATGCCCATGTCTACGCACAGGAGATGGCGGTATGTACAAGGAACCTACACAAAAAAATAAATAAATTGAATATTCCAACTATACGGTGGTGCTTGAATATTTCTGAACCCTTCAGAATTCTTTCTGCATCAGATCACGCAAGTCCTAAATGTAGATAAAGCAAATCAAACCAAACAAACAAGTCAAAAATATTAGACTTTGCAATTTATTAGAAGAAAATGATCCAATATCACATCTGTGAGTGGAAGAACCTTTGGAACTAGCAGATAACTAGTCAGATATTTTGTACAAATGAAGGCGTGGTCAACCAGCAAAGGTGACACAAAGATCAAGGCGCATAATCGTCTGCAAGGTCACAAAGGAACTCTAGCTAATTTGAACAAGGCCTTTAGCTGCTTAGAGGTTACCTATTGTTCATGAGCCTGCAAAAATGACAATGAACAACATGGATAGCAGGATTGCAAGGAAAAAGCAGCTGCTCTCCAAAAAACATTGCTGCCTCAGTGGATTGCTTAAAATCACCTGGTCAAGCCAGAACAACATTACGGGTTATGGGTTTTAGATTTTAAGGGCACATTGATCCAGGGTTTTATACTGATTGCCAGATTGGAGTCGGGAAGGAATTGTTTTTCTCATGAAATGGGGAAATTGGCAGAAGCCTCATGGGGTTTTTTACCTTCCTTTGGATTAACACTGTAGGGGACTGTAGAGTTATAGGTTGGACTTGATGGACTGATGTCTTCATCCAACCTCATCTACTATGTAACTATGAAGAGTATTGGAGCAATGTTTTGGGCTTTTTTAATTAAATGAGAAGCGTTGTTTGTAGAAAGGAAAATACTGTATCCAGCATAACCAGCTGTGAAACACAATGATGGTAGTATCATGGTTTGGGTCTGTGGCTACATCTGGGCCTGGACAGCTTGCCATCATTGATAGAAGAATGAATTCTGAATTATACCAGCAAATTCTACCAAAGAATGGTTAATGAAGAATAAAGTCTTGGAATGGCCAAGTCAAACTCCTGACCTTATTCCATTAGAACAACAAATGACCTCAATGGTCCAAATGCCAGTAGTAATAAAACCTTTAGTCAAACTGCAGCTATCGACTTAATAGGTGTAATAGAGAACACAAACCTCCTTCAGAGCCTATGCAAATGAACATATGATCTAGACCCAAACCCGACCTGGAATGACCTGACCTGCTCTTTCCTGCAATAAAGATGATCTGTTCTATGCAGAGCAGGATCTTCCCTGATCTACTGAAGGTGGTCATCATCAAGACCATTCTAAAGAAGACCTCCATGGACTGAAATGCCTCGGGTAGCTATAAGCCTGTATCGAACATGCCCTTCCTAGGGAAAATTATAGAAAAAGCTGATGCTATCCAACTAGCTACCAGACTAAGCGGTGATGGCATCTATGACCCATTTCTATTAGGCTTCAGGAAAAAACATAGCACTGAATCAGTACTAAATCTGCTCATGGACACAGGAGTATGCACCATCCTAATTCTTAGACCTCTCGGCAGCATTTGACCCAGTTGACATGACATCTTAATACATAGACTCAAGGAGTCTTGTGAAATTGATGGCACAGTTCTTCAGTGGTTTAGTTCCTTCTTGGTTGACAGACCACAAAGTATCTCTTGGATAATCATGGTCATCACCAGTCCCCTCCAAATATGGAGTTCCACTGGGGTCGGTGCTTTCTGCAATGCCGTTTGCAATTTACATTTTTACATTTCCTGTGGTTACTGAGTAGGCCTCATTTACTAGCAAATGTACAAGCCTATTACAGTCCACAGTGTTACATATAATAACTTCATGCAGTTCCAGACCAGATGTTTGCAGGCTGCATTTACCAGTAAATTTGCTATACTACTGCCCCCAATGTTACGTATAATAATTTCTTAGAGTTAAATGCCAGTTGTCTAGGCCACATTTACCAGCAAAGTTTGTATTCGGTCCATATTCAGTGTTATAAATAATAATTTCTTGAAGTTATTGTCAGTTGTTTGTAGGCTGTATTTATTTCCAAACTTTACATATTCATCATAATGAAAAATATAAAAGCAACAGCAAAATGTCTAGAAGAAAGGGCAGGGGACAGGGTAATGGAGAAGGAAACACATGTTATAGTCACCCTATCCACCACTGCAAGTAGCAATAAAAATGTGTGTGGCAACAGCAATACTACTTCTGGTCTTTGCACCTCAAGTAGCAATTGCATATCCTTTCCCAGAATTCCCAGTAGGGCATGTATGATCTGACTGCTAAAGACATAGTACCCCTTCTGAAAACTGTAAAGGCTCACCCATTCCAACCTAACAATCTATTTTTTTTTTGTTAATCTTAAAGTCTTTGTTAATGGACTGTCAACATTGGTCATGTGAATAGCCCATGGTCGATTTTCACGACCATGTGAATACAGGGTCAGACAGGGAAGGGGCAGTGTTTTATGTGGAGGTAGCGCAGCAGTGCACTTATCTGATTGGCTTAGAGCACAGAATACAGTTCTAAAGTAAGACAATTTACAATTTTTGGCTGCACAAAACTTATTATACATCTACAGTTTAGGAGGGGCTGTGAATGTTTTTGGAATTATATTGTATTCTTTTTGTTTACACAGGGCGGTATAATGAGAGGCTCTGCTGAGCTGGATTCTACTCTCACGGCTTTTGTCCTCATTGCCATGCTGACAAATAATGAAAACTGCAATGATCGAGTTGCTGTAAGTAATTTTTTTTTCCCAATTTCTGTAAATACAGTGCAATTATATACAGAAAGTATAAAACATATATCCCCAAACGCACACCTTGAGCAGTGCAGGAATATAGAAAATAGGAAAAAACAAGTAACTGGTAACATATTTTTAATCCACCAACCACAAATGGGTAGAAAACGATTAAACTTAACCTCTTGTCAACATCTGCAGTAACAATATGGAAGATGGTGGCCGCTCAGGAGCAATATAGTTGTATTTGCAGTATATCATACTAATGATCCAACCCCCTGGGGATTAAGTACCCTAGGTGGTCTAAAAATAAAAATTGAGAAAATGTAACAAATCAAAAAATTATCTGAAATTTGAAATCTCCTTTTTCCCTAAAGTCCAAATAAAAAATAATCAAATATAAAATAGTCAAACCCATCAGGTATCCCTACATCTGAAAATATCTGAAATATAAATGTATAAAATATGAATCCCATACACAATCCCAAGACACCATACACAACTCCATAAATTAGTTATGATTGACATATTTAGGCTCAGAACAAAGGCAAAATGTACCAGTTGCCAAGACATTCCCATTCAAGCTGGTGCACACGACTCACAACCAGTCCTAGCGTTCCAACAACCAGCAGAGCCACAAACTTCATCCAGCACTCGGCAAATGGAAAAATATGGTGACACTAGTCAAAACATAAGAGACCGCCAGCAGGATGAAAGTAATGTTGTAACAAGTGCTCTGTCACGGCTCTGATTTACCAGATTTGCTCTTAGTAGGCAAATTTGGTAAATCAAGTCTGTCCCAAGCACATTTGCAGGCAAGCACCATTGCCTTTCAGTGCCGGAGTCTTGGGTTCAAATTCAGCCTAGGACAATATCTGCAAGGAGTTTGTATGTTCTCCCTGTATTTATATGGGTTTCCTCCCACACTTCAAAGACATACTGATAGGATATTTAGATTGTGAACCCTATATGGGACAGTGACAGTTTCTGTAAAGCGCTGCAGAATATGATGGTGCTATATAAGTAAGCATAATAAATTGGCACATCTATATAAAGACTTTGGGAATTTTGAAGACTCTCTAGCATAAAAGGGGTTGTCTTGGCAAAACTTGCCTTTCCTTGATGCTCCGGTGTCTCCCAGCGCGGTTCGGTCTTCTCGGTCCAGTGTTGACGTGTGGCGGAAGTCCCAGCATAGGGGGCTTAAGATGTCACTACCTCTTTGAAGAGGTTGCTCAGGCCAAATAAATATCTTCAAAATAGGCCGGGGGAGGTGAAGTGTACTCTTCTTTCCCTGGTGCTTCGGTGTCTTAAAGTGAAACTGCTCACCGACTGTGACGTCCGAGATCCCTTCTGCTGAAATAGCTGACTGGCCTCAGCAGCCTCAAGAAGAGACCCCGGAAAATCACAGGTAGTGATGTCACGTGCCCTTCGCTGAGGCCACTGATTGGCCTCAGAAGTCACGTGCGGCGGTACTTTCGGCAGAAGACAACGGAATGAGAGGACTGGACTGCGCTGGGAAGCATCGGAGCACCAGGGAAAGATGAATATGATTATATGATGGGGGGGGGTTTCTCCACTGCCCTGGCTGATTTAAACAATAATTTGCCTGGCCAACCCCTTTAAATCAATGCAGAAGAACAGGAATATAGATGGCCCTATGTAGTAAAAATACTGAGAAATAGATGGAGAAATTAATAGAACAAGCTTTAGAATCCTCAACGACTTTATTAACTCTTTCTCCTGACAGATATGAGTAACGTGGAGCTGGAAACACACACAGCGGAACGCATGGAAAATATCTGGCATACAATGTACAATCCATATAACCTGAACACACACACAGTATGTATAACAATTTATCTTTTCGTATATCTATAGAGTCTACCTAGAAGCATCAAGAAAGCCACACAGTATTTAAATGATAAATATCAATCTCTGAAGAAACCCTACTCCATAGCCATCACTTCCTATGCATTGACTAAAGCCGGCAAGCTCAAGGACAGCAGGAAACTAATGTCTGCATCTACAGGTAGTACAAGTGCAGGCTCTCTGTGCCAGTGGCAACAATTTTTTTTATAAGCTCTTAATTACAGAACTGTTATATCAATATATTTAGTTTATTTATGGTGGATTAATATGAGCCATATTATTGTGTTTATGGATTCTGTGCCTAAATTTCTTTCCAGATAACACCCACTGGGATGAACCTGGCTCCCGCTTCTTATCCCTGGAGGCCACCTCCTACGCACTTCTTACTCTATTGAAGTTGAAAGAGTTTGAGAACACTAGAAAACTGGTGAAGTGGATAACTGAGCAGCGATACTACGGGGAAGTTTATGGATCAACGCAGGTACTGTATGTCATTCAAGAGATTGGAAAACTTCAGATATTTAGATTCCTCAGTCATCTGTCATGGGAGATGAATATGGACAACAGTCTGTGTCTCTCTGCATAAAGGTTGTCCTTTCCTTTCTACTCGATAAGCCATGATGAGACCACTGCTGTAACTTGGGTCAAAATGATTTTATGGACCTGATGTAAATGTATATACAGTGAAACCTCTCTGAGAAGACCTCCCAAAATTGCATGAAAAAGTAGTATTCTAGAGACGTGGCCTGAAGGAAGATAGCTAATATGGAAAACTGAAATTCTGTCACAGAAAATGTGTTCTTCTGAGGTCTTTAGAGTTTTACTGTTTGTATAATAAATATATTATAATATCATTTTTTTGTCCCTATCTATAAGAGCTTACACTCTACAGGAGTGAGGTTCCTGTCCATAAGAGCTTACACTCTACAGGAGAGAGGACCCTGCCCATAAGAGCTTACACTCTACAGGAGTGAGGTTCCTGTCCATAAGAGCTTACTTTCCATAAGGGGATGTCCCTTTCGAAACAAAAGCTTACAATCTACATACGTGACACAATATGTACATGGTGCTACTTTTGCTCAGGGGAATGTCACTGAATAAGCAAGGAACACAAGTAGGTTAATAGATGTAAATTATAAAGGAGATGTAGGACGATACAGCATTGTGGAGTCCTGTAGAAATCCACTTTCTTTCACAGAAACTGCAGTATTATCATAAGCAAAAATGTGTTATTTGTTTGGGACACTTTTTTCTATGGTGTTTTCAGTTTCCTCTTAGTCCACAAAACAAAAGCAAATTTCTATTCCTGGAATGATTTACTGATCATTCTGTCTGTGTACTGGGGTTATGCTTGGTTTATTGACATGTCTATTTTCTTCTCTAAATCTTGGATTTCAGTCTACTATGATGCAGTTTGAAGCCCTTTCTCAGTATCTCATAGATGTGCCAGGTTTCAAAGTCTTGGAGATGGATGTTTCCTTCAAGCTTCCTGGAAGATCCCAAACTACAGTTCATCGACTTAATCTGCAAAATACCTTATTGGCCCAATCAGATCAGGTAAGAATTCATGGATGTCATGGGGTCAGTGGTAACAGAATATTCACTAGGCTTGTATGTTCTAGAAACTATTATACAACACCACCTCTCAGGTAGATGAAAGCAGAGGAAAGTATATTTAGAAGTGAAATTACAGCCAAAAAAAAAAACTAGAGGTAGGGGTAATTTTAAGAAATTGGCCATGGAGGTTCTCTGAGTAGAAAGATAAATATGGTACATATCCCAAAAAGAGGGGTTCTTATTGGCAACAAGTAATCAGAAGATCCTCTTGCAATCAATGTCACTCTCAAAAGAGAATTATCATAATTATACATGTGACATATAGTAACTCTAAAAAACATCATGTGGTCTAAACAATCAGGATTGTCTACTTCCAAGGCACTGCTTATCTTAATATGTTGGCTAATATTTCCATCACAAGCCTTAACACAGGTTTCTGGATCTAGTAGTTAAATAGGTGAACATTCTTGAAAGCCACACAGTAACAAGGCCTCATGTGAAAGAATCAGTAATATAGGAATTAGAATATACATATACCATGGATTATAATATATTAGCAATTGATTAGTAAAGTATATTATGATTATTTTGCTTTATCATGTAGAAATAGAATCTCTGCATTTTTGTAATTTTTATCTACTTTTTTGCAGACAACTAAAATAGGAGACTTCATAGTTACTGCAAAAGGAAAGGGTCAAGGCACTTTGACAGTAAGGGAAGAATAGATTTTGCCAAAGTTTCAATGGAAACTAAGAATTAATTTAGAATTTTCCCTGTAGCAGATTAAATTCAAGATGATGAAAATCTGTTCTCTGTTTCTTTGACCCTGTCCTCAGTGACAATCTGAGCCTTAGATTAGACAGAATAGATTTTGTACTACCAGACTTCCCTCTAGACAACCTAAAGTTGCAGATCCTTAAGTTTAGTAAGCTGCTCCAAACATAATGGCTGGAATTGTAATTATGTTGATAATTTTATATTGCTTATGATTAACTTTAAAGGGGTTTTGAAAGTGGTTTTTATGCAGAGGACATATCGCTCTAGTAGCTGACATTGTGGGTAGAGATGAGTGAATTTATTTGTAATGAACAAAGTTCCTTAAAAATTTTCACAGAAATTTAGGTTCGCTTGAACATGAAATTTTGGAGGTTCACGGTCCAAGAATCATTTCTTGGGTATAATAATCAGACACTTTAGTTACTGAAAAAGGCTTTACTTTACTTAATTGCAGTTATATAATCGCAAAATATGGAACACGGCAGGTTCTTTCCTATTCTAACAGGCGACAATCCCAGCCTCAGACTTCTGTGGTGTGGTTGCTGCTTCCTGGGGACAAAGAAAACCAACTCTCCCAATTGGACACATGCAAGTTCCCGAAAGGTGTTGAGGCCACACTTTTATATAAACTGCCCTCACCCAATGTCATGCCACAGCCAGTGCAGTATCCTGGGATACATCCCTCCGGAGCCTTTTCCAAATCTCAAATCCCTTGGTGCAACCAATGTTCTGTCTTCACTCAGATACCTGTAAGAGAGAACAGCACATGGGAGGAGGGGGAATATGACAATAAACGTGCAATAGTCCAGAATAAAGAACATTCCTAATGAAAAGGTAGATGGCAGCTAATCTTGGCCGGGGGCTCTGCATATGGCCACTACATGTCCTGCCTAAGGATGCAATACAAGAAATGGAACCCTTTCACCCCTTACACTGTGACCAATATAAGTCTCAAACCCCTTTAACAACTTTATTCTGTTTAACCACCAGGTATTCTCTGTTTATCATGTTTTGGAGACAGAGAAGGAGAAAAAAAATGCAACAATTTCAATCTGACGGTGACTATTAAAGATGAACCTCGGGGTAAGAATTTTGCATCTTCGGGTTATTTTAGAATTTTACTTTTAAAAGCCATGATGTGAAGATGGAAATAATATTCTTAGCGCAAAGGCTAATACCTGCAAGGCTTGATGTAAGGACAAAACATGGCAGCACAGGCAAATTCTACACATCAGTATTTATGGACTGGTAGCTACTCCATATACTTATTGTAGTCAGAAAGGCAAACCAGTAGACTAAACATGTACAGCTCTAAGTGCCTTTGAGATGATCACCCAAAATTTTACCAGTTATGGTTTTCTAGAGGGATGATCTTGTCCAAAAAGAAATCCATTATGCATAGTACACTCACTGACAAAAATCAAATGCAGCAAAAATGTGTTGTTGTCCTGGGCATGTGACTGTTAAGAGCATATATGTAAGTGATTACAATATTACAGCCAAAGTAGACGCATCAGAGAAAACTGATGGGTGCTGTTAGGGAATTGCTAGAGGTGTGATTCCCCAGTAGCTGCTGGTGAACTCTGAGGGGAGGGGCACAAGACAGTGAACCTTAAGCTGAACCCCCCACCCCTGCCTACTTGCCTGAACTGTCCTAGGCGACAGCTGGAAACTAGGCATCAATCCCTTTTTATAGATAAGTGAAGACACAGAACACAGACAGGACAAACAACAAAAGGGAGGTCAGCTAGCCAAGGGGTCGGTAACAGTGAAACAACACAGTACAGAATAGAGATTCGAGAGAATAGTCAAAGATAAAACCAGAGGTCACGAATAAGAATACAGGTAACAAAACAGCAAGAGTAAATGGCCAGCATACATGAGGCAATAGCAAGCACCAATGGGGATGTGAGCAAACAATAAATAGGTAAATAGGAAGGAAAAACCCGCCCCAGACTTGCTAGGAAGAAACCAAGGGAAAGGATATGGGTGTGATGGAAAATCAATTAGAGGTGAGGGAATAGGACAGTGTTCAAACAATACCAGAAGAACCCAAAGGAAGGAATCGTAGCCGGACATGCGGCTGGAGGATGGCGCCAAAGCCCGGACAGGCAAGGATGTTACAGGCGCCTCTAGTCTGGAATCAAGATGTGATGTAGGATATGTAACCTGTATGCCTCCATGCCCAGCATCTTTTGTCCACACATGTTGCAGCTGGATCTGTAGGAATGGCATGCAGCCATCTGCAGGTGATTTAAGCACACTCATAGGTTGGGGAAGTTGGTGTCCCAGCTGGTCCTATTAATGCTGGCCCATTAATGCTGGCGATAAATCTGGTGACCGGCTGGCCAAGGAAGTGTTTCAATCTAATGGAGACATTCTTAAGAGACCCTTGCTGTGTGTGTGGGTGAGTATTATCCTGCTGAAAACTGGCAGTTAGAAGCCCTGTCGAGAGAGGGAATACATGTGGTGGCAGGATGCCCTGTACATATTACTGAGTAGTTAGTGTCCCTCATATCACTACTAGAGGTGACCGACTGTCCTATGGGATAGCTCCCCACATCACATCAACAGTTGGGGCAGTGTCACTCCACAGCAAAGGCAGGATTGAAGTGCTTTCTACAAGGCCTTCATACCCAAACCCCAAACCCAACCATCATCTGCTCCAAAACAGAACCTGGATTTGTTGCTATGTCCATTGTAGTCCGTAGCAGTTCATGTTTTTCATTGACACCACTATAAACTAAGGTGACGCTGGCTGAAGAAGACACAGCAAGGATACCCAGGAGAGGGTTTTTTTTTTTTTTTTTGTTTACTCACCTCTTCTGGCCCTCCCCTTATAATCTGGGAGCTCTTAAGATCTCAAAATATAAGTGTTTTCGGGGTGGCAAACCCCAAATTTTCAGGTTTTGATTTGTATCCCATCTGATCCAAATCGGTTTGCTTATCCTTAATCACTCTGTAGCTCTAGCCTTACTTGTAACTGTATGATGGGATGTGCACCCACCCCAAAACAGCATCCCTAAAGTCCATTGTATCCTTAGTAACCAGACTGTCAGATGAGCACTATGAAGTTAAATCAATATTAAGTGAAATCTGATGAAAAGTAATTCATATTTACAATTTTCCACACAGCTAAAAGACCTGAGGGGGCCGTGTCCACAGTATCCATCACTATTTGTACCAGGTGAGGTCCACAATTTGCTAATACTGTAAATATGAACACTTTTAGATATAGTAGGTATATTCCACTACAGGTACATGCTGAAGGTAGAAAGATAGCAATGATGCTAAAAATGTACAAAGAACAAGCACTGGAGAAAAGGCAAAAAATCAGACTCCTGGTTTTCATCATCTTTTATTCTTCCACATTTACCAAGGAATCAGCTTGGTTTCTGGAAGGGATTTTTGGTAGATGGGTCAGTGATGTTGTTGTATATAAATATGTGGAGTCAAAACTTGTCTTCAGACCTCTTATGAAAGTCAATATCTAGTATTCTTACCAGTTGCCTCCATCCATGAAGTACATTCATTTTGTCAGACCCCCTCATAATATAGTATAATGGTGAATATAGATATGCGGGATGTGACACATTTAAAAAAAACAAACCTATTTTTTGTTACAAGATGGTTGTGCATAGGATTTTTTTTTTAGGTTGACTTTCATAATATTAATGGTTTAGAGTTAATAGTAAAGATGGGTGAACACCAGAAGATTTCGCTCATCCTGTATTCTGATGAAGCAAACCCCCAGTTTGGTTCGGTAAGAACTTGTTCGGATAGAAACGGAAAGGAAATTATTACGCTTTGGGGTCTCTTCAGACCCCAGAGTATAATAGGTGGAGTCCCAGGGAACTTCATTTATACCTCTTCTGGGCCTCCTCATGGTGTCTGGCACTCATGATGCTCCATGTGCCCATTGGACTACCAATATAAATCAGTAATGAGGTGTGTGTATAGTGCTAAATCAATGGACTAAACTTGGAATCTGTTCAGTTTTTTTTTTTTTTTTTTTTTTGCAGCTATCTTAAGAACCAAGATGCCACCATGTCCATCATTGATATTTCTATGATGACAGGTTATGTGCCAGATATAAATGACCTTGATAGGGTGAGTGTCAATGAGATTTGAAATAAAACCTGCTTTAACCTCTTTCTACTGCAGCCTCTTTTCACTTTTTTTTTTTTTTTTTCACCTTTAAAAACCAGTTAAAATTTTTCCATTCACAGATCCATACGAGGGCTTATTTTTTGCAGGACATATATTATAGTTAGCATTTTATTTATATCACAACTACATATTCCACAGCACTTTACAAATTGTAGGAAGCTGTACAAAAAAACAAATGGGTGGAGTTTCTTTTTCGTCTTGTTTTTACGGCATTGACCATGCAGTAAGAGTGACATATTACCAATATTCTTCAGGTCAATGTATTAATATATTTAAAAACAATATGGAAAAGAAGAAATGTGTTCCCGTTGCCATATTGTGACACGTGTAACTTTTTGGTATTTCTAAGATTTTTACAAAGTCAATGTTTCTGTTATTTACAGCTTAAAAGAGGAGTGGACAGATACATCTCCAACTTTGAGATCAACAAAGGCTCATTTGATAAAGGCACATTGATTCTTTATATTGACCGGGTAAGATTTTACTTGTTGCATAGATGTGCCAGGTCTACCAGTACGGGAGACCCTCTGTAGGAATGGAAGCTGATTCCTGCTCTTAGAGATTGGGTCTACCTCCAAGACAACCTCTGACTTCTGTATGACCCAATAAGGTATATGGACATGTGTTGTCTTTGAGAGAACCCCTTTAAAGGGAATGTCACCAGAAAATGACCTATTGTTTGAATCACATTTGTTTTTTTATTTTCCATGTTATCTGTTTTAAAAAAATTCTACAAATCTTGCAATTCCAACTATAAGGTGAATAAGCCTAAAATAGTCGGCGACTTCCTATTTCCCAGAGACGAACCATGGGCCATAGAAACAATGGTCTGGAGCAGACCAGTTTGGTTTTCTGGGCAGAGGTCATTGCACATTGAGGGAGTAGATCATCTGTGAAACCACCTAATGTAACTGGTGGATTCTGTATCTTATCTATATATACATGATGGCTGTGACCATCAGTGTGCTGAGAAGTGAGGTGACTGCTGCAACGAAATCTCCAACTTAAAACAGGAAGACGTAACATATTATTGGACTTGGTGGCCTGAGTCTGTAAGGGTTAAAAATATAACTTGTATTATATGTTATATACTCTATACACAGAGAGTGAAATGTTTTGCAGACAGACAGCACAATTTAGAGCTTTTGCAGACACTAAGTCTGAGATAGCATTCAAGGTCTTGCTGTTCTCAGGAAAGTTAAAAGAAAACATACAGATAAGTAATGAGAAGTAACATATGTTATGAGAAACTGTAAAACTGTTTAACAGCGGAACTGGAAAGACCAAATATGTACATTGGTCACATGATTACTATGTAACCAGCTTTACCTTTAAAAAACCTGTATCAACTATGGAATAAACTAAATCATTCTTACTAGACTCCTGGGCGTGTCTGTACGTTTGTTTCCCGAGCTCGTTATTATTCTTTATTTAATTTGGATTACGGTGACATCCATCCCGGGGGAACTTAACCCCCGACAGAAATTGGCACCCAACGTGGGGCGACGAGATCGTCTGATGTGCTGCCGATAGAGTGCCAACCCACTCACCGATCGACTTAAGGATGGGACCAGAGGACCTCAGATAGATAAAAACAGTACTGTGAGGTAAGACCTTATCTTGCCAATTAGTATATCTGAGCTCCTGTGTGTCTATTCTCTGTATCGATGAGTGAGGTAAGCTGCTGCATGTTTATATGACATCTCGACGCCAATTAAATAGTACGGAAGAACCTAATAAGGGACATGTCACCTGAAAATGATGTAGAAATTGCTTTCTTTGCTGTGTGTCTTACCTTCCTATTGATGTTTGTATCTTACCTGTGTTATAAGATATATAAGGCTGCAAGAAATGGGGAAGAGTTCTCTGTTTTTAACCCCTAGAGTTGCGGACAAGGTTCGGAACTGAGAAGCACTGAGTGATTGAAAAGTCCTTGTTTTGGAACACTAGCCTCCAGCCGTGCCTGGACGGTCAAGGTTGAATGGGACCTGAGTAGTAGCACGAAGGACTTAGTAGAATCCGCGCGAAGTGCGTGCAATAATTCAGGAGTGTTTTGGTAAGGGGACACAGACAGAAAGTTGAGTCTGTGGAAGCCATTAGGCATTGCCCTGAGCACTACTCCAGAACTTGCACAGATAGTTCAAAGAAAACAGAAGAGTCTGTTTGGGAGTTCTCACTAAAGTAGTCATAAGTGACCCTCTATTGTCTCAAGATTGCCCTAGAGGAGTGAGAGACTCATCGGCTGATTAGCTACCAGCCAAGATGGGGAAGGGACCCTCTAAGATATGGTACACCCCATTTGAACTAATAGAAATAGGGGAAGGGAAAGAAGTAGCCGCACAGGTAAAGACAATCCTAAAAATAGCAGGAATACACAAAACTGGGTTGGTAGACAGTAAGTTTTGGGATCAGTGGAGATTAGACCATGCGGGATTGATTCAAGATAATAAGTTGCAAAGAGGTATATATGCCCTGATAGAAGGAAGCAATAGAATAGAAAAAGGCAGTGCAGAGCTCCAAGAAGGAAGGTCAAAGGGGATGATAGTTCAGGAAATAATGAATCACCCCCACCTCACTCCGAGAATCAGGCTTGAAGGGAGACATCACCCTTCTCAGTATTATTGTTTAATATAACCCATCTTATCTCCCAGTTCTGTATGAAATATTACTTACTTTAACAAAATACTCAGAGAATCTGATATACACCATCGGTATGATGTTTATTGGATTATGTATTATATATATATATATATATATATATATATATATATATATCAACCTGTATTTGTAATATTCATTCGGTTTATATCAATGCCAGGATTCAACTTTTATGCTTTTTGTAAAATTAAATCCGCTTTCAGGAAATGTCCCCTAAAAAGAAGAAACTAGGATATTGTGATGTTCTACAGGGGTTCAACTTTTGGTTGGAATCCAGTGAAGAAAATTCTAAAGTCTGGCAGTTTGCCCTTATGGTAACCTGAAGTATAACTCAGGGGTTTTGAACACCTGTGGTAATGACAAAAGGTGGGGTTTGGGAAATATTTGAAAATTGTACAAAAATAGTAATATGTAATTTTGGTGTCAGTATTAACTGCTATCTGCTTGAATTGTATTCCTGTATTCTGTTGTAGCGCTGTGCAGATGTTCTGCAGGGAATAACCAAAACATTGACTGCCAAGTAGCTCCAAGGACGTTGTATCTGATGTGATGGGCACGCAGAAAATCACAAGCTGAACATGATGCTGTGTTACCCAATAATGTTACATGTCAATTATTACAAAGTGAAACTTGGCTTTGGGCCTCCGGGGTCCGCAGCCTGTGTATGATGACTATTTATGCCCAAAGGGAAAATATTTTGATAAAAGTGTTAGCCTAAGGTTAAATGGAAAAGTAAGGTACAATGACAATATATATGTGTATAATATTGTGTAATATATATGTGTAAAATATTCAAGAAAATACTCAAACATATGAAATTATGTCTTGTACTATGTTATGTGAATTTATTGTCTTGCCTGTTATCACCTGAAGTAAGGTATCTGCTAAAAGAGAGAAAGGTGAATCAGTGGAAGCTTATTATGGAAGACTTCTCACTAAAACGGTGGATGCTTTAGATCAAACTGATCCTGTAGAAACCCCATTTCAGGGTAGCAGGATACTCACTAGGTATCTAGTCTCTGACACATCAGATAACATTCTTGGTACAGATGTGATGGGAGTATTGGGTTGTAACATTATGCTGCATCCATCAGGGGAAGCATATGTAAAAGTCACACATACCAATCATGAGATTTTATGCTTGTTATCTGCCGAGTTAAGTACACCAAATTGTATTTTTTATCCTTACTGAAGAAGAAAATGTACTGTTATCCCAAGTGCCAACAGCATTATGGGCAACTGGGAAAACAGATTTAGGTAAATTGGATGTACCCCCTGTTATGGTAACCCTGAAACCTGGAGCTCAGCCACCCAGGATTAAACAATATCCTCTGACCCATGCCCAAGAGGATGCCATAGCAGTAACAATAGTAGAATTAGTGAAGGCAGAGGCATTAAAGGAGTGTACTTCTGTAGCAAACACTCCTCTTTTTCCAGCTAAGAAGAAGGGCAAAAAGGGAGAACCAGACACATACTGTATGGTTCATGATCTCAGGGAATTGAACAAAGTGACATTACTTGAAACACCTGTAGTGCCCAATCCACACACCCTGTTATCAGCTATCCCTACTGGAACTACTTATTACAGCGCTGTAGATCTTTGCAATGTTTTTTTTTTTTTCTCTTTTTTTTTCCGTACCTTTGCACCCCGATTGCCAGTATTTGTTTGCATTTACATTTAAGGGTAAACAGTACACTTGGACAGTACTACCACAAGGGGCGCAAAACAGTCCTAACCAGTCCTCACAAGGTGTCTCACACTAATCATGAGTACTTGGTATCCACCACATGATGATGTTGTTTTGTTGAAATATGTTGATGACCTTCTTCTTTGTGCTCCAGACAAACCAAGCTGTGAAGCAGCGACCATCAGCCTGTTGTGTTTCCTCTACCAGAACGGCTGCAAGGCTAGCAAGGATAAGTTGCAATTTTGCAAATAAAAAGTGTTGTTTCTGGGACACTGTCTCGGCCAGGGTACCAAGCACCTGTCAGATGAGAGGACCAAGGTGGTGAGAGACATGCAGGTGCCGATCTCTCATGCTCAGCGACGTACCTTTTTGGGATTGGTATCCTACTGTAGGCCATGGATCAGATCTGCATCTCTGACCATGCAACCTCTGTACGATTGCCTCTCCTCAAAACCATTCAGCCTCACGTCTGAGGCCTTGGATGTGTTTTACCAGCTGAAGTTGCAGATAGTCAGTGCTCCGGCCCTAGGCCTACCTGACTATCAGAAACCTTTTCAGCTCTACGTGACTGAGATGATGGGACATGCAACTGCAGTTCTCACACAACAACACGGGGATAAGAAACGCCCGGTTAGATGCTGTAGCCAGGGGGACCCCCTCCTGTGTGCGGGTTGTCCTCTCAGTACAAGCGTTGCTTGAGAAAAGCTCAGACATTGTCCTAGACCATTTATTGGTTGTGTATACACCTCATGACATCCATGCTATCCTCACACAGGTAGACAGACGTCACCTTTCTTTGGCACGGCAGAGCAAAATGGAATTTGCTCTGCAGTCCTCCTCAAACATCTCTTTTCAACGCTGTTTAACTTTGAATCCTGCAACTCTTCTTCCTGTAGGAGTTCATGATTCAAAAGGGGGAGTGGGAGATGAGTTATTTTTAAACTCTCTCTCTGAAGAGGAACTGTTTGACAGCCAGCATGAACATGATTGTGTGGCTCTTATGTCACAGGAAACAGTGGGATTTGACCATGTCACGGATGTGCCATTACAAAATCCTGATTATGAGATGTTTGTGGACAGCTCAAGGTATCTGACAGATGAAGGCAAATTTGTTACAGGGTATGCTGTAGTCACTGAACATGACATCATAGTCCAAGAAGCTCTTCCACCACACATGTCAGCTCAAAGCCCTTATGGAGGCTTGTAAGATAGCCAAAGGTAGAACAGCAAACATATACACTGACTCCAGGTATGCTTTTGGCATTGCGCATGATTATGGTCCGATATGGAGGGCAAGGAACTTCCTAACGGCCCAGGGCAAGCCAATTAAGAATGGAGATGTGGTAAGTCGACTGATGGAGGCCATACTGCTCCCAAAGCAGTTGGCGATTGTAAAAGTCAGAGCTCACGCAAAAGGAAGGGACCCTGAAAGCCGTGGAAACGAGAGAGCTGACATAGCAGCCAAGGCTGCAGCACTACTGGCCAGAAGGGGTCCCAACCAGGTGAGCAAAATGGACATTGACCTAGCAGACCCAAAAGGGCTGTACTCAAAGGTTACCAGTGTGGAAACTGAAAGATGGAAGAAAGCAGGTGCTACAGAAGGTGATGGTATGTGGAAAATGGGGGATCAATTATGTCTGCCCGCAGCAGTCTACCCCCAGATGGCTGGCTTGGCCCACGGTAAGGTGCATGCCTCTCGAAATGCCATGGAGTCATTAGTGGGTAAATTATGGTTTGCCCCAGGTTTTGGAAGAGCTGCTAGTAAGCACGTAAAAGCATGTCACATATGTGCTCTACACAATCTAGGACAGGTAGTTAAAACACCCACCAAGTGTACACCAAAATCCCTGTACCCATTTCAGAGGATACAGATAGATTACATACAGTTGCCTAAGTCTGGAACATACGAGTATGTATTGGTCTGTGTGGATTTGTTTTCAGGATGGCCTGAGGCCTACCCTGTGAGCAAAGCAACCGCACAAGCAACTGCCAAGAAACTGATGTCCGAACTTGTGTGCAGGTTTGGAGTGCCCGAGGTGATTGAGTCTGACAGAGGTACACATTTCACAGGTGAGATAATGAAAGAAATAATGTCTGCACTAGGGATTGAGCAAGCTTTCCACACACCCTACCATCCTCAGAGTTCAGGCAAAGTGGAAAGGTTGAATGGTACAATCAAGTTGAAGATTCAGAAAGCCATGGCTGAGACAGGAAAGCCTTGGCCTGAATGCCTGTCTTTAGCCTTATATTCAGTAAGAACTACTCCTAACAGGAGGACAGGGTTGTCACCATTTGAAATATTGTTTGGAAGTGCACCCAAAACAGGATTGTACTTCCCTCAGACATTACAGCTTAACTATGACAGTATTGCCAGCTATGTACAAGATTTGTGTCAAAGACTGAAAAGAAACACATAAACAAGTGTTCTCTTCTATTCCAGACCCTTCTGATTTTTCAGGAACGCATAGCTTGCAGCCTGGTGATTGGGTAGTCGTGAAAAGACACTCCAGGAAATCTCTTGAACTCAGATATGATGGCCCCTTCCAGATACTGCTGACAACTGCCACCTCAGTAAAGTTGGAGGGAAAATCTACCTGGATACACGCTTCACATTGCAAGAAAGTTGAAGCGCTGAGAAGGAAATGGAATACAGTTAACCAATATGTAAGATAGGATGTTATTTTTAACCTCTTCAATGGAGAATCCATCATAGATGGCACACAAACAGTGTGAAGGTATTCATTGAACTTGATTAAAAATAAATTCCTAAAATGGGGGAATTGTAAGGGTTAAAAATATAACTTGTATTATATGTTATATACTCTATACACAGAGAGTGAAATGTTTTGCAGACAGTCAGCACAATTTAGAGCTTTTGCAGACACTAAGTCTGAGATAGCATTCAAGGTCTTGCTGTTCTCAGGAAAGTTAAAAGAAAACATATAGATAAGTAATGAGAAGTAACATATGTTATGAGAAACTGTAAAACTGTTTAACAGCAGAACCGGAAAGACCAAATATGTACATTGGTCACATGATTACTATGTAACCAGCTTTACCTTTACAAAACCTGAATCAACTATGGAATAAACTAAATCATTCTTACTAGACTCCTGGGCGTGTCTGTACGTTTGTTTCCCGAGCTCGTTATTATTCTTTATTTAATTTGGATTACGGTGACATCCATCCCGGGGGAACTTAACCCCCGACAAGTCCAATCTACAGGATTTTAGGTTTTTTTTTTTTTTGTTTTGTTTTTTAAATATATGATAAAACTCACCAAAAATTCTTAATGTTCAACATAAAACTTGATTAAAAAAATGTCATTTTCTGGTTACACATTCCCATTAAAGTTGAGAATGGTTGCTGAGTTTTAAAGATAGTGATCCTATTAGCCTATATGTATCATCAAACACTTAGGCAATATTTTTTTTTTAATTACTAGAAGGGTTCCCCACTAAGATGTTGGTCACTGGGACTTAGTTGTAATCTGTATAGTCTCTCCATGTGCTGTAAGTGCTTTGAATTACCTATATAGGGTATTTGATATTGGGTTTCTAAACACAGATCCTTCTTTTCTAAACTCAGCTTTGTAGCATAAATGTTTAAAGAGGACATTATTGGTTAAAGGGATATCACTACCTGCACACTTATGGCATATCCGGAGGGTACTCTAGAAATTTGTGATAAATACAGATCCTAGGTTTGGGACCCATACCCATGTAGTAAACAGGATTCCCCTGATCCATGCCCTTCCTAGTTCTCTTTTCTGTTGTGTATGTGATGTCCATCAGCCATCTCACTAGATCTGTCACATTGGTGGAGGTCCTAGACTAAGGGTGGGATACAGATTTCCTAGTTTGCATATGTGATGTTAAAGGGTTTAGGATAGGTCATCAATTGATGATCCGTGGGGGTCTGACACCGAGAACTCCCATGCTTCACCTGCTTGAAGCAACAGAAGTGTTCCTTGAGTGTTGCTTCTATTTCACAGGCCATGTGATGTCCTGTTCATCCATCATGTGGCCTGATCGCAGCTCAGCCCATTCACTCGAATGATACCAATACAAGCACAACTTCTGATCAGCCGAGTACCTAAGGATAGGTCATCGATTAAAAAAAATCCCAGAATACCCCTTGAAGTCACACTTCTAATTTTCCCTAGTCCCTTCTATCAACCCACTCTCACCCAGCCCCTTTGTGACTTTACACAGTTTTAGTTCCAATCTTTGGGAAATATACAGTAATGGTACCCCTTTATTGCCCTCTTTGTGTGGCACACTGTAAATGTCCCCACAGTGATCATGCCTCCTTAGTTCACCCTACACTTTGTTTACCTTTTGTCCTCCCCAGATACAATGTCCACATGGTGCTTACCAACATGGCATGATAGTCCCTTAGTTCTCCAACACCATATGATGCCCCTTAGTGCCTCTGCACAGTATAATACCCCTTAGTTCAACCCACACATTATAATGTGCCCTTATCACATCCAAACACAATATGATGCCCCTGCAATGCCACAACACACTGTGATTCCCCCTTATACCCCACACAGTAAAGCACCCCATTAGAGTCCACCACACAATAAGACGCTTCCATTTTCCATCCCATGGAGCATGATGCCCCTTTAGTGTTCAACACAGAAATAATGCACCAAAGCTAAAATAATACTCACCTAGCTGATAGTATCTGAGGATGCCGATACAGTAAAGTTGAAATTGAGACAGGCTCCCTATTTTGAGTTTTATCCATTATACCTTCACCTTAGATTTCCCATACAGTGGACGAATGTCTGAAATTCAACCTTCATCAGAACTTTGAAGTCGGACTTATTCAGCCTTGATCTGTCATAGTGTACAACTATTACTCGCCAGGTAACATCCTAACCATACTGTAATCTTTGAAGTGGTTGGCCTAGATTTTATTTATGGCTTATTAGGATGTAGCTGTACAGGGTCACTTCTGACGCCCTTACTATACACAGCACGGAGACGGGAGCCATTAGCTCTGTCCTGTATGGTGGCTGGATGGCATCACTGCAGTTTTGGGAGCTGAGCTGCAGCATCAGCGCCTGTCACTATATGGGGATTGAAATCAACTTTCCGACTCTGCTGTATATAGTACGGACGTCAGATGCGGCCTATTGGGCCCCCCCCCCATGGGTCAGATGTTTATGGCCTAGGAGAGGCCATGAAAAATAAAATCTTGGTAAACCCCTTTAACCAGTGTACTATTTATAACATTAACCATGAATAAAGAGATACTGTAGCTTAGTCAGTTATGTGATACTCTTTATATAATATATTTAAAAAGATAAACATTTTTGACACTTTTTTATTTCCTTTTTTTTTTGTAAAATTATGTTAATAATTTGGCAGTACTTGCCCTAATGCTGAAGCTGAAGTTTTCCAGCTTTCAAAAACACTAATGTCATATTTTTGTACCCTCGGAGACATAGCAGTCAACCTTTACCGACCAACTCTTTACTGGAAGTAGTATTTTTATGCTGCTTTGACTTTTCTACCCAATAGAAAACCGCTGTACTAAATTCTACCATGTTGAGGAAGACAGCAAACTTCTGGGCAAGATCTGCAAAGGAGACATCTGTCACTGTGCAGAAGGTAACAGGTCTCAAATGATTTTATGGCATCAATGGTTTTACCAAATGGTGGAGCTCTCTATTCTGGATCTTTTTGTTGAAAGAGAAATTGACCAATACAGTGAATCCTGTTTTTGAATTCTAACTTTGTCTATATCTCTCTTCTATATGAAGGATTTTGTTCAGAATTGGAAATTTGTTTAGAAAATATGAAGAATCTTTTCATGAGCCTTTTAATTTTTCAGCGAATTGCTTTATGCAGCAACAGCTAGATGACGTGGATGCCGTTGTCCGGTTAAACAAGGCTTGTGAACCTGGTGTGGATTATGGTGAGATCATTGCAATGGAATTACCATAGAGTTATACATTCATAGTCTGTTATAGCACAATATTAAAACTTTAATATTTATGAATTAACACTTTTCAGGAATTTTAATATTTGTCTAAAATTTGAAAAAATGGCAGTGCTTCTAGCAATATGTTTATAATAGGGATGGATGGATGACTGGGTAACAGCTGATGAACCTGGAGGAGATAAGTTGCACGACAGAGAAGATGTTCTGCTGTATCTGCCAACCACAACTGGGGAGTTTTGCCAACAATTGCACAAATATTGTGGCTGCACTGCAGTTGGGTAACATAAGACATTAGGGGGGAAATTAGTAAAACCGCAATTTCCTCTGCCAATCTTAATCCATTCCCATGGCGCAAGATGCTCCTCAATTTAAAGAGGCTCTGACCTCTTAATAATTGTGGCACATCCTGTGATGCCCGATGTGTCAAAATTGAAATTTACGCCAGTCAGGGACTGTGGTAGATTTCAGGTATAACTCACAACAGTTTTCTGACAGATCTCAGAAAACTCAGATCTCAGTTTGTGTGTTTTTTTTTTTTTTTTTTTTTTTTTCTTACACTTTTTGGTGGGTGCAAGCAACCGTGTGCTGAAAATGTGACACTTTTTTGCACCAGAAAACTGCCATGTGTAATTTAATAAATTCCCCCCATTGTCTCTGCATGGTGCATGTTGTGCACTGCTTTATAAACCCATAGTGTCTTAAAGGTGATGCTGCTCATGGCTAGAAATGTGTTCTACGCCAGACCATTATTGTAGCACAAGCCACTTCTCTCCAAGAAAAACATAAAGGACAGACTGACTTTCTTCAGAAAGTACAGGGATTGTACTGCAGAGGGCAGGGGTTATTTTCTCCGATGCCCCCTTCAGACATCTGGAAAATTGATTGTCTGGAGAAGAAAATGTAAGCATTACCATTAGAGATGAGCGAATTTCTCAAAAGTTCGATTCGAAGTTCCCAAAAAATTTGCTTCGATCCAAATTACTTTGTGGCGAATAAACAGCTATTTCCAGGCTGCAGAGAGGCGGGGTGAGCAGCAAAATGCCGGAAACCCTTGGATGCCGTGGTCATGTCTCGTGCGTACGGACAACTTTTATTCATGTGGAAGGATCTGCTAACAAGCAAAGACACGCCTACCCAATCACATCACTAGAGAATATCTTACTAAATATTTGTTACCACGAAGCATTAGGAAATCCGGAATCATGGAGAATCGAAGATTTCCTGAAATTCGGATTGAATTCCACTTCTGCAGAATCGATTCGCTCATCTCTAATTATCATGTGTCCTGTGTCATGCCAACACAGTAAAGCCTCCTAAGACCATTCATCTTTGGGGTGGCTTTTCATCCAGAGGAGTGGGCTCACTCACAATTTTTGGCTAAGAACACAGCCATAGAGTGGTGTCTAGACATCCTCCAAGAGCAACTTTTCCAAACCATCCAGGAGCAATTTGGTGATGAACAATGCCTTTTCCAGCAAGATGGAGCACCAAGTCATCACAAGGCGAGAGTGATAACGAAGTGGCTCAATAAACAAAACATTGAAATTGAGTCCATGGCCAGAAAACTCCCCAGATCTTGATTCCATTGAGAATCTGTGGTCAAAGCTCAACAAGTGAGTCTACAAACATAAACAACGAAATAGTGATAATCTCCAAGCACTGGTTAGACAATGGGTTGCCATTAGTCAGGATTTGGCCCAGGGGCTGATATCCAGCATACTAGGGTGAATTGTAGAAGTCTTGAAAAATAAGGGTCAACACTGTAAATCTTTAGGATGTATTCATCAAGAAGTGTAAAATTTTATGAAATAATTACTGTAGTATTGTACTTTGGTAACCATCTCACTAAAAGATCAAAAAATGACAACCAAAATTTGTCGCTCCAAACTTTTTCCCATGATTTTACAATAGGTCTGCATAGACGTTGTGCACAGGAAATGGTAGACTTTCAACCAAAGCAATTTGCAAAGTTGACTAATGTTTTATTGTTGATGCAATGAAGAATCGGTCATTGTAATATTAAGCATGCCTCTGATATTATAGGAGTATATAATCCGAAAATTATATTTAGTGATTAAATGTCTTCAATTCCAGTATATAAGACGACCCTGTCCGCCATTGAGAAGGGTGATAACTATGACAACTATATCATGACAATTACCACAGTCATTAAAGAAGGTAAGTCACATTATATGTTTCTTTCCTGTATTTTTATTTCTTTGTATACATATACTATGACTTTTATGTTAAAAAAAAAAAAAAATCACTAGAGATGGCAAACCTCACGAGATTCCTTTCTATGAAAATTTGTGAGGTTCAGCTCTCGTGTTTTGTGCATAACAAATTGGGCTCAACACCAAAACAAAGGTCTATTATCCTCTGGGGTATAATTGTTTGCTATGTTTACTCACCTCCCCTGGGCCTCCAGGTATTATACTCTGGGGGTTGGAGGAGAGCCCAGAGTATAATAGTTTTATTAAAAAAACTTTTAGAAAATTTAGGTTCAATTCTGTTCTATCCCAATTGGTGCACTCATTCCTAACAATGACCTATAAATCCGTTTGTGTGTGTGTGTGTATTTTATAGAACCATAAAGGAAGATAGATATGGGGTGGACCTTACTGAATGTTGTTTTGACTTGGAGGCTACAATAGAGATCAAACAATGATAAATCCACAGATGAATCTTTTTAGGAATCATTTGCAAAGAAAATTTAGAAATGTAGCAAGCAATTATACATATAATATACTGCTAAATTAGATCTAATTATAAAAAAAACCCTACTAACTATATATTTTATTCTTATGCTTGCTGAAACTGACCTACGCTTTTCTTTAGTATATTATTATAATATATAATAGAATATAAAAGTATTATATAATGTAATATTATATTTCCAGGTACGGATGTAGTTGTTTCTAATCAAAAACGCAATTTTATTAGTCATGCCAAATGTAAAAAAGACTTAAATCTGGAGATAGGCCGAGACTACCTGATCTGGGGAGTGAACAAAGATCTGTGGAGCACGGGGTCTGGGTAAGTAGAAGTAAAAAAATAATGAATAAAAAAGAAAATTGTGATATGAGATGAAATCTTAGAATAGTATGCCTATTAGGTACTTCTAAGTGCACTTGCAGACAGTTTTTGAAGGAACTCAGCAGGGAGGTTGTTTCAGATATCTCGGAGAACTAAGCACAGATCTTCTTTGGATGTAGCAGCAATCTTATGGAACTTGTTTTTTTGGGGCTTGGTTTGTTTTTCCTTGCCAGTAATCTTGTTCTTGTTGGCAATGTTATTGATCACTTCATTCCTCCTGGGTAGTCTATTAATTTATTGGTGGAGACACCCTCACTGATCCTGTGAACGGGGCATGTTTGTTTTTTTGTTGTTTTTTTTTTTTTTTTTTCCCCCCCATTGTGCATTCAACCTTAATGCAGCCAGGCTGAATGTAAGCATGTTGCTTGGTGGATGGATCTACCATTCACGTCAATGGGGTACACTGGAGATAGCCAAGTGCTTTACTTCTGCGATCTCCAGCGCTCCCATTAAATTGAATAGGAACATGGGTTAGTCCATTCACAAAGCAACACAACTACATTCAGCCAGGCTGAATGCACAACAGGGGAAAAACACACCCTGTTCTTAGGATCGGTAGGGATCTCATCAATCAGACCTCCCCCAATCAGGAATTTAACACAAGCGAAGAATTTGCTTAAAATGGATATCAAGCAGTAAAGATGGTAACAGTGCTCCATCTTGCTACTTCTCCACGATATTACTTCTTTCCTATCTACTGCCTGTGAACTACCAGTGGTCAGTTGAGCAATAGATTTTTTACTTGGGCATCTATAAAGTGGTTTTAGATGTTCTTTTGGACAGGTCCATTTTTCAGTAGCAAATATCTATCTGATTTTCTTCATATGTATAATGTACCAAACATTGGTTAAAAATAGATTAAAAAATAAAAACTTGTCCTAAAAAAAAAAAAGCAATGTTGACCTAAAAATCATAAAGGTACTTTAAAGCTAGGTCAATGTGCAAACAAGCTAAATTAAAAAATGCTTGGCTTTTCAAGGTGTTAACTGAAAGGAAATTTTCATCAGATTTCATGGTTTCCATTGGTCATTGTACTGGACTAGCACAGTATGTAGTGGAATTTTAAGAGGTTTTCAGCCCTCAACACTTTTTATCCACATGATAGGCCATTGGTATCTGATCAGATGGGGTCCAACACTAGGATCCTGCACCAATCAGCTGGTCCGCATGTCCCCAGGTGGTGGAAGTTTCGGACAGGGCCAGCCCAGAAACAGCTTTGTTCCTATTCAATAGCCACTATTAATTGAATAGGAGCAGTCACTTCCAGCCCCATAAGGCAGCTGAATCAGTTCGATGCTGTGGATAGGTCATCAGTGTAAAAAAAAGTTTTTAGATAAAATATCTTAAAGCTCTACCTAGATATCATGGCCTTGTCCCACACATTGCTAATTTATCCTGTTTGGTTCCTCTACAGATTTTTCTACATCATAACCAAGGACACATGGCTTGAGATGTGGCCAAATAACCGGGAATGCCAAAAACCTAAGAATAGGCAACTCTGTGATGACTTCTTCCAGTTTACAGATGAGCTGGAGTTCCATGGCTGTATCAATTAAATGTTTTACCCCACCCCCTTGACCATTTTCCTATTCTCTTAATATAGGCTTACATTGGATACATAAAAGGTTCTTCCTATCTATTGGTTTCTTGTTACTTATTATATTCATGAATTGTATTGTCCAATACAGATGTAGCATTCATAAAGGTTACAGTGGCATAAAGCACAAGCAGTCCCTGGAACTCAGTATACTTTGGGGGCTGGGGAGAAACGCTCCAAATAGCTGTATCACCGTGGTTCTGCAGTCATGTAAAAGCTCAGATCCTAGGCTTTCATATGCCACCAAGATCTCAGCTCTAGCTATGACAAAACCACATAGACCAGTTAAAAAACACAACACTTTAAAAATTATGCAAAGTAAGAATTACTCTCCTGCCTAAAACTTGCACATATATAATAAGAATGTACACTATACAGTGCTGGCCAAAAGTATTGGCACCCCTGCAATTCTGTCAGATAATACTCAATTTCTTCCAGAAAATGATTGCAATCACAAATGCTTTGGTAATAATATCTTCATTTAATTTGTCTTCAATGGAAAACCACAAAAAGAATTGTCAAAAAGCCAAATTGGATATAATTCCACACCAAACATAAAAAAGGGGGTGGACAATAGTATTGGCACCCTTTGAAAAATCATGTGATGCTTCTCTAATTTGTGTAATTAACAGCACCTGTTACTTACCTGTGGCACATAACAAGTGGTGGCAATAACTAAATCACACTTGCAGCCAGTTGAAATGGATTAAAGTTGACTCAACCTCTGTCCTGTGTCCTTGTGTGTACCACATTGAGCATGGAGAAAAGAAAGAAGACCAAAGAACTGTCTGAGGACTTGAGAAGCAAAATTGTGAGGAAGCATGAGCAATCTCAAGGCTACAAGTCCATCTCCAAAGACCTGAATGTTCCTGTGTCTACCGTATGCAGTGTCATCAAGAAGTTTAAAGCCCATGGCACTGTGGCTAACCTCCCTAGATGTGGACGGAAAAGAAAAATTGATGAGAGATTTCAACGAAAGATTGTGCGGATGGTGGCTAAAGAACCTCTACTAACATCCAAACAAGTTCTAGCTGCCCTGCAGTCCGAGGGTACAACAGTGTCAACCCGTACTATCCGTCGGCGTCTGAATGAAAAGGGACTCTATGGTAGGATACCCAGGAAGACCCCACTTCTGACCCAGAGACATAAAAAAGCCAGGCTGGAGTTTGCCAAAACTTACCTGAGAAAGCCAAAAACTTTTTGGAAGAATGTTCTCTGGTCAGATGAGACAAAAGTAGAGCTTTTTGGGAAAAGGCATCAACATAGAGTTTACAGGAAAAAAAAAGAGGCCTTCAAAGAAAAGAGCACGGTCCCTACAGTCAAACATGGTGGAGGTTCCCTGATGTTTTGGGGTTGCTTTGCTGCCTCTGGCACTGGACTGCTTGACCGTGTGCATGGCATTATGAAGTCTGAAGACTACCAACAAATTTTGCAGCATAATGTAGGGCCCAGTGTGAGAAAGCTGGGTCTCCCTCAGAGGTCATGGGTCTTCCAGCAGGACAATGACCCAAAACACACTTCAAAAAGCACTAGAAAATGGTTTGAGAGAAAGCACTGGAGACTTCTAAAGTGGCCAGCAATGAGTCCAGACCTGAATCCCATAGAACACCTGTGGAGAGATCTCAAAATGGCAGTTTGGAGAAGGCACCCTTCACATCTCAGGGACCTGGAGAAATTTGCCAAAGAAGAATGGTCTAAAATTCCAGCAGAGCATTGTAAGAAACTCATTGATGGTTACCGGAAGCGGTTGTTCGCAGTTATTTTGTCTAAAGGTTGTGCTACCAAGTATTAGGCTGAGGGTGCCAATGCTTTTGTCCGGCCCATTTTTGGAGTTTTGTGTAAAATGATCAATGATTTGACTTTTTTTTTCATTCTCTTTTGTGTTTTTTCATTGCAAGCAAAATAAATGAAGATATTATTACCAAAGCATTTGTGATTGCAATCATTTTCTGGAAGAAATTGAGTATTATCTGACAGAATTGCAGGGGTGCCAATACTTTTGGCCAGCACTGTACACACCCATATACACAGTGCACATATATACTCTTTTGTTTCCACCAGTCCTAATAAAAAGCGCAGAATTTTGGACCAAGCTGTCTTGGAAAGCTGGAAGTGCTATTATATGCTGGGGTCTGGATGATCTGATACTGGGGAACTATATCAAGGATAAGTCATCAGTATCAAAAATGGCCTCCTTGGAAACCCCCATTTAAGGCACATCCCTGCAGAATCTTAGCTATTTAATAAGTTAACATCCTTGGCTGGGCTAAGCAAAGGATCACCATACGTACAAGAGAAACCGGTTTTTGAAAAAATTAGGCACCAAGCCTCCTACGCAAACACTCCTCACCCCACTGCAACTGCCTATTTCCTGACTTTGTGGAAACAAAGTATAAACTGGTTCATAACTATGGCATTAAAGTCTACACAAACCACACCACCACTAGGTGCTAATATATCGTTGTCTGGGCACAGACAGATGCTAATGGGACCATTTACCTTGGTAAAAATCCCCAGGCCTCAACAAAGCCTTGTTTTCCATACTGGGTAATTTGTTAAAGGGTTCCACATTAAGGAATTGTAGTTTGGTTGAGACACCTGTTTGAAAAACTGCTATAAAAATGTCTAAAGGAGTCAAGTCCCCCTTAGGCTGAAGCCCCACGTTGCAGAAATGCAGTTTTTTTTTGTTTGCTTTTTTGAGCCAAAGCCAAGAATGGCTACAAAAGGAATGGGAAATATCTAGGAAGTTATTATACTATACTCAATCCACTCCTCGGCTTTGGCTCAAAAGCTCTGCAAATTCTTCAACAAAAAATAGCGTTTCTGTAACATTTCAGCCTTTAAAGTGGTTTTTCCAGGCATCTGATATTAAGAACCTGTCTGTATTCTATAGTTCCACACTGACTCCCAGATCTGACCATTAGGTGTCAGAAACTCACTGTTCTGGTATTGATTACTTATTCACAGAATGGGTCATCAATATAATATTAAATGGCTGGAAAACCCCTTTAAAACTGAGGACTCACTTTGCAGAATTTGTTTTTTTCTTTTTTTTTCCTGCAGGTTTTTGAGCCAAAGCCAGGAGTGGATTGAACAGAAGGGAGAAGTATAAAAACATCTTGCTATATTTCCCATTCCTTTTGTAGCCATTTTTGGCTTTGGATAAAAAAAAGTTGCGTTTCCGCAGCATGGGGCCTTATTCTAGCACTGGCGCACACTAACTAGTTGCCAGAACTATTCAGCAACACTATAAAATGGCAGTGAATCAAGGTGCACAAGTCATGTCTATTGTACATTTTCACTTTTGCTATGTTGTATCCAAAAAAAACAAAAACAAAAAAAAACACATGCTCTACAAAGCTTCCAAAGCGCATGACAATTTCTCTAACCCAGAATGACCTCGTACTATGCCCTAGTATCTATGATTGTGAGTTCCACGGTATTTACTGATAGGAGGGATTGTTTGGACAGTGGGGGAATTTATTATGATGGTAATTTGAGGTCAGTTTTTTGTTTTTTTTCTGGAGCTCCAACATTTGTTTGGATCACTTTCCCGCTGGAATGAGTGACAATTTTTTTTTTTCGTCTTTTTAAAACGTTTTGATAAATCTGGTACATATCGGCTATCATGGCTAACCACATCCCTTTTCAAGCCTTTTTGGAAAAGGAATGAGTAGTTTAAGAATACAAAATGTTGCAAAAAGTCATAACCCTATTTTGACACTTTCTGGCATTCAGGGATTGCTAAATTCTCTGAGTACAGAAGCTGGCCAGACTACAGTATATACAGTATAAAGGGGAGATTTATCAAGGATTTTTTTAAAGTCTGTTTTACTGATGTACGGTATGTGTTGCCATAAGTTGTGCCAAATTTTCTAAAACGTAGCACAAATGGTTAAAGGGAATGGTTAATGGTTATGCCATTTTTGAGTAAAAAAGTTGAACATTTTAGTGCAAATGGTATACTGTATACTAAAAATGATAGAGCCTTTTCCTTTTCCTTATGTTCATGCCACTTGTGAAAGTTTAATTAAAAATGGGCGGATAGCGGTGAGGAAGGTGGAGCCTTTATAGGCTAAAACATTTCTTATAATTTGTGCCAGAGAACTGCAGTAACTTAATACTGAAATCTACTCAAGCTAGGATTTCAGTTTCTGGAACACAGGACGCCCCAAAATGATCCACAAAGTTGTTTGCCTTCTAAAGAGGACCTCTTACCACCTCCACTAACTTCAGTTCTTAACATCTCTTAATAGGCTCCTGCCTGACATTGCCCACCTGACAGAACCCAAATAGCATATAAGGCACCAGAGGAGTAACTTGAAGCTCCTGGGCCCCAGTGCACAATCCGTAATGGGTAGCCACTTATGTGCTATTTATAATACGATTGTCTTCTGATATTGTAGAGTCCCATGGGCTCCTTCAAATTCCAGGGCCTGAAAGCAATTGCTACCTATGCCTCTCCTATAGCTACATCCATGTGAGGCACCAAAATTAACAGCACTTTTTGCTCGGGAACGGTGAGGGATAGAGAAAAAAAAAATTCTAACTGTACCGGAATCAGTGGAGCAGAGACTATTAAGTGATTCAAGGAAGTGGAGCGGCCAGGGATGGTAAAAGATTCATTTAACTTCAGGTTCCTGTGGCTCAGGACCAAGATTTGTTTGGGGATGAACCACAACTTAGATTATCTAAATAAACAGTGAAGAACACTCTCAGGGCTCCTAGGAACCTATCTAGTTTATAGCTCTAAGGCAAACACACTCAAAGTGAACATGACATTTAAAAACGCTACAAAAATTACCTTTTTATTAGGGGAAATGGTGCTTGTCCACCGTGTGTTTTTTTTTTTTTTTTTTTTTTTTGACACACATGGCAGTTACAGTGGGGAAAAAAAGTATTTAGTCAGCCACCAATTGGGCAAGTTCTCCCACTTAAAAAGATGAGGCCGGCCTGTAATTGTCATCATAGGTAGACCTCAACTATGAGAGACAAAATGAGAAAACATATCTAGAAAATCACATTGTCTGATTTTTAAAGAATTTATTTGCAAATTATGGTGGAAAATAAGTATTTGGTCAATAACAAAAGTTCATCTCAATACTTTGTTATATATCCTTTGTTGGCAATGACAGAGGTCAAACGTTTTCTGTAAATCTTCACAAGGTTGGCACACACTGCTGCTGGTATGTTGGCCCATTCCTCCATGCAGATCTCCTCTAGAGCAGGGATGTTTTGGGGCTGTCGCTGGGCAACACGGACTTTCAACTCCCTCCAAAGGTTTTCTTAGGGGTTGAGATCTGGAGACTGGCTAGGCCACTCCACGACCTTGAAATGCTTCTTACGAGGCCGCTCCTTCGTTGCCCTGGCGGTGTGCTTGGGATCATTGTCATGCTGAAAGACCCAGCCACGTTTCATCTTCAATGCCCTTGCTGATGGAAGGAGGTTTGCACTCAAAATCTCACGATACATGGCCCCATTCATTCTTTCATGTACACGGATCAGTCGTCCTGGTCCCTTTGCTGAGAAACAGCCCCAAAGCATGATGTTGCCCCCCCCCCCATGTTTCACAGTAGGTATGGTGTTCTTTGGATGCAACTCAGCATTCACTCTCCTCCAAACACGATGAGTTGTGTTTCTACCAAACCGTTCTACTTTGGTTTCATCTGACCATATGACTTTCTCCCAATACTCTTCTGGAACATCCAAATGCTCTCTAGAAAACTTCAGACGGGCCCGGATATGTACTGGCTTAAGCTGGGGGACACGTCTGGCACTGCAGGATCTGAGTCCCTGGCGGCGTAGTGTGTTACTGACGGTAGCCTTTGTTACGTTAGTCCCAGCTTTCTGCACGTCATTCACTAGGTCCCCCCGTGTGGTTCTGGGATTTTTGCTCACCGTTCTTGTGATCATTTTGACCCCACGGGGTGAGATCTTGCGTGGAGCCCCTGATGGAGGGAGATTATCAGTGGTCTTGTATGTCTTCCATTTTCTAATTATTGCTCCCACAGGTGATTTCTTCACACCAAGCTGCTTGCCTATTGCAGATTCAGTCTTCCCAGCCTGGTGCAGGGCTACAATTTTTGTTTCTGGTCCTTCCACAGCTCTTTGGTCTTCACCATAGTGGAGTTTGGAGTGTGACTGTTTGAGGTTGTGGACAGGTGTCTTTCATACTGATAACAATGTCAAACAGGAGCCATTACTACAGGTAATGAGTGGAGGACAGAGGAGCCTCTTAAAGAAGAAGTTACAGGTCTGTGAGAGACAGAAATCTTGCTTGTTTGTAGGTGACCAAATACTTATTTTCCACCATAATTTGCAAATAAATTCTTAAAAAATCAGACAATGTGATTTTCTGGATATGTTTTCTCATTTTTTCTCTCATAGTTGAGGTTTACCTATGATGTCAATTACAGACCTTTTTAAGTGGGAGAGCTTGCAGAATTGGTGGCTGACTAAATACTTTTTTCCCCACTGTACATTGCAAAAAGCAATGGTTTTGTAGGAAATTTAGCCTGTTTTGATGGCTTGTAAGTCCTACAAGTGCTTATTTATATAAATTATTTTTTTATTTTTTTATTCCAACACTACAATGGTACCAACAGTGTACGATAGTGGAATGTGATATTGGACTAGGCAGCAGGACATGTCTGCCTTAGTGGTGTCAGTGATGGTAGCTGTTAAGGAGTACAATCAGCAGCAGTAAACTAAATGGAAGATGACGATCAAGGGAGACTGGTCTGGCCTGGTAGCTAAAACAGCTAGAATATCTTCTGAAATGTAAAGGATTCTATGACCTTGAAGGCAACACTTGCGAAGCAGAAAAGAACGTGGATGATCCCTGTATGGGAGAAAATGCCACATCAACATTGTGCTGGTGGAGTGACAATTTACAGAATCTCAAGAAAAATTTGGGCCTCACCATCAGTGTGCCTGGCCTGGCTGCCAGCTGAAAAACTGATCATCATAATCATCATGACTTACGTAGCAGCAAACCAGCAACTGATCTTTTTGTTTTGCTGATTGTCCTTATCCACGTGTCTGGTTTGCTGCATACAGTAATCTTTCACCATACACTGTTGCTCAAATTGACACCTCAGGATATGCAACACTGCCACTTGATATGCGCATCACCTTCCAACCAAGCAGCTTAGTGAGTGACAATTGACATAATTTAAAGAACAATTTGGGGCACACTATCAGTGTACCTACTGCCTAGCTTGCCAGCTGAATAAGCTCAACTATCTTTTATAAGTGATCACTGAGTATTTGGTTTTCTGCATACACCAACCGCTGCTCAAAATAATGCTCCAGCATGTGCAACACTGACACTCAATGTGCACATCACCTTACAACCATGAAACGAGGGAGGGGGAATGGAACCAATGGATTGCCCTGGTGAAGTTGGGGTGGGAAATGGTCCAGTTTGTAGGAACTGTAGGAGGCGGATGGGTCCCATCTGGTGTTGAAACTGTGCCTGCCCTGCACCAATGAGGTGATGTTAGTACTAGAAAGCACCAGCCCTTGCTGCATTTCTAGACTGTGGCCTCTGATGCTCAAAGCATTGACCCAGTGGGCCATGACAGATAATGTATTATCCCCTGCCCATAATTGATGCTCCATGTATTGACAGGCATGCACTTTTCCTCACATGAACATTTACATGGAGCGGTCCACATGGTAATGAAACAAGGACAACTTTCCTTGAGAAATAATGGCAGCTAGGTATTCTCCATGGAGACTGTGAACTGCCATCAGTTGGCAAAATGCAGTGGATTCCACTAAGTGGCATGGCAGCGACTGCACCGCCAGTAAGTAGGCCAGGCAGGGGTTAAAGTTGCAGACCAGATGGATGACTGGGTAAAAAATTGATGGAGGAGGAGATTAAGCAGATGATGATAATGAATGATAATGTGATAACAGTCATCATATTCTAGGTATGGAATGGATGTGGCCTCCCTACAAAGACAATCATGGGGAGAAGAAATAGAATGGTTTTGCTCACTTTGGGCCACTGCTATTTCTATTTTTCCAAATATGCTTGGACAAGATTTTATGTGAGTACAGAGACGCCTAGTTCCTACATGTGTGCCTGCACGCACTTGGCTAATTATCTTTTTGTAGATCTTGCACCTTGCCATCGATTTCTCATTTGGTAATGTGAAAAAAAATTGCAATACAGCAGATGACCGCATGTAGCTGCTGCTGCCAAAATCAGAAATGTTTTTGCCAATGCCACCACCACCAGAGCTTGCCTTAGATCTATCCCAGGCAGGTCTTTTGGATGTTGGGGGGGAATTCTTACTATCGCAGATGCCATCATCTTCTGGTGATGTCACCCTGACCTGGTTGCCAGGTTTAATCTGTAATAGACTCATCATCGGATTCTGTAATGTCATTACCTTCCTCACTTTTTTGTGACTCATCATGTCAATGGGAATCCTCTATGCCCTCACAATTCCTAACAGATTTCCCCCTAGAGCTCCTACCAGCACTACCACCAGTAGCACACTACCGCCACCAACAACAGTCATATCTTCTACTTGTACCTCCTCTTCATCAAAAAAACAATGACCGTTCTCACACAACATATCAAAAAAGAGGAAAGTTTTGGGCTATGAGGAATATCTCTCTCAACAGATGCCACATGACTACTAGAGAATGGGATCTGTGTCATAGAAGATACTGAAGAAAACAGTTGACGGCACAGAAAGACAACATGGTAAATTATATGTTGAGAAGGAACAAACAGAACCCTCATTCAATATTTGTGTTTCACGGCTTTCAAAAAAATCTAATTTATTTCCATTGTGTTGCTGTTGCCAATCACATTCTTATTTGTTAGTACTGCCAAAAATGTTTTCACCTTGTCCTCCTTTTTATCTGTCCCTTGCGCTGTTTTTTGCCAGTCATTTTACTGCACACTGTTTAGTGATTTGGCAACAAATTTTGTTACCAAAAATATTTCAAGAAATATAGCACAGGACTAATAACACTAAAAGGATAAGTTAATATTAGATTAAAACCGTTTCAGTCAGTTTATATTAAATAACAACATGTTAGTTTGTTTTGTTTTTGTTTTTTTAAGATTAGCGCAGGCTAATATTCTATATTGGGTGAACAAACAAAAAAAAAAAAAAACCTTAAGTAGCAGACACTTTTTTTAGATTAGCAGAGGCTGCAATAGTGTGTGTATATATGTGCACTTGTTGTTGAGTTGTTTTTTTCTTCAAATCAGTGCTGGCTAGACAGTAAATTGGGTGAACACACCAAAAAATGATTCATTTTTGGAGATTTTATTTTTAGATTAGCGGAGGGTGCAATACTGCGTTCTATATGTGCTCTTGCACAGCAGAAAAAAAAAAAAAAATTAAAAGAACTTAAGCAATGAATATTTTTTTAGATTAACAACATGCCATAACACTGTGTATTTGATGACCATCACATAAAATATGAAATTGCAAGATTTTTTTTTTTTCAGATTAGCGCACACTAAACCCTCAACCAAAGTGCCTTTTTCTAAGCATCAAATAACAATAATCTCCTGGAACCATAGACATGTAAGTGGGCTGCGTTTGCATTTTCCTTGTTCACTCATAAGCTCTGTTTTGCCTAGCACACAGTTTCCTAAAATCCATAGTGGTTTTTCAAGTTTTTTTTTTTTTTTTTCAAAAACTGCCTCAAAATCCTCTTGAAATTTTTTCTGCCTCCCATTCATGTCTATGTGAGATTCAGGTGGAATCTGAATAAAAGGCAGGGAAGTTTTTCTTCTACACTGCCTCCAACTGAAATTAATCTGCCTCAAAATCAGCTTCCTACCCTTAGGCTAGGTTCATACCTGTGCTGGGATCTCCTTTGTTCGGAGAACGACGGAGACCCGGACCACTGAAACATCGGTTACCCACAGACACCAGCATACCCCATAGACTATAATGGGGTCTGCCAGGTGTCCGTCGAGTTTCCGCTGTTTTTGCATACTGCATAGAGGACTTTTCTCTCAACCGAGTCTCCAACGCAGAGGTGAACCTAGCCGTAGGCGAATGTTTCTCTGTAAAAGATCAAAACTTTTTTTCACTCAGTCTTAAGCAATATTCTCACAACAGTGAATATCGGCCGTGTTATGGATGTTTTCTCAAAAGCCATCATGCGACTGCATGTGAATGGTGCTATTCACTTCACTGTCAATTTGAGTCCTTTCCATTTTGCCTTGAGACCCTGCATTCTCAGTACACTCACACATAGCTGAAAGAGACTATTAGGCTGAGGCTCCACGTCAAGGAAACGCAGTTTTTTTTGTTGCTGATTTTGTTGCGTTTTTTTGAGCCAAAGCCAGGAGTGGATTCAGCAGAAGGGAGAAGTAGAAGAACTTCCTATATATTTCCCATTCTTTTTGTAGCCACTCTTGGCTTTGGCTAAAAAAAAAACAACAACACAGTCAAATCTGCAACAAAAAAGCTAAGTTTCGGCTATATGGGGTCTTAGCCTTAGAGTAGGACAACTTTTGGCCAGGATTTTTCTATAGAACACTTACTAAATATTTTGTAGTAGTTGGCAGCTTAGCGTACATCCAGGGTATGAGAGCGGCTCCTATGGCTTCAGGGTCCTGCATTACTTGCACTATATATTACATGCAGCTCCTTAGCATTGATATTTTATTTTGCTATATTATTTATACTCTTTATTGCACTTTGTACACTTTATTGGGCAGTGATATTTTATACCGGAATTGTGTAATTCCCCACGAGTGTTGATCTTGAAATAGACCTTTGTATATTTGTCCGGCAGCCACTGGCTTCATGTCTCATCTCTTACATCCAGTCTGTTATTGATTAAAGAACAATTTTGGTCCAGAGCTCAGACTAAATAAATACAGTCCTTTATAACCAGCCATGTACTCAAGTCAGTACATAGCCCAGGCTGCACCATGAGGTTAGGAGCTCTGTGTCTTATTCTACTTTATGGATCCATTGGGTCCTATGCACAACCGTGAGTATAACCTGACCCTATAAAATAGAGTTTATACTCGGATACACGAACAGCACCAGTGACTCCAACAGTGGCCGCAGGAGCCAATTGACCACAAATAGTATGATAAAAACATAATAGTAGCAAATTTATACGTGTAGATAATAAATAAGAACAACAAATTTATGTTGTGACAACTCGGGGATTATTTTAGCTCACAGAATCGCCATCTCCAGCCTAAGATGGTGAGCACATCTAAGAACTTCAGTTTCACACAGGCAGTTCAGGTTGAAAACTGACTTCAGCAGCTTTATTTCTCCAACCACAGGGTGCAGAGATACAACAAGGGTCACAAAATAATTTAACAATAGAACAAATCCTGGTTGTCTGACCACTAACTACACAGAATAGTATCCCTTACTATTAGGGTTCCGGCCTAGCACCTAGAACCTCAAAGCAAAATAATGTTCATACAAGAACTTGTAGGTGCAGCTCTACAAGGTCAGCCATGTCTCAGGAATATCAGTAGATAGGAGTAAGGGCATAGATCTGCTGCTATTTGAGCTTGAGACTTCTGCATTCCTGCTCTAATACAGTTAACCCTAATTTTGTCTAAGTCTGTTGTGCAATAGAGCAGTCTCATCATGGTGGCTCACGGGTTAACACTGCTAGTTTCAAATCCAACAAAAGTCAACAAGGAGTTTGTATGTTCTCCCTAGTTTGCACGGTTTCCTCCCATATTCCAAAGACACACTGATAGGGAATGTAGATTGTGAGCCCTATAGGGGACAGTGATTGATAACATCTGTAGAATATGATGGTGCTATATAAGGAAGCAACATAAATAAATCTGTATGCACAATCTTTAAACATATTTTTTATTGACAAAACAGTTGTGTTAATGAAAAATCTTTTAAGGGCTTTTTTGGGCAACAGTTTAAATTTTTCATTAAATAAAAAGCGCTGATTCTGTGTTATATATTTTTTTTTTTTGCTGCACATATATACAGTATTGAAGCCTGTGCTAATCTATTAAACAAAAAACCTCTGATATTTCAAGCTGTCTTTTCTTGAAATATTTGTATATATATATATATATATATATATATATATATATATATATAAAAAAAAAAAACAACAATAAAAGACATACGTGCAGTGCCATAATTGTTGTCAATCACTATAATTAAGCAGTGTTTACAGTAAAAAAGTGACTGGAAAAAAAACGGGCAGGGGACAGGCAAAAGGGGGAAGAGGAAACACATGTGCAAATATTACTAACAATAAGAATGTGGGTGGCAACAGCAACGATACTTCTGTTCTTGGTGGCATCTCCAGTAGCCTCAGGATTTTTGTACTTCCTGAGAATGAAGGTGAGGTTTTTGATTACTTAGCTCACTCATCCCAGTGATAGGAGAATATTGCATCTGAGAGTGATGGGATCTTGAGTCAGGTTTCTGTGTGTTCCTCCTCCTACCTAATACCTAATTTATGGCAGGGCCTTTCTGGACTGTCAACCGTGTTTTCACATTCTTCACTGATACAGATGTGGCACATGCTAAGAAATCTATTTCTCTTAGTCAGAGCAGTCTTCCTCCTCTTTTTGATAAGCTGGATGAGAACAGTCAGCATTGTGTGCAAGACATTTTCAAACACCTCTGGTCGATGCCTCCAAATAGTGGTGTCACTGTCTCATGTTGCCAAAGCTGCCACCACTTAGCCAGACATGTCCTGCACCTGGTTAATCATATTATGCCCTGTGGCACTGCCACCACTCAGCCAGACATTTCCTGCAGCCTAGTCCATCATATCATTCCATGCCACACTGCCACTCATGTTGTCACAGCCACCACCATCAAAACCATTTCGATTTCACATTTGCTTCCAAAATGTGATAATTTTTGGTGTTTAAAAAAAAAACAAAAAAAAAAAACTCAACTCACAAATTTGTCTCTCAAATAACAAGCCTGTTTTCCCATAGATATACATGTCACATTCACATTGACATAACTTCGGTTGTGTTGTCTTTAGAGAGCTGGAAATATAATAGGTTCATAGCAGCTCTATGAGTGTTCTACAGTTTGTTTTAAGGTGTGGTATCTTAGACCCAAGGAACCTGAACTTCAAATGAATCTTGAGAAGTTTGCCTATCTCTAGTGGCCACCAGTAGTAGGTTGTCTCTACTATGAACAGTATGAACAGATACATTGGGGGGATGTCATCAATCCTTCTGTGATGTTAAAGTATATTCTGTATGTTCTTTGCTGCTTACTCATTTTGCTTTGTCTTGTCTGCCTAGCAACAGTGAGGTAGTAAGGGAGGAGGAGCTGAGCTAGGAGGGGATGATGCTAGACAGGTGTACAGGATACAGTGAAGTCACAAAAAAAGGAAGCGACTCCAAATCAATTTAGTAAAAACAAGATTTTAATTAGTGTAGTAACACCCTTTTACCAAATAAAAACCACTCCCAACTATTAACATACACTCAGCCAGTAAACTGAGACCCTGGTGTTGTACAGCGCGGTGCCCTCTAATGTGCGCCTCCAATATACTCCAAGCTTTTACCTATCTGCAGGCTGCAACTAACCAGCTGTTTGTTACCTTTTTATCACCCTAGTCACAGGAATAATTCAGTGAGTGTAATAGGGGCACCGGCGATAACACAAGAGCTTACAAACTTATCAAAATACCCCTATTCCCACCAAACAAAGTACAACCAATTAAATATAATAGTAGGTCAGCTTGCAAGCCAAAGAAATGTGACAATGTATAAAATGTCGCTTCTAGACTTCCTCAAAAGCTCCTCTATGAGAGTTACAACAATGGAATTCTCTGAGTCCTTACTACTGAATAGGTAGATAATTCACCAGTAGTGTGGCCTGTGAAGATGAGTATGCCTAACTATTCTAACTACAAGCCCTTACGCAGTCCCAAGCAAAACAATATAATGCGGTGCGTGCACAATTACTTCTCTTACTGACCCGGGTCTGTTGGGTACCTTTATTCTTTGTCTGGAACAGCTGAAAGCGGGGCTCATCCAGAAAACATGCGATCTCACTGACAGGGCCACTTCTCAGCTGGGTCCTTGATAGCAATCTTCAACTTAGGATGCTGTCTGAACAAACCCTGGTCTCTGCTTCAGCTCCACCTTGCTATATTTGTGATCCCTTAGGAATTCTTCTCTCACTTCAGTCCTTCATCTTCTAAAAGCTCGAAGCACACTCCTAAGATGGCTGCCACACACACTCTTCTCCTCCTTCTAGTTCCACCTCTGCAGAACAGGATCTCCACATCACTACTCCAGGGAATTACAGAATTACAGTCATTCCCATTTCTAAGGTAACAGTGGATTCTTGTGGTCAAACAAATGTCAGTTTATAAAAAAAAAAAAAAAAACTTAGAGAAACAGGTACATTCATAACATGAGGGCAGTTTCCCCATCTTACACAGGGAGCCTTGAATAAAGCATGGAATAAAGAGTTCTGATCCATATAAGTCATTATCACATAGTGGACTTATTGCAGGTGACCTGCATCCTCACTGCAACACTACACCTTCCATGACTTTTTTTCTGGTGTAGAAGGATGATATTGTGGGGTATATTTGGCACAAGGCCATTTCTTGCACCAAACATGTGCTACAAGACCCGATCGATGCCTCGCCACCACATTGTGTGATTGTGGGTGGAATCCTCAGCCTAATAGTATCATAACTCACACCAGTTGTCTGTGTGAATTATAATGGAAATCTGCACCAGTTCCTGTTATAGATTTCCATTCTTCCGCAGGGTCAACAGCATTTATCAAACTGCAGTATAACAGTGGGTTACTGGCCGAATGTCGTCACTGAAATACAAACACCGCCAATGAGACATGACGGTCCATTGAGAGATGGGCTCTATAAATGGATAACTAAACCTTATAGATTTCCATGACACATGGGGGGAATTTTCTAACCTATTTACATCAGTTTCATGCATCTTTGGTGCATGGCTCTGTCTTGTGCCAAAGTTGCGCTATATTGTTCCCTCTGCACCTTACTCACCACTTTTTTATGAAAGTGTGCACGAGAATGTTCATCATAAGCAGCAGGTATCTGTTGCATTTGGACAAGCATTCTCATCCTGAAAGCTGACCGGATGGCATCATGAGTGTTATCACCCTAGATGCCGCGGTCAAAAATGATTGTGGCATCTAAGGGGTTTTGGCATTATATTGACCCACCATAGGTCTTCCAGTGGTGAGTTTGGGGATTGCCGATAGGTTGCCCAGGGTCTGATCAGTAATCCCAGTTTGCCAGAACCACATACCTGGTTGATCCTGTGCATAAGTGAGGAAGTCAGCCTATGTGTGTTCCTGTATACAGCTGCAATACATGTGTATTGCAGTGTGTAATACTGAACCAGTGCTCAGAAGGTTGCTGCTTCATGTCCCCTGTATGGACCAAAAAAAAAAAAATGTTAAAAGCATTTTTTTAAATGATTAATAACAGTTTTAAAAATATATATGATATAGAAAACATATCCATATATGATACAGAAAAATGTCTGCTATAAAAACAGCATACAAATATTTGTTTGCAATAAAACGAAACCGTTAGATAACCTGAACGAAGAACGTCGTAAAAAAAAAAAAAAAAAAAACTTCACACCAGAAGTAACAATTTTTTGCCGTCTTGCCTCAAAAATATGGAATAAAAAGTGATCAAAAAGTCATATACAACCCAAAATGATACCAAAAGAAAATACAGCTCGTTCTGCAAAAAAGTAAACCCTCAACCAGCTCCGTCAATAGAAAAATAAAAATGTTATGCCGCTCAGAAGATGGTGATGCAAAAAAAAAAAAAAAAAAAAAGATTTCTTTCCCCAAATGGATTGTTATTCTGCAAAATTAGTAATGCATAAGATACTATATACAGCTGCATCTCAATAAATTAGAATATCTTTGAAACGTTCATTCATTTCAGTAATTCAGTAATACAATCCATAATCAGCGTCTTCCATGATTGTGTGTCCTACTGAACCAGACTCAGGGACCATTTAAAGGCTTAGGAAACCTTGGCAGGTGACACTGAATTTACAATACTGAACTTTTTTACAATATTTTAATTTTCTTAGATTTGGGTTTTTACCTGTAATCCATAATCAACATTTACAGAAATAAAACATTTGAAATAGAAAACTGCGTGTAAAGAATCTAGAAAATATAGGAGGTCACTTTTTTAATCTAATTACTGAAAGAAATAAACGTTTCAAAGATATTCTAATTTATTGAGATGCACATGTAAATGAGGTATTGCTGTAATCGTACCAACCCAACATATTATTTATGTTGAAGGGAAAAAAACTTAAAATGTTAAAGCAATGCCAGAATTTATTGTTTTTCTCAATCTCTGCAGAAAGAGTTAATAAAATTTGATCAATAAGTTACAGACACCCTAAAATGGTGTAATTAGAAAATGCATATCATCCTGCAAAAAACCCTTATATGGGTACATCACAAAAAATTATAGATTGTACAATACTACAATAAAAAACACTAAAATTGCCACATCTTTAAGACAAAACTGGCTGAGGCAGGAAGGGAATGTATAAGCTGTGTAAGGGTACATCAGGCTATACCCCAGATTTAGAGCTTACAAGGGAAAAGACACCTCAAGTGATCCTCGTAGTGAACCCCTAATAACTTGGGGAGCTAGTGGGAAAATAATAGGGAATTTGGTGTACCCAATGTGCTCTGCAAAGCTTACATATTCACTATTCACCATTGGCTATGCATTCACTTCTGAACATTTCTATGAGATGTGCAGTTTTTAAAATGACGTCACTCTCTAGGGGACTCCATTTTACTGGCACCTCATGTATGACACTTTTGGACCCAGAATAACGTAGTTAACAATGTCATATGTGGGTAAAAACTGCCGTTTGGGCACAGAAGGGAAGGAGCACCATGTGGTTTTTGGAGCACAGATTTAGATGGTTTGCTGTTTGGACGCCATGCCAGTTTAGCAGAGCCCCTGAAGTAAGGCGGAATCACCTGACACATGACCCCTTTTCGGAAACTACACCCCTGAAGGAATTCATCCAAAGTTGCAGTGAACATTTTTAACCTCTATGTGTTGCCTTAATTTACTTTCCAGAAATGAATACTCAGCTGATGGTGAAAAGTGAAAATAGCAATTTTTCCAAGAATGCGTCACTTCAGTGCGCAATATGTTGTGCCCAGCTTGTTTCAGAGACAAATGCTCAGGAGAAATTGCATAACAAATTGTGAGATGCATTTCCTCCTTTAACCCCTTGTGCATGTGTAAATTTTAAGGCTAAGTTAATGTATTATTGAAAAAAAAAAATAATTTCACCTCTATAATATTTTAATTCCTGTGAAACACTTAAAGGGTTAAAAATCCTTCTCAAATGTGTTTTTGAATTACTTTAGGGGTGCAGTTTTTAAAAATGGGGTGAATTATGGAGGGTTTCTAATATATAGAATTGAAGTGGTTCTTTACACTTGTAAGCCTTCTAACATCCAAAACAAATTAAAGGCCATTAAACGATGATGCCAATATAAAGCAGAGAAATGATAGATAATATTTATTAACATATTCGGGTGACATGACTATCTGCCTGAAAAGCAGAGCATTTCACATTTTGAAAATTGTGAATTTTTCCAAATTTATTTTTGTCATAAATAAATTTAAAAAAATATTGATCAATGTTTACCACTATCCTGAAGTACAATGTGTCATGAAAAAATAATCTAAAAATCACTTGGATAAGTGAAAGCATCTCAAAGTTATTGCCACTTATAATGACACACATCAGTTTTGAAAAATTTGGCTGTCTTTAAGGCCCCATGTTGCGAAAACATTTTTTTTTTTTTTACCCAAAGGCAGGAGTGTATTGAGCAGAAGGCAGAAGTATAAGAACTTCCTATATATTACCCCCTCCTCTTGTAGCCATTCTTGGCTTTGGCTCAAAAAACCGCTGCAAAATCTGTGACCAAAAAAAGCTGCGTTTCTGCAATGTGGGGTCTCAGCCTAAAGCGTTTTTTGGCTGTGTCCTTAATGGGTTAAAGGGAACCTGTCATAATGAAAATTCTGTGTAATCTGCAGACATGTTGTAGAGCAATAGGAACTGAACAGATTGATTATATAATTTTGTGTGCTTTTTTTGGATAGCTTTATATGTTTCCTTACTTTATTTTTTTTTTTTTTTTTTACATTACGCATTTTTTTAAATTATAAAGTGTTTTTTAAATATTTTACTATTTTTTTTTATTCATATATTTTTTTACTTTATTTTATACTTTTATACTTAATTTTTTTTTTTTAAACTACTTTTTTCAATGTACTGCAATACTATACCCCTTGGAACCCCAAATCTCATAATGGGGGATCAGAGGGGTGGAAGGGGGCTTAATTTTGCCTTCCCTCTATTGATTGGCATCTGAGGGGTTAAGCCTCCAGAGTCGGAGTATTTTTGCGGATATCCTGTGTCCTTGCTGTGTAATGTAGACGCGACCCAGAAGTCCTGCCACAGGCACAGCATGAGAGTGCCGTACTGTTATGGTGCAGAGGCATTAACTATATGCTCAGTGCAATGTAATAATACGGAGCTGAGTGGCAAGGGGTTAAAGGGAGTTTACCACCTTCTTCAAACATATCCAGCTGCCACCACCTCATCACTGAGCACATTACAGTGATAGACACCATACATTTGTTATACACATGTATATGTCTGTTTTGTAAATTTGTAGGAAAACAATTTTGAAATCTTATGCAAATGAGGCAGTTGGTGCACTGGAGGTGGGCCCCCAGCCCTGTGAGAACTGTAGGATGGGTGATGTCATAGCAGTGGGAGGATCAACTCTCACTACACAGGTGACACAGTACTGTATTACACAGAAGAAGAATTGTTTTTTTTAAATGTTGAATCCATTTCCATATTTTCTGCCGTATCCTTGATTTTATCCTTGTTTTCTTCAGATTCCATCAACTAATTTGGAAAAAGACCCCAATAAGAAGCAGTATGTCTACGTCACTGCGAAGTCTCCATCTTGCTCTTTGGAGAAAGTTGTCCTGGTGTCCTTTCATAGTGGATACATATTCATACAGACGGACAAACCCATCTACACCCCAGGATCTACAGGTATGGTGTAATGACAAAACTAAATACACAAAAAAATGGGAGTCTACAAAGTAACTTTCAGTTTTGCAAAGGTACAAAACTGAAAAGTTGCTTTCAAGGACTTTGATGTTCTTCGAACCTCGAAAGAACAACTACAAGACTGTCAGTCCTAAAAATAAACTTTGGAACTTCCAAGAGAAAAAAACGATACATCAGGATCTTCTTTCAAGATGGATGACCTAACCCTACAATACATTATACACTGTACACATTTATCCTCTTTATACAGAAGAGAGGACATGCCTAGGGGACAGGATTCATGCTTTAAGTCCCTCTGGAATAGGCTACTGTAAGTTAAAGTTCTTATAGGTCATGACAGGAATACTGAGCTTGGTTCTAAGATCAGTCACAGCCACTAGTCCTCAGTTTCTCAGTTTTTCTAGAAGCATGCTAGTGCCATAATGTATGGGTAACATGGTTGGCTCAGTGGAAGTGGCTATCCATAAGACCTAGGGTCTCTTTCATTGGGTAAATGATTCTCTCTCATCGGCACTGGGTCTATAGGACACTCTAGATGATAATGCTTTTTCTTCCTCCATGTACTTGTTTTCAGGCTCAGTTCTCTGCAGATTGCCTGTAGGCAATCACTTTCCTTGGCTATCTCTTTTGCCCAGCTCCAGAGTACCACCCTGTGGTTGATCTTTGCTTGGCATGTTTCTCTTCTCCAGTATTTCTCTGCTGCATTAGGCTACATTCAGAAGTACATATGCATGTACAGGTCAATGAGCAGCATGGTGTCTCAGTGCTTAGCAATGTTGCCTTGCAGCGCTGGGGTCCTGGGTTTAAATCCAACCATGGGCAACATCTGTATGGAGTTTGTATGTTCTCCCCTTGTTCGCATGGGTTTATTCCCACAATAGGTAAATTGGCTTTTCTTAAAACGACTGACCCTTGTGGATGTATGGCAGCCACTCACTCCCCTACTCCAGAACTCTTCCTGTCCCTTGTGTGAGAAAAGTGCATTGTACGGCACATGGATGATGTCCGTGGATATTGGATATTGAAATGAATGGATATTGGATATTGAAATTGGGTTGCAATATTGACAAGAGTAGAACCTGTCCTGAGTTTTGCCTCTAGGTTTAAGGCCCCAGACACAGACCCATGATAATACCTGACCATGTGTATTGGGCCATAAGAAAAGAATGGATCAGTATATTATCCATGAAAAGCATGGATGGCGCACCCACAGCACCCACGCTTTTTTTACTCATAGAAACCCCATAGCTGAACATCCACATGCCTCTGTATTCTATGACATTTTCCCCAGGGAACAACTTTGGCCATACACTTACCACATCTCCCTATGGATGGTGCCTAGAGATGGGCAAATCGATTCATTCTGAGCCAGGTTTGACCCAAATATTTCAAATTTTTTGTTTTTTTAATTAATCCTAATAAATACGGTAGTAATAAGTTTCGGACAAAATAAAATGGTCATCGTGACTTGCATTAAGCAGTGAAAATACAGAAGACAGGTGTCTGTGAATCACTGTGAAATTTTGGTGTAACCTAACTTCAACTGACAGCTTCTTAGCCAATAGCCAGCGGTAGATGGACACTTTACAGTGCTGATGTCATATACAGTATATAAAGTTGAATGGGATGGAACATGAGGCATTGCAGTGAGGGTGGAAGTAGAGAATGGATGTGTTATTCATCACTGCCTGATCCAAAAAAATTACTTGATTTTATTCAGCAATACACAGCACTTAGTGCAGAAAGCTTGTAGAATCATAGGCGTAGCAGAGTTAGAACAAAGTTTAGTCAGATTTAATCAATTACAAGCAGATCAGGATAGAAATTATAGATAGGAGTGAGAGAGAATATCTCTGCTGTGTGAGCCTGACTGCCCCCACTCAACAAGACGTGTTCTGTGGCCTGGTCTGTCATATTATTCCATCCCATACTGCCACGCAGGTTGCTACAGCTACCAACCCTGCCACCACTCAGCCATACAAGTCCTGGGGCCTGGTCCATTATATTATTCTGTGCCGTACTGCTACCCTGTTGCCACAGCTACCACCACTGCCAGCCTCACACTGTTGGCGCCACCATTTTGATTTCACATCTGCTCACATAAAGGGATCATTTTTGGTGGCTTTTTGTTTTAGAAAAGCTCATTTTTCATCACTTTTCAACTTCGCTCAGAGCCACAAATTTGTCTCCCAGTATAAGCCTAAAGTTAATTTTCTATAAAACCAATGTTTTTTGCAATATAACCGCCTCGTGTGTCTAAAAAATTACAGACATGCACATTTTCTGAAAAAAAAAGGGTAATTTTTGGAGCGTTTAAAATGTTATCAAGCATAAAAGCGAGTGTCTACACAGTGTATGGTTAAACTCTGAGTTAGTATTTTCTGCTTACCATCCGTTTTTCCATAGACATAAATGTTACTTTCACATTGACAAAACTTTGGCTGTGATTGCCTTAGAGAGATGAAATTGGATAAATAGGTTTCTTGGAACCCTGACAGTATTCTATACTATTTCTTATAGATAGGTGTCTAGGACCCCTGAGAGTATTCTACATTATGTTTTATAGATTGATTCCTAGGAGCCCTAAGAGTGTTCTGCACTATGTTTTATAGATAGGTTCCTAGGAGCCCTAAGAGTGTTCTGCACTATGTTTTATAGATAATTCCTAGGAGCCCTAAGAGTATTCTACACTATCTTTCATAGGTTCCTAAGAGCCCTGAGAGTATTCTACACTATGTGCTAAAGATAGGTTCCTAGGAGCCCTAATAGTGTTCTACACTATGTTTTATAGATAGGTTCCTAGGAGCCCTAAGAGTGTTCTACACTATGTTTTATAGATAGGTTCCTAGGAGACCTGAGAGTGTTCTACACTATGTTTTATAGATAGGTTCCTAGGAGCCCTAAGAGTATTCTACACTATGTTTTATAGATTGGTTCCTAGGAGCCCTAAGAGTGTCCTACACTATGTTTTATAGATAGGTTCCTAGGAGCCCTAAGAGTGTAATACACTATGTTTTATAGATAGGTTCCTAGGAGCCCTAAGAGTATTCTACACTATGTTTTATAGATAGGTCCCTAGGGCCCTTGACATTGTTCTACACTATGTTTTAAACCATTTTAAGGTTTAAAATGAATCTTCAGAATATCACCCATCTCTAATGGTGTCCAGATCCAAATTTTCTGCCATCATTCTGCAGGACATTACTTTGAGGTCAAAGCCCAAACCACTACCCAGTCTTCCCTGGCACCTGAGAGAACCAACAACATGCCACAAAAATCAGTACTGCAAAATTAAAAATTACAAGGTTCACAACAAAACTGACAAAAATGCACAATATTCATACATAGTGAAGCTAAGCAAATCTCTGTGACATACGCATACACTGGCAATATCTGTTAAAAAACAAGGCCAAACCTAGAGCTGGGGTGCAGCAATATTAGATGCAGATGGCCATCACAACTAGTCTCTGGTATCTGAGGAGACCCACAGGCTTTATCGACCACATAAGAGCGTATCAGTATTATAAAGTACACATGGTAGGTGAAAGAGTGTTATGGCTTTTACACTGGGTCTAGGAGCTTCAAGCTACATATAGTATATGGCCTGGAGTATGCTATACAGTGCTGGCCAAAAGTATTGGCACCCCTGCAATTCTGTCAGATAATACTCAATTTCTTCCAGAAAATGAGTGCAATCACAAATGCTTTGGTAATAATATCTTCATTTATTTTGCTTGCAATGAAAAAACACAAAAGAAAATGAAAAAAAAAGTCAAATCATTGATAATTTTACACAAAACTCCAAAAATGGGCTGGACAAAAGTATTGGCACCCTCAGCCTAATACTTGGTAGCACAACCTTTAGACAAAATAACTGCGAACAACCGCTTCCGGTAACCATCAATGAGTTTCTTACAATGCTCTGCTGGAATTTCTCCAGGTCCCTGAGATGTGAAGGGTGCCTTCTCCAAACTGCCATTTTGAGATCTCTCCACAGGTGTTCTATGGGATTCAGGTCTGGACTCATTGCTGGTCACTTTAGAAGTCTCCAGTGCTTTCTCTCAAACCATTTTCTAGTGCTTTTTGAAGTGTGTTTTGGGTCATTGTCCTGCTGGAAGACCCATGACCTCTGAGGGAGACCCAGCTTTCTCACACTGGGCCCTACATTATGCTGAAAAATTTGTTGGTAGTCTTCAGACTTCATAATGCCATGCACACGGTCAAGCAGTCCAGTGCCAGAGGCAGCAAAGCAACCCCAAAACATCAGGGAACCTCCGCCATGTTTGACTGTAGGGACCGTGTTCTTTTCTTTGAAGGCCTCTTTTTTTTTCCTGTAAACTCTATGTTGATGCCTTTTCCCAAAAAGCTCTACTTTTGTCTCATCTGACCAGAGAACATTCTTCCAAAAAGTTTTTGGCTTTCTCAGGTAAGTTTTGGCAAACTCCAGCCTGGCTTTTTTATGTCTCTGGGTCAGAAGTGGGGTCTTCCTGGGTATCCTACCATAGAGTCCCTTTTCATTCAGACGCCGAAGGATAGTCCGGGTTGACACTGTTGTACCCTCGGACTGCAGGGCAGCTAGAACTTGTTTGGATGTTAGTCGAGGTTCTTTAGCCACCATCCGCACAATCTTTTGTTGAAATCTCTCGTCAATTTTTCTTTTCCGTCCACATCTAGGGAGGTTAGCCACAGTGCCATGGGCTTTAAACTTCTTGATGACACTGCGCACGGTAGACACAGGAACATTCAGGTCTTTGGAGATGGACTTGTAGCCTTGAGATTGCTCATGCTTCCTCACAATTTTGCTTCTCAAGTCCTCAGACAGTTCTTTGGTCTTCTTTCTTTTCTCCATGCTCAATGTGGTACAAACAAGGACACAGGACAGAGGTTGAGTCAACTTTAATCCATTTCAACTGGCTGCAAGTGTGATTTAGTTATTGCCACCACCTGTTATGTGCCACAGGTAAGTAACAGGTGCTGTTAATTACACAAATTAGAGAAGCATCACATGATTTTTCAAAGGGTTGCAATACTTTTGTCCACCCCCTTTTTTATTTTTGGTGTGGAATTATATCCAATTTGGCTTTTTGACAATTCTTTTTGTGGTTTTCCATTGAAGGCAAATTAAATGAAGATATTATTACCAAAGCATTTGTGATTGCAATAATTTTCTGGAAGAAATTGAGTATTATCTGACAGAATTGCAGGGGTGCCAATACTTTTGGCCAGCACTGTATCTGTAAATACAAAGGCTCCGAATATAAAGCAATAAATAATAAATGAATGAACCCTATATAACTAAACCCATAATTTTTTTTTTTTGTTTGTTTTTTTTTCTTCCTTCGTTCTGAAGTTCTTTACAGGATTTTTAGCATGACCCCAGATCTAAAACCAATGAGCAAGCCAATGATCATCGAATTCCTGGTAAGAATCTATCCTGCTCCAATGTATGAGATATTAGAAAAATGCCCATCCATCCATTGTATTGATTTACTACAGAATTCACTGAAATATGTGAATTAATCCCATACGGAAACTTACAGTTAGGTCCATATATATTTGGACACTGACACAAATTTTGTTGTTGTTTTTTTTTACCTGTTTACTGAAACACATTCAAGTTATAGTTATATAATGGACATGGACAGGACCAAAAGTAATTGGACAATTGACTCTGTGGCTGTTTCTTGGGCAGGTGTGGGGGCAATTCCTTCGTTATGTCATTCTCAATTAAGCAGATAAAAGGCCTAGAGTTGATTTGAGGTGCGGTGCTTGCATTTGGAAGATTTTGCTGCTCAGGGGATGGTATTCCTTCCGATTGATATTATATCCATCTCCTAAACTCCCTGATGTTTTTTTTTCTGTGAATTTATTTTAAAAAGCAGGACTTTCAGAAGTTTGGTTACCAATACAAATACTCAAATCGTGAGTTTTTTAACTATAAAACAGCAGGAATTGTATATTTGGCCACTTGCTCATGGAGTTTACACCTTGTAAAGTGCAGTGTTAAATGTATAGGAAAGGGGCAAATATCAGCACCGGGCAAACAGGGCCAAGTTCCAAGTTGGCCTTGAGATAGAGTAGTTTGGTATCCTTGCACCTTTTCGTTGGTAATTCCCATGTGGTATATTGTCATACAGTGTAGAAATAACTATACCTAACTATGCTTACTGTTATTCTTGAAAGTTTGTGAACCCTTCAGTAACTTCTTTATTTTTGCATACATTTTTATCTAAAGATACATCAGATTCTCCCACAATTCTTAAATGTAGATAAATAGAACCAGATGAAACAAATGAGTCAAAATGATTAGACTTGGTAATTTATTAATAGAAGAAAATGATCCAATATGACATATATGTGAGTGTTAAAGTATGTGAACCTTTATCTGGTGTGACCGCTTTGTGCAATAACTGCATCTAAATATTCCCAGTAATTGTTTTTCCTATTGGTTTGGAGGCCATTCCTCTGTGCAATTTTAGCCCATTCCTCTGTGCAAAACAGCATCAACTCTGTTATGATGACAGTATTGCTCACATGAGTTGCTCGCTTCAGGCCCTTCCACAACATTTTTATTGGATTATGGTCAAAACTTTGACTTTGCCATTCCATGACTTTATTCTTCTTCAATTATTCTTTGGTAGAATGAATTGTGCACTAATGGTTGTTTTCTTGCTGCATGACCCATATTCTCTTGAGAGCTCACGGACAGATGTACTGGCATTTTCCTTTACAATTTGTTAGTTTGTCAGGCCCAAACCATGATACTACCAGCACTATGAGCAGCAGTGGAATGTGGACCCACCGTGCTACCAAACTGGTTTGACTTAGATTCACCTCTAATGGCATTTTCTAAGCAAACTCTCTGGTATTCATCCTTGTCCATGGTATGGGGAGTCTACCAGGTTGATACCTTCTGAGGTGGTCCTCTTGTTGTTAACAACTGACCAGACAAGAGTTCAGGAATGGTAGCAGGGCTACTAAACCAGAAACGGGTTACCAGGAAAGGCTACCTTTTGTCCTTTCGTGACCTCACAGATTATATGCCTTGGCATTGGTTTGATCTTTGTTGGTTGAGATCTCATGGTCTTGAATTTTCTCCTTTTCTATACAATATTTATGACTGAATTGGTGGAGTCCAAATTATTTAGAGATAGTTTTATAATATTTTCTAGCCTGATCAGCATCAACACTTCTTCTTCTGAGGTCCTCAGAAATGTCCTTTGTTCATGCCATGATACAATTCTACAATCATGAGCTGTGAAGATTAGACTTTGATGGATCCCTGTTCTTTCAATAAAACAAGTTGCCCACTCACACCTGATTGTCATCCCATTGATTGAAAACAACCGACTATAATTTCACCTTTAAACCACATGACAATCCTAAAGATTCACATCATTTCGCCACTCACAATGTGATATTGGATCATTTTGCATCTATAAATGACCATGTCTAATATTTTTGACCCATTTGCTTGATTCATTTCTGTTTATCTTCTTTTAGGATTTGTTTTAAAATCTAAGGTCAAATTTCTGCATTGATTCAAAAAAATTCTAAAGGTTTCACAAACTTTCATGCACCATTTTATTTAAGGTGCCTATTTATTCAGGAAACCAGTGGTGGTCTAGGGTCTGAAACTGGGTTATTCTATTAATGAGTTATTTAATAGCATATAACTTTTAAGGCGAAGAATTGCACCACATACCACAATGCCGGACCACCATACTAGGTCATTAGGGTGCAGCAGTAGCAGTTGCTACCTGGACCAGAAGACTCATTAAAGCATAATAAGATATCAGTATTATCTATAGCACATGGTAAGTGGGAGTCCTGTTACATAATTTTGCATTGGACCCAGGAGCTTCTAGTTACTCTTCTAATAACTAGGGTCCTCTCTTTCCATCACAGACTCCAGATAATGTCATGATCAAGAAAGACGTCATTCAACAAACCAGCAAAACAGGAATAATTTCCTTGCCTCATAAACTGACTGATCTTGTAAGGTGAGAAACAAAAACTTGGACATAGATGCAGGATCCCATCCCATAGGATTATCATGAGGACAATGATGATGACGATGATGATAATTACTCATTTTTGCCCTCTATTTTACAGTTTGGGACTATGGACCATAACAGCAAAGTTTGAGGACACCTTGATACAGAATTACACCACACAATTTGAAGTCAAGGAATACGGTAAGAACAGAACAGAGACAATCGCATCTAACTACTGAACAACATAGAAGCCGGCTCGACTCCTCCTCCCGAGCAGTTGCCGGAGACATCCTCCAAACCATGGAAAGTGAAGAATGTCTCTCTGCACTTGTGAACATGGTTCTTCTTTGTTAAACGTATTAAAAAAAAGCTTACAGCAAAAGTAGTGACAGTACGTAGTAAAAACTCTGTGTTTTACATGTTTTAGAACTGCAAAGTCCTTATTCAACTATGAATAAGGGCCAGAAGGAAATTTGTGATAGGAGAGGTTACTAAATGTTTCATGAATATTCAGGAGGTTTGTCCACCAGTTTAGTTTCAGACCGAACATGTCTAAGATTGTTTTTATTATACTCTGAGGTTTCTTCAGACCCTGGGGTATGATAAGTGAAGGCCCAGAGAAGGTTCAGTAAAATAATAAACTGATCTGAGAATCACCTTCCCTCAGCTTTCCTCAGGTTTCTAACAGTATCCAGTATCTTTGGTCCTCTTGAGGACTATTCTGGCCTTGCCCGGTCACTTCTGTGACGTAAAGTGTCCTTCTGTCATTGGTCCTCGACAGTCATGTGGGGCATACCAATGTCATGACCCTTGCATGAAAGTGTCAGGATGTTGTTGGCGGCCCCCACATAACCACTGAGACTTATCATTGGGTATGAGACCACAGAAGGAGCCCAAAGAGGATCAAAGACACCAGGGAATGCTCACCAGATCCCATTAGGAAGCCATTAGAGGTAACTATCAGTGTTTATTATTTTACCGCACCTTCCTAGGGCTAGCTTATTATACTCTGGGATCTGATAGGACCCCAGATTATAATAATGGTTGATGGGTGGCGAACACCGAAATTCTTGTGTTTGGCCAAACTTGAGATTTTTTGGGAAATTTGTAAAAAAAACTCAGCTCTTATGAACAAGTTCATTCATACTTTTAAGGATTAAATCATGTTCTCAGGTAACAATTAACAAGTTTACTTTTCATGAGTAAGAACAGAACAGAGGAACAAAACTGGAGCCTTGTGGGCCTATTAACCCCTTCCCATTGCAGTCATTTTTCACTTTTCAATTTTCGATTTTCATTTTACTCCTCAACTTAACTTTTTTTTAACTTAACTGTTCACATAGCTTTATCTGGGATTAATTTTTGTGGGACACATTGTATTTTGTAATGATACCATTTAATATTTGAGAAGCTGGAAAAAAAAATCAGAACAGGGTGGAATTAGAGAAAAACTGGGTTTGAGCAAATTTCTCATGGGCTATATTTTTACGGTGTTCACTGTGCAGAAAAAAATTACTACTCGTATTTTGTGGGTTGTTATGGTTACGGTGATACCAAATTTCTATAGTTTTTGTGATGTTGTAATACCTTCTAAAAATCTAAAACTTAAAAAAAATTCTTGAAGTTGCCCTATTCTGACAACCATAATGTTACATATTTCAGTTTACAAGGAAGCATGAACTGTATTTTTTGTAGGGCCAGATGTACGTTTTATTTATACCATTTTTGGAATGTCTGATGTTATGATTGCTTTTTATTCAAATTTTTATGGGAGGTGAAATGGAGAAAAAATGGTGGTTTGGCTCTCGATTTTTTTTTTTCCAGGTACAATGTTCACCATATACAAAAATTTTTTTTAGAAGTTTGTAGTTAGGGCATTTCCAGATGCGGCACTGCCTGATGTGCATGTGTTTTATATTTTATTTATTTATTAATATATCTGATCTAGGGAAAGGGGGTGATTTGGACTTTTAATATTTTTTATATATTTATTTAAATTTTATTTTTAGAGTCCTTTTGGGTTCACCAAGGCATCTGTAGGGTTAATGTATAACACAGTAGAAACCCTGAGGCTATGGCGGCCACTCAGCTTCTGAGCAACCGGCATGTAATAGTATGGAAAGGGTTAAACCACAAATTATTAAGTGGTAACTATCGAGAATAAGCTTTTCTAGGAACATTTGTTCCCAATAAATGCGACCGATCAACCAACCAACAAAATGCTCATTAGCCTACTGACTTCATCTTTTGCATCTTTTATTTGACAGTGATTATTCCGTGTCCATTCACTTTGCATTTGCCAATGTAATAAGATTTTTCACAATCAACATTTTTATCCTTGCTCAGCACTCATCCCGACCAGTATCTGCCAGTGTAATACAGCCCTTAGTTGTTTTTTTCTGCAATCTGAACTATGAATGTCGTTCACTGCTTTAGATATTCTTCTTTTGATATGGATGGATGTTTCATTGCTAGATGCATATATAATCTGCTGTGATCTGTGATCAATGAATTATTGATTTTCCTACAAGAGGAAAATAAGCATTACATGAGGCCATCTAAGGTTATTTTCACATAAGCCTGTATAGGAGAATCCATCTAAATTCATGAACATCATAGCAGAAACCCCCTGATCCTCATTATAGTCATATCTCTGATATGGCAGATCCAATGTGGGTTGGTGGGCCCAGGATTTAGCACAATAATGGAGCAGCAGAGGACACCTATCTTTATAGGGTACTATGGTTTATTCTCTATGGATTGATGGAGGGTAAACCTCCAGAAAAATTTTATCTGGTGATCTCAAGGAACCTCAGTTGGACACTGATCCATTCCCATCTAGCTTTCCATTCCAATAATGGAACAGAAGAATGGAAAGCCAACGTAGCTGTAATCTCAACCTAACAAATATTGTGGTGTCTGTGTAATGCATCAATGTGTTGGGACTTGAACCCTACATTATGTTGGCGCTATATAAATAAAATGTATTATTATTATTATTATTGCTGCCAACAAAGAAGACAGCAGAAGAGGTTTCCTTGGAGCTATCTAAGGGTGTGTACATACGGAGGAATTTGCCGCTGATTTGGGGGCAGACTTCGCCGACGAATCCGGAGCAGATTTCTCCCAGAATCCGCATCCCATTGTTTTCAAGGAGGCAGAGATTGCAGCAGGATGCGGAAAAAAGAAGAGTTCTGCTCAATCTTGCCACAGATTCCGCAGCTGATTCAGCCACAGGGTCTGCGGCTTGAGACTCCCTCCTCATTAGGCCCATTCATCCGGGCCTAATCAGGAGCGGGATGCCGCTACAGAATGCTGATGCACTGCATCGGCATCCCATCGCGGCTAGACCGCGGCAAAAATGCTGGCGGCGGAAAATGTAGAGGAATTCGTCTTCATTTTCTGCCATGTGAACATACCCTAAGATGAGAGGCCTGCAGAAAAGGGAGAACCTAAGAAAGCAGGCTTAAGGTAGAGTCTATAGCAAGCATTTTGGGTTTATGTGTTGCCTCATCCCTTATACTTTACCTCGTTCCTATTACAGTGGATGTCAGGGCTTTAAATATGGAGCGTTTAAGACCCGACGGCAATGCTCGCAATCATTGCCTGCACTGATCGCAGGCATTAACCCTGCTATTGCCTCAAACTTGAAGGCTCCCAGGCTTGTCAGTATTTGAGTTTTACTACAGGCTGCTATGATCAGCCTGTAATAGAACCATAGTGATTTTACAATGCCTTGTATTAGTGACCGGACTGTCTGAGGCACAAGACCCCTAGGGGGTCTAAAAACTGACGGAAAAAGAAAATTAAAAAAAAAAGTAAAAAAAAAAATGCTAAAAATTCAAACCCTCCCTCTTTCCCTAGAACGCATCTAAAAATAAATAAACAGTAAAAAACATACACAGTAGAAATCCCGTGGCCAAAAATGCCCAAACTACAAACTTAAAAAAATATTTTTCCCATATTGTTAATATATAAACAAAAAATGGGCCAATAACCAATTAACAAAAAATGTGCAGGACAAGCAATAAATCAAAAAACAACAAAATCATGCCTACACAAAAGTAAAAATAATTAACAAAGTTTATTAACAAATAAATAAAATACAAAAACAAATGAACAAACACATGAGGGAATACAAGAAAAAAACAATAAATAATGTGTACAAAGGCATGAAGTTCAGGGTATCAGATAAATAAATAATCATGGCAAAGCACCTTCACAAATGCACTTGAGATAATTAGATAGCATATTCAAATACAACCAAAGCTCCTCTAAAGTCATACCATAAATTTAAATGTAAAAAGGTGCTAAAAAACCATATGTTACAAGATGAAAAAATCCTGAAACAACATACCTAAGGCACAAACAACCTGACGCGCGTTTCGCCTAGAGCTTCATCCGGAGGTATGAACTTCATGCCTTTGTACACATTATTTATTGTTTTTTTCTTGTATTCCCTCATGTGTTTGTTCATTTGTTTTTGTATTTTATTTATTTGTTAATAAACTGTTAATTATTTTTACTTTTGTGTAGGCATGATTTTGTTGTTTTTTCCCATATTGTTAATGTTGCATGGGAAAAAAATGTAAAGAACTGAACCAAAATATACAACATTCCCCAAATAAGTATAAATAAAAAGTAAGTCTTACCTGGAAAAAAATGCCTTATGTAGCTCCATGTACAGAAATACAATATAAATAAGTTATGGGTATTAGAATATGGTAACTCCAAGAAAAAAATGAATTTTTTTCAAAGCTTTGTATTTTTTTAAGGAGTTAAAACATAAGGAAACCTATATAATTTGTTATTACCGTTATTGTGCCGACCCACAGAATACAGTTAAGTTGTCATTTTGGCTGCACGCCGTAAAAACAAAGACGGTAAGAATGTTGCTGAAGTTTTCTCTAATTCCACCCCATTCTGTATTTTTTTAAGCTTTCCAGTATGTTTTACGGAAAAGTAAATGGTACCTTTATGAAGTACAAATCATCCCGCAAAAATTAAGCCCAAATATGGTTCTGTGAATGGAAAAATAAAGTTATGGATTTCAGAAGGCAGAGAGAAGAAGACAAAAAATGAATAATGGCTGCGACGGGAAGTGGTTAAACTTCACCCACTAAAATCCATTAAGCATAACTGAATGCCTCTGTTTGTGCCCATTAGTTCCTCCACGTTACATCTAGGTATAGTTGGCAGAATGGATACAGAAGGTTATGCGGTGTAAGTGGGGATCTTGCTATCCCAAGTGAAAACCTGACACCAGCAGAGCTTCCACCAGATGCTAATCCAGTGGTAATAACCACGGTTGTGGTTGGGCCTGATGTTGTAGTACAGAGTTTGAGTACATCAAGTCAGGGCATCATATGGGCAAATGAGAGGAAAAGTGCTGTACCCAGGAATCTAGAGCTGAGACCAAAAACCTGGACAAGCTAGGGCACACCCCAAAGCACTTTCCCCTCATTTGCATATGAATAAACAGTGAAAATGGGGCTCTAGAGCTGAATAACAGATGCATATTTGGAAACTGTAGAATCACCTACACAAGGTACTGGGATTAGGTTTATAACCCATTTACTGCACACAGATTCCCATTAAGAATTGGTTATGCAGAATAGGGGATAACACGGTGATTCCTTTCCTGAATAGAAGTTCCAAAGGACAGATTATTCTTCATTAGCTCACAATTTCCTAATATGGCATTTAACTATTTATTTTCTAACAACGACAACCCCTTTAAGGGGTAAGTACTGTACATTGTAGAAAATAAAAATGAGTGCAGTAAAGGTTTATTTCACTAGTTATTTCTCTTTTCATGTGCTGCTCAGACATGTTTACCTTGAACAGCACACCATGTAGTTAGATGTAGTATTTTGCGAGAATGAGGCATTTAAAATTGCGCTCATTTTATGTTCTGTTTTATACTTTTTTCAGTTCTGCCAAGCTTTGAAATAAAAATAATTCCATCTAAGAAATTTTTCTACATCAATGATGAAGAACTAAGGGTGGACATAGAGGCAACGTGAGTAGAACCATTTGCCTATGTTGAGTTTCCAAGAGTTCTAGAGATGTTTATGGGAAGTTTCCATATACATGTGGACAAAATTGTTGGTACCCCTCGTTTAATGAAAGAAAAACCCACAATAGTCACAGAAATAACTTGAATCTGACAAAAGTAATTTGCCAAACTACATGTTGACAAGCCACAAAGCTTCTGGGAGAATGTTCTATGGACAGATGAGACAAAAATCAAAATTTTTGGCAAGGCACATCAGCTCTATGTTCACAGATGGAAAAATGAAGCATATCTGGAAAAGAACACTGTCCCTACTGTGAAACATGGAGGAGGCTCTGTTATGTCCTGGGGCTGCTTTGCAGCATCTGGCACAGAGTGTCTTGAATCTGTGCAGGGTACAATGAAATCTCAAGACTATCAAGGGATTCTAGAGAGAAATGTGCTGCCCAGTGTCAGAAAGCTTGGTCTCAGTCGCAGGTCATGGGTCTTGCAACAGGATAATGACCCAAAACACACAGCTAAAAACACCCAAGAATGGCTAAGAGGAAAACATTGGACTATTTTGAAGTGGCCTTCTATGAGCTCTGACCTAAATCCTATTGAGCATCTTTGGAAGGAGCTGAAACATGCCGTCTGGAAAAGGCACCCTTCAAACGCGAGACAACTGGAGCAGTTTGCTCATGAGGAGTGGCCAAAATACCTGCTGAGGGGGGCAGAAGTCTCATTGACAGTTACAGGAATCATTTGATTGCAGGGATTGCCTCAAAAGGTTGTGCAACAAAATATTAAGTTAAGGGAACCATCATTTCTGTCCAGGCCTGTTTCATGAGTTTTCTCTTTTTTAAAAATTCTGTTGAAGCCTGGTTGGAAAGCAATGTCTGACTTTCGTTTGTTCATTTTCATAGAATTTTTATATATTATTACTTTTGTCAGATTCAAGTTAGCTCTCTGACAATTGTGGGTTTTTCTTGCATTAAACAAGGGGTACCAACAATTTTGTCCACGTGTGTATGTCCCATGTATCAGTGGTATCTATAGAGGTAATGTCATTGTGACTGGTAATAAATCATTGTTATATTCTATCTCATCAGTTATCTCTATGGTAAAGCTTTAAATGGAAAGGCCTTTGTGCTCTTCGGAGTGAAGAAAGACAATGAGAAGAAAAGTCTACCAGATACTTTGAGAAGAGTAGAGGTAAGGATATTGTTCTTCTAAGTTTATCTTAAAAGCCTATAAATATATTTACCAAGATCTTCTAGACTCCATTGAGAAAGGGTAGTCTGAAATTAAAACAAAAGGCTACTCTTATCTATGGGTTGTATCTCATACTGTAGCTTTAAGTGAATGAGGTGAGGGTGCAATACCAGAAACACAATGTGGACAAGAGTTGCCCAGAAAAAAGTGGACCCCTTTGTTATATGGAGCAAGTTCAAAGTAATTTTCTTATAAGAGAAAGATGTCAGATCAAAGCTCCCAAAACCATGGGCATAACTATAGGGGTTGCAGTGGATGTAGCTGTGACTGGGCCCAAAAGTCAGGGGGACCCACAGGTCACACTCACCACCTAGGACTGGGATTAAACTTCTTTGATCTGCTTTATGATTTCCTTTGAAGGGTGGCAATATGTGCATCATAAACTTACAATCCCCACCCCCTGGTGCACTGGAGTGAGACAGGGGAAGAATATTTATGATTCACAGCCTTCCACTGTCAAAAAGGAGAAAATTAACCTTTTAATTTCAAATGTAACAGTCAGTAAGCAGTCAGCAATGTTTTCTGTGGAGGGAGGCTGTGGTACAAAAAAGGGACATGATTATTATATGGGGGACTCCAGCAGGAGCTGGAGGTCATCAGAAGAAGTTGTGCCTTTGAGTCTTTACTTCTGTTCTTGCCCAACAACTTTGGAAAATAACTTTGCCTGTGAAAAGCCTCAGCCAGCCAGTTGTGTAGCATTACATATAAAAGTTAAGATTTTCAGCTTTCATATGCCACCAAAATCATACTTCTAGCTATGACAAAACCGGAGATATCACCAGTTGAAAACACGATAGAGTAGAGACAGGCGAACCTCACGAGATTCTTTTAAAGAATATTCTGGAGATTTGCCCACAAGTGTCATTTCAGACCGACCTTATTGAGTCCAAACTGGAAGTGCTATTATAATAGTCTGGGTCTCTTCAGACCCTAGACTATAATAAGCAGATGTCCAGGAGAGGTGGGGAAAAAGAATAAATACTCATACTCACTTTCCCTCATCTCTACTGGGCTTCCTTACTCCATACATAGTTAATTCACAGGCAGCTTTTGGCCTCTTCTGGCCTCCTGGGTGACATCAGCAGCCCAGGGTCATGCACGCTAAGGTCACAGGTCTCAATGGTGACCTGGGGTCTGCTGAAATCACATGGGAGAGAGGAAGAAGCTGGGGAAAGAAGACCCAATGTCACAAGGGAGCCTAGGAAAGGCCCTCCGCTTATTATACCCTGGGGTCTCTTTAGACCGCAGAGTATAATAATAATTTGTGGGTGGCGAATCCCAAAAATTTGGGGTTTAGCCAAACCCAAAAAATTGGGAAAATTAATACCAAACGCGTCTCACCTCTAGTTGTGAGTTCAGGCTGCCTATAAAGCTCTCATTTCTTCAACTGTTGAAATCTTAGATTTCATCATAGCCAAGATCTCAACTTTTAGACGACAACAGGACCACTGTTCCAGATGGTATGAACCGTAGATAGAGCTATTTCCACTGAGCGGGGCACTCACTGTATGACATCCACATGTTCTAATAGAACATACTGACTAATGACTAAATGTCATCATTAAATAAATATGTAGACAATGACTTTTTGTGGTTTATACCTCTCATCCAGATCTTCGATGGTGAAGGTTTTGCTGTTTTGAGAAGACAAGACTTGGTGAAGCCTTTTAAAGAAGAAAAAGACTTGTTAGAATGGAGCCTGTATGTGTCTGTTACCGTCATTACTGACTCAGGTAGGAGAAGCAAATACTTGTGTAAGCTTGTGTGCCAATTCTAGTTCAAGTCTATTCCAGATAGGCATCTGCTAGATATGGACAAACCTTGCAATATTTGTTGCCTGTGGAGAAGAATGGGAATGGAAAGAAAGGGGATGATTGTTAATGAACTCATCCCTAGACCTCGCATAGATTTGACTTTGTGGCCCACACAGGGCCAGATATGCTCCCATTTCAGTAAGAGGCTTAGGTTTCCTAAAGAATTAGTTATAAATCACACAAGTAGACAGTATGGAAGGCTAGTCTTGATGAATTTCTCTTTAACCACTTCAGGATTGGCCCATTTTCCCTGGTTCAGGACCAGAAACATTTTCTCTTTTTTTTTTTTTTACATGCCGTTTTGAGGGCCATAACATTTTTATTTGGATTATTCAAATATTTTTTATTTTTTTTCGATGATTAATAGGGCTTTATTTTATGTTTTTATTTTTGCATCTTTTTCTATATTTTAATATCCCATAAAATATAAACAAAAAAAAGGAGGGAAAAAATGTCTGTTTTTCATGTTTTTTTTTTTATTTAAATAACACAAAATGCTTCTAAAAATTTTTTTAAAATTGTTTTTTTTTCCTCATTTACAGTAATTTTTACATAGGTGACATATATTGACATACAGTTGTGCTAAAAAGTTAACATACCCCGGCAGATTTTTTGTTTTTTTGGCCTTTTTTCAGAGAATATGAATGATAACACAAAACCTTTTTCTCCACTCATGGTTAGTGGTTGGTTGAAGCCATTTATTGTCAAACTTTTGCGTTTTCTCTTTTTAAATCATAATGACAACCAATAACATCAAAATGACCCTGTTCAAAAGTTCACATCCCCAGTTCTTAATACCGTGTATTGCCCCCTCTAACATCAATGACAGCTTGAAGTCTTTTGTGGTAGTTGTGGATGAGGCTCTTTATTTTCTCAGATGGTAAAACTGCCCATTCTTCTTGGCAAAAATTCTCCAGTTCCTGTAAATTCTTCGGCTGTCTTGCATGTCCTGCGCGCTTGAGATCTCCCCAGAGTGGCTCAATGATATTGAGGTCAGGAGACTGAGATGGCCACTCCAGAACCTTCACTTTCTTCTGCTGTAGCCAATGACAGGTTGACTTGGCCTTGTGTTTTGGATCGTTGTCATGTTGGAACGTCCCATGTGCAGCTTCCTGGCTGATAAGTGCAAATTTGCCTCCAGTATTTGCTGATAACGTGCTGCATCCATCTTTCCTTCAACTTTGACCAAGTTTCCTTTGCCTTTGAAGCTCACACATCCCCACATCATCAGTGATCCACCTTCGTGCTTTACAGTAGGAATGGTGTTCCTTTCATCATAGGCCTTGCTGACACCTCTCCAAATGTAACGTTTATGGTTGTGGCCAAAAAGTTAGATTTTTGTCTCATCACTCCAAATTACCTTGTTCCAGAAGTTTTGAGGCTTGTCTCTGTGCTGTTTGGCGTAGTGAAGGCGAGATTCTTAGTGGCATTTGCGCAGTAATGGCTTTCTTCTGGCAACTCGACCATGCAGCCCATTTTTCTTCAAGTGCCTCCTTAATGTGCATCTTGAAACAGCCGCACTGATAGTTTTCAGAGAGTCCTGTATTTCAGTTGATGTTATATGTGGGTTTTTCTTTGCATCCTGAACAATTTTCTGGGCAGTTGTGGCCGAAATTTTGGTTGGTCTACCTGACCATGGTTTGGTTTCTGGGCATGTTTTCAGGCCAAAATTACCAGGGTATGTGGACTTTTGAACAGGGTCATTTTGATGTTTTTGGTTGTCATTATGATTTAAAAAGAGAAAACACAGAAGTTTGACAATAAATGGCTTCAACCAACCACTACCCATGAGTGGAGAAAAAGATTTTGTGTTACCATTCATATTCTCTGAAAAAAGACCAAAAAAACAAAAAATCTTCCGATGTATGTAAACTTTTTAGCACAACTGTATATTGGGCGAGAATTTGTGATGTGGGAGTGGGAGTGGCAATATATATATATATATATATATATATATATATATATATATAAATTTTTTTACTTTATTTTTTATTTTCATATAAAGTCAACGGGCGGTCTAAAGTGCTTAAAGAGGAACTGTTACTACCTCTACCAAGTACAGATCTTTGTATCCTTATATAGCTCCAATGATTCCAGTGAAGTTGAATTTTTTTCTTTAGCCCTCACAGTTTCTGAGCAATCAGTGCTATGTTAGTACCCAACATGACACCTGAGCTTTCTTCTGTCAGGTTGGTGGTCCTAGGCTGTCAGAGACCACTTACCTGACAAAAGGGAGCCTAATTAGCATGTTGGGTGCTGGAAATAAAAGAATACATTACTCAGGATCAGTGGGGGCTAGAGAAAAAACTCCAACTGCTCTAATATCAGTGGAGTGGTGCCTACTGAAGGATGAAAAAATGCAAAAAGAGTTGGAGTTGAAAAGTCCTCTCTAGATGGAGTATACCATTGGGACCCAATTCACCGTACAAATGAGAGAATAGAGATAAACAAATTGATCTGCTCAATGCCACCAGAAACTCCAGCTGTAGGACATTTTGGACAAATCGGTTTGCCAATTACCACCATAATTTTATAAATGGAATGAAATAAATAGATTTTTGAGACTTTGCTATGAACTTACATGTCACTACTAGACATGTAACTACAATGTATGGCCAATTCTCTTACGGGCAGTGACTTGGTGGAGTCAGAGCTGGATAATATCTTTATTGTGACATCTCCATATAAAATTCTCTTCACAAAAACTTCCAAATATTTCAAGCCGGGAATGACATTTGATCTTATGGTAAGTGCATTGATTTTACAATATATTACAGAGTCCTTATTTTATTATACAGGGTGGTCCAAAGGTATGGAGCCAGCTATATAAATGGAAAATGGTGTCTGAGAACGCCATTGTGTGGGTGGCATGTTGCTAAAGAGAAGGGGGCAAATCTCTGTGGAAAAGTGTCCAACACAACAGCCATTCTGAAAGCCGCCATCTTGGAACCAAGTTGAGTGCTTTTCCTTGTACTTGAGTCATTGTAGCGTATTTCAATATTCGGCACCCTAATAGAGCACCCATCCACCATGCTAATTTTGCCAAACAAGTTTTGCGTTGGACCTGTCAAAAAGTGGTTTCAAAACTGCTACAATCGAAGCAGCAACAATGGTCATCCTGGCGTCCTTCAGCGAGAGCCATATGGTAACCCTCGGCATCTGTCACAGGAGAGTGGGATCAATGACTCAGTACTGTCCTACCTAGAGATGAGCACAATCTCTGTACTCTCTTCATGTGTTTGTAATAAAGAGAAAATGGATATTAACTTTGACAGGAATAAAGGTATGCCACATTCTCTATCAGATATATGTCATTTTGTACTCCTTCCTATTTGAAAAAATCAGCTTGGTTCTAAGATGCTGGCTTTCAAAATGGTTTCTGCCTTGGACACCGTTCCACACAGATTTCTCCTTACCAACATATCATACACAGGATGGCATTCCCAATCACTGTTTTTTTTTTCCATTTATTCAGAAGTCTCCATAACTTTGGTCCACTTTGTATTATTTTTTTTTTTATCTGGCACCTTCATTTTCCCCTATTTAACTGTCGGAGGTATAATAGTTTGGCTGGTTGATTCTACCAATCCTATGTCAATGGAGTCTATGGATCATTGAAAAGATGAGATTTTAACTTGCCCTTTGCTTTTTCCAACATGATATGAGCAGTCAGAGGGATTCGGCAACCATTTATCATATCCCTATCAAAACACTCATATTGATGTGGCCGATACAAGCTTTTATCCAGTGAAGGACCGGCCTGTTTTGTCCCCTTATGGCCAAACCATTTTTTTGTGTTTTCTCTCGTTGCATACCAAGAGTCCTAACTTTTTTATTTTTCCATCAGTGTAACTATATGACGTCTTGTTTCTTGTGTTTAGTTACAGTATTTTGACTTACATAAATATCTTTTTATTAACTCTTCTAGGGAAGGAATACAAAAAATAGCAATTCCATATTTGTCTTCTTAGACTTAAAATTTTCCACCGTTTTCCAAGCGGCTCAAATAACATGATCAATTTTACTACAGTTGCACAATATGAAAAAAAAATATTATAGCTTTATTATTTTTCTGTCAACAGAATTTTGTGAGAAAACCTGATGTTTTTCATTGGTGACATTTTGGGGAACAAAAAACTTTTTGATAGCTTTTTATAAGGTTCTTTAGATGGCAAGCAAGTAAAAGACAACAGGAATTATTTTTTTCTGCTATGTAACAGCATCAGCACTCAGGGTTATGTTTTCTAAATCATCTATAGTTAAATACTTAAGATCAGAGCTTTTCTGTTCCTGGGCATTAAGAGGAGGTGCCCTGCTATGAGTACATAGCCGAGTACCTGCTTCACTTGGCACAGAACTCCCATTCCAGGCTCCTATACATGCTCTATAAAAAGGATTCTAAATTAAGCTAAACACCTTCCCCCCCACCTTCTAAATTACTCATTGTTCCAAAAATCTATACAGTATTTACCTAGATCACCGAGGCTCCAGGCACATTTTGTGATTTTCCCCTACCAAAAACGGAACGTCACCTAACTAACTCAACCTCCCATCACATCATACTTACCTGTCTTCCAGTCTGGACCTTCTGGGCACGGAACATCACTTCTGGGCCACGCCTGTGCATGCACAGTAGAATGAGAGGCTGGCATACGATGCACAGGGTGATGCACACTCTATTGCGCATGCCAACACTCCGGCTCTATTGTGCAGGCATTGGCCCAGAAGAAGTGACGTTCTGTGCCCAGAAGCTCCAGACCGGAAGACAGATAAGTATGATGGGGTGGGTTGAGTTAGTTAGGAAGGGCTAGTCGTGGGTGAGCTAGCTAGGGAAACAGCTAGGGGGTGTGAGTGAGAAAGGGAGGGGGAGGGAGTTACAGAGGGAGGTGGTGTGAGCCAACTGCTGTACTTATTAACCTATTATAAGCACTAACACAAAAATAATTTTTTGCCCTGAAAACCCCTTTAAGTCTTTGTGCCTTAATTCATTTTAGGTATTTGTCACTAATCCTGATGGGACCCCGGCTCATCGCATCCCTGTTGAAGCAGAGCCAGGAAAAGTGAGAGGAGAAACTAAGGAAGATGGAACTGTTCGGCTGACCCTGAATTCTCGCTCAGACATAAGCTCACTGCAGATAACAGTAATGTTACATTTTTATACATCTCATCATTTAGATTAGAAAAAAAGATGGATGTTTAATAAAAATTATAGATTCCTCTTTGTAGAGGGATTAGTGAACGGAAAACCTAATACAGTAGGTCTGAGTGATCATTTAAACTTTGTTCACACTTGCGTTTGGCCTTTCTATTAAACTTTTTATCGTTTTTGCAGCAACAGAGCACCATTAGATGTCATTGTAAGTCAATGGGTTCCACCAAATGCAGTTCACATACTCCATATGGCTGATTCGCCTGAGATGTACCTGAGAGCAGAGTTCACCAATGTGTATTTCCTCCTCTCTGCTTCTAGGTGTCAACAACAGATGAAACATTAACCAAGAACCAACAAGCTTCTGCCACCATGGTGGCCTCAGCTTACAAACCAGTTGGTGGAAATTACTTACATCTCAGTGTCGCAGGAGGAGAACTGAAAATAGGAGAAAATGCCGTCATCAACTTTATCATTAGGAACACCGACCTGGCTGTCCAAAATCAGATCAACCATTTCAACTATGTGGTAACTGGTCTTAACTCTTTGTTGGGCCTAAAACTTATTTATTTCTGGATTTATGATATCCAAATCCGTCTATTGCACGTGCACATGATCAGATGGAATTATGTCATTAGATTCCCATTTCACTGTTAGCATTTTATTGAAAACAATCAGTAAAGGGGTTCTCTACTTTTGACAATACATTTTTTTAAGAGTACCCAAAAATAAGATGATCATATGGTCTCCTGCTTCAGGGAGTGACTATGGTCAAGTGTAATTGATGTTGAAACAGCAAGCATTCAATTCCCTTACATCATCACTACAGGAGAAATGAAGACTTACCCAATGCTCAATTCTTCATCAATGGGTTGTCCATATAATCCATGGACATGCCGTGCTCTGCAAAGAAGGATGATCTAGATAACCTTCACTAAGTGAGGACAGTCCCTGTATTTAAGGGGTTGTCCAGTGAAAAGGGTTTTTTTTTTTTTACAAGACATATCAGAATGGCCTAGCAAAAAAAACTGTTCTAGAGCCCCAACCAATATAAGGCAGTTCTATTCCGACACTGCCAAAACTAGTGATGGGTGAACCTCACGAGATTTGTTTTGTGAATATTTGCGAGGTTCATCTTCAAGTTTTAAAACTGGAAGTTCTATAATTATACCCTGGGGTCTCTTCAGAGGTGTGTAAAAAAAAACTCACTGACACTTACCTTTCCTCACCTCTGCTGGGCTCTACTGTGGGGTCTGGTCTTCTTTCGCGTTACCTGGACGTCATAGCGGGTACTATGACCTCTTCCAGCCTCTTCTAAGATGTCACTTGCCCCATGGTCATGGAGTCATGATTTTGGCACTCCCCATTTGATCATTGAGGCCCAATCACATCATTGGTGACCCCATTGCATGTGACATCAGGTAAGACACTAGAAGAGGTCTGGAGAAGAAGCAAGGGCCTGCCGATGAAGACTGAACGCCAGGAAAGAAAACCAGTGAAATCGAGGAAAAATGAGTAAAGATGAGTATCAGAGTTTTTTTTTCTTCTGCACTGCCCCAGAGCCTCTGATTATTATACTCTGGAGTTTAAAGAGAAACCAGAGTATATTAATGATTCGTCGGTGGTGAATTCCCAAAATTTGCAATGAACCAAGTTTGTTACGAAACAGTCTGCTCATCTCTAGTCAAACAACAGTAAATGCTGTTACTTCCGGCCAATGATTGGCTTACATTTGTTGATTGTCCAGTAGGACCAGGAAGCAAAAATCTGCAGGTCTTGGCAGGGTCAAAACAGAGCAAAGTTATGAGGGATCGGTAGATGTACACAACACTGATTTTTTTTATTATTATTATTTTATTTTGTCAAGTAAACCTGGAAATTCTTGTACATTTTTTAATTTTTTTTTTTTTTGCAAAAACTCAGAATGCCCTAACAAAGTATTTGAAAATGGGTTTTCTAAACCAGACAACCCCATAGGAATTATTCATGATATTGTCAAAGACCATACAGCAGATTCCAGAATGTGTAGACATTGGACTTCTTTAAAGGAAGTCTTTCACCAGAACCCAGCATATCAACACAGCCAATAAGGGCGAAATCCTCACTTCTCTAAAGAGCTTGTACCATTTTTTTCTCGCTCATTTGTCTGTTAACTTTATGTTGAATGTATTTCGGGCCTTGGGCGGGTGCCTGCGCTTGCCTGCTGGCGTTGCAAAGAGGGGTTTGGCCAACCCCCCCCCCCGCTTATGTGCATATTGACAAAAACAGTAAAATCTTGGCAATGGAGGTGCCTATTGATAAGACGAAGACACCATTTTTCCTGGCCTATCTATTTGCAGGAATGAGTTGATATAATGGGTTGTGGTGAGAGATTTTCTCTAAAGACGTTACTAAGCACCCTATTATATCATATGGAGGCAGTACAGAAGGGTAGACTGAATAACGCTCCTTTCTTTGGCAGAGAGCCATTTAAGAAATAGAATAGGACCACTGTTGTCCATGTAGTACATGGATGGCCATTCGTCTGCTGTTCTCTAGATTATCGTTCATCTACTTTGGGACATTCTTCAACTAATTCAAATCCTTGGAAAACCTCATATATAGAGGTCCATAGATTTTTATGAATGCCCTATTATGGCCTGTCCAAATCTACAGGTATAAGACGGCTGTGGAAAGATCCCTACAGAGATAATATAAGACTAGAGAGTATTTATAGGGTGGATAGTGAGTTGTAGTAACCATGATTTTTACCAACAGTTTCCTCATATGAAGCATTCAAGAAATTTCATAGACTTGAGTCTCTGTTCTCTAATACTCGAGTCTCTGTTCTCTAATACTCGAGTCTCTGTTCTCTAATACTCGAGTCTCTGTTCTTTAATACTGTTTTTTTTATTTCCCTATAGATAATGAACAAAGGCAGAATAATGAAAGTGGGGACACAGGAGAGGGGGAGAGGTCAGACTATTGTGGCTATGTCACTGCCGATAAAGGAAGAATTTATCCCATCATTCCGCATTCTGGCATACTATACTGTGACAACTGGATCTGGGCGAGCAATTGTGGCTGACTCTATCTGGATTGATGTGGCAGATATCTGTATGGGGACGGTAAGAAGATTCATCATAGAGAATATATCAGTATTATGCTTATCTAATGTATTTTAGAAGCAGAGATATAAGGTGGAATACAAGATCCGTGAAAATTTGCTATCACACTGGGGCAAACTTACTAAAAAACAAACAAAAAAACTGTTGTACAAGTTCTCATTTTACACATTTTTTACATGTCAGACAAAAGGATGGGGTGTAGCTTAAGATGCACGATTCTGCACTAAAAAAATTCCATAAAAATCTAAAATTCATGTCCTATCTCAGATGATTAACCCCTCAAATTCTGTGGTCAATAGCAACTATAGCATCTGAATGGTCCGTCAGCTCCCTCAAACCCTAGTCACCCCTTCTCCCTTTTGATGAATTTGAAGGCAGTATTTTTTTTTTACTAAGCCCTGATCTGTTAGAGATCCCCAAGGGGGATTTAAAATAAAATTTTAAAAAGTTAATATTTTCAAAATATAAAAAGAAAAATATATGAACATCTTCCTTTTTAATGTTTTACATACAAAAAAAACCAAAGCAATTAAAAAATAAATACAGTAGAATTGGTGTTACATCTGAAAATGTGACACCACAACCGAAAAAAATTGAATGAATGGTGATCAAAAAGTCATATATATCAAAAATGGTACCAACAAAATTTACAGCTTACCCTGCAAAAAAAGAAAACTCACACAGCTCTTTAGAAGACTGACAACTACGAACTATCCTGCTGGATGCACCACACAAACTGGTGGTGCAATGTAGTTGAATTGTGTGAGAATGAAACCAACAGGTGCTTTTGTATACTGTAATGGAAACTTCTCTTGATGGCGGATAATGTAATGTCAACCACTGGAGACTCACTCACATGAGCTAGAAGGTTTCCCTCCTTTATCACAGGCACCACTCTTGGCCGCACAAATGGTCTAGGCCTCCCACTCCTTGTGATGCAGTATCTACTTCCCAGGTCAACGTGGACCAACCAAACCAAACGGACTCTGTGTAAGAACTCCTTGAGATAGCATGAAGGCCACTCTTTGTACAGTGCACCTTTGCCCTGGCATAACCAAAGCATCATGTTGCAGCTCGCGTGTGGTCATACCATACCATGAGCATCTTAAAGAGTTCCTCCAATGGTACAACTCATAAACACAACCAACTTTCTTCCCACACACAATGCACCTGCAAAGAAACCACAGCAATGAACACTTTGCAATGTCGAGAGTTACATGGCATATCTAGGAAAATTGTCACAAACTCACATAATACAGAATAAACACTGCTCAAAGAGAGATTCCAACTGGTCTTGCTCAGGGACTCTACATATGGCCACTCAGGACCCACTACAAAATGATGCAACTGACCTCTACATTTGTGAGACGTTCCCCTGGACCAGGGCTAATTTGACACTAACTCCCCTAAATTGGGTTTTCTTGAGCACATGTCATTTTTTCTTTTCTCCACTGAGAAGCAATTAACTAATCCCCTGAGGAATGTCTCCCTTCCTCTAGGAGGACATGAAACACGTTGGTAAAAACTTAGAGTACTATAGGGAGAGCATTGGGACTATGTCATTTCTTTGGGGAGTATGGTAAAAGTAAAGGTGAGACCTTTCCCTCCTCCGTGCTATATGAAATTGGCTCCTGCCCTCTCCCCTCTCCCTAGAACCTGGTAAGACAGTTCTATGCATATGAGCATAATGCCATTAATAAATACAACTTGTCCTGCAAAAAAGGCCAAACTAATATGGGTATTTGAATAGAATAGGAAAAAAATGAAGGGTCTTGGAAGACCTTGAGAAAAAAAATTAAAGGCTTTAACCCCTTCCTGACAGACCTATTTGTCACTTTTTCTTTTTAAGTTCCATGAGATCAGGTGACTTGGGTAACAGATGTAACATGACTGCCACTTGCTTCATTCAATACCTATCCTCATCTGTCAATCAAATTACATAATTTCCTGAGTCATTGGCCATGAAGTCTTTTCCCATAACTGTTGTCACAGACAAGAATTCATACAGAGAACTGGGTAGGGAGACTCAACCCATGAGGACAGGAGCAGTAATGGAGTGTTTGGATGGCGGATTCTTTACTGGGTGATGGAATAATGTATTTTAACGATCGATTGTTTCCTATAGCTGGTGATAACAGGAGAAAAGGATAGAGACAATGCTATTCAACAACCTGAAGCCTCCGTGAAGCTGAAACTACAAGCAGATCATAATGCTGCAGTTGGACTGGTGGCTGTGGATAGAGGCGTCTATGTCATCAACAATAAACTGAAGATAACCCAGAGCAAGGTGTAAAAATAGTTAATAAAAATGTACTATAAAAGATATTATGTACTTCATGTCTAGTTTTTATTGAGTCATTTCTTCTCCTGTTAAGGTTTGGAACTCAGTGGAAAAATACGACATTGGCTGCACACCAGGAGGTGGTGCCGATACGCCAGGGGTGTTCTACGATGCTGGTCTGGACCTTCAGACAAACTTCCAGATGTCAACTCCTCAGAGATCGGGTAATCTGTTATTATTGTAAAAAGTGGTCTCCATTTTCTTCCATACTTGCAACATTTGAGAAGGAACAACGTAGAGATTTTAAATATGATAATACACTTTCTGTAGACACCAGACCAGAACTCCTCGATTGTCCTGTAAACAGACCCTAGGCTATAACTCTCCTGTAAGCAACCCCCCAACCTCATTTATAGAACCTTACCAGACCTCATGTGCATCATGTATAGGGTAGGTCCCCAAACTTTTGTTCACTGTGAGCTTCGTTCAACTTTGACTGGCAAAGAGACACATTCAGTCACAAAAAGATTAATTTGGAGAAATAAATTATGAAATTCCAAACATTTACAAATATTTTATTGTAATATACTAGTGTTATTACATTGTACAATCTAAATTAGCACTGCTAGGAAAATTGGATACGATATTGCCAGTATTTACGTCATATTGTAACCAGTGCTTGTGGCCATAACTGAGGGCTTCCATAGTAAGCCAAACCGATGGTGGTCGAGAGCCACATATGGCCCCCAAGCAATGGGATGGAGACCACTAATGAATAGTATATAGTCTGCAGTAGTAGATATTTGTGAAACGCCTGTAGACTATCAAGAGAAAAGGACAGAAAAAGAGGATGGGACATCATGTCATAAATTAAAAATAGGTACCCCCAGCCCACTTAATTCTGCAAAGTGGCTGCTCATATTTTATAATAGATTAGTCCACATGTAACTCACTCTGGGGTAAAATATGAAGCAAGAGGAAGATCTACAGTACATGAAATAGAAATCTTTATTGATGTAGTCTGAAAGCAGTGATACATGTCTGAGGCATTTCATATTCTTCAGACCAATATAAAGGCTCCAGCCTCTTAATATTTCTGCCACATCTCGATAGGCCCCATGCACCATGTTAGATTTCTGCAACAACTCACACCAGTATTCTGGAGTGAGTTATGGTAAATCTCATGGGCAAGGGCACCCTCACCGAGCCCGCCTTGATCCTCTCGCAGCTTAGCCACATGGCTTAAAAAATGTCAAGGGGTGGAGGTAAAAAAGATCATGCAGCAAGGATTCAACACTTCCATGTCAGTCTAGATAGTTTTGTAAATCCACCCCTTGTCTTTTATCATAGGAGATTGTATACATATAGACAAAAAGGCAGAAAAAGGTCCATTCAAAAAGTGGGGGCAGATTTAAAATCATACAAAGAAAGTGTTTAAAACAAAGACAAGAATGAGTATGATACAATATATAAACACATATAAGTTGCTATATGAAGAATCCTAAAAGCAAAATATACGCAGTTGAAGACCCCACTGATCCTGAGGACAAAGCGTTTGTGAATACAGCCAGGCTGAATGTAGGTTTTCCCCATTCACTTCAGTGGATGCACCAGAAATAACCCAAGTACAGAACTTGGCTATCTTCAGCACTCCCAAAATTAAACCGCAGTGAACCCTCTCCATTCTTGCTTTGGGCGACTAGGGGCTTCTCTACTCCTCTCTCTGGATCTATTTGATGTCACAGATGGACTGTCTCCTGTACCTGTCCCTGAGACAGGTTTGAAGGTATGGGTGGTAAGGGTGGACACTGGATGTAATCTTCTTTGGCTTCACATTTGTCAATAGGCAGAGGGAAGAGCCTGATAGATTTAGTGGCTTTTTGGGGATTCCAATGAGTCTCTGGGATGTTCCAGTAGATTTAAATTATGTTTTTTATTGCACATAGAGTGGAATTAGTCTAATAGGATCATTATCGATCACAAAGGGGATCCTCCTTGGGTGCCTTAAAACTGTAATTTGGTTATCATGATGATGTTTTTGTTAAATTTCTTATGTTTCCACAGAGCCATTATGTCAACCAAAACTAAAGCGTAGACGACATTCCTCAGCTCTACTGATTGAAGAAAGGGACAAAAAAGGTAAAGCTGGGACAATAAGTGGTCACTTTCTCATATTCCAATGTAGTTATGGAGTAGTTACAATGTCTACAATGATCTGCTTTATCCTTCCAGCATCACAATACACAGGAGAGGAGAAGAAGTGTTGTGAGGACGGTATGCTGGACAACCCCATGGGTCACAGTTGTGAACGTCGAACTCGCCATATTATGGAGGGACAGAAATGTATCGATGCTTTCCTGGACTGCTGCAAATACATTACAGAGAAAAAGGAACTTGAGAGGAATCTGAAAGAAAATGATGATGATGCAAGAAGTAAGTAGCTATGATAAGACATGGACAAAAATAATCAAAAGTTACACATATTAGACCCTTGAGGAGGACCTTTCACCTCCTCCAGCAACTCTAACTCTTTGTATTCTTCATAGGTCTGGCTCCACTGATTCTGTCGTTCTTAGAATTTTTTTATCTAGTCCCCACTGTTTCCCAGGCAATGATTTCTTTTAGTTTCCGTATCCAATATATTAATTAGGCTTTTTACTGTCAGGTGGGCGGTCCCAGACTATCTGTTCCAGTTCAGCTGAAAGTAGAAAGCCAAACACTGATTGCTCAGGAGGCGAGTAGGAGCTAGTAAATGAATACCAAGAATCAGTGGAGCGCCTAGAGAGAGATGCAAAATGCAAAAAGGGTGGTGTGGAGGTGGTGTAAGGTCTTCTTTAAATACAAAATTCCATCAGGGCCCAATTCACTGTACAACTTAGGGAAGAAGGATAACCTAATTGACTTGCTCATCCAAGTAACATTCCGTTATGCATTTACCTCTATGGGAACTTACGATCCGTTCTGTTCTGATGAAACATGATTGAACATACTCTATTTTAATTGGAAAGGAATGGACCATTGGATGCCCCCTCGGATGGCACACTCAGACTCCATGTACACAACCATGTGCATTTTCAGTGTGCTAGTCATGTTTAAGCCATTTTTAAGCTATCACATTGACCCATTATATTATGACGCCCACATACATATTATCACGGTCCTGTGTATTGGGCAAAATTCAGGACAATCCCTATACCTGTCCATTTTGTGGCCTTGGCTCACTGAAGAAAGTGAATAGGTCCATGGAGGAACAAGATATTATTCATGTGCCATCCCTTCCATTCAACCATGGGCCAGGAACCTGCACATAGTCGTGTGCATATATCCTTATTGTCGAACGTGAACATGGACAAGTCATTTATACTATTGTACTATACAAGGGACTCAGCTTGTATTTGATAAAGTTTTAATATTGATATTTTTTCATCAGGTGATGAGGACAGTGAGTATATCGAAGATGCTGATATAATATCCAGAACGCAATTTCCAGAAAGCTGGCTCTGGAAGACAGAAATAATGAATGGAAAACCAGATGCCAATGGGTGAGTATAATATATGTGTATGGTTATGTCATTCAATGGATAGTATTATTATTTATTTATTTATTTATTTATTTATTTATTTATTATGCTTACTTGTATAGCGCCATCATATTCCGCAGCGCTTTACAGACATTGACAGTCACTGTCCCATATAGGGCTCACAATCTACATTCCCTATCAATATGTCTTTGGAGTGTGGGAGGAAACCGGAGTACTCGGAGGAAACCCACGCAAACACGGGGAGAACATACAAACTTCTTGCAGATGTTGTCCTTGGCAGGATTTGAACCCAGGACTCCAGCGCTGATAGTATAAGATGCTATAATATTTTTTTTTTCCATAGGTTGTCTGGTACTGCAGGTCAGTCCCACTCAAGTAAGTAGTACTGAGTTGCATTACCAGACACAATCCATGGACAGAAGTGGTGCTGTTTTTGGAAAGAAAAAACAAACCTTTTTTGTATCCGTATCAATGAACACGATGTACAGTACTGTCAGCCATAATGATGGGTTTTCACTATAGATTTCTTATCTTTTTAATAGAATTTCCACCAAGTCTCTTAATATATTCTTAAAAGATTCAATCACCACCTGGGAGGTTTTGGCTGTCAGTCTATCTGAAAGTAAAGGTAGGTTACTTTTTCTTGTTCTCATGAAGAGTCTATATTAAGATAAGATAAGATGCGATAAGATAAGATAATCCTTTGATAGTCCCTCCATGGGGAAATTCAGTGTGTTACAGCAGCATAGATAATACAAATACAAATACTAAAGCTCCAAGGTAGAGGTATTACAGTGACAGTAGGTACAGATAAAAAGGTAAAGGTAAAAAAGTAGTAGAAGGGATAGCATAACTTAAGATCTTTCAGTTCTCTGTATGGAATGATCTCTGCTTAGGTTGGTGTTGATTGTATCGCCTAACCACAGTGGGGAGGAAAGACTTCTGATAGCGCTCCTTCTCACTCTTAGGGTGAAGTATTCAGTCACTGACAGTACTGCCCAGGGCTATCACGGTCTCATGCATGGGATGGGACTTATTATCCCACATGGAGCTCACCACAGACAGTATCCTTCTGTCACCCACCATCTGCACTAGGTCCAGGGGGATTTCCAGGACAGAGCTGGCCCTTCTAATCAGCTTGTCGAGTCTATTCTTATCCCTGGTTGATATACTGCTCCCCCAGCAGGCCACTCCAAAGAAGATGGCTGATGCCACTACCGAGTTGAAAAAGGCCCTAAGAAGTGTCCCCTGGACTCCAAAGGCTCTCAACCTCCTAAGCAGGTAGAGCCTGTTTTGGCCCTTCCCGTACAGTGTATCCAAGTGATTTACCCAGTCCAGCTTATTATTGAGGAGCAAACCCAGGTACTTATAGGTGTTGACTATCTCTATGCCCCTCCCGTGGATGTCCACTGGTATTGGACGATATCTGCGCTTGCAAAGGTCCACCACCATCTCCTTGGTGTTCCCAGCATCAATCCTAAAGTGGTTCCACTGGCACAATCCACAAAATCCCAGTTCAGTTCTCTGTACTCCCTGTCATCATCTTCTGTGATGAGGCCTACTATTGCAGAGTCATCAGAATACTTTGGTAGGTAGCAGCTAGATGAGTTGCACCTAAGTTCTGCAGTGTACAGAGTGATGAGGAAAGGGGCAAGAACTGTACCCTGAGGTGCCCCCGTATTAGAGATCACAGTATCTGACATACAGTCCCGGGCTCTCACATACTGAGGTCAGTTTGTGAGGTAGTCTAAGATCCAGTTGGAGAGGTGGTAGTCCACTCAAACAAGGGCCAGCTTGTCTCTCAGTAGCCCTGGCTGTATGATGTTAAAAGCACTGGAGAAATCGAAGAACATTATTGTCACAGTGTTATCTGGTTTCTCCAGGTGAGAAAGAGCTTTGTGTAGAAGGTGAATGGTGACATCACCCACCCCAATGCCCAGCCAATATGAAAACTGAAGAGGGTGCATAGCCGAGCACTAGAGGGCAGAGATGTGTGATAACCAATCTCTCTAAGATCTTAATAAAGTGGGATGTCAATGCTACGGGTCTGTAGCTGTTAAGGTCCATCAGATGAGGTGGAACTATTCAATCGGATGAGGTGGAACTGGTACCACACAAGATGATTTCCACAGTTGTGGTACCATTCCCAGCTTCAGGTTCATATTGAACATATATGTAATAATACCACACAGCTGGTCCGCACAAGTCTTAGGTAGCCTGGCACTGATGCCATCTGGCCCTGCGGCCTTCCCAGTTTTAATCTTTCTGAGTTCATTTCTCACCTGGACACATGTGAAGATCAGACTGTAGCCAGATGACTAATTGCTAGATTTACTGATCTGGAGGTGAGAACTATCAGCAGGAGGTGAGGTCAGTGTGGGAGAGACATGCTGGGGTGGGAGGAGCTGTTGTATGCAAATCTATTGAAGAATAGATTTAGTTCATTAAGCCACTTTGTATCTCCTTCTACCTGAGAGACAGGTTGTGTCCAGATATTGACTTACGACCTTTCCAGACTACACTAATGTCTTTGTGTGCCATTTATTCTTCAATCTTTCTCTTATAATTGGCTTTTCCCTTCGGGATTTGACGCCTCAGCTCCTTTTGCACATCCCTCAGCCTTTCCTTGTCTCCTGACCTAAATACCATCTTTTCTCCTTGAGAAGAGCCTTTATATCAGGATTAATCCATGGTTTGTTGTTAGAGAAGCACCTCACCACTTTTGTGGGTACCGTGTTGTCTCCACAAAAATTAATGTAGTCCGTTATGCAGTGTGTGAGACCTTCCATGTATAGTGGACATGAGGACACAACTGAATTGGATGTGCTATTAAATTGATTCTTTTCTGTAGTCATAGATAAAGGATTTCCTATGAACATAACAATATCTAAATTTGTAAACAATTGAAAGTTAAACATTTTTGCAAATATAAGTAATTAAAACTTTTGCAGAGTTTTAAAGATTTTCTCTAACTATCTTAGTGGTGACATATTTTGTCTTGTCCAGTTGCCAATGGATATGACCATGAATGCAGAAACTTTCTATGGTCTGGGATTTGTCAGAAACCCACTCACTGGCATAGATGGGTTACTAAATTACCCCATTAACTCCACCAGAAGAATAGTGAGTTCAGCTTTGGAGTATAATAGAGTTTATATATAGTTAAGGTTTCTACCAAACTTATTTGACCAGAAACAAATCTGGGACCCAATCCACCTGAACCCAAAAAAAAAAAGAATCTTGAGAGGTTTGCCCATCTCTAGATGTAACTGCAGGATAAGTAATGTAATGTATTGTATGTAATGTAATGTAATGTATGTAATGTAATGTATGTACACAGAGACTGTACCAGCAGAATAGTGAGTGCAGCTTTGGAGTATAATACAGGATATAACTCAGGATAAGTAATGTAATGTATGTACACAGTGACTGCACCAGCAGAATAATGAGCGCAGCTCTGGAGTATAATACAGGATGTAACTCAGGATCAGTACAGGATAAGTAATGTAATGTATGTACACAGTGACTGTACCAGCAGAATAGTGAGTGCAGCTCTGGAGTGTAATACAGGATGTAACTCAGGATCAGTACAGGATAAGTAATGTAATGTACACAGTAACTGTACCAGCAGAATAGTGAGTGCAGCTCTGGAGTATAATACAGGATGTAACTCAGGATCAGTACAGGATAAGTAATGTAATGTATGTACGCAGTGACTGTACCAGCAGAATAGTGAGTGCAGCTCTGGAGTATAATACAGGATGTAACTCAGGATCAGTACAGGATAAGTAATGTAATGTATGTACGAAGTTACTGAACATTTTATCTAGATTATGTCTCATTCATATGGAGTTTTACATTGTCTTTTACATTTCCTTGACAGGTATCTGTGTGTCTAAACCTCATAACATTCAGGTGATGAAGAACTTCTTCATAGACCTGAAGCTTCCATATTCTGTGGTGAGAAATGAGCAAGTAGAGATACGAGCCATTCTCTATAACTATGGCAACGTTCAACAAAAGGCAAGTAAATCAGATAATACTTATAGAAATGAGCAGGATGGGAAGATGGGACGATTATCTTTAATCATTTCTACTTCTCGTACATCTATAAATGGCCACCTTGTTGTCTGTGGTTTAGTTGCGTGTAGATTGGAGCTACAATGAAGAGTTCTGCAGTCTCTCTACTGCCAAGAAGAAGCATCGACAAGAAGTAGTCGTCAAACCTTCCTCCTCGGTGGCTGTCCCATTTATCATCATACCATTAACCTTGGGAGAGCATGACATTGAAGTGAAGGCATCCGGGCAGTTTGGTGGTGATGGTGTGAAGAAAAAACTGAAGGTTGTGGTAAGTAACAAAAAACATGCAATCCAGATAATATCTCTCTATGTACAGAAATCTAAATCCTATCAATATTTGGTGTAACGTTTGCCTTTTGCCTTCCATAAATTCTTCTCGGTACTTGCAGACAGTTTTTGAAGGAACCTGGCAGGGAGGTTGTTCCCGCCATCTTGGAGAACTAAGCACAGATCTTCTGTGGATGTTGCTTGCTCCAATCCTTTTGTCTCTTCATGTCATCCCAGACAGACTGGATGATGATGAGATCAGGGCTATATCTGTGGGGGCCGTATCATCACTTCCAGGACCCCTCCTCCAAAGGGCAAAGGTCACACCAATTATTGATGGGATTTAGATTTTTTTTTTATTTTATTCATTCAGTTCATGTTGCTAGTTTTATTTGACAAAAAGAAACCATTAACACTTCTATTTATGAAACTATTCTTACTTTGTATCATTTTTACACTTTTTGCCTAAAAATTTGCACCACACCATAGGTATATACCCTACATGTGATACCAGGTAATGAATTTGATTTTAAATTGATACGTGCAAATTCCAAATTATGCGGAGCAGTTGCATAGGTACCATAGACTATTATGTGGCCTTACTGTTACTCTGTATTTTTCATGTTAATGTACTAAGGCTTTGTCTCTGAAATCCAGAAAGAAAGAAAAAAATGTGGCATTTTCTCTGTCTGTGGAATAGCCTACCACAGGAGCTGGCTCTTTACTGTAAGGACAGTGAATTTGTGGAATAGCCTACCCAGGATGTGGTCACAGCAGCAACGGTTGGCAGCTTCAGAAAAGAATTAGAGGCCATTTTAGAGCAAAATAGTATGGATGCCCTTTCCTATCCCCTGAATTTAACGGACTCATGTCTTTTTTCAACTCTTGGACTATGTTACTATTCTCTAGTGGGACGTAGCAAAGTGTTACTTGATGCTGATAACTTGCAGCAACAAAAAGTAGTTGTCACATCTGTACCATTTTGCATACCTCTAGTACCCTAGTATAGCTCCAGCATACTGTATGGCTCAGAACAGCATACCATAAAGCAGCTCAGTGTCCCTGAAGCCCTATAGTATTTAGATTAATGGAAATCCTTGCGTCATGGTCCACAAAGGAAGCTTTAAGGAACATTTAAAGGGATCTTCCAAGAATTAAAAATTAATCCTTTGGTTAGGCCATAAACATCTGGTTGGGGGGGGGGCACAGGCTGCACCCTACAAATCAGCTGTAGAGGTCTACTTCCAGTACCCATATTATATACAACATGGGCCTGAAAGCAGTTGGCTCCACGTCCTGCATAGAGGTGTGCATCGGTGCTGCAGCTCAACTTCCCTTGATCTCAATGGGAGCCGGCCTGCAGTACCAGCCCCCCGGCCACTATGCAGAGCATGGAGACAACTGTTTCTGGCCCCATGTTGTGTATACACAGACGTTGGAAGCAGTCCATACAGCTGATCCATGCAGGGGCCATCTGTCAGTCCCCACAATGATCGGATATTTATGATCTGTCCTAAAGATAGGCCATGCATTTCTAATTTTGGACAACCCTTTTAAAGAGGTATAAGGAGCTTCAATTAATTGTAAAGTTGTCAGATTGTATTTTTATTCTCATTTCTCCAACAAGACTCAACCTACATTATTTAATTTCCTTCTAATATCTCCAGCCAGAAGGAAGACGTCTGACATAGACCCTGAAATCGGTAGTTTTGGAGCCAGAACTGAGAGGTCCGTACATGGCATTAGACTACGTTGTTTTCCTATACTCGTGAACTTTTTTCTTTTTCTATTTTTAATACAAACGATATTTTTGATGTTGATGTTTACATAGGAACAGACAGTAACATTATTAATTCTTGGGTTTTTAGAGGTTTTTTGTGAGGGTGAAATATCTCTGAATCTCTTCTAACTACTTATTCTTATACAGGTGGAGAGCAAGAAGAACGGATTACATCAGTAGATCCCAAAAATATTGTCCCCAAGACACAAGTTGACACCATTGTTACCATCCAAGGTGAGTACTGAGTAGGTATTAGCTGACCCTTCTGTATACAGATGAAGAACAATATCTATGAAATAATGACCCCGCTCCTTGCTTGATCTCACGACTGCCTCATATCTTCGTGATACCCAGGAAGTCCAGTAAGCCAAATGGTGGAGAAATCCATTAATGGTATAGATCTGAACCATCTGATACAATCACCTTTTGGATGTGGAGAGCAAAACATGAGGAGAATGACAGCCCCCCTGATAGCCTGCCATTACTTGGATTCCAGCAAGCAATGGGACGCTTTAGGAGTGGAGAAGAGGGATCAAGCCATTCAGTACATCAGAAATGGTGAGATATTCATTAATTCTGTTATCAGGCAGAAATGAGCAATTTATAGCAAAAATGGGCAGTCAAACAATGTTATGGAAAAAGTTAACCCCAAAGAGATTGGGTTCTTCCTATCCTTAAGCCTATATAATATGTTATGGTGCCATACAATCTTCTTGTTAGTTAGCCTTTGATATATTTTTATGGTTGTATCTCCCAAATTTGTCTTAAAAAAAAAAAAAAATTAGGTGGTGGTTCTCATAGAAGAAATTTAAATTCAATGCAGAAAAATTTAGTCTAGATGGGAGGGATCATTTCATAGAGGTGAAATTAAAATTACATGATGTCATCAGAAAATTACCTATTGTTTAAATAACGTTTTAATGTTAAAAATATTTTTGAAAGATTTTTTGCTTTTGAAACTTCCTGGTTATTGTCTATATTTCGAAAAATTCTAAAATTTTGCAATTCCAGCTCTTGTCACTTGGCTTAAAGGGAACATGCCAGGGCAATTTAGGACACTAAACCACACGCGGGACCTTATGGATTGTGGCTTTTGTGTCCAAAATAACTCTGTAAAGCCATCCGAGCCTGCTCTAAAAAAATACTTTATTACTCATCCAGTAGATGTTCTCCGAGTGCAGTTCTTACTTTGGCTTGAGTATGCATTCCCCTGAACTTGGGCGCATGCGCAGTGAAGCCAGAGTGTACATCCCTGGCTTCATTGAAGAACTGCACAGCTACTCGGTGCACCAGTGATGAGTGAGATGACATCATCAGACTCATCTCTAGGTAAGTATGGTGTTGCAACACATCTATTCGGGACACAAAACCACAGGTCCATAAAGACCTGGGCGTGGTTTAATGTCCCAAGTCAGTATCCCTTTAAAACAGTCTGTAACTTCCTGTTTACTGAATATGAACTATAGGCCATAGACACAATGGTCTGGAGCAGACCCTATTGATTTCTATGGGAGAGTTTCCTTGGTATGCTCTGTAACTTGGGCTGAGGTCACTGCACAGAGAGAGGGGAGTAAATAAGTTCAGGTGAAATCAAATGACTGACGGATTTTGTGTTTTATCTACATATACATGAAAGCTGTCATCAGCAATGTGCTGTAAGTGAGGTGACTGCTGCAAAGAAATTTCCTATAGAAAACAGGAAGTCTTGGAGTAATACAGGGATTGTCCGGAATTTGTAGAGTACTTTAGGTTATTGTACATTTTCATTCTACCGCGCCAAAGAAATCTCATGTTTACTTAGCGAATCGATATCTTTTTGTATTTGCGTTATGAGGGGTTTCCAGTTTGAGTCAAGTCATTTATGGGAAGGGTATGTAAGATTAATTCCTAGCTAGGGAATGGAATGTTCCTGTCATTGCTATGGGAAGTTTTTGATGATATTATTTTCCAAATCTTCGGGTAGATTCATGTCTAGCGTAAGAGATTTACATTCATTAAATCTGTAATAGGAAATAAAGCTAAACATGTTCAGGGCTTCTTGTATTCCAGTTAGACGCCATGGGGGTCTGGAATGTGAGGATAATATCCTCTGCAAAGAGTCCAATTTTATGTATAGTATTATTGATATGTATTCCATTAGAAGAGCGAGAGAAAATCCCTGGCGTTTTCCATTAGTTTTAAAAGGTTTAGATAGAAATCAATTTGCTAAAATTTTAGCTCGAGGATTAGAGTATAATTACGTATAAGCTTTAAATGCTTGTAGTATTGGGCCAGAAAATCCGAATTTTTCTAATACTCAGAATACCTAGGGCCAGTTCAATCTATCAAACAGGAGGGCGTTGCAGTGTGTTCTACCCAATCTATTATATTTATTTGTCTGGTGGTGTCGGAGACTTGCCCTCATTTTATAAAGCCAACTTGGTCTGCATGGATTAAATTGGGCAGAATGTTAATTAGTTTTTGGGCTAATGTTGGAAAGCATGAATTATATACGTTCCTCCAAGTACGATCCATCCTTAGAAAACTTTCACGACCTCTTATAACACTACCCATAAAGGTATCTCTATTCCTAAATGACCAACTTAAAACCCTGAAAGGAATAGGCACCTTCTATTGGGCTCTTACTCCTCATCCTTCTAAGGAATCCCATACACATATACTAAAATGAAGTAAGGACCTAAATATAAACTTCGATGAAGATACATGGCTGTCGGTTCTCTGAACAATACTGAAAGACACCTCTTGTACAAACCACCACAGACTCTATTGCAAAGTTCTTTGTAGGTGCTACTATATTCCATACATCTTACGATAGGTTCACACTAGCGTTTGTCTCTCCGTTGTTCGAGGACAGAGAGCCCATCCGCTAAAAAAACGGTTACCCGCAGACACCCCATACTCTATAATGGGGTTCACTGGGTGTCCGTCGGGTTTCTGCGAGTTTTTTACTGAAAATGGCAGAGAGAAAAGTCCTCCACCGATTTTAGATGGAATCTGTGGCGGAGCCTCCTCTAGAGACTCCAAAACAGATGTGAACCTAGCCTTAACCGCAATTTACCCTTCGTCATCCCCACAGTGCTGGAGAGGCTGCGGACAAATTGGCACCATCATACACCTGTTTTGGGAATACCCATTATTACAACTACTCTGGCGTTCAATACATTTCCTAGCGTTTACATTAAAACTACTTTCCATCCCTATTTCCCCTGAATTGGGCCTATTGGGTCTGGGCATTGACGAAGTTCCTAGACCAAACAGAACCATGCTTTGTCACATAATCTTATCAACCTTATCGGCCATAACTTCCAACTGGAAATCAAATAACATCCCTACTCTGACCACCAGTATAGAGAAAATTAACATGTAATATCACTATGAATATGTACATGCTCGTAACCAATACAATCTCCATAAATTCCTTAACAATTGGCAATGCTGGGAATCTTCAAAACTAGCTTCCTCTCCTCCATTTTTGGCCCAATAATATCTCTTTGATGACACTAAGGCTTCGTTCACATCTGCGTCGGAGTCTCCATACAAGAGTCCGTCGCAGATTCCGCCGATAATCGTCAGAAAGAAAAGTCCTGCACAAAGCCAGAGGAACCGATTATAGTCTATGGGGTCTGCAGGTGTCCGCAGGTGACTGTTGTTTTAGCGAGCAGGCTCTCCATTGTTTGGGTCCCACGGCACAAGTGTGAACGTAGCCTAAGATGCACCTTATTGATCCAAGATGATCTCTTCCCCTAACATTTCTCTTTATAGTATAGATGTTGGTTTATACATGTATGAAAAGTTACCCGATGTGACATTTGTTTTTCTTTTGATACCTAAGATATCATCTACTCTTATTTTTGTAATATACTAAGCAGTCTGTACGTATAATATGAGTATATAAGCTATATATTGTAATAACTAATTGACAATTATCTGATAGCAAAAAGTTCTTCTGTTTTTACCTGTGCCCACCTCTTAAAACAATACAAATTTTTGAAACAGAAAACAGGAAGTATCAACATATTATTTGGCTTAGAGGCCAGAGTCATAAATGTAGGATTGTTAGGATTTTTGTATTGAATTTTTAAAGAAAATGCACCAAAATTAGGTTATTTTCTGGTGTCACAAGTATATGGCCATATTACAAATTTGTGTAGTATAGACCAACTATTCAATGCATAAAGTCTGCAGTATGTACAGTATAAGGGACATCAAAAAAATGATGTGGAAAAAAAAAATTGGGCTGTTCCATCTTATGCCATATTAAGGAGATATTGTCCTACAGCAATGGATCTCCTGGCAGAACAATACATTTACACAATGAATGCCTATGGTTCCATAGTGGTTCACCACCTCCACTAACTCCAACTTTTTGCATCCTTCAATAGGTGGTGCTCCACTGATTCTGGTACATTTGGAATTTTTTCTTTAGCCTCTACAGTAGGGGCTAGAGAAACTGTGTTGGAATCGGTGAAGCGGCACCTATTGGAAGATGCAAAGGGTTGGAGTTGGTGGAGGAGGTGAAAGGTCCTCCTTAAACTTTGTCTATGACTTCCATGTCTAGTTCCAGGTATTTTATGTTTCCAGGTGAGTCTGTGTTTGATATGTATTTTGAGATAGATAGATAGATAGATAGATAGATAGATAGATAGATAGATAGATAGATATGGATTTATATTTTTCTCTTTTTCTTTGACAGGTGTATCTCAGCAATTGGCCTATGCAAAATCAGACGCTTCATATGCTATCTATAAAGATCGACCATCCAGCACATGGTATAGACATTTACTACTGGCTTAACCATTTTCTATCAGATATACAGTATATGTTGATATTAAACTAAATTCCGTAGCTACCTGAAAAAGTTCCTGTACTTAATCATAGCTAAAGATGTCATTGATAGGGGTCTGTGTCGCCTAAGCCCCCATTGTTCACCAAATCAGTGGAGCCCCAGCATTCATCAGAATGCTGAACCTCCATGTCTTCTGACTCTTAGATCTTTGGATCTTGGAAGTCTCCCATTCACCGAAATGAGAATTTAGTGCGCATGCACATTACATTTCCATTGCAATTGCACTGCCCCCCAAAGGCTTCTCTTAGCAGTGAAGTGTTGTATTGGTGCATAACATCTTTATGATGTTTTATGCTACACGTTTTTTTCACTATTTGAGCCTTATGCTGGTATTGAAGTTATTCTAATACTGCTGTATGAGGGTAAGTCAACATGATGATAATGAAGAGGAATTTGGGGTGGACTCTTTCAAGCCATCCGGCTTGCCACCACAGCTTTCACTTGCTGATCAGCCTCAGATGAATGGGTCTAATAAGCTGGGTGTGATATGCCGTGGGTTTTGTGCAGAATGTGCAGCAAGATATCTGGAATGCAATGGGAGGCAAAATACGGATGGAATTTGGAGATGATTTTGAGGTAGAATCCATGAGAACTTACGGATTTTCTTGAGAGTTTCTTGATTTTTTTTTCTTGACTTCTAGAATATGAGAGGAGTTAACTGTTGCTAGCTAGTCCCAACATTTAGCCAATGCTTGGGTCTGTTTCAGTTGGTTGGTAGTTAGTTGCAGTTAAGGGCAGTAGTTTATGAGAGAACACCTTCAGCTCTTTAGGTCTAGTTAGTGGTAGTTAGGCCTCAACAGGCCGTCCCATGCCATCGGACTAAATAGCTTGCAGAAAAAGCCACCATTTGTAAATAACAACCGCACTGGTAGGAAACCTGGTATCCCTGGCTGAAAGATGACATGAATTTCTCTAATAGTGGCAGAAAGAGACAGCAAGAGAGAGAGGAGTCCTAGGGGTTACCCCAAACACAAGGGTTAGAGGACTAGGTTAGGGAGTGAAGAGTATACTATCCAATAGTGTGGATGTTGCTTGCTGTAAGTGAATTGTGGATGAAACCTACTAGGTAACTTACGCCACAAGCATCATCAATTCAACGCCCACTGAGTCTCCTGTGTCTCATTCACACCCATAATTAAGGTCACCACAAAACATGGACTTGCAGAAAAGCCAAAGGAAGTCTCTGCCATCACCCAAGTGCAACTCCCTCATGGTGTTGCCCAGGGGATTTGGCAGCAAAATCCACTTCGACGTAAGAAGGAGCAAATACTTGCCATGTTGGACCTTGTCTGTGCTATAGCCACACTGCTAGTCTTGGGACATTCCATAATGTAAAGGATATTAGAGCTACAGACTTAGAATCCAAAGAAATCTGTACAGGCGCAGCACTCAAAAGGCATGACAAACTAAAGTCATTCTAGTGAGGACACAGGACAAATGTCAGACAAGTAATGGTTTTAAATGAACTTAAGTGAAGCTAAACAGTGATGGAATATGGCTTACAATCCTCAGTAATATATATGTCAATTTGTAAGAATGGAAAAGGGGTGGGGGGCATTATGGCAAAATTAGACTTTATGGTCATTGAAGAATTTGTTTTATGAGAAATATTATATATTAGTCTATGGTCAACTACTAACAGAAGGTGAGGAAAGTCACCAGAAGATTCCAGGGCTACCACTTCCTTCTAGTGATCGGGGAGGACACAACAGTGTAAAATGGCTCCGAGAGATAAATTAACACAGTGAAGAAAACTAAACTTACTTATAGAAGTTTTTTTTTTTTTTTTTTTTTTTTTTTTGTTTGTTTGTTTGAGTTGGAAGGGACCTCAAGGGCCATCGAGTCCAACCCCCTGCAAAAGCAGGAATTCCTAAAACATCCCAGCTATATACCTATCCAGTTTCCGCTTGAAGATTTCAATTGATGAAGAACTCACCACCTCCCGTGGCAGCCTATTCCACTCTCTCACTACCCTTACTGTTAGAAAGTTTTTCCTAATGTCTAATCTGAATCTCCTTCCCCTTAGTTTCATCCCATTACTTCTCGTGCTTCCTTCTGCTAATGAGAATAGGGTAGATCCCTCTGCACTGTGACAACCTTTCAGATATTTAAATACCGCTATTAAGTCTCCCCTTAGCCTTCTCTTCTGCAAACTAAGCAGTCCCAATTCTTTTAGCCTCTCCTCGTAGGACATGGTTTGTAGACCTTCCACCATTTTGGTTGCTCTTCTCTGGACCTGCTCCAATGAATCGATGTCTTTCTTAAACTGGGGCGCCCAGAACTGTACACAGTATTCCAGGTGGGGTCTGACCAGGGCAGAGTACAGCGGAATAATTACCTCTCTTGATCTAGCTACAATGCTCGTCTTGATACATCCTAGAATTTGGTTAGCCTTTTTAGCCACCGCACCGCACTGTTGACTCATGTTGAGTTTGCGATCTATTATTATGCCCAGATCCTTTTCCCCTGTACTCTCACTTAGTACTATTCCTCCCATACTATATATGCTTCTTGCATTTCTGTTACCCAGATGTAGAACTTTGCATTTGTCCCTGTTGAATACCATTTTGTTCACCTCAGCCCATTGTTCCAGTGTGTCTAAGTCCTTTTGGATGCACTCTCTCTCCTCTCTAGTGTTGGCCATTCCTCCTATCTTTGTATCATCTGCAAATTTTATTAGTTCCCCATTAGCCCCATCATCCAGATCATTTATAAAAATATTAAAAAGTACTGGGCCCAGGACAGAGCCCTGCGGCACCCCGCTTTTTACTTTCTTCCAGTTTGATGTATAGCCATTTAGAATTACTCGTTGTGCCCGATCATTAAGCCAATTGTGAACCCACCTCACTGATATTTTATCAAAGCCATACTTGATCATTTTTTCAATAAGAATGTTATGTGATACTTTATCAAAGGCCTTACTAAAGTCAAGATATACTATGTCCACTGCATTCCCCTGGTCCAACCATTCAGTGACTTTATTATAGAAGGAAATAAGATTAGTCTGGCAAGATTTATTAGGCATAAAGCCGTGCTGGCTTTGATTAATTAAAGCCTTCCCATCCAGGTACCTAATTAAATGTTCTTTAACGATTTGTTCAAAGATTTTTCCTACTATCGAGGTCAGACTTACCGGCCTATAATTTCCTGGGTCGTCCCTATTCCCCTTTTTGTAGATGGGGACCACATTTGCCCTTTTCCAATCTAGAGGGACCACTCCTGTCTCCCATGACTTATTAAAGATTATTGCAAGGGGTTCTGTTATTTCCTCTGCTAATTCTTTTAAAACTCTAGGGTGTAAATCATCCGGTCCTGGGGACTTGGTTTCCTTAATCTTAGCTAAATGTTCTCTTACCAAACCTTCACTTATAATCAGCTTGGAGTCCTCATTCCCCTCATCACTATCACCATTAATGTTGATATTTCCATCCATTTCTTGGGAGAAGACGGATACAAAATATGAATTTAGTAACTCCACTTGCTGATCCACCATGTTAACTTTTTCACCCTTTTCGTTCTTTAGGACTCCAATGGTTTCCTTCACTTTTCTTTTGCTCTTAACATATCCCCAAAAACCTTTTACATTACTCTTAACTTCTTTTGCAAGCTTCAATTCGTATTCAGCCTTGGCTTTTTTAATGCTTATCTTGCAGAGTCTGCAAACTGCTGTATACTCTCCCTTAGATATAGCTCCCATCTTCCACTTGTTGTAAGTTTCCTTTTTCTTTTTTAGTAGGTTATGTAATTTTTTGGTCATCCATCCTGGAGTTTTTAGGTGATTCCCATTTTTCTTGCTTCTAGGTATTGTTAGTTCCTGTGCATTAATGATTTCCCTACGGAAAATTTCCCACCCCTCATGTGCATTTTTGTGCTTAAGTAATTTTCGCCATGGAATTCTACTAACCCTTACCTTTAGGCCCCTAAAATCTGCCCTACTAAAATTGAGTCTTCTAGTCTTTGTCTTCTCAGGTCTTCTTCTTCTTACAACCCCAAACTCGAGTATAGCATGGTCGCTGAATCCCAATGTCCCTGCTACCCTTAATTCCTTAACCATGTCCTCCTTATTAGTTAAAACTAGGTCCAGAATGGATGTTCCTCTTGTGTTTTCTTCTACTAACTGGGCAATGAAATTGTCTGCTAGAGAGGATAAAAATTTGATAGAGCTTTTACTCGTAGCTGTGTGAGTTTCCCAATGAATATCTGGGTAATTAAAGTCTCCCATGATAACAATTTCAAATTTCTTCGAAAGCGTGGTCATTTGCTGTGAAAAAAATCTCATCCCTGTCTTCTGTCTGTCCTGGTGGTCTATAATAAACACCTATTATGATGTCCTTATCATTGTTTTTCCCCTGAATTGTTACCCAAATATTTTCCAATAAGTTATCATTTTGTAAAACTGTGATTTCCGTGGAAATGTGATCTTTTTTAACATACAATGCAACTCCTCCCCCTCTTTTATTAGTTCTATTTTTTTTGAATAAGTTGTATCCTTCCATCTGTATATTCCAATCATGCTTATCGTTCCACCAAGTTTCTGTAATACCAATGACATCATATTTTTCCTTCTGTATTATCAGTTCTAATTCTCCCTGTTTATTTCCCAAGCTTTGCGCATTTGTGTAAAAACATTTCAGATTGCGCTCTGGTACTTCCTTTTTCTTAATTTCCTTCTGAGTATCCTGTCTTAGGTCCTCATTACCACATCTAGTAACCTTGTTTAGTATATCCTTTAGCTGCATGTTCTTGTCTTTCTTTTTACTTCCCATCCCCTTCTCTTCTAGTTTAAAGCCCTCCTGATAAGTGTGGCAAGTCTTCTGGCAAATATGTGTTTCCCAGGCTTTGTGAGATGTATCCCATCTCTAGCAAGGAGTCCATCATAGAGGTAATTCACTCCATGGTCCAGAAATCCAAAACCTTGCTCTCTACACCACTGCCGAAGCCACTTGTTTACCTCTAGTATTTTATTCCATCTCCTGATACCATAACCATCAACTGGGAGAATTGATGAAAATACTACCTGCGCATCCAGTTCCTTCACTTTCTTTCCTAGATTTTGAAAGTCTTTACGAATAGTTGGTAAATCATTTTTTGCCGTGTCGTTTGTACCCACATGTATCAGCAAAAATGGGTAGTTATCCTTGGAGCTGAAGAGGCATGGAATCCTATCGGCCACGTCCCTAACTTTTGCTCCTGGGAGGCAGCATACTTCTCGTGCCGTTATATCTGGCCTGCAGACTGCTGCCTCTATGCCTCTTAGCAGTGAGTCGCCCATAACCACTACTCTTCTTTTTTTCCTCGCTACGCTATTTCTTGTTGCTCCCTCTTGTCTCTGGGTGACTTTTGTTTCTTCTTTTGCTGATAGATTATTCTTATCATTTTCATCAGTCTGCATAAGAGTTTCATATCGGTTACCTAGCTGTGTAAGTGGTGATGGCCTTGTGATCCTTTTGCATCTCTTGGTCACCTGTATCCATTTATCTGCCTCTGTAGGTTCCCTCAAGTATTCTTCCCTTACTATATTTAGGAGGTTTGCTTCAGCCTCCACCACTGTAGGCTCTCTCATACTTTCTTCCCTTACTATATTCAAGAGGCTTGCTTCTGCTTCATCAATAAAAACCTCACTTTCTTTGATGCCTCTCAACGTCTCTATTCTTTCTTCCAACCTCTGCACTTTATCTTCTAAAAGGGCCACTAGTTTGCATTTCATACAGGTGAAGTTGTCTTTATGGTCAGGAAAATCTGTAAACATATAGCATATGCTGCAGCTTACCATGTGAGTTTTCTCCTCTTCCATATTCCTCTCTTCTGGCCGTGTTCTGTATGTTTCATTTGATAAGTGGTCATGAAAATTCTTAAGCTTGACCTCAATCTATCTGTATTGTTGTCCGTCTTCATTGTGCATTATTCCCAGTACCTGCTCCTCACTCAGTGGCTACTCTACTAGAAGAAGCTCCTCCCATTACATTTTGAGCTCCACCTCTGCTTACTATTAATCATTCTGTTTTCCTGTGTTCTTATTATACGTGTTTCTTTTCAGGCTCACTGCTTATGTGGTCAAAGTATTTTCCTTGGCTTCAAGTCGGATAAATGTTGAGAAAAAGTTGATATGTGATTCAGTGAAATGGCTCGTTCTCAATAAACAAAATCCAGACGGGGAATTTAGAGAGGATGCCCATGTCTACGCACAAGAGTTGGCAGTATGTACAAAGAACTTACAAAAACAAAACTACACGGTGGTGCTTGAAAGTTTGTGAACCCTCCAGAATTTTCTATATTTCTGCATACATTTGGCCTGAAACTACATCAGATTTTCACACAAGTCTTAAAAGTATTTAAAGAGAATCAAACAAACAAGTCAAAAATATTAGACTTGGTCATTTATTTATAGAAAAATTTGATACAAAATCATAAATCTTTGAGTGGCAAAAGTATGTGAACCTTTAGGACTAGCAGATAATCTGAAGGTGAAATTAGAGCCAGGCCCCTACAAGAAGCCAGCCATTTGTCTTATTCATACACTACATTTTATAGATTAATTCTAGGAGCCCTGACAGTGTCATATACTATGTCTTATAGATAGGTTCCTAGGAGCCCTGACAGTGTCATACACTATGTTTTCTAGATAGGTTCCTGGGGGCCCTAAGAGTATTCTACACTATGTTTTCTAGATAGGTTCCTAGGATCCCTGACAGTGTCATACACTATGCTTTATAAATAGGTTCCTAGGAGCCCTGACAGTGTCATACACTATGTTTTATAAATAGGTTCCTGGGGGCCCTAAGAGTATTCTACACTGTTTTCTAGATAGGTTCCTAGGATCCCTGACAGTGTCATACACTATGCTTTATAAATAGGTTCCTAGGAGCCCTGACAGTGTCATACACTATGTTTTATAGATAGGTTCCTGGGGGCCCTAAGAGTATTCTACACTGTTTTCTAGATAGGTTCCTAGGAGCCCTGACAGTGTCATACACTATGTTTTATAAATAGGTTCCTAGGAGCCCTGACAGTGTCATACACTATGTTTTATAAATAGGTTCCTAGGAGCCCTGACAGTGTCATACACTATGTTTTATAAATAGGTTCCTAGGAGCCCTGACAATGTCATACACTGTGTTTTATAAATAGGTTCCTAGGAGCTCTGACAGTGTTCTACACTATGTTTTATAGATAGGTTCCTAGGGGCCCTAAGAATATTCTACACTATGTTTTATAGATAGGTTCCTAGGATCCCTGACAGTGTCATACACTATGTTTTATATATAGAGTCCTGACAGTGTTCTACACTATGTTTTATAGATTAGTCCTAGGATCCCTGGCAGTGTTATATACTATGTATTAAGCCAACTTCAATTCAGCACAAATTTGTTCAGACCAAAATGAATCATGAGACCAAACTTGAAAAGAAACAAAACTTCAATAGACATACTGTAGTACTCCTACTGACACACATTGATGATCTATTACCCAGTCAACCCAGTACCCTGCTTCATACTAATGAGAGCCAATGTCTTTGGAGATGAGTTACTCTGTCTTTTGAAAGAGATATTCTGCTTTAACTTTATTTCCAGACAAAAGGGGGAATTCATCATTCTCAGTTTTTTGGTGTTGAGGGATGATATAATGGCACACAATTGGCGCAAATCCCTTTCTTATGCCACATGTGTGCCCCAAACTGAGGACACCTCATCCCGACAGATTCATTATAACTCATGCCAGTTTGCTGGGAGTTCTTAACTAGCGTAGATTTCCATTCTTGGGCAGGCACATCTAACTGATATATGAAGAGGACAGAGCCTTTCCCTGAGCCAGTTGGCGTTTGATATGTTAATCCTGCCCTATTGTCTATATTGTTTCATAGAAAACCAGGCAATGATCTATAGGAGTTAGCTTTCCAAAGGCAGCACTAAAGGGAGTTATCTTCTTTTTCCATCTAGGAGAAATTATATGCATATCCTTTCCCAGAATTCCTAGCATGGGCAGGGCATGTATGGTCTCCATAAGAAGACATAGTACCCATTCTGAAAACTTCAAAGGTTCACCAATTTTTAAATTTTTTTTTAATTGAATAATCACAATACAACAGTTCTTAAAAAAGTATTACAATACAAAATATTTATATATTACCTACTAAAAAAGGAAAAAAAAAAAACACCAAAAAACCATAAAAGGAGCTGCAGAGAGAGAGAGCGAGAGAGAAAAAAGTGACATTGTTAATAAGCAAGGGTAACCCTTTGGGACCAAACACTTTCCAGCTGGTTTGAAAACCTTCTTAGTTATCCAAAGATTCCTTAAAAACCAAACCATACTCACATGACATGGATTTTCCATATGCACATGGCCTGAAATGGACATGAACACATGGAATGACATTCTCCTTAAGTAAGAGAAGGCGAAGGCAATAAATGTCAGCAGACAATGTACATGCACACCCAGTGTCTATCATGGTTTTATGTGGAGGTAACGCAGCAGTGCAGTCATCTGGTTGGCTTAGAGCACAAAATACACTTCTGCTACAAGACACGATTTCTGGCTGCACAAAGCTTATTAAACAGCTACAATTTAGGAGTGACTGTGAATGTTTTGGGAATTATTTTTTATATGGTAACTGTCTTCTTTTTGTTTCTATAGGGTGGTATAAGAAAAGACTCCGCTGAGTTGGATTCTACTCTCACAGCCTTTGTCCTCATCGCCATGCTGTCAAGTGAACAAGCCTGCAATGACCGAGTTGCTGTAAGTTCTAAGGTTTTTTCGCAATACTTTTCTTTTTTTTTTTTTTAAATAAAAAATCAGCAAACTTTTTGTAAATGCAGCAGAATTACAGATACAGCAAGTATAAAAAATATATCCCAAAACCTACACCTTGTGCAGTACAAAAGAGAAAAGAGGGAAAAAACAGAGAGAAGTTATTGGCAACATATAATTTTTAATCCAAAAACTATTAACTTTATTAACCTCTTGTCGACATCTGCAGTAACAATATGGAAGATGTCAGCAATTTTAATATGGTGCCTGCTCAGGAGCAATACAGTTGTATTGCAGTATATTGTACTAATGATCAGACCCTCTAGGGATCAAGTCTCCTACTGTAGATGGTCTAAAAAAGTAAAAGTTAAAAAAAAAATATGTACAATTTTAAATCGCTTAGGTATCCCTACTTCAGAAAATCTCTGTGTGATGAAAGGAGCCCCTAGTGTATATATCATTACTGAATTATATTGTTCATGTATATACAGTATCATTAGTGAATATATTGTTTATGCATGTATCATCAGTATATTACCTTGATATGTGTGTATAGAAGTGAAAATGTTTCTTCCTGCCATCGCAAGACCAGATATACTGGCAAGTCAGGTAGATGTCTACAAGAAATACCAGGACGTCTTATTCCTCCCTCCCTGTACGAGTCCACTATTATAATTCTGCCGAAACTAGAAAAGGATCTTACCGACTCATCTCCCTAAGTAATACTGACTGTAAAATATTAGTGAAGGTGCTGGCTATCCATTTCAACAAATTTATACTGGACATAGTCCAAGCTGACCAAACCGGCTTTATACCCACTAAGTCATCCACTATTAATCTCCGTAGGTTCCACATACATAATTTAGTTGAACATGAAGATCCCAGAAACTGGGACTTGATGCGGCCAAGGCCTTTATCTCAGTGGAGTGGGAGTTCCTATGGGCGTGCCTGGAGTGCTTTGGCTTTGGGCTTCAGTTCTGTAAATGGGTAAAATTGCTACATGCCATACCCAGAGCCAATGTAATCACTTATAGGGGACTCTTCCACAATTTCCCCTTATCCTGGGGCACCCGTCAGGGTAGCCCACTCTCCCTGACCCTAGTTTGCCTTGCTATAGAGATGTTGACAATTAAATTGAGGGCTTCCCCGGAGGTGATGGGTTTCACCATTGGTGGCCACACCACCAAGCTTGCACTTTACGTAGATGACATGATCTTATTCCTCAGGGATACGAGCCCTTCACTCTCATTAGCTATTGCCAACATAAATGACTTTTGTCAATATTCTGGTTTAATGATCAATTGAGATAAATCTATAGTGTACTTCCTAAATGGAAATAGCCAAATTTGGGCTCCAGGGGCTTACTTTTGTAGGTGGTCTAAACTTTTAAATATCTGGTTATCATTATTGCCCCCACCCCTGTCCAGTCCTCTTTTATGTCCTCATCAATGTGCGGTTTTATATACCACTAGAAAGCGCACTGTCAGCTTTCCCAGTATGTGCCCTGGAGCTGGAGATATCAGTGCTGTTAATGTTGGCACCGATATCTCCCCACTGTCAGAATGGCGGCCCTTACAACCTAGCGTCATTGCTGCATTGTGAGGAACGTCCCCCTGACTGTACTCTAACATAGCTTTGTACTGTCAGAGGGGGTGTTCCTTACCGCTCAGGGATGACGATAGGCTGTGAGGAATACATACATGGCCATGTTCATTTCTCCCATTCTTAATTGTATTAAAGAAAAAACTATGGTATGGTGGAAACTACCCCTCTCGTGTCGGGTACACCTGATTAAAATACTGGTTCTCCCCAAACTACTGTATAGCCTTCGACACTCTTGGGCACCTGTCTCAAGGTCTTTTTGTTGCTCTGGATTTCCTTTTAATAACCTTTATTCGGTCGGGCTCTAGAATCAAACTGGCCATTAGCTTTCTGAAATGGTCCCAGAATTAAGGGGTCTGAACCTCCCTGATTTCTTCCGCTACTATCTCAATTCTACCTCCTTGGCCCATGGTTTGCTCCCACTTTATGTACAGTTGATGAACTTATGCTACAGGGTGGTGCAGGGGCACCAGCACTGTTGGTGTATCTCGAGGGTGATGCCAGCATGCTACCCCATTCCTTCCTAAACAAATCTGGCGCTAAATATCTATCTATATATTATTTAGGACCCCTTGACCTATTGGCCTGCTGTGGGATAACCTATTGTTAGCCTTTTCTTATGTCTATAGGGTCTACCTCGAAGTATCGAGAAAGCCACAAAATATTTGAATGATAAATATCACTCCCTGAAGAAACCCTACTCCATAGCCATCACTTCGTATGCATTGGCCAAGGCTGACACACTCAAGGATAGCAGGATACTAATGTCTGCATCTACAGGTAGAGTATCTGCAATTGTACTATGTGCCACCAATTATTGTTTTATACATTTTTTTATTACATAATTACAGAACTGTTATATCAAGATATAATTTCTTTAGTTTATTTATGGTGGATTAATATGAGCCATATTATTGTGTTTATGGATTCTGTGCCTAAATATCTTTCCAGATAACACCCACTGGGATGAACCTGGCTCCCGCCTCTTATCCCTGGAGGCTACCTCCTACGCACTTCTTACTCTATTGAAAGTTGAAAGCGTTTGAGAAGACTGGGAAACTGGTTAAGTGGATAACTGAGCAGCGATACTACGGGGAAGTTTATGGATCAACGCAGGTATGTCATTCAAGTGATTGGAAAACTTCATACATTTAGATCCCGCAAAGTCATGTGTCACGGGAGATGGAAATAGACAACAGTCTCTCTCTCTCCCTGTTGACAAAATTGTATAGCTCCCATAAAGGTTGTCCTTTCCTTTCTACTGGATGAGCCATGATGAGACCATTGTTGGACAGGAGTAACTTGACAAAATTATTATGAGGACCAGCTGTAAATATATATAGTGAAACCTCTTTGAGATGACCGTCCAACATTGCACAAAGTGGTCTTTGTTATATTCATTATTATCTACAGTGCTGGCCCCCTGCAATTCTGTCAGATAATACTCAATTTCTTCCAGAAAATGATTGCAATCACAAATGCTTTGGTAATAATATCTTCATTTATTTTGCTTGCAATGAAAAAACACAAAAGAGAATGAAAAAAAAAGTCAAATCGTTGATCATTTTACACAAAACTCCAAAAATGGGCCGGACAAAAGTATTGGCACCCTCAGCCTAATACTTGGTAGCACAACCTTTAGACAAAATAACTGCGAACAACCGCTTCCGGTAACCATCAATGAGTTTCTTACAATGCTCTGATGGAATTTTAGACCATTCTTCTTTGGCCAATTTCTCCAGGTCCCTGAGATTTGAAGGGTGCCTTCTCCAAACTGCCATTTTGAGATCTCTCCACAGGTGTTCTATGGGATTCAGGTCTGGACTCATTGCTGGCCACTTTAGAAGTCTCCAGTGCTTTCTCTCAAACCATTTTCTAGTGCTTTTTGAAGTGTGTTTTGGGTCATTGTCCTGCTGGAAGACCCATGACCTCTGAGAGAGACCCAGCTTTCTCACACTGGGCCCTACATTATGCTGCAAAATTTGTTGGTAGTCTTCAGACTTCATAATGCCATGCACACGGTCAAGCAGTCCAGTGCCAGAGGCAGCAAAGCAACCCCAAAACATCAGGGAACCTCCGCCATGTTTGACTGTAGGGACCGTGTTCTTTTCTTTGAAGGCCTCTTTTTTTTTTTTCCTGTAAACTCTATGTTGATGCCTTTTCCCAAAAAGCTCTACTTTTGTCTCATCTGACCAGAGAACATTCTTCCAAAAAGTTTTTGGCTTTCTCAGGTAAGTTTTGGCAAACTCCAGCCTGGCTTTTTTATGTCTCTGGGTCAGAAGTGGGGTCTTCCTGGGTATCCTACCATAGAGTCCCTTTTCATTCAGATGCCGACGGATAGTACGGGTTGACACTTTTGTACCCTCGGACTGCAGGGCAGCTAGAACTTGTTTGGATGTTAGTAGAGGTTCTTTAGCCACCATCCGCACAATCTTTCGTTGAAATCTCTCGTCAATTTTTCTTTTCCGTCCACATCTAGGGAGGTTAGCCACAGTGCCATGGGCTTTAAACTTCTTGATGACACTGCGCACGGTAAACACAGGAACATTCAGGTCTTTGGAGATGGACTTGTAGCCTTGAGATTGCTCATGCTTCCTCACAATTTTGCTTCTCAAGTCCTCAGACAGTTCTTTGGTCTTCTTTCTTTTCTCCATGCTCAATGTGGTACACACAAGGACACAGGACAGAGGTTGAGTCAACTTTAATCCATTTCAACTGGCTGCAAGTGTGATTTAGTTATTGCCACCACCTGTTATGTGCCACAGGTAAGTAACAGGTGCTGTTAATTACACAAATTAGAGAAGTATCACATGATTTTTCAAAGGGTGCCAATACTTTTGTCCACCCCCTTTTTTTATGTTTGGTGTGGAATTATATCCAATTTGTTTTTTTGACAATTCTTTTTGTGGTTTTCCATTAACGACAAATTAAATGAAGATATTATTACCAAAGCATTTGTGATTGCAATCATTTTCTGGAAGAAATTGAGAATTATCTGACAGAATTGCTGGGGTGCCAATACTTTTGGCCAGCACTGTATGTATTCTGCAGCACTTTACAATTGGGGAAGTAACAAGTAAAATAACAAGTCCTATTTTCAATGAGACACATTGATTGAGGTTCCTGCATATAAGACCTGACAAACTATAGGATAGAGGCTCCTTACCATAAGAACGTATACTACGGTATACAGGAGAGAGCAGCCTGCCCTTAAGAGCTTCCATTCTAGTGGAGAGAGGACCCTGCCCATAAGAGCTTATACTCTACAGGAGAGAGGTCCCTGCCCATAAGAGCTAACATTATACAGGAGAGAAGTCCCTTAGCATAAGAGCTTACACTCTACAGGAGAAAAGACCCTGCTCATAAGAGCTTAAACTCTACAGGAGAGAGGACCCTTTTCATAAGAGCTTGCACACTGCAAAAGAGAGGTCTCTACCCCTAAGGTCTGACAATCTACAGGAAAGAGGCCCTCATCCATAAAAGCTTATACTTATGGCAGAGATGTCCCTTCCTAAAAAAATCGTACAATCTACATGAAATGGGATAAGTGACACAATATGTACATGGCGATAATTTTGCCCAGGGGAATGTCACTGAATAATGGAAGAACATAAGTAGGTTAGTACAGGGGTCCCCAACCACCGATCTGCGGACCGGGATCTGGCCATTGGGGGTCTGTTGCCAGCCTGTGGGGTGGTGGGCTGGCATAGGTAAATGCGGCTCCCGGCTCCCTGGTCTACAGCGCTGTACACCAAGGTACCGCCAGCACGGCCCCAGTCTACAGCGCTGTTTAGCGTATAACCCCGCCCCCCCATATGACCAAAGCCTCACCTCTAAACCGCCCGACCTGCCCCCCTACTACCTGCCCCTGCCCCCCCTGGGGACCGCTGGGTTAGTAGATGTAATGTAATATAGAAGGGAGATGTATGATGATGCAGCATTGTGGAGAGCTTTGTAGAAATCCACTTTCTCTTGCGTCAGAATCTGCAGTAGTATCATTAAGAAAAAATATAATTTCTTTGTTTATTTTTGTAACTTTTGTGTTTCCAGAGTCTTTTCACACATCCACAAAACAGAAGCAAGTTTCTACTCCTAGAAGGATTTGCTGAGAATTTTTCTGTGTACTGAGGTTATGCTTTGTGTATTAACCATGTCTATGTTCTCTAACTCTTGGATTTTAGTCTACTATGATGCAGTTTGAAGCCCTTGCTCAGTATCTCATAGATGTGCCAGGTTTCAAAGTCTTGGAGATGGATGTTTCCTTCAAGCTTCCTGGAAGATCCCAAACTACAGTTCATCGACTTAATGTGCACAATGCCTTGTTGGCCCGATCAGAACAGGTAAGAATCCATGAATGTCATGGGGTCAGTGGTAACAGAATATTCACTAGACTTGTGTATGTTATAGAAACCATTATACAACACCACCTCTCAGATGGATGAAAGCAGAGGAAAGTCTATTTAGAAGTGAGATTACAGCAAAAAAAAGAAATAGAAGTAATTCTGAAAAATAATTTAAACTTAGAAACGTAGCCACGGGTGTTCCCTAAAGAGTAAGAGTAACCTGATACATGTCCCAAAACAGGGATTAGTAAGCCAAATATCTGACAACCAGCCATCAGAACAATGTCACTCTCATAGGAGACTTAACGTAATGATATGCTGTATGTGTTATATAGTTAACATTATGTGGTCTAAATAATCTGGATTGTCTCTTTCCAAGGCATTGCTTATCTTAATATTTTGGCTAATATTTCCAAAACAAGCCTTAACCCAATGTTTCTAGACTTAGTAGGTTCTAAGTAATTAGATCATAGGTGAACATTCTTGAAAGGAACAGAGTAACAAGGCCACATGCGAAAGAATCAGTAATATAGGAATTAGCAGTATACATACTGTATATACCATGGGATTGCAATATACAGTGGGGAAAAAAAGTATTTAGTAAGCCACCAATTGTGCAAGTTCTCCCACTTAAAAAGATGAGAGAGGCCTGTAATTGTCATCATAGGTAGACCTCAACTATGAGAGACAAAATGAGAAAACATATCTAGAAAATCACATTGTCTGATTTTTTAAATAATTTATTTGCAAATTATGGTGGAAAATAAGTATTTGGTCAATAACAAAAGTTAATCCCAATACTTTGTTATATATCCTTTGTTGGCAATGACAGAGGTCAAACGTTTTCTGTAAGTCTTCACAAGGTTGGCACACACTGTTGCTGGTATGTTGGCCCATTCCTCCATGCAGATCTCCTCTAGAGCAGGGATGTTTTGGGGCTGTCGCTGGGCAACACGGACTTTCAACTCCCTCCAAAGGTTTTCTATGGGGTTCAGATCTGGAGACTGGCTAGGCCACTCCAGGACCTTGAAATGCTTATTATGAAGCCACTCCTTCATTGTCCTGGCATTGTGCTTGGGATCATTGTCATGCTGAAAGACCCAGCCACGTTTCATCTTCAATGCCCTTGCTGATGGAAGGAGGTTTGCACTCAAAATCTCACGATACATGGCCCCATTCATTCTTTCATGTACATGGATCAGTAGTCCTGGTCACTTTGCAGAGAAACAGCCCCAAAGCATGATGTTGCCCCCCCCATGCTTTACAGTAGGTATGGTGTTCTTTGGATGCAACTCAGCATTCACTCTCCTCCAAACACGACGAGTTGTGTTTCTACCAAACAGTTCTACTTTAGTTTCATCTGACCATATGACATTCTCCAAATACTCTTCTGAAACATCCAAATGCTCTCTAGCAAATTATCAGTGGTCTTGTATGTCTTCCATTTTCTAATTATTGCTCCCACAGTTGATTTCTTCACACCAAGCTGCTTGCCTATTGCAGATTCAGTCTTCCCAGCCTGGTGCAGGTCTACAATTTTGTTTCTGGTGTCCTTCCACAGCTCTTTGGTCTTCACCATAGTGGAGTTTGGAGTGTGACTGTTTGAGGTTGTGGACAGGTGTCTTTTATACTGATGACAATGTCAAACAGGTAATGAGTGGAGGACAGAGGAGCCTCTTAAAGAAGAAGTTACAGAAATCTTGCTTCTTTGTAGGTGACCAAATACTTATTTTCCACCATAATTTGCAAATAAATTCTTGAAAAATCAGACAATGTGATTTTCTGGATATGTTTTCTCATTTTGTCTCTCACAGTTGAGGTCTACCTATGATGACAATTACAGGCCGGCCTCATCTTTTTAAGTGGGAGAACTTGCACATTTGGTGGCTGACTAAATACTTTTTTTTTCTCCACTGTATTAGCAATTGATTATTAGTAAAGTCTATAATGATTATTTTGCTTTATCATTTAGAAATAAAGTTTTTCAGAATTTTTGTGATTTTATCTACTTCTTTGCAGACAACTGAAATTGGAGACTTCATAGTTACTGCAAAAGGAAAGGGTCAAGGCACTTTGACGGTAAGGGAAGAATAGATTTTGCCAAATTTTAAATGGAAACTAAGAATTAATTCATAATTTTCCCTGCAGCAGATTAATTTCTAAGGTGTAAATCTGTTCTCTGTTTCACTTCGACCTTGTCTTCAGTGATTCTGAACAAATAGAGTTATAGTGTGCAGCATGGGGAAGGCACAGATAGTCATTCTGAGCCTTCAATTAGACAGAAGATAGAATTCAGACTACCAGACTTTCCTGTAGACACTGTAGACAACCTAAAGTCGCAAATTCATGTGGTTCGTAAGATTCTCTGAAAAACATAATCATTAATGCTGCAATTATGTTGACAGTTTAATATCCCTTATGATAAATTTTAAAGGATTTTTCTAAGACTTTTAAATAGATGACATATCCTCAAAGTAGCTGATATCGGGGGTAGAGATGAACAAACTGATTGATAATGAACTGGGTTTGTTAAAATGTTACAATTTTGGGGGTCACTGGCCACATATCATTATTATACTCTGGGATCAGAGCCAGAAGTAAAATATTTGGAGGCCTAGGGAAGGTGCAGAAAAATTAAAAAACAAAACTCCTGGGTCATTGCTGAGGCCTGTGCCTGGACATCAGCAGGTAACATGGGGGTATCAATGTCATTCAGAATAGGAGTGCTTTTTTTTTTTTTTTTTTTTTCTGCACCTTCACTGGGCCTTTGTTTTTTAAGTCTCTGGGGTCTGAAGAGACCCCAGGTTACAATAACACTGCCTGCAGGGATGGCCCATCGCTAATTGGGAGTGCCCAGAGTTGGACTCCCACCAGTCAGATATTAATGACCTATTATGAGGTGTTATCCCAGAGCAGCGTTGCTGTGTCAGCCACTACCAGATCCTCCCATGCACTACTTGTGATTGTGTGTGGTGTTGCATAGTGAGACCCAAGAAACCACCAGATACTCATTACTTATCGAAAATGAGGCTTTACGTTACTTGATAGTAATTAACAAGCAGAAGCAGAAAAATGCAAGATACGGAACACATCGGTATCAGGAAAAACACATAGGTCTCACTAGAATGAACCAGTGGGTAATCCCTTCTATTCTCACAGGTGACAATCCCAGCTGTCCTCACGTATTAGGACTCAAAATTCTTTGGTAGCTGCTTTCTGGGGACAAACAGAACTGACTGATGCCACATGTGAATCCCCAAAAAGTGTAAAGGCCATGCTCTTTGTGTACATACCCAATGTCGTGTCACAGCCAGTGCAGTAACCTGGGATTTCCCTCTAGAACCCCCTCCAAAGCTCAACTGCCTTAGTGAAACCAAAGTTCCACCTTCTCTCGGGGGACCGGTAAGAAAGCACATTGAGGTGGAAATGACAACAAACGTACAGTAGATCAGAATAAAGACCATTCCTAATGAGATGGCAACCAATCTTGGCAGGGGGCTCTGCATATAGCCACTACATGTCCCGTCTAAGGTTGCAGTCCAAGAAGGTTAACCCTTTCACCCCTTATATTATGACCAATATTAAAGTCTCAGAAACGACTTTAACAACTTTATTCTGTTTATCCACCAGGTATTGACTGTTTATCATGCTTTGGAGACAGAGAAAGAGAAAAAATGCAACAATTTTGATCTGTCGGTGACAATTAAAGATGAACCTCGGGGTAAGGATTCTGCATCTTGGAGTTATTTTGGAATTTTACACTTAAAAGTCATGATGTGGAGATGGAAATAATATTCTTAGTAGAAAGACTAATACAATGTAAGGACAATACATGGCGGCACAGGGAAACTTTCTAGGTCAGTATTATGGATGGGTAGCTACTCCACATGCTTAAAATGCAAAAAAGCAGGTGTCAGTGCAGTGTAAGGTTAAACTGAGTTCCAGTATCCTCTGCTTTCCAACCATAGTCATACAGTACATGTCACGTTCAATTTGAAATAACTTCGGATGCATTTGCCTTAGAGAGCCCCGAAGAGTATTCTGAACTATGTTTAATAGATAGGTTCCTAGGAGCCCTGAAGAGTGTTCTACACTATGTTTTATAGATAGGTTCCTAGGAGCCCTAAGAGTGTAATACACTATGTTTTATAGATAGGTTCCTAAGAGCCCTAAGAGTACTCTACACTATGTTTTATAGATAGGGTCCTAGGAGCCCTAATAGTGTTCTACACTATGTTTTATAGATAGGTTCCTAGGAGCCCTAAGAGTATTCTACACTATGTTTTATAGATAGGTTCCTAGGAGCCCTAAGAGTATTCTACACTATGTTTTATAGATAGGTTCCTAGGAGCTCTAAGAGTTTTCTACACTCTGTTTTATAGATAGGTTTCTAGGAGCCCTAAGAGTATTCTACACTATGTTATATAGATAGGTTCCTAGGAGCCCTAAGAGTGTTCTACACTATGTTTTATAGATAGGTTCCTAGGATCCCTGACAGTATTCTACACTATGTTTTATAGATAGGTTCCTAGGGGTCCTGACAGTGTTCTACACTATGTTTTATAGATAGGATCCTAGGAGCCCTAAGAGTATTCTACGCTATGTTTTATAGATAGGTCTCAGGAACCCTAAGAGTGTTCTAAAATATGTTTCATAGATAGATAGATTCCTAGGAGCCCTGACAGTGTTCTACACTATGATTTATAGATAGGTTCCTAGGAGCCCTAAGAGTGTTCTACACTATGTTTTATAGATAGGTTCCTAGGAGCCCTAAGAGTGTTCTACCGTATTTTAAACCATTTTATGGTGTGGTTCCTACCAAACTTGTTCAACCCAAAACAAATCTTGGACGCAAACCACCTGAATCCAAAACAAAACGAATCTCCCACTTTGTCACACTTTGTGTGTAGTTGGAGGTGGTTATCTGGAGTGGAGAGTGAAGCCCTAGCAGGAGAATAAGAGGCCCCTAAAGCTCTTTTGAGCTAATTTGCATAAATAATAATAGATAAAACACTGATTTTAATGAAAATGCAGAGTATGAAAGGAATCTTTGGAAAGTATAGAAGCAGCTCTATAAGCTCATTAGTTTGATACTGATTTTCATGCTGACAGACTCCCTTTAAGTTAAATCAATATTAAGTCAAATGAAATGTAATTCATCTTTACAATTTCCCACACAGCTAAGAGACCTGAAGGGGCCAAGTCCACAGTTTCCATAACTATTTGTGCCAGGTAAGTTCCATACTTTGCTAATACTGTAAATATGAACATCTACATAGTATATTCCACTACAGGTACATGCTGAAGGTAGAAAAATAGCAATGATGCTAAGAAAAAGTACAAAGAACATTGGAGAAGAGGTAAAAAATCTGACTACTGCTTTTCACTCCCTTTTATTCCTCCACATTTACCAAGCATCCAGATTGGGTTAAGGCAGGGATTTTTTGTAGATGGATCAGTGATGGTCTTGTATATGTCTTCAGCTGTTTATGAAAGTGGGGACCAAGCATTGTTACCCGTTGCCTCCATCCATTGAAGTTAAGCACATTCATTTTCTCAGTGACCCCCAAATAATACTTATAATGGTAGATTTGTATTAAATTTACTTACATTCCGGAACAATTTTTTTATTAGCTGAGTTATTGGGTCAATATGAATTGTTCCGGAAGTCAATTTACAATCTGTAGACTGAAGCAATACTTATAGACTACACAATATATCTTGTTATATTACAGTCTGTATTGTGCCCTACTGAAGAGCTACAACAAAGATGGGAGAATTTACAATAATTACCCTAAAACTTCCTCCAGATTGTATCTTATATAATTTTACCTATGTAATTGTACCTTTCATGTATGTCATCGTTTCCTTTAGCACATTTATTTTTATTCACATATCGTCCACTCTCTTTAAATATATAGATTTCACCCGCTAGTTTTGGGCGCATGCGCAGGATCAGCGAATGTGTTCCACTTACGCTAGGTTTACACTAGCGTTCGGGTCTCCGTCGTTTGGATCCACATGGGGACCTGAAAGATGGAGAGCCTGTCCGCTTAAAAAGTGGTTACCCATGTTACCCATTTCAATATAAAACCGGCGGAAACCTGGTGGACCCCATTATGGTCTATAGGGTCTAGAGCAGTGATTCCCAAAGTGGTCCAGGGGCCCACGGGAGACTCGACGGGGGCCCCTTTGGTCCCTCCTCCCCTTTTTGCGGTTTTGGGAAGTGGTGCGCGGGGCCCCCCGCCTTTTGGTGGTCTCTTTGGGCCTCTGGTCTAGGGGGATTGACAAATCCCCCCATGTGTTCTGTCTCCCTTTTTGCTTTTTTTTTACTTTCTTGAATACCGTAGAAGGTGGGAACGCACAAAATTTTTGTAGGTTGTCTTTCATAATTTTAGTAGGTTTGTCTAGTTTAGAGTTAATAGTCAACATTCAGGGCACGTCATCTATCAGCAAGATCAAAGAGTGTCTACCACTTGAATACCATACATTATTTCCTGGGGGCATAAACTATCCAAATACTTGATGGATCGGGGTTGTGGAGTTTATATCACTATGGACTTCCATTAGAAATCAGTAACAACATGCAGGTATATTTTTTTTATATCAACAGATTGAACTTAGAATCTGTTCACTTTTTTTTTTCTCAGATTTCTTAAGAACCAAGATGCCACCATGTCCATCCTTGATATTTCTATGATGACTGGTTATGTGCCAGATATAAATGACCTTAATAGGGTGAGTTCTATCAGATTTAAAACAGCGTCTGCTTTAACCCCTTCCCTTCACAGCCATTTTTAATTTTTGCATTTTTGCTTTTTGCACCCCACCTTTCAAAAAATATATCTTTTTAAAATAATTTTTCCATTCACATGTCATGTGTGAGCTTATTTTTTTGCAGGACAGATTTTAATTTATTATGGTATCATTTAATATTTGATGCAAGATACTGGGAAGGTAGAAAAAAAAAATAACGGGGTGGAATTGGAAAAAAAAAATTGATCCATTTTCTTTCAGGTTTTGTTTTTTCACTGTGTGGTAAAGATGACATTCTAACAATATTCTGTGTGTCAATGGAGCACATTTATGAAAACTAGTGTGATTATTTTTGAGGCAGAGTGGGAAGGGTCGATATTCATAAAATAGTAGATCGAGGTGGTGCCCGATGATCCAGTCCATGGGGCAACCTGCAGTTTAGGTGATGTAATTGTCTGCTATCTATATCCTATTGTAACATCATTGCCTGTTCGGGCCTCTGCGCCATCCTCCGGTCGCACGCTTCGGTGCAGGAGGCGTGTTCAGTTGTGATCCTTTGCATCTATTGTAGCACAGCTGAGGATTCTCTGACTACTCTTTTGGATTCTGACTCTGTACTTTGCTGCTCAACTGGTACCAACCCCTTGGCTAGCTGACCTCCTGTTTGTTGTTGTTTGTCCTGTCTGCGTTCTGTGTTATGACTTCATCATAAGGAGGGACTGTCGCCCAGTTGTTCTCTGTCACCTATGGCAATAAGGCAAGAAGGCAGGACAAGGGGGCGGGTTCAGCTTAGGACTCACTGTCTTGTCTTGTCGTCCCCCTCCTCCCAGGGTTCACCTGCAGCTACTGGGGAATTGTTCATCTAGCAATTCCCTTACACCTATTTCTTGTAAATTCCAAACTTAGTTTTAGGCCCCATGTTGCGGAAATGCAGTGGGGAAAAAATGCTGCATTTTACAATATCAGCAAAGTGAATAAGATTCTGGTTAATCTCATTGACACATTGTGGGGAAAAACAATAGGTGCAGAAAAGCAAAATGTTTCCAGCAGCATGTTCATTTTAGTTGCGGAGTCACATGTATTTTCATTATAGATTTAATAGGGGAAGAAAAAAACCTGGAGAAAAACTCAACAAAAACCCGGCAGAAAAAAATGCAGTTTATTTTCAACTGTGTTTTTTCTGCAACATTTTTTAGCTGCGTTTTGATATGTGGGGCCTTAGCTTTAGTCTGATGGTAGATCCGTCTAGCAGTGTATTTTATAGTCTACAGTAGATACTACTGAGGGTATTTATTTTTTATCATTATTATTTTTTATTTATATTATTTATATACTGTGTGTGTATGTGTGTATATGTATATATATATATATATATATATATATATATATATATATATATAATTTTTTTAAATTTTTTTTTTTACTTGCAGCCTATTAGCTATGCAGGTCGCATATATTAATGCATCTAAATGTTTGGCTTTGATATTCTTAGACATTATATGTATCTAAGATTTTTACAAAGTGAATCTTTCCTTTATTTACAGCTTAAAAGAGGAGTGGACAGATACATCTCCAACTTTGAGATCAACAAAGGCTCATTTGATAAAGGTACATTGATTCTCTACATTGACCGGGTAAGCTTGTTGTTGCGTAGATGAACTGGGTCTACCAGATTTATGAGCCTCTCTGGAAGAATGAATGTCCATTCTTGCTCGTACAGGTTATCCTGGGAGGTAGAACCAACCTCTATGACTTCTGTATGCCCCAACATGTGTGTCCATCTTTCACCAGCTCCAACTATTTATATCTTTTAGTAGCAGTTAGAATTTTTTTTCTAACCCTCACCATTCCCAAGCAATGATTTCTGTTCGTTTTGACATAATTATGCTCTCTGTTGTCAGGTGGGCAGTCCTGGGCTTCAGGAGGAACCGCCCACCTGACAGCAGAGAAAATAATTGTGCTGAAATTAAGAGAAATTATTGCACGGGAACTCTAGGAGCTAATGAAAAAAATCCAAGGGTGCTAGAATCAGTGGAGAAGCAACTATTCAAGGATGCAAAGATTTGGAGTAGCCGGAAACATTTATATATACACTTTTGTTTATTGGTGTTGTTGTTTTTATTTTCCATGTTATCTATATTTAAAAAAAAATTCTAAAAAATTTTCAATTTCAACTCTAAGGCCACTAAGCCTAAAATACGGTACTCTTTTATACACATGGTTTTCAAAGCATTTTAGAGTCCTTAAATAAAATTGCAATCTAAGTAGAGAAGTTATTTACAACAGGTCAAAAAAACAGTCTGGAAACTTGTGGTGCGTGATGGAGGGATCAGTAATTCTTGCTGTTATCTGTTTGCGATCAGGAGGTGATTTGTGTCCCTCACAGTTCATACATAGTGTGATTTGAAGCTGGCATGAATATTGAGTTCAGTTCATGGTTCAAACATAGTGTGACATGAAGCTGGCATGAATATTAAGTCCAAATTGCAGAGTTTGAAATTTTTGCATAAATTTGTACTCCATTTCTTTCCTTTTCTCCTGTGTCTTAAAATGTCCCATTAAAACCACAACCCGCAAATCTTCAATAGAGTGGTTTTCTCCGGAGAAATGTGCGGCCACTGGGAGATCTGTTCTGCTGTTATTAATGGTGGACCTGTGTGAGTTCATTCGTTGACTGAGTCTCTGCCCTGTTTCCCCCACATAGAGACCTGTGGTGGGACATTGCACACACATTATGAGGTACACCACATTGGAAGACCTGCAGGAAAATGTCCCCCTAATTCTGTGCACCTGTTGTGACTGTGGGATAGGTACACTGTCAGCGGTGTGGATGTGCTTGCAGGTCATGCACCTTTTATGTAGGCAAGGTGAGGTGCCATTTTCAGTTGGGGCCTTCAGGGCACTCCGGACGATAATGCGCCTCAGGTTTGGTGGTTGTCGAAAGGAGAGGAGAGGGGGGACTGGAAATATGTCCTTGAGTCTGTTGTCCCTATGTAGCACAGGTTGGAGCTCCTTGGCAATCCTTCGTAGGATCTCCAGCTGTGGGTTGTAGGTGACAACTAGGGGCACTCGGGCATCTTTTTGGGTCTCTCTATATGTGAGCAGACTGTCTCTGTTAATGGCTGCTGCTTTGTTTAATTGGTTGTCTGTCACTTTTGGTTTGTATCCCAATCTGAGAAATTTCATCCTCAGATCCAGGAGGTGCTTGTCCAGGTCTGTTTTGTCGGAGCAAATACGATTGTATCGTATAGCCTGGCTGTAGATTATAGATTGTCTTGTGTGCTTGGGGTGAAAGCTGTCGTTTCTCAGGTAGGTCGTTCTGTCTGTGGGTTTGTGGTATATCGATGTGAGTACCCGGTGGTCTTTGATGTATATTGTGGTATCCAGAAAGTGAATTTCCTCACCTGCAGTCCAGATGACAAGGATATCATCGATATAACGAAGGTAAATCATAGGTTTGGTGGCGCATGTTGATAAATATGTTCCTTCCATTTCTGCCATAAAGAGATTTGCATATTGGGGTGCACATCTGGTCCCCATTGAAGTTCCCATTCGCTGTAGATATAGATCCTCTCCAAAGGTAAAATGGTTGTGGCTAAGGATGAATTGTATGAGCTGGTTCTGTTGGGAGGTTTTGTTTTGCCAGGTGTACCGACATGCTGCAACTCCATCCTTGTGGGGAATGTTGGTATACAGGGATTCCACATCCATGGTGGCCAAAATGGTACCCTCAGGTAGAGGGCCCAGGGCATTCAGTTTGTTAAGAAGGTCAGTGGTGTCCTGGATATAGCTTGGAGTATCCCTGACAAGGGGTTTTAGGAGATTTTCCACCCAACCTGAGATGTTTTCTGTCAGTGTCCCAATGCCAGAAATGATAGGCCTCCCAGGGTTGCCATCTTTGTGTATCTTTGGGAGCATATAGAAGCAGCCCGGCCTGGGATCTTGTGGAATAAGTCCTTTTACCTGATTCTGGATCTGGACTGGAAACTCCTTGATCATACTCTTTAGTTCTTTCATATAGGCCTCTGTGGGATCACTTCCAAGTTTGGAGTAATGGATGGGATTTGACAGTTGCCTGTTTGCTTCCTGGATATAGTCTGAGGTGTTCATTATGACTATTGCGCCCCCTTTGTCAGCTGATTTTATTATTATATCCTGATTTTCTTTCAGTGAAGTAATAGCCTTCTGTTCCTGCAGGGTTAGGTTATGCACCTGTTTCTTTTGTTTCTCCAGGATTTCTGATTTTACTTTGCTTCTGAAACAGTCAATATATTTATCCAGTGCTGCATTAGCTCCAGGGCGTGGGGTCCAGGTAGATTTTTTGGTAGGATTCCTTATGGGCTGTTCCATCTCAGAGTCGCTGCTGTATGGAAGGTCTTTGTCATAAAAATATTCCCTTAATCTCATTTTTCTGAAAAACTCCTCCATATCATTGCAGAGTTGGATATGGTCAGTGTGTGCCGAGGGGCAGAAGGAGAGACCTTTGGAGAGAACTGACATTTCGTGTTTGTTTGGCTCATAAGAGGAAAGATTCACAACACAGCTTTGCTGAGCTGGGCTAGTACTTGCGGTTGTAGTAATGAGGCCTTTTTGTCTCAGTCTGTGGAGCTTTTTCTTTTTGTTGTTAATAAGCATATCCTGAAGTTTCCAGTAGTATGTGTGGAGTTTGACCTTCATTTCCTCTGTGTCATTAGCCAATGATGATTTCAGGGCCTGTATCTCCTCCTGTGTTCTTTTTTTGTTGATATAGGAAATTTTTATCATATTGTTCCGCAGCCTTTCAGATGTCCGAATACATAGTTGTTCTGCATATCGGCTGTTGTAGGTGTGCCGGGTTGGGTTACGTAAATTGAAGCCTTTTGGGATGAGTCTCTCCTTTTTGCATTTTGTTAAGAAGATGTCGCTGTTGAGTTGTGCAAGTTTCTTAAGCCGGTTTTTCAGTTCCATTCTTTTGCGGAGAAAAGAGAAATGGAAATACATGGAAATGGAAAGAAATGGAGTACAAATTTATGCAAAAATTTCAAACTCTGCAATTTGGACTTAATATTCATGCCAGCTTCATGTCACACTATGTTTGAACCATGAACTGAACTCAATATTCATGCCAGCTTCAAATCACACTATGTATGAACTGTGAGGGACACAAATCATCTCCTGATAGCAAACAGATAACAGCAAGAATTACTGATCCCTCCGTCACGCACCACAAGTTTCCAGACTGTTTTTTTGACCTGTTGTAAACAACTTCTCTACTTAGATTGCAATTTTTTTTAAGGACTCTAAAATGCTTTGAAAACCATGTGTATAAAAATCTGTTAATTTTCAGTTCTTGTATCACACCATGTCTGATGAAGGGAGCGAGTACTCATGAAAGCTTACTTATAAATATACTCAGTTAGCCTCTAAAAGGTATCGCCTGATTTCTTCACTCTTCCACTACTTTCAATGGCTAACACGGTACAACATTATACTACTAAAATACTCTTTGGCTTCCTGTTTCCTGGAGTTGAACCATGAGCTATAAACAGAATAGTCTGAAGCAGACTCTTTGAGGTTTTAGGCATGCTCTGTGTCTTCTGTAGATGCCATTGTGCATAGGGTGGAGTATATAAGCTGTGAAATCATATTCAGTATCTTATCTACATGATAGCTGTAATCATCAGTGGCATTGATAATTGGGGTGGCTGCTGCATCTTAAGGGGGTACCTAGGATAGGTCATTAATAAAAAAAAAAATTAAGCCACACCTCTAACTCTCCCTATTCCTTTCTATCCAATCAGCTCCCACCCAGTCCTTTCAAAACGTAATAGTTCCCATTTTGAGAAACATACAGTAATGGTACCCCTTTATTGCCCTCTTTGTGTGGCATACTGTAAATGTCCCCACATAGTGATCATACATCCTTAGTCAACCCTTCATGTTAATGATCCCATTTGTCCTCCCCAGATATAATCCCCACATACATTATGATATTCCCCTTGTGCTCCCACACAATATGATGCCCCCTTAGTTCCTCTACGCACTATGGTACCCCTTAGTTCGCCTCACACGTTATAAAGTCCCCTTAGAACTTCCACATACAATAGGATGTCCCCTTAGCATTCTACACACACTGTATGATTCCCCCTTAGAGTCCACCACACAATATGAGGCTTCCATTGTCCCTCCCATGGAGCACGATGCCCTCATTGTGTTCCACACAGAAATAATGCATCAAAACTAAAATAAATAAATAAATAATAATACTCACCTACCTGATAGTATCCGAAGAGGCAGATACAGTACAGCTAAAATTGAGACAAGGTCCCTGATAAAAAGGGGAATCCACTTCTTCCTGATTCTCCGAACTGGCTTTTAGCAGTCGGTTTAGTAGTACTAGTCACTTCCTACCTTTACTCCAGATGTGGGTCTGTGATGATGCAAAAACATACTTAAGCAGGGAAGGGGAAAAGTGCAATAAACCCTAAATTCCTCATCAACCATTTCATAAAGATATTTTATTATTGAGTTGTGTTCTATCCATTATACCATCATCTTAGATTTCCCATACAGAGGACGAATGTCTGAAATTCAAGCTTCATCAGGACTTTGAAGTCGGACTTATTCAGCCTGGATCTGTCACAGTGTACGACTATTACTCACCAGGTAAGACCTTGTCACAATATAATCTTTAAAGGGGTTGGCTTGGATTTATTTTTTATGGCCTATCCTTAGGATGCAGTTGTTCCAGGTGCAGAGAAGAGATGGGTGATCCTCTGAAAACTCATATTGTTTCAGGTTTGGGTGGCTTGGCTCAAAGATTCATTTTGTGCTTTTGTCTCTTTAGACCCCAGGTTATAATAAACTGAGGTGCAGAAACATAATAAAAAGTTCCCTCCTCTCTCCTGGGTACCTTCATGGTGTCTGACATTCCCTCAGAGTCCCCTTCTGGCCTCTTCTGGTGACATCATATCCAGTCCTCAGCTGCCTCTTTGGGGCTTCTGACATCTCCCAGAAGGCCAAAAGAGGTCGAAAGAGGACCCCAAGGGAATGCCAAACACTGTGAGGATATTCAGAAGAAATGCGGAAAGGTGAGTATAACTGTTTATGTTTCTGCACCTTCACTTTACTCTGGGGTTTCATCAGATTAATAAGAGTGATTTGTGAGTGACAAGCCACGAAAGTTTGTAGTTTGGATCCCAACTGGTTGGTTAATTCTAGAGAAGAGCAACTAAAAAATGAGCAATGACTGTTTTGGTGCTCCTGAACCAGGATTGCATTTCGTGTTTGATTAATGGTCTTTGTGTAATACTACTTTTCCCCTGCACTGAAACGTATCTGGATTCCTGAACCAGAAGTCATCAGCCACATGGTGGGCATTGGGCCAGTTTCAATTAAAAAATTTTGTTATGGGAAAAAATGCTTTATTTTTGGGCCCTCAGAGAAATGTCATTCTTTACCAATCAACTATCGAATCCTAAGACCCCACATAGCGAAACGCACCAAAAAAAGTTGCGTAAAAAAAATGCGGCGGAAATGCATCATGTTTTTATTCTGCACCGTTTTCCATTGTGTCTTCACAGAGTTTTCCTCTGCGGACTTTTTGTCCCAGTGTTTTCACAATTTGGGGTTTTAGCTGAAAAGAGTATTTTTATGCTTATTTATGTAACTTTTCCACTCAACAGAAAACCGCTGTACTAAATTCTACCACGTTGATGAAGACAGCAAACTTCTGGGCAAGATCTGCAAAGGAGACGTCTGTCGCTGTGCAGAAGGTAACAGGACTCAAGTGATTTTATGGCATCAATGGTTTTACCAAATGGTGGAGCTCTCTAATCTGGATCTTTTTGTTGAAACAGAAATTGGCCGATACAGTGAATAGGTTTTTGAATTCTAACTTTTTGTCTATATCTCTTCTATGTGAAGGATTTTGTTCTGAATTTGATATTTATTTAGAATATGTGAATAATATTTTCATGATCCCTTTAATTTTTCAGCGAATTGCTTTTTGCAACAACAACTAGAAGACGTGGATGCCGTTGTCCGGTTAGACAAGGCTTGTGAACCTGGTGTGGATTATGGTGAGATCATTGTAATGGAATTATCATAGAGTTATACATTCATAGTCTGTTACAGCCCAATATTAAAACTTTAATTAACATTTATGAATTTCTTGTTAACATTTTTCATGAATTTTTATATTATTTACTAAGAATTTGTAAAAATATGTCAGTGCTTCTAGAAATATGTTTGTAATAAATAGAGATGGGTGAATGGGTAACAGCTGATGAGCATGGAGGAGAGACATCGCACAACAGAGGAGATGCTCTACTGTATTCTACAGCAAGTATCCCATTGGACATCCCTCCACCAACAACTGGGGAGTTTCGCCAACGACAACTGCACAAATATTGTGGCTGCACTGCAGTTGGGTAACATAACACATTGGGAGGATATTTAGTAAGACTGCTGTTCCCCCCCCCCCCCCAAGTTGAGCCTGACTTATTAAGTGGCTCTGACCTCTTAATCCTGGCACATCTTACAATGTCCCAAAATTGAAATCTACGCGAGTCAGTGACTGGGGTAAATTTTAGGTATAACCAGGGGTGAACCTAGCCTCTATGCTCCCTGAAGTGAACTATATAAAGGCAACCCCCCCCCTTCAAGAAAAAAAAAGATATCTAATACAGTTATCTTTGGTTGCGTGATAAGGCCCCCATGATTAAAATTGTCGGACTTCTCATTTTCAGATCAAAAAAAATCCCCTTATTTGGCCCCCACATGGTATACGACTCTTTTTTAGCCTATACATGGTATATGACACACAGTGCATGATCCCCTTTTTCTGTCCCCCACACACAGTATATGGGCCCCTTTTTTTGCCTTCCCGCAGTATATGACCCCCTTTTATGGCCCACCACAGTACATGATCCCCATTTTTATGGCCCCCACACAGTATATGTCCCCTCTTTTTTTCTGGGCCTTACACAGTGATATTTTAGGCTGCTACCTATTTTATTATTAAAGTAGATAGAAGCCAATAATTTACTTAGGCAGGTGCAGCGCCGCCTAGAGGAACATGGATGGGGAAGTAAATTATTGGCCGCTACCTATTGAAATAATACAATAAGTAGTGGCCAATTGAAAAAAACTGAATTACCCCCTCCCACGTGCCCATTTATGCCTCATATATATCACTCACTAAGTGTCAGTCCAGATCAGAACTGGCCATTTTATATATATTTTTTATATGCTACACCCATTAGTTACATATATAAATCATGCATTTTGCAGAGTATGGTGTAAGAATCAATAATGGCCTGTCTCTGTTAACAGAACATATGGAGATTATGGTATACCTCATTAAAAATATAGGCATACTACAGAATGATGGTATGGGGTTATATAGGGGACATATCACCCGAGTATTTATACAAGCTTATATTTTATATGCACATATATACTGTTTCCTTTTATATATTATTAATAAAAGTTATTTTTTACTTTTATTTTTTTACACTGCCCTTCTCCTTGTCTTTTTTCCTTTTTTTTCCCTTTTTTCCCTTACACTTAAAAAATTAGGGTCAACACAGAAAATCTTGAGTCTTTACATAAACTTCATATATTTTTAAATAAAATAATAAAAGTATAACATTTTCTGAAATAATTCGAATTAGAATACTTCAGTAACCATAGAAACATCTAACTAAAAGATACAAAAACAGTGAAGCAGCAAACTTTGTGGAAACCAAAATTTGTGTCGGTTTCAAAACTTTTGGCCATGATTTTACAGTAGGTCTGCATAGACGCTGTACACAGCAAATGGTAGAAGGCTTTCAAAGCAATTTGCAAAGTTGAAAATGTTGATGCAATAAAGAATTGGTTGTAAAGGTCAATATAATAAAATAAAATTATATTTATTGATTAAATGTCTTCAATTCCAGTATTTAAGACGACCCTGACCGCCATTGAGAAGGGTGATAACTATGACAACTATATCATGACAATTACCACAGTCATTAAAGAAGGTAAGTCACACTATATGTTTCATTTCTGTATTAATTTATTTGTTTGTATACATATATACCATGAGTTATAGAAAAAAAATACCATGACTAAAGATGGGCGAACCTCATGAGATTTGTTCAGATGAATTCTTGAGGTTCGTCACAAACCGCTAGTGGTATATAATTTTAGCACTTTGTGCTAAAAATTCTAGATATACAGATGTGGACAAAATTGTTGGTACCCCTCGTTTAATGAAAGAAAAACCCACAATGGTCACAGAAAAAAGCCACAAAGCTTCTGGGAGAATGTCCTATGGACAGATGAGACAAAAATCGAAATTTTTGGCAAGGCACATCAGCTCTATGTTCACAGATGGAAAAATGAAGCATATCTTGAAAAGAACACTGTCCCTACTGTGACACATGGAGGAGGCTCTGTTATGTTCTGGGGCTGCTTTGCTGCATCTGGTACAGGGTGTCTTGAATCTGTGCAGGGTACAATGAAATCTCAAGACTATCAAGGGATTCTAAAAACACCCAAGAATGGCTAAGAGGAAAACATTGGACTATTCTGAAGTGGCCTTATATGAGCCCTGACCTAAATCCTATTGAGCATCTTTGGAAGGAGCTGAAACATGCCGTCTGGAAAAGGCACCCTTCACACCCGAGACAACTGGAGCAGTTTGCTCATGAGGAGTGGCCAAAATACCTGCTGAGAGGTGCAGAAGTCTCATTGACAGTTACAGGAATCGTTTGATTGCAGGGATTGCCTCAAAAGGTTGTGCAACAAAATATTAAGTTAACACTAGAAGTCCCAGAAATTTCGAGCTCCCCCTTGAAGTCCTGAAAGAGGGTCAAATGACCCTTAGTCCAAACTGACAACTCTGATGGCTCCAATTAGCATTTCCTTTCATTTGTAAATGTGGCCATTGTCTGAGGAATCTGCAGGGGGGAATTGTGTTGATCCACCTCAGGTCTTGTAAGAGAGTGTAAACAAAAGAATGTAAGCTGCTCCTGAGTGTCTGCCCATCCCCCAGCTGCATTGTTGTGCTGGGAATATTTGCTAACACCTTAGCAAATTTGCATGCAGCACTGGGAAGCACTGGAGAACCAGGGACAGGTGTGTGTTTTTTTTTTTTTTCACTTTCCGTGGCCTAATATAAAAAAATATCCTGGACAACCCAATAACTTTAAGGAAATTTCGATCGCAAACAGATCTCATGGTTTCCATTGGTCATTGTACTTTGATGAAGTCAGCAAGCACAGTATGTAGTGGAATTTTAAGGGGTTTTATACCCCTAACAGCATTTGTTATCCACATGTTAGGCCATCGGGATCTGATCAGTGGGGGAATCAATATCAGGATCCTGCACTGATCAGTTGGTCTGCATACTCCCAGGTGGCGGAAGTTACTGCTGTGGACGGGGCCAGCCCAGAAACAGCTTTGCCGCTATTCAGTAGGCACTATGAAAGATCTTAATGTTTCTACCTAGATATCACTGAATTGTCAAACACTGATAATTTATCCTGTTTGGTTCCCCCTACAGATATATCTACATGATAACCAGGGACACATGGATTGAGATGTGGCCAAATAACCGGGAATGCCAAAAACCTCAGAATAGGCAACTCTGTGATGAATTCTTCCAGTTTACAGATGAGCTGGAGTTCCGTGGCTGTATCAAATAACATTTTTTGACCCCTCTTGACATTTTCCTATTCTCTTTATCTAGGCTATCTTTAGATACATAAATAAAGGTTCTTCCTATCTATTGCTTTCATGTTACTTATTATGTTATTCATGACCTGCATTCCCCAATACAGATGTGACATTCATAAAGGTTATAGTGACATAAAGCACAAGCAGTCCCTGGAACTCCGTATATTTCAGACGCTGGGGGCAGAGAACACTCCAAATAGCTGTATTTCTGGACTTAAACTACGGTGGTTTTGTTGTCATGTAACAGCTGAGATTCTAGGCTGTCATATGCCACCAAGATCTCAGCTCTAGCTGTGAAAAAAATGGAGACCGGTTAAAAACACAATAACACTTCTATTCTCACTTTCCATCATTTTTACACACCAGCCTAAAACTTGCACACAGTATTGCTTATAATACATATATACAAATTTATGTATATACAGACTCCACATGCATATACACATATATTAACCACATACACATCACCATAAAAATAACCACATACACATTACACACACATATATAAAATAAGCACATGTACACATGCATATATGTTACATTGACATTTACACTTTGCACACCCATATACACAGTGCATGTTTATACACAGGCATATATAACATACACTCTCTATTGTTTCCTTTGCAAGTCATTCATTGATTTGTCAATTTTCTCTGTTGATCGTAACCAAGCAGTTATAAGTAGGAATCACTAACCAGAAGTCCTAATAAAAGCACAGAGTTTTGGACCAAGCTGACTTAATAAATTGACATGATAGTATTGGTGAGACCTCTTGTCTACAGGACCACTTTGCATTGACACCTTCAGTACAGTTTGGCAGTATTTCCATCACATCATTTCACCATACTGTACTTTATTATGATTTTTCTAAAAAATAGTGAGTGCGAAAGAAATGATCGTCCTCAGTATGAAACAAGCAGGTGGCGGATGCTGTGTCACTTAGCAGGCCGAGCACACTCACCAACCACTTCAGTCCCACTCCTAGGCCGGACAAAGTCGGGGGGTCCTGCAGCACTACCGGATGGTGGTGGTAGTAGTTCTTTTCCCCAGGGCGCTTCCAGTTGGAGAGCGGACCTCTCCTCTCTGAGCCGGTGTGATGGAAGTCGGAAGGGCCCTGATGGTGATGCAGGTACGACTCAGGAGTCAGCGGTGCAGGCAGGGGCATAACTACCGGGGTAGCAGTGGTAGCGACTGCCACAGGGCCCGGAACATTACGGGACCCGGAGCCCTGTGGCAGTCGCTACCGCGAACCCCACAATCACTGCTATCGTTATACTCCGGGGTCTTTTAACGATCGGGGGCCCAGGGGAGGTGAGCGAACATAAAAAACACTGTAACTCACCTCTCCGCCGCTCCGCAGGCTTCGGGCCTGTTTGGTGACGTCCCAGACGTCAGCCGACGTCATTATGCGTCACGAAGCCGGCCTGGATCGCGCGAGATCCGGTCCGACATTGAAGATGGCCGAAGTAGCGCACGGGAGTGCACCGGAGCGAGGAAGAGGTAAGTTGCAGTGTTTTCTATGTTTCTATCCTCTATCCTGGGTCTCCGATCATTATACTCTGGGGTCTGAGACCCCAGAGTATAATAATCGTTCATGGGTGGTCCACTATGGGGCATAATACTGTGTGCAGGGGCCACTATGGGGCAAACTACTGTGTGCAGGGGCCACTATGGGGCAAACTACTGTGTGCAGGGGCCACTATGGGGCAAACTACTGTGTGCAGGGGCTACTATGGGGCAAACTACTGTGTGCAGGGGCCACTATGGGGCAAACTACTGTGTGCAGGGGCTACTATGGGGCAAACTACTGTGTGCAGGGGCTACTATGGGGCAAACTACTGCATGCAGGCGCCACTATGGGGCAAACTACTGTGTGCAGGGGCCACTATGGGGCAAACTACTGTGTGCAGGGGCCACTATGGGGCAAACTACTGTGTGCAGGGGCCACTATGGGGCAAACTACTGTGTGCAGGGGCCACTATGGGGCAAACTACTGTGTGCTGGGGCCACTATGGGGCAAACTACTGTGTGTCGGGGCCACTATGGGGCAAACTACTGTGTGCTGGGGCCGCTATGGGGCATAATATTGTGTGCAGAGGCCACTATGCTGCATAATACCGTGTCCAGGGGCCACTATGGGGCATAATAGTGTGCGCAGGAATGCGGTTTGTGGGGGGGGGGGGTTGGGGGCGGCGGCTTGGGGGGGTTGGGGGCGGCGGCTTGGGGGGGGCCATGTCAAATGTTTGCCTTGGGGTCCAGCCATTCCTAGTTACGCCACTGGGTGCAGGTAAACCAAAACAGCCTTTTTTGGCAACAGGAACAGAAGGTAACGGTAGCTTCCAAATGGGTTAATAGTCCTACAGTGTCCAACCCCCAACCTTGGTTCTAGGAGGGTGTCCAGGGATGATACAGGCTTCACAGGATGGCTTCCTCTCCTCCTCCTCCTCTGTGCCTCTCCCAGCCAGGTAAACTGGGGATGGAGTCACAGGGAGTCCTGACAGGGATCTGGTTACCTGTATACTAGGCCCGAATGAGTTCCTCCTGTCAGGGTCCTCTCCTGCTCCTCCTGGCACGGCACCAAATAAGTTCTGACAGCACTTCTCCCTTGCTCTGGGCTGTCTTTAGATGAGCCTGGGGCTGATTATATCCCTCCTGGGGCTGTGAAGGCTGACCGTTGACCCTCAGTCCAGAGGCTGGTGGCAGGCAAACTCTGCACACCTTCTCCAGTCAACTGCACCCACTAGACTGAAGACCAACTGTCGCCGGGGAAATGAGGTCTCCTTACAACCCCGCCCAGTGGCCTGTGATAGACCAGGGCTAAACCAAGGCAAGGTTTTGAACACTGCAGGGGGGAAATAATGCCAAGGAAATGCTGCAACAATACACTTAAAGAGAATCTATCATTAAAAATACCACTTTTAAGCTACCTTTCATTGTTGTCTTCTCCCAGCCGTTTCTGTAAAAATCCATTTCTTCAATTATGGAAATGATCCTCATGGAGCACCCGGGGCGTTCCTCAATGGCAGCGAGCACCCACCGCGTCATTGCTTGTCACTGCCCATTAGTCTGTTGAGGTGACTCCCATCTTGGTCTTCTCTGTATCTTCTTTCTTCTACTTCTTCTGACGCAGCGATGGACCACCGCCATTTTCCAGTGGTCTTTCACAAGAGGCGCAGTACGGACCACCGGAAAATGGCGGCCCGTCATGCGCAGTCGCTACCGTCCAGCGCTGCGTCAGAGGAAGTAGAAGAGAAGACCAAGATGGGAGTCACCACAACAGACTAATGGAGGTGATAAGCGATGACGCAATGGGTGCTCGCTACCAACGAGGAACGCCCCGGGGTGCTCCATGAGGATCATTTCCATAATTGAAGAAATGGATTTTTACAGAAACGGCTGGGAGAAGACAACAATGAAAGGTAGGAGAAGAATGGCCTTTTTAAAGGCCATTCCAACGTACCATTAGCTTAAAAATGTTTTTTTTTAATGATAGACTCTCTTTAGCATAGAACGGGACGTACCAACCCAAAACCGAGAGGCACAAAGACAAACAATAAAAAGCAGCAGCCTCTGGGATGCTGCAATTATACTGCATGGGGGCCACTATGGGACATTATACTGCATGGAGGGTTTCCATGATACATTATACTGCGTGGTGGGCAGAGACAACACAGTAGTGCACATTGATCCCAGTATAGTCACACTAATAACTTGTGCTTCTGTGGTAAACTACTGTAATATCCAAACTTTTCCCATTCCTCTAATACCATCCCCTTGTCAGCACCCACACAGGGTAGTCCTCAAATCCAGTTTAAAACCCAACCCTTTAAAGACTCACTGAAAACTTACCTCTTCTAATAAAATTATGCACTGAACTAAAGACTCTCCCAACTGGTATCTGACCACTTCCTCCACCAGACGCTGACCAAAACAGTAAAAGCTTCAAACAGTTACATAACATAACATAACTCTTCCTGAACAGGCTCTGGCTGCAGGTGCTTGACTGTGTCCTTAGGCTGCATAGCTACCTCATACATATATGGAATTAATTTGCCTTTCCCTGGGTCGTTCTGCTTTCTTGCACTGACTCAACCCCTCGTAACTGTCTGATAATTCCTGTCCTCTCTTGCAGCTCTGGTTCCTCACACTGGAACCACCAAACCAGTGCTCTCTCACTACCACCTCTCCCTGGCATCCCCATGTCTTTCTCTTTCTACAGTGTCTGAGACCACAATACTCCTTTCCTGTCATTTTGGGTTCAGGACCAAGATTTGTTTTGGGTCAAACAAGTTCGGTATGAACCACAGCTTAAATTGGCTTAAAACATAGCGTAGAACACTCTTAGGGCTCCTAGTATCCTATCTATAAAACATAGTGTAGAACACTCTTAGGGCTCCTAGTATCCTATCTATAAAACATAGTGTAGAACACTCTTAGGGCTCCTAGGAACCTATCTATAAAACATAGTGTAGAACACTCTTAGGGCTCCTAGGAACCTATCTATAAAACATAGTGTAGAACACTCTTAGGGCTCCTAGTATCCTATCTATAAAACATAGTGTAGAACACTCTTAGGGCTGCTAGGAACCTATCTATAAAACATAGTGTAGAACACTCTTAGGGCTCCTAGGAACCTATCTATAAAACATAGTGTAGAACACTCTTAGGGCTCCTAGGAACCTATCTGTAAAACATAGTGTAGAACACTCTTAAGACTCCTAAGAACCTATCTATAAAACATAATGTAGAACACTCTTAGGACTCCTAGGAACCTATCTGTAAAACATAGTGTAGAACACTCTTAGGGATCCTAGGAACCTATCTATAAAGCATAGTGTAGAATACTGTCAGGGCTCCTATCTATCCAATTTCTAGCTCACTAAGATAAACACAGCCTAAGTTAGAAAAAAATTTCTTTTCAGCTCACCATCATCATCATCTCCAACTAAATGCAAACATCGAGGTTCACGGAATGGACTCCCGGAACTCAACAGAGTAGACAGAACCAATTCCAAAAATGATGATAAATTCCATCCAGCACTTCTTCAATGATGCGTCATTAAAAAAACAGCTTACGCATTTCGGGGTTTACATACCCCTTGGTCATATCATACAAAAACATTGCCAATTCCCAATAAATAACAAAAGAAACACACCCTCTTATCACATGTTGCACAAAAATTAACCCTTAGTATACTTGAATGAAAAACATAAAAAATCTTGCCAAAGACAAATCAATCAAAATTGAAATCAAAAATACAATCCAAACCAAAACCATAAATCGCAAAATATATATAACATAAATAAACATAACATAAATTCAAATAGATCATTAATAATATGTGATTTGAACTTACCCAATATCTATTCCAACATTATCACGCTACCTCCGGTAACATCTGGAATAACAGTGAATGGGTTTTTAAGCAAATCGGCTCAAACCTTTCCCTATCCAGTTTTCCGACATTTAGGTCGGATTCGCGGCGGATGGAGTGCCGCCGCAAGTGTGAACCCACCCTCAGTTGTTGTAGCTCTGTTAATTCTATTACCGCTACTTGTTCTTTATTAAACATTAACATTAAACATTAATATTAAACATTAAACCTGTGAAAACACTCGATTTAGAATCACAGTCCATTTCAAAGACTGTAGTGTCAGTATTTATATTAGGAACACCAGAATCCTTCTTTCCAACAGAATCCAAAAAATGCTTTTTTCACTGTTAAGAGTCTAATAAACTTGTTAACGTTCAAAAGTGTTTGAAATAAATAGAAGTTTTTGGTAGGTACTAGATATGAGCGAATCGATTCTGCAGAAGTGGAATTCGACCCGAATTTCAGGAAATCTTTGACTCTCCACGATTCCAGATTTCCTGATGCTTCGCGGTAACAAATATTTAGTAAGGACCTTTGTGACATCAGACGGTCACATGATGTTCTCTAGTGATGTGATTGGGTAGGCGTGTCTTTGCTTGTTAGCAGATCCTTCCACATGAATAAAACTTGTCCGTGCTGGAGAGAGAGAGACATGACCGCGGCATCCAAGGGCTTCTGCCATTTTGCCTCCCACCCCGGCTCTCTGAAGACTGGAAATAGCTGTTTATTCGTCACAAAGTAATTCAGATCGAAGCAAATTTTTTTTGGAACTTTGAATCAAACTTTTTAGAAATTCACTCGTCTCTAGTAAGTACAAAATTCAGTCCTTTAGCAAGAACATTCTTATGTTGAGGTAAGATTCATAGTCGAGAGACTGAGTACACTATGATTATCTAATGCTTCGTTCACACCTTTTTTTTTTCGTCGGACACGAAGTCCTGCATGTGGGAGGTGTAAAAAATAAAAAAAAAACATTCATACTCCTTCTGTTACCTCTTTTGGGCCTCCATGTGGCATCCGGCGCTGTCTCTCTCCACCTTCTTGGTGACATCTGACATGTGACACCATGAACCAGGGGGGGTCACAACTGAGGCCTGTGATTGGGCCTCACCTGTAACATGGGCATGCCAAACTTCATGATGTCATGACACTTGGCATATCCATGTGACTATTGGTGGCCCAACCACAGGCCTCATCAGTGACTTCAGGATGATGACGTCACAGGAGAGCACCAGATGCCGTGGGAAGGACCCAAAGAAGTAACGTAAGGTGAGTATATATTTTTTTTTTTTTTTTGTCACCTACCCTGGACCTTCACTTATTATAGTCTAAACACCCAATTCACCCCATTTCCCTTTTATAGATGGAGATTCCTTTCATGAACCACAAGGGCATATAGATGGTACTATATCAGACACTCATTGGGGTCAAAGTCCTTGGACGTCAGTGAGACACTGTTTTCCCTACAGGTTATTTGTTAAAGGGTTCCACTTTAAGGAATAGGTCATAGAATATCCACAGAATAAGTCATCAATATTAAATGACTGGAAAACCCCTTTAACACTGACCCACACTAACTAGTTGCCAGAAGGACTCAGCGCCCTATACTCCGGGCATACAATGGCAGTGTTACATTACATCATAAATCATGGTGCATAAGGAATGTCTATTGTGCATTTCATTTTTGTCTCATTTCATATTTTGCTATATTGTATCCACTTTATAGGAAAAACAAAAATAACATTCTCTAAAAAAAAAATACAACAAAACTTCTAAGTGATTTCCGAGTAACACCTCTGAAATAATGACCTTGTACTTTATACCCATATCAACTATGGTTATGACATCGCACTTGAGTTCCATGGTATTTACTGGTAGGAGGGACTGTTTGGACAGTGAGGGAATTTATTACAATGTGTATTTTTGAGGTCAGTTTTGCTGGAGGCTGCATTGCCATAGTTTGCTCCAACATTTATTACATGTCACATCTTCTGTCCTGAGATGTTCCCCCACTTTTTGCATCACTTCCCCACTGTGACAATTTTTTAGAGTCTTTTTAAAAAGTTGTATTTGATAAATCTGGTGTACATCAACTATCAAGGCCAACAATACAACATTTCCCACCCACTTCTCAGAAGAGGAGTGAGTAGTGTAAAAATCCAAAATGTTGCAAAAAGTTATTATAAAACACTATTTTGCCCCTTTCTAACATTCAGGGCTTGATAAAATCCCTGCAGAGTCCAAAAGCAAACTAAGCTACAGTATATACAGTATAAAGGAAAAGATTTATCATAGAGGAATTATTAAATTATTGCCGATGTCTGTGTTGTTGTAATGTGTGCCACATTTTCTAAAATGTTGCACGCATGTTGATACATTTGACACATCCTTAAAGGGGTTGTCCAGGAATTACGGATCTCGGCCAGGAGGCCAGGGAAGGTGAAAAATAGAAGGTGAAAAAAAAAAAAAAAAAACATACCTCACCTGTCCCCTGTGCTCTGGAGTCCCCTGCCGCTGTCTGATCCAGAAGCGCCCAGGGGCTTGTTGTCACCGCACATGACCACTGAGGTCAATCAGTGGCCTTAGCGGTCACAGGAAAGAATGTTAATGACACACATCACTGGTGACATCCCATATCCTTTCCTGTGACCGCAAAGGCCACTGATTGACATCCAAAACGAAAGTCCTCCTATCTCTTCCGCCTCCCTTTTCAGTGTAGAAGTCACATGTTCTCCACCACGATGACCCAATTCTTCTTCCTCCTTCAGTTCCTTTTGCACGACCCCAGTGTGGTGTTGGTGACCAAGAGGTAGAAGTTGTTCTTTTTCTTTCATCCCTTGCATGAGCATAAGTGTATCCCATAAGACGTGTTAAAGCACTTATAGTGGTGGATAGTGTGACATTAGCACAAGTGTTTCCTTCTCCTTCTTTAGCCTATCCCCAGCCTTGTTTTTCCCACTGCTTACTGTATATAAAAAAAACTGTATTTCAAGAAAATTAGAAAATAAATTAGATTTGGAAAGGGTGACCTGACCAGTGAAAATTAGAGCAGAACACACCGTATCACTGTCAGATTGGATTTTTGGAGTGAAAAGGTCAGTTTCTCTGTAATGTTTTACAAAAAATTAGAAGGAATTTTACAAGGATTTATTTAGTGGCCGCAGAGGTTTCCAGTGATGGCTCGGAGTTTCTTTAGTGTCCTCTTTTCTAAATTACTGTCATAGTTGTCGAGCTGACAACTAATAACTGAGCAACTTCCCATGAAACAACTCCATAGAATACTTTCCCAACCATCATTGATTGATAGAATATTTCAAGCAGAAATTGATCCCAAAAGATCGGTTGAGTCTTGTCTGCCTTAAACTTCCAGTCCAATTTGTTACCCAGGAATACTCCTAGGTTCTTTTAGGATGGTACAATTTCCCCAGCCTGGCTGTCAATGGTAACCGGAGTGGCATCTGGCAAGTTTGATAATCGGTTGTTTTGTTTTCCCAATGTCTTGGATGAGACAGTTCCTACGACACCAAGAGGAGAAAATTACCACTACCCTGTACTCTTTGTCGTCCCCATCAGTTAGGTGTCTGACCACTGCAGAGTCATCGGAGAACATCTCAAGAAAGCATGAACTGGAGTCATATTGGAAGTCCGAAGTGAATATGGCGATGAGGAAGGAGGACAGCATTGTCCCCTGATGTGCACCTATTTTTCTCAACATGAGGTCGGAAAAGACTCTTCTTACTTTGACTGATTAGGGTCTGTCTGTGAGGTAGTCTGTGATCCAGTGTACGATTGGCTCCACCACAATATGTGTTATAGTTTCTGCGCAAATAAGACTAGGCTGGAAGGTGCTGAAGATGCAGCTGAAGTAAAAGAATTTGATTTGGACTGACATGCCTCACTCTTCAAGGTGAGTGTATGTCCTGTACGGGAGATGGATGAGGGCACCGTCTACCCCACCTTTGTGCAGTATACAAATTGCAGTTGTTCAAGTTGCAGGGCAACTCTTGGTTTTAGTTGTGGTAACAGGAGGATTTGGAACACTTTCATAATCTGAGATATTAGTACAGGGACTATCCCCAAAGTATTCCAGATTCTTGGGAGGCGCTGCACTCTTAGGTTCATGTTGAAAGTATTGGTCAGTACACCTCTCAGTTTGACCCTACAGTATTTGAGGACTTTCGATAGCATGAGATCAGGCCCCACTGACTTGCTGGTTTTGACCTTTCCTAATCTTCTGTTCAGTATATTCAGGGGTAATTGCCCAGCTGACCACATTTGAACCTTCGGTTAGCCCACCATCCTTAGGGGGTACCTCAGCTCCATCCTTCTTTGCAACTGACTCGATAATGTGTTGAAGAATTTGTTTAACTAGTTAGGGTATACTTTGTCACCTCTGGTCTGGTTAGATGGTTTGTGTTATCCTGTTAAAAAGACTGGTTTGTAACCAATAGGCTTGTGACCTCAAATTGTGAAAAACCACTCCAGTGTAAGGGAATTGCCAGTTGAGCAATTCCCCAGTGCCGCTGCAGGACCCTGAGGGGAGGGGCACAACAAGACAGTGATCCCTAAAGCTGAACCCCCCCCCCCACTGTCCCTGGCTAACTTGCCTGATCTGTCCTAGGTGACAGCAACTGGTCGATCAGTCCCTTCCTAAGATAAGTGATACACAGAACAGGACAAGACAAAACAACACAGAAGCAGAGTGAGCAAACAAAGAGTAGGTAACAGTCGAGCAATGCAGTACAAAATCACAATCCAAGAGAATAGTCACAGACAAAGCCAGAGGTCAGAAAGAGGAATTCAGGGAATAGCAGAAAAGGAGCTAGCAGGGAAAAGTCACAAAACAGAATCAATAGCCAGCGACCATGTGAGGGCTGACAACCTGTTTATAGAAAGTCAGGACCCGCCCCAGACTAGATTGACAGACAGGCTGCCAATCACACAGGCAAGGCTGAGATTAACTATTAGTGGAGAAGAGGAAAATCAAGGGGCTGAGACGGGTGTGGTAGAAAATCAATTACATAGTCTAGGACAGTGTTCAGACTGAGCAACAAGAATCATAAACAAGGAATCAAACTGAGCACACCTCCTGCGCTGCCGCGTGCGGGCGGAGGGTGGTGCAGAGACCTGAACAGGTAGAGACGTTACATCCATATTGATTCCATATTGACCCCAAAGCTGCCGATAAATTCCTGGATGTCCCTTTAATGGTGTAGAAGCTGCTTTCTGCTGATAAATCCTTTAGGCCTGGAAGGACACTGGACAATGTTTATCTCCCATCAAAGCTGTACTTTTGGGGAACTTCATTTGCCCAGACCTTTTGAAACTCTAAGAAGATATAGAGGTAGTGGGCAGAATGCCTCCATTATTGAGGTAGGACATGATCATGATGTTGTATAAGCAGGCAAAGATGTGACTTGAAAAAGGCATCCCATCTCTTTCCTGAACATAAATCGTTACAAAGATGTTAGGCAGCTTGGATAGGTCAGTGGCGGAATGGAGAGACCAGTTACCTAAATTTCACCACTGGTCACCAAATAAAAAAAAACTCTACAAAATATTCCTTAAATGCCAAAATCCATGTCTCAGCCATCAAAAATGGGAAACCAAAGTCATGTCTTCTAATGGTAATGCTCAAGTGGCAGACACTGCTCATGTCCAACCCTCACAGAGCAACCACCCAGATATTCCACCCCTGCAGGACACCTGGAGCTCGGTCAGAAAGGAATAGACGTGCACCAGACACTGTGCGGATTCCTTTTTAATGGAGATGGCGAAGTAAAGCCTTTATGATACAAGGATAATCTTTCACAGAAGTGTAAAACAAGTAACTTGTGGATAGTCAGGGTAATGCCTGAACAGTCCACACCACAGGAGAGCAACATATACAAGCATCATGATGCCTGTACCAAAAGCCTTGACCGAGCCCAGGAGAGGTGAATAAGACTCTTTGTTATGTTTATGAACCTCCCCTGCACCCTCGCTTATTATACTCAGACCCCAAATAATAATAATAGCAATTCCGTTGGAACAAAAGGGATAGGACAACCTTCGCGAATATGAATCTTGTGAGGTTCGACCAACACTAGTAATATGCATGGTTTACCTTAAAGTGCCCCCCCCTTGCAAGAGCTTAAAAATAACATGTACAGTGGGTACAAAAAGTATTCAGACCCCTTTAAATTTTTCACTCTTTGTTTCATTGCAGCCATTTGCTAAAAGCAAAAAAGTTCATTTTATTTCTCATTAATGTACACTCAGCACCCCATCTTGACGAAAAAAAACAGAAATGTAGATATTTTTGGAAATTTATTAAAAAAGAAAAACTGAAATATCACATGGTCATAAGTATTCAGACCCTTTGCTGTGACACTCATATTTACCTCACATGCTGTCCATTTCCTTCTGATCCTCCTTGAGATGGTTCTACTCCTTCATTGGAGTCCTGCTGTGTTTAATTAAACTGATTGGACTTGATTAGGAAAGGCACACACCTGTCTATATAAGACCTCACAGCTCACAGGGCATGTCACAGCAAATGACAATCATGAGGTCAAAGGAACTGCCCAAGGAGCTCAGAAACAGAATTGTGGCAAGGCACAGATCTGGCCAAGGTTACAAAAGAATTTCTGCACCACTCAAGGTTCCTAAGTGGCCTCCATTTAAGGATTTGGGACGACCAGAACTCTTCCTAGACCTGGCCGTTCAGCCAAACTGAGCAATCGTGGGAGAAGAGCCTTGGTGAGAGAGGTAAAGAAGAACCCAAAGATCACTGTGGCCGAGCTCCAGAGATGCAGTAGGGAGATGGGAGAAAGTTCCACAAAGTCATCTATCACTGCAGCCCTCCACCAGTCGGGGCTTTATGGCAGAGTGGCCCGAAGGAAGCCTCTCCTCAGTGCAAGACATATGAAAGCCTGCATAGAGTTTGCTAAAAAACACATGAAGGACTCCCAGACTATGAGAAATAAGATTCTCTGGTCTGATGAGACGAAGATCGAACTTTTTTGTGTTAATTCTAAGCGGTATGTGTGGAGAAAACCAGGCCCTGCTCATCACCTGCCCAATACAATCCCAACAGTGAGACATGGCGGTGGCAGCATCATGCTATGGGGGACAGGACGACTGGTTGTAATTGAAGGAAAGATGAATGCGGCCAAGTACAGAGAATTATCCTGGAAGAAAACCTCTTCTAGAGTGCTCTGGACCTCAGACTTGGCCGAAGGTTCACCTTCCAACAAGACAATGACCCTAAGCACACAGCTAAAATAACAAAGGAGAGGCTTCAGAACAACTCTGTGACCATTCCTGACTGGCCCAGCCAGAGCCCGCACCTCAACCCAACTGAGCATCTCTGGAGAGACCTGAAAATGGCTCCACCAACGTTCACCATCCAACCTGACAGAACTGGAGAGGATCTGCAAGGAAGAATGGCAGCGGATCCCCAAATCCAGATGTGAAAAACTTGTTACATCATTCCCAAGAAGACTCCTGGCTGTACTAGCTCAAAAGGAAGCGGCTTCTACTCAATACTGAGCAAAGGGTCTGAATGCTTATGGCCATGTGATATTTCAGTTTTTCTTTTTTAATAAATTTGCAAAAATATCTACATTTCTGTTTTTTTTTCTGTCATGATGGGGAGCTGAGTGTACATTAATGAGAAATAAAATGAACTTTTTTGCTTTTAGCAAATGGCTGCAATGAAACAGAGTGAAATTAAAGGGGTCTGAATACTTTCCATACCCATTGTAAATCCACAACTATAGGATTATCTACTAACATGTAAATCAGAACCTACAGGATTATCTGCTGATATGTAAATCAGAACCTACATGATTATCTGCCATTTATATTTCTCAAAACGTATTTATTGGCTGTTTTTTTTAGCTTGGAAACCTGGGATCTGTGACTACAGTTTAGCTACAGTGCCTGCAGGGAGTCTGAGGTCGTCTTAGACACCTCACCGTCTCATCATTGATTCAGGTTTCAGCAGAGCAGCAGCATAAATCAATAATGAGATAAGAAATGTGCCTCAGACTACGACTACAGTACCTCAGATTAAGCAAAGCCACAATGTCTTGGTGAAACATCGTTCAGGCTGGATTCACAATAGCAATCACTCTATGTTCCGGATTCTGTCCCCAAATTTGCTTTAAAAATGCATTTTTTGAGCGGAAACCAGGAGGAAACCCAGATTTGTTTTCCGTTTCCGGGTCTCTGAGTGGAACCTGGAGTAAGTCATTAATTTGCAAATGTGTCTGTAGAGGTGAATATGACAGCATGAAATGATCATGTACCCGATTAGCCAATAATGGCTATCAGGCCTATAATATATTTGCCTTTTAGGACACAAAAGTATCACACTGACATTGTCGCTTTTCTTACTGTTTTGCATTGGTGACTTAGAGTGTGGCCATGTTACTGTACTGTCTGAGGGTGGTCTCTATACTGTAGCTATATGGTTTCAGGCTTAGCTATACTATATATCATATGCAATCTCTTAGTAGTGTCCTTTTTTGCTATAATTTCTATACTCTGCTATTTTTTTCCCTTTCACTCTGTATTGGACATTTTACTGGAGCTATATGATTCCCCTGCTGTATTGATTTTGAAATAGTCCTTTGTGTACTTACCAGGCAGACAGCAGGTTATAAACCTCAGCCCTTACATCTTTCTGTTACTCATTAAAAAGTGATTTTGTCAGGGTGAATGAGATAAGACTAAAATCCTTTATAACCTCCATATCTCCCAGAAGGCACATGTTATACCTCAGGCTGCGTCATGAAGTTTGGAGCTCTGTGTCTTATTCTGCTACATGAACTCATTGGGTCCTATGCACAGCCACCGTGAGTATAACCTGATGCTATGCTCTAAAGCAGTGGTTCTCAACATGCGGTATGCATACCCCTGGGGGGACAGACAGCTATCCCCAGGGGGGGTACATGCTGCAGTGAGAACCCCCCATACTCACCTCCCATGGGCTCTGCTGCAAGCCCTTTCCGACTTTGGACCTATTCTATCTCATCAGAGACTGTATGGAGGGCCACGATGGGACATTATACTGTGTGGAGGGTCACTATAGGACATTATACTGTGTGGGGGCTGCTATGGAACATTATACTGCATGGTGGGCTCTATGGGACATTATACTTCATGGAGGGATGCTATTTGTCATTATACTTCATGGAGGGATGCTATTTGTCATTATACTTCTGAGGGCTGCTAGGGACATTATATTGCATGGAGGGCTGCTATGGGACATTATATTGCATGGAGGGATGCTATTGGACATTATATTGCATGGAGGGCTGCTATGGGACATTATATTGCATGGAGGGCTGCTATGGGACATTAAACTGTGCGGAGGGACCACAATGGGACATTATACTGTGCGGAGGGACCACTAGGGGTCATTATACTTCATGGAGGGCTGCTATAGGACATTATACTATGCGGAGGGGCCACAATGGAACATTATACTGTGCGGAGGGACCACTATGGGACATTATACTTCATGGAGGGCTGCTATAGGACTACTGTCACAGCATCTTTGATATAAATTGGTGGTGGAGACTGCACTTTCTGTACAACCTGAGACCCATTGTACCCTGAATCTGCCCCGAGGGTAAGTAATGAATGCAGCTTACCACTCTCTCCTTAAACTTCACTGAGCAAGCGGACTATTATATTATATGTGGGGACACTGTTGGGGTCATTATGTTACATGTGGAGCCTTTTATATTATATGTGGGGACACTGTGGCAGCAGGGGCGTAAATACCAGGATAACAGCGGTCGCGGCTGCCACAGGGCCCGCGACATTATGGGGTCCAAGGCCCATAGCCCTGTGACAGCCGCTACCACGAACTCCACAAACACTGCTATCGTTATACTCCGGGGTCTTTTCAGACCCCAAAATATAATGATTGAAGGCCCAGGGGAGGTGAGGGAACATAAAAAACAATGTTACTTACCTCTCCTACGCTTCTACAGGCTTCGGGCCTGTTTGGTGACGTCCCAGACGTCAGCCGAAGACATTATGCGTCGCGACGCCGGCCTAGCTCTCGCAAGATCTGGTCCAACATTGAAGATGGCCGATATAGTGCACCGGAGTGCACTGGAGGGAGGAAGAGGTAAGTAGCATTGTTTTTTATGTTTGTATCCTCCCCTGGGTTTCCGATCATTATATTCTGGAGTCTGAAAGGATAATAATAATCGTAATAATACCCATGCCCACTTTGTGGTAAAAACCGCAACCTCTGCCAACTTTCTGTTTAAATCGTTGCAGGAAGAATCGCGATGCGGGACGCCACGTGGGGCCTTAGACTTACAGGGGGAATTTTTAAATTGATCTCTTTAGTGTTCCAGAAAACTGTAATCAAAAAGTTGCCACATGCACAAAAACTTTATTTACGCAAAAAAAAATTACATTTTGGCTAAGGCCCCTCATAGCAGAATGCAGCTAACAAACACTGCAGGAAAAAAACGCAGCGGAAATGCGGTGTTTTGAATTGTATTTTTGCAGCATTTCTCTTCCCTTATTAACTCTATAATAAGGGAAGAGGTCTACCGAGGGGGTGACCCTGTGGCGCCTGAAGATGCCTGTCAGGTGAGTATAAGAAGAGTAGAAAACAGGTGAGTATGATAATTACCTCAGCCTCTCCTCCTTCACCTCAAGCCCCCCTCAGTGCCTCTCCCAGGGAGAAAATAGCATGGGTCCTGTTTAGGGGGGCATCACTGGGACCTCCACAGCTGGGCCTTAAATTTTTTAAATATTAGTTAATAAGCCCCTTTTTTCTGGGGCTCTTTTGGGCCTTCTGGTCGCTCCTACCGAGCGCCCTTGCTGGGGGGGCTCAAAGTTCCCCCTTCCCCCTTGGTGTGGGGGCCCCCTTTCCTGGCCCCCTGGTACCTTTTCCAGGCCTCCGTTGGGCCTTCCGGAGTTCCCGGCTGGGCCTCCCCGCGAGTCCAAGGCCTAGCCGGGAACTAGGCCACAACTAGGTCCGCCCCTTTCCTGGGCTTTTCTGGCCTCCAGACCCCGCCTGGGGCCTTCCATTGGCCAGGGGGCTGTCCTGGCAAGCCATCCAGCCTGCCCAATAGCCACTGAGCCCTGTATTACCAGGGGAAGGGCTTTTGCTCTCCTCAGAAACAGTTTTTATTTATTTCTTGCCTTTTTGGCTTGCTGGGACAGTGGGGATTCCTCTGACTCTCCTCACACCTCCCTGGAGCTCTCTCTGTGTTGCCATCTCTCTAGCAGTTGGTGAGAGGCCATCTCCTGTGATTTGATAGGCTAACCCCCTGGGTTACCCCTAATTTCCCTGGGCCCCCTCTGCCATGTCCTCCCGTGACGAGCCAACTCACCCTTCGGCCCCTCTGGTTCCGTCATGTTTTATACGTGTGCCCACTGTATTAAAAACAATTGCCGTGCGGACAGCCTGAGCACATCTGCTCTCTCTGCCTTCCGCCTCAGCCAGTCAGGAACCTCCTGGCCCCTCTCCGGTTCATCCATCCCAGGATTGGGCGGCCTCCCTCACCTTGGCCATGGTGTCCTTACCAGACTTAACCAGTCAGTGCTGGAAACTTGGAATGGCTGCATTCACAGATCGCTGCTCAGTAGGTTGCTTCTAGGGATCCCGTCCCAGCTCCAGGAGCCATTTCTACAAGAGGACCAGGAAGTCTTCCTACAGTTCACGATCCTCCACCCCTTCCTCTGGGCACTCCCCAGATAGGGCCTCAGCTTGCGGCTCCACTCCGACAAGTGGATCCCTGACTCCCCTTGCTCAGTCTGCTTCCCTGGGGACGCCTCTGACTCCGACCCAGAGCATCTGCTAGGCTCTATATCTGTTGCTACGTGGGAGCTCATCAATGCGGTAGAGATACCCTACAGATCTCTGAGGACCCGGACCCGTCCTCTCAAGTGGAAATCTCTTTTCACTACTGCATGCTTGATCAAATCTTGAGGGCACAGTGGTTTCTCCCTAGACCGTCCTCTTTCTTCTACAAGAAGTCGGACGTCCCTTCCTTCTCCTGACCTGTGTGTCTCCAAGTGGAAGGTGAGCTCAGGGGCAGTTCTGCCAGGCTATGCTGTGACACATGTCTCTAAATCCCCCTGGCTGACAATGATGAACATCCTAGATAAAGGAAGCAAGTTGCTCCAGTGACGCAATTGATTAGTGCACGGTAATTATATATCAGTAACTAGTGAGCGCAAGCCAGCCTGTCCTGAGATCTTGTCAGCCAGCCACCCCATGTGTCCCTTCCTGTCATTTAAAGCCTCTTGCAGTGGATCCTGTGATAGCTAGGCTCTCCAAGGCTTCTATTCTGCCTTCAGCGGACTCCGCCTCCCTCAGTGATCCCTCGAAGTGAGAATGGATGACTTCTGTTGTATTGTTTGCAATGCAGAACTGATACATTACAGTACATTGTCCTAAATGCTGGCTGTTGTATTGCTGCAAGAAGGTGGCTTCCCTCGCCAGGGTGGCCTTCTTGGGTCAGCAAAGCCTGCATTTCCTGGGCCAAACAGCTTCAGTCATACCTCCCTGATGCAGCTTCCCTCCAGGACAACCAGCTACTTGTCTCTGAAATCCTGAATGCTTCCAAGTACCTGGCAATGCCTCCCAGATCTGCTAAGGCGGCCGCCAACGCAGTGACTATCCGCCATAACGTTTGGACTCATTTTTGGAACACTGAGACTGCCTCCAAGAAGGCGGTCATGGCCCTTCTCCCTTTCCAGGTCGAACAGGGCCAAATTTTTGTTAAAGGATTCGAGAAGCTTATCCCTGAGGCCACAGGGGGAATAGATTCTTCCTTTATCAGAGGTGTCCTAAGTGCCAGCCGTTCTCCTGTTACAAGAAGCCTTCTTTCAGTCCAGACATGCCTAGCGGTCCTGCACCAAGTCGTCCAGGCCTTCCTCTTCCAAGTCCCCCACTCTGGGACTCTCAAGTGGCAGGACGTCTGGGTCCTGGGCCTGAGAGGTGGTGTCGTCCGGCTACTCCAGCTTTTGCTGGAGTCTCTTTGCCTTCCTCACGTCAGACAATCCAGGCTGTCTCCAATCTCCAGCGGCAGGGTGTCAGCATCCCCGTTCCCGCTTCAGAGCGTATCTGGGGTTACTATTCCTACCTGCTCTCCATTCCCAAGAAGGACGACTCCCTTCGTCCCATCATGGCCCTGAAGGAGCTCAACAGGTTTATCCATGTCTGCAGGTTCCACTGTAGTCTATGCAGTCTGTAGTGACATACCTGGAGATCTACAGTACATCATCGCTCTGTGCCGTTAGCCTTTTCTTCATTTTGCAGTGGATCCGCGACCTTTCCAGTTGTCAATCTCCCCTTCGAGCTGGCCTCTGCACTCTGGGTATTTACCTAGGTGATGGTGTCTTTCATGGCCATCCTCCGCTCCAGAGGTGTTGCTGTGTTTCCATACATGGATGACCTCATGATGAAGCCCCTCCAGATCAGACAATCTGACCAGCTTGTGGATCACCTTGGTCCTTCCTCGACGGTTTGGCTGGCTCATCAATGAGGAAAGGTCTTATCTCGTGCCCTTTAAGCACATGGAATCTGGGACATGATCTTTGACACGCTCCAGGGCGTGATTCTCCTCCCGGAGGCCAAGATCCTCAGGTTCGATGTGCCCCACCTAGGGAGGTATTCTCCTTGCTCTCTTCGGCATGTGGGTCTTGGGCACAATGGCTTTGACCTTCTAGGCCATCCCTTTCATTCAGTTACTCTCTCGTCCTCTCCATTTGACGATTCTGACCTGTGGGGACAAATCTCCGTCTAGCCTCAACTGCCTGATTCTCTTTCCTACTCGGTTTCGCTAAGAGATTCTTTGTATCTCCTCCCAAGGAATTTCTCAGGGGAAGTCCTTCTTCCTCTCTATTGATAGGTGATTCCCACTGACGCCAGCCTCCCGGGCTGGGGAGTGGTCTTTGGTTCTATGACTGTTCAGGACCTGTGGTCCAAGGCCGAGTCCTCCTTCCAGTTCAACCTGTTGGAACTAAGGGCTATCTTATTTGCCCTGTCTCATTGGACCTCTCTCCTCTAAGGATGTCTGGTCACAGTCCAGACTGACCACTTCTCTGTGGTCACCTACTTGAACTCTCAGTGGGGCACCAGGAGCCGTGCGGCCTTAGTAGAAGCCTCCCAATCTCTTTCTTGGGTGGAGCGCCAAGTAGTCTGCCACGTTGGGTGGCAGACTACTTGAGTTGAGAAAATATTGCTCCGGGCAAGGGTCGCTTTATGAGCAGATCTTCCTTCAACTGTGCTCCCGCGGTGGCATGACAGACGTCCACCTTTTTCGCCTCCCACCAGAACCACAAGGTCCCCGGCTACATTGCCAGGTCTGTGGATACTCGAGCCATCGTCGTTGACGCTCTTGTGAGTTCGAATTTTCACCTCCTCTTCCTCTTCTCCCCCGGATCCTCAAGAATCTCAAGACCGGGTTCAAGCTATCTTGGTGGCATCAGATTGACCCTGCCGGGCCTGGTATGTGAATCTCATGTTCCTGCTGGCGGACGCTCCTTGGCCTCTTCCTCTGCAAGTCGACCTTCTGTCTCAGGGACAGCTGTTCCACCCCACCTTGACACAGCTGCGTTAAACGGCGCGGCTGTTGAATCCGAGGTTTGAGGTGTCATGGATTTTTCGGAGTTTGTTATCCTGACCATACTCAAGGCCTGGAATTCCCAGATAGCTAAGATCTGCAATTGTACGTGGAAGGCTTACATCCACCATTGTGAGAGTAACGATCTTCTCCAGTCCGGTCTGGATCAAGGTATTAGTCTTCTTCCCTTTAAAGACTTTCCTTCGGGAGTGGCGCACTATTTTTTTTTATTGTTTTATTGTTTATTTATATAGCACCATTAATTCCATGGTGCTTTACATTTGCGGATTTACATACGGTACACAAGATATACAAAACAGATAATACAAACAGTGATAACTGGCACAGTGGGACAGAGGGCCCTGCCCGCAAGGGCTTACAATCTATGAGAGAAGAGGGATAGAGACAGAAGGTGGGGGTAGAGGCTGTACAGGTGGTGGTGTGGTGACAGTAGTGTTATTGGAGGTTGTAGGACTTCCTGAATAGGTGAGTCTTCAGGGCCTTCTTGAAGCTTGTGATTGTGGTGGTCAGTCTTATGTGTCTTGGTAATGAGTTCCAGAGTATGGGGGATGCACGGGAGAAGTCTTGGAGACGATTGTGTGAAGAGCGGAAGGAGCGGAGTAGGAGGTCTTTGGAGGATCGAAGGTTACGTGCGGGCAGGTAGCGGGAGACTAGGTCGAAGATATATGGAGGGGACAGGTAGTGGATGGCTTTGTATGTCAGCGTTAGTAGTTTGAACTCTATTCGCTGGGCGATGGGTAGCCAGTGAAGGGATTGGCAGAGGGGGGGCGGCCGATGAAGAACGGGGGGAGAGGTGTATTAGCCGAGCAGCACAGTTTAAAGTGGACTGGAGGGGGGCGAGAATGTTTGCTGGGAGGCCATGGAGAAGAGTGTTACAGTAGTCTAAGCGGGAGATTATGAGGGCGTAAACTAGCATCTTTGTAGTTTCAGGGGTGAAGAAGGAGCGGATTCGGTGGATGTTCTTGAGTTGGAGGCGGCAGGAGGTGTTGAGGGTTTGAATATGCAGCTTGAAGGATAGGTCAGAGTCTAAGGTTATCCCAAGGCAGCGGGCCTGTGGGACTGGGGTGAGAGTGGTTCCATTAATTTTGAAAGATGGGTCAGGTAAGGGGGTCGTGCGTGGAGGGGTGAAGATTATGAATTCCGTTTTCTCCATGTTGAGTTTGAGAAAGCAGGAGGAGAGAAAGGAGGCTACAGCTGCTAGACATTCTGGGACTCTGGACAACAGGGAGGTAATGTCTGGTCCAGAGAGATATATTTGGGTGTCGTCAGCATAGCAATGGTAATGGAAACCATGGGATTCTATGAGTTGGTCAAGGCCTAGGGTGTAGATGGAGAACAGGAGGGGTCCTAGGACGGAGCCTTGGGGGACAACTACAGAGAGAGGGCGTAGTAGGGAGGTGGTGTGTGAGTGGGAGGCGCTGATTGTGCGGTTGGTGAGGTATGAGGAGATCCAGGAAAGGGCCAGGTTTGAGATGCCAAGGGATGAGAGAGTTTCTAGCAGGAGGGAATGGTCGACTGTGTCAAAGGCAGAGGTGAGGTCAAGGAGGAGGTGGACAGAATAGTGACGTTTGGCTTTGGCAGTTCGGAGGTCGTTAGTGACCTTGGTAAAGGCAGTTTCTGTGAAGTTATGGGGTCTTAAACCTGACTGTAATCTGTCAAAGAGCACATTGGACGAGAGATAGGAGGACAGTTCGGAGTGGACGTGTTGCTCCAGCAGTTTAGAGGCGTACGGGAGCAGTGAGATGGGGTGATAGTTGGCTGGAGAGGACGGGTCGAGGGAGGGTTTCTTAAGTATAGGGGTGACGGTAGCATGTTTGAAGGTGGAAGGGAAGGATCCGTTGGTTAGGGATAGGTTGAAGAGATGGGTTAGGGCAGGAATAATGACTTCAGAGAGTTTGGGGATGAGGTGTGACTGGATGGGGTCAAGGGCGCAGGAGGTGAGGTGGGATTTAGATATTAGAGTGGAGAGCTTTTCATCAGTGACAGTGAAGAAACAGGTTAAAGATGAATAGCACAGGACAGTTGGGTAGAGTGGTTGTCGGGGGTGTAGGGTGAGACTGTCTCTGATGGTGTTGATTTTGCTTTTGAAATAAGAGGCAAAGTCATCAGCTGTGATAAGTGATGTCGGAGGGGGAGCAGGAGGACGGAGAAGTGAGTTGAAGGCAGTGAATAGCTGTTTGGGGTTGTGGGATAGGGCAGATATTAATGTGGAGAAGTAGACCTGCTTTGCAGATGTGAGTGTGTTCTTGAATGTGAGTACTGCCTCTTTGTACCGAAGGAAGTCCTCCTGGGAGTGGCTTTTCTTCCAGAGGCGTTCTGCAACCCGTGAGGCACGTTTCAGTTTTTTAGTCAGGTCAGTGTGCCAGGGTTGTCTTTTGATCGGTCGGGCTCTGGTGTTCGTGAAGGGGGCTACAGAGTCAAGGGCTGAGGTAATGGTGGTATTGTAGAAGTCAGCGGCGGTATCTACATCCTGGAGTGAGGTTATGTCAGCAAGTGGTAGGAGAGAGTCTGAGAGCGTGCAGATGTCCAGGCGATTAAGGTTTCTGCGGGGGCATGTTGGCTTAGGGGTTGGAGGATCTAATACAGAGGAGAGGACCAAGAATGTCAGCAGGTTGTGGTCAGAAAGTGTGGACGGAGAGTTAGAGAGGTTGACTAGAGAGCAGAGGCGGGTGAATATGTGCCCCTTTGTGTGGGTGGCAGAGGAGGACCATTGAGAGAGACCAAAGGAGGTAGTGAGTGATAGGAGACTGGAAGGGGGGGTGGTGGTTTGTGTTAATGGGGATGTTGAAATCACCCATGATGATGGTGGGGGTGTCTGTGGATAGGAAGTGCATTAGCCAGGTGGTGAAGTAGTCGATAAAGGCAGCAGTAGGTTCTGGCAGTCGATATATGACGGCCAGTTGGAGGTTGGATGGCGAGTAAATGCGAACAGAGTGCACTTCAAAGCAGGGGAGGGTGAGATCAGGTAGCGGTTGGATTGAGGTAAAGGTGCAATTGTCAGACAGGAGTACGCCTACGCCTCCACCAGGTTTATTGTTGGGGCGGGGAGTGTGCGAGAATTGCAGACCTCCATAGGAGAGGGCAGCAGGGGAGGTGGTGTCTGAGGGTGTTAGCCACGTTTCTGTGATACCGAGAAATGATAATTTATGAGAAATGAAGAGGTCATGGATGTAGTCAAGTTTGTTGCATACAGAGCGAGCGTTCCATAGTGCATCAGGGAGGGCATGGGGAGGGGCAGGAGCAAGTAAGATAGGGATAAGATTTAGGGGGTTTCGTGCGCTGTTGTTGGTTGTGCAAAAAGATCCTACAGCAGGGGAGTGCTGGGGCAGTCCAGGATTGGGAGATATGTCGCCAGAAGTGAGGAGTAGCAGGGAGAGGGATAGCAGGTGTAAATAGGAGAGTGTGTGGGGAGGTTGTGTGTTTCTGGGGTGGAAAGCTTGTAGGTGTGTGAGTAGCTGCGCAGAGAAGGTCAGATGGTGGGGTAGGATAGATGGAGAGATAAAGATATTCTTAGTGACATGGCTGGTTTGGGGTGGTAGAGTGTTTTTTTACAAGTATAGGAAGGACAACAGTGATTATAGTGAGAAGCATTTTGTGGCTAATTGTTTGGTTTTCATTTAGTGGGTTGTTGTTACCTTCAGTTCCCTTCTGGTCCAATTCTGGAATATTTCTGGTCTATGTTATGGCACTGTGCTCCTTCCCCCCTAACGTCCACCCTTGGAACTGTGGGATCTTAACCTCCTCCTTGAGGTGCTTCAGGTTCCCCCATTCAAGCCTTTGATGATATTCCTCTTTGCCTTCTGTCCTGGAAGATCGAGTTCCTGGAGGCATTACCTCCATCACAGGGGTCCCGAGCTGGCTGCCCTTTTTCGGCAGTCTCCCTTTCTGGTCCTCCACAAGGATAAGATTGTCCTATGTCCATCACCGTCTTTTTTCCTAGAGTGGTTTTCCTCCTTCCACATCGAGGACTTGGCCTTACCCTCTTTCTGCTCGGTCCCCAGGCATCCATGTGAGTGCTAGCTCTTCCCTGCCCGATTGTTGTCCAGGCGATTCGGGTCTATATTGTCCCTCACTGATCCTTTCTGTTGTTTGGTTGCTTTGTTTGTTCTCCCTGAGGGCCCTTGCAAGGCTTGCCTGCTTCCAGAGATTCCATCTTCTGATGGCTTTGGCCTGAGATTAGGGAGACCTATCAGTTTAAGGGTAGGGCTCTGCCCTTCCATGTGACGGCTCTCTCCTCTAGAGTTGTTGGAGCTCCCTGGGCCATCAGTATCAGGCTTCTGCAACCCAGGTCTGTAAGGCTCCCACTGGGTCTCCATCTACTTTCTCTAAGTTTCACCAGATCCATTCTGTGGCCTCTGCCGATGCTAGTTTGGGTTGTAAGTATCTGCAAGCGGCTGAGTGCTAAAAGCTTGCATGGCCATGTTATTCCCACCCTCTGGGACTGCTTTAGGACATCCCATGGTGCTGTGTCTCCCAGTGAAATAAGCGAGAAAATGGGATTTTTGTACTCCCCATAAAATCCTTTTCTTGTTGTATTCACTGGGGGACACAGATCCCACCATTGTTTTTCACTGTTGTTCCTGCCCAAGCTGTGTTGGTTCCTTTCCGGATTCAGGACATGTTGGTGGTTGTTGGTTAAATGTTCCTTTGTGTCTCTCTCCTACCATTGCAGTACAAACTGATTCATGCACAGTGCCTGTGGCAGAGTATAGTCTGGAGGCAGAGCCAGCAGCTTTCATTTCCCTAGTGTCTGTCTCCTAGTAGCCAGGTCTATACTCATGGTGCTGTGTCCCCCAGTGAATACAACGAGAAAAGGATTTGACAGTGAGTACAAAAATCCCATTACTCATCTATCCCAGTACTCATTCCCAGCCCTTTCTGTGCTGTCACTCACCGGGTCAGAAGCGAAGAGGCTCACATGACCATTGAGATCAAGCATAAGGAACCAGTGGCAATGTCACCGATTCCTCATCAGAGCTGAGCTAAGGTCAGTGATTTCAGAGAACCTCTCTGCTTCCAGCCCAGTGAATCCTAGCACGAGAGGGGAAGCGGATCAGTACTGTAAAATAGAGAGTTGGAGATAGGTGAGTATGACCTTTTTTATTTTTGTTTTATACCCACCTTGACCATCTCTAAGCTTGCTATAATTCCTGGAGAACCCCTTTAACTCAGTACATTTACCTACAGTCCTATGTAAAGTTTGTACCACCATGTACCAGCATCTGTGATCATTCACATGGGATTTCACGATCTCTTTTGCATTCCTATTTCCTTGTCAGGTATCTGTGTATCTAAACCTCATAATATTCAGGTGATGCTGGATTTCTTCATAGACCTGAAACTTCCATATTCTGTGGTGAGAAATGAGCAAGTAGAGATACGAGCGATTCTTTATAACTATGGTGGTAATTCTCTTAAGGCAAGTGAACTAGTTGATGACAATGTAAGATGGAGGACTCCTTCAAGAACCCTATAGGTCATGCATCTTGTTATCTTTGGTTTAGATGCGTGTAATTTGGAGTTACAATGAAGAGTTCTGCAGTCTTTCTACTTCCAGGAAGACGTTTCATCAAGAAGTATCCATTAAACCTTTCTCATCGGTGTCTGTTCCTTTTATCATTGTGCCGTTAACCTTGGGAGAGCATGACATTGAAGTGAAGGCAGTCGGGCAGTTTGGAGGTGATGGTGTGAAGAAAAAACTGAAAGTAGTGGTAAGTAACAAAAAACATGCAATCCAGATAATATGTAGATGTACACCCTGGATGTGATATCAAGGCAAGGGCATAGCTATAAGGGTTGCAGAGGTAACCATTGCTACCGGGTCCTGGAGCCTCAGGGGTAATCTTTACTCTATAATAAGGCAACAGTACTATAGACAGTACATGGTAAGTTGGGACCCCATCACAGATTTTGCACTGGGGCCCAAGAGCTTCAAGTCACGTCTCTTATTCTTGACTTATTAAAACCATGATCAAAAGTAATTCTCCATGCACATGGCCATATATTACTAGGCCATAACAGAGCATTTTATGGGACCCTACTGTACTTTCGTTTGACTTCATATGTTAACATACAAAGAGACTTCTCCCATACTCTGGAGCTCACTTCCATGATGCATGTAAGACTGGCTAGACAGATTTGTGCACCAAAGTGGGTATAGCTATGTTCTGTCTAAGGCCTTATGCACAACACAGTGATATTTTTGACAGATCCAGCGTTCATTAAAAATGGCCGTTAGTGTTAGTTTTTGAAGGCGGTTTTGCATCCTTTCCATTCTGTGTCATCTATTTTGCATCAGTTTTTAACTCTCAGTGAAAAGTGCTGATCAATTTCATTGGTCTTTCTTTTTTTTTATCTCAATCCATTTTACATCTCTTAAAAATGTATCCATTGATTTCTATTCAGTTCTTTATGTCAATTTTTTTGACAGGCGTGAAAAACAGACAGTTAAAAAAATGGACATGTGAATAGATGTGTGATGGACATTGCAAAAATGGCCATCACATATCCGTTTTTAATACTATTAGGCTAGATTCACACGATTGAAGCTTGGATTGTGTGATCACCGGATTTACTGGCCTGAACAGTATTCCGGGAGCGTGACTCCTATCTCATAGTTATCTATGTCCCTGTCCCTGCCTTCCAGAGACATACTGTGGTATACAGATTACAGTATGGGACAGTATTTCACTGGGAGGCAGGGACTCCTAGCAGCATAAATAACTATGAGGCTAGGAGTCCCGCTCCCGGCATCAAGGTCAGGCCAGTTAATCCGGCAAACCCGGGTGAAACTTGGTTGTGTGAATCTAGCCAGTCATTTTTGTGACGTCTGTCTCATGGCCGTTTTGAGAACACATTGAATTCAATATGTCTATTCACATGTCCATTTTTTGGACTGTCCCTTTTTTCACGGCCATCGAAAAAACTGGCCTGCTTTATCTTTTATCTATTTTCACACTGACACACTGAGGCTACATTCAGACAACCGAGGTACAAAATGGACGTGAATAACGTCCACTTTTCACAGCTATCTTGCACCCGAGGGGCACTCAAATGTATGGGGGATCTGTGAAAAGGGACAAAAATAGAACATGACCTATATTTTGGTGGTTCATGACAATGTAGTGTCAAAATAAGGCTACATTCACATGATAGTGATTAATGGCCGTGTGACCTCCGTTTTTTTAACAGACGTCACACAGCAGCATTGAAATCAATGTCAGTGAATAGGGAATATTCACATGGCCGTTATTTTGACAGTCTGTTGTCTATTTTTGACTGTTTTCACATATCCCTCCATACACTCAATGAATGGGGGATCCATTAAAACAAGTGCCCCTCGGGTACAAGGCAGTGTGAAAAATGGATGTTTTTCATGACCGTCTTGCACCTCTGTCATCTGAATGTAACCTTACGGTCATGTGAATAACCTCCATTTACATGGTTGTCACACGGCCATTAATCACATTAATCCTCTGAATGTAGCTCGATCAATGGATCCATTTTTAATGGATGTAAAACGTATTGATGTCCTTTTTACGTCTGTTAAAAACGGATTACTGTGTTGGGTCAAAAAAGAAAGGCCAATGAAATTCGTCCATTTTTTTTTACTGACAGTTAAAAACTGGTACAAAACAGATGACACTTGGCCACCAAAAACAGAGAAATGGAATGGAATGGATGCAAAACTGCCAACAAATTAATGTCTGTTTTAACAAATGTTGGATCCATTAAAAACATCACTGTCGTGTGTATAAGTCCTTAGACATACCATTTCCCAGAAAATAAGACCTACCCCGAAAATGAGCCCTAGCATGATTTTTCAGGATTTTTGGAGTATGCTTGAAATATAAGTCCTACTCCAAAAATAAGCCCTAGTGGAAGATCATTAAAATAGTGTTCAGGCACCTATACATGTAAAAAGTTATATTTGGGTGGTAAGACCTGCCGATTCAGAAAGTGAAAATTTTTTGGGCACATCAGAAAGTGAGGCAGAATTTTGATGCATTGGAAAGTTCACCAAATATATGAATAAATAATATAAATAAGCCTAAAGCTACAAATGGGATTCTTAGTTTTAGATGGTCTATCTCCTGTATACAGGTCTGACATGTGTTGGAGGCTTTAGGGAGGTTCAAAGTGTTCTCAAAATTGTTTGTAAACTTGTGATATTTTGGTTCTGATCATACTAGTGGGACTTAACCACCGGCCATTCAGTTAACTTTCCTTTTTTACTCCAGCCAGAAGGAAAACCTGAAGTATTTACTCTGAAATCAGTTGTTTTGGATCCAAAAGGTCTGTATATTGTACCAGACTACAGTACTCCTCTATGCATGTGAATGAGTATTTTTAGAGTATTCACTGTATTTAAGAAAATGTTGATGACTTCATGGGAAGAGTAAAATTGTTATCTCTCGAGGCTTTTATCTAAGGTTGAAATAGCTTTGAATGTCTCCTTACTACAGGTGGAGTGCAGGTGGAACAGATCTCAGCATTTAATGCCACGAATATTGTCCCCAAGACAAATATTGACACCATTGTTACCATCCAAGGTGAGTAGGTATTACCTGACCCTTCTGTTACATATGATACATCATTATGGATACAGAATGAAGAAAAATCTCTGACATAATACTTCTGTTCCTTGCTTGATCTCACGACTGCCTCGTATCTCCATCATACCCAGGAAGTCCAGTAAGTGAAATGGTGGAGAAATTCATTGATGGTGTCAATCTGAATCATCTGATACAAATTCCTTCTGGATGTGGAGAGCAAAACATGATGAGAATGACAGCGCCCCTGATAGCCTGCCATTACTTGGATTACAGCAACCAATGGGAAAGAGTAGGACTGGAGCGGAGGTATAAAGCTATTGAGTATATCAATGATGGTAAGATCCTGTATTTTCCAATGATTTTTGTTTGCAAGATTTAAAAAAAAGGCTATAATTCTGTCATTCATTCTGCTTACTTCTAGTGGATAAATATCAGACCATGGTCATGTGATATACAGTCCATGGTCATGTTATATACGGTCCATGGTCATGTGATATACGGTCCATAGTCATGTTATATATAGTCCATTGTCATGTGATATTCAGTCCATGGTCTGGTGATATACGGTCCATGGTCATGTGACATATAGTCCATTGTCATGTGACATATAGTCCATTGTCATGTGATATACAGTCCATTGTCATGTGATATTCAGTCCATGGTCATGCGAAATACGGTGCATGGTCATGTGATATACGGTCCATGGTCATGTGATATACGGTCCATGGTCATGTGATATATGGTCCATGGTCATGTGATATACAGTCCATGGTCATGTGATATACGGTCCATGGTCATGTTACATACAGTCCATGGTCATGTGATATACGGTCCATAGTCATGTGATATACAGTCCATTGTCATGTGATATACAGTCCATGGTCTGGTGATATATGGTCCATGGTCATGTGGCATATAGTCCATTGTCATGTGATATACAGTCCATTGTCATGTGATATACAGTCCATTGTCATGTGATATTCAGTCCATGGTCATGCGAAATATGGTCCATGGTTATGTGATATACGGTCCATGGTCATGTGATATATGGTCCATGGTCATATGATATACAGTCCATGGTCATGTGATGTACAGCCTATGGTCATGTGATATATGGTCCATTGTCATGTGACATATAGTCCATTGTCATGAGATATACAGTCCATTGTCATGTGATATTCAGTCCATGGTCATGTGATATACGGTCCATGGTCATGTGATATACAGTCCATGGTCATGTGATATATGGTCCATGGTCATGTGATATACAGTCCATGGTCTGGTGATATATGGTCCATGGTCATGTGATGTACAGCTTATGGTCATGTGATGGACACAGGTGCTCAGCTCGTTAAAGTCAGATGTCTGATGACTGTGCTGAGACTATATCAAACTGTGCAGCTGTGTCCATCACATGACCATGGACCATATATCACATGACCATGGACTGATTTTTTCCACTGGCAGTAAGCAAAATGAATGACAGCAGAGATCTAGTAAACTGTGAGGAATTGATACAGAAAGTATACTGGAAAATTGTACATCTTTTTATTATACAAACCAATAACATTTGTCTGTCAATATTGGTCCAAAGGTGGCCAATCCCTTCTCTGATGTCATGCACCTTTGGGTCACCACTGAGGCCTGTGACTAAGCCTCAGCGGTCATGTGGGGTGCGCCAACATCATGGCGTATGAGCCCATATGCAGACTGGACACCCAGGAGAGGTAAGGCAAGAGGAGTATCAGTGTATTTTATATTGTCTGCACCTCCCCTGGGCATCCACATATTATATCTTGGGTCTGAAGACACCTCAGAGTTTAATAAACACTCAGGAGATTTGGACCAAACAAGTTTGGTACGAAGTAGAATTGGCAAGTGAACTTCACAAATATTTGTGAAAACAAATCTTGCAAAGCCCTCCAACCTCTATTAGTAACTGAATAATCTTACCTTACTGTTAGCAGGTAAATCCACTATATAATTACCATTATTACCAATTACACGACTGTATAAAACTACCAAATATTACCATACTGTTACTAAGTAAAATGTACCATACAAAGACCAATATGACCAATATCACCCCTATACAACTACACTACATTACGACTAGAGTCTGACTGCTTTTTTTGGTCTTTTTTTACCTCTTTTGGGCCTCTTCATAGCATCCGGTGCTCTCCTGGTGACGTCATGTACTCAGGGTCATATGAGCACGCCAAGCGTCATGACGTCATGACGCTCGACATTCCCATGTCACATGACATCACCAAGAGAGAGCGAAGGACGCCGCGAGGAGGCCCAAAAAAGATAATGGAAGGTAAGTATGAATGTTTTTTTATTTTTTACACCTCCCATGGGCCTCCACCTATTAGACTTTGGGGTCTGACGAGAGTATAATAATTGCACTTCCGATCCTACCAAACTTGTTCGACCCAAAACAAATCAGAAACCGAGCCACTCGATCCCAAAGTGAAATGAATCTTGGGAGGTTGGCCCATCTCTAATTATGACCATATAATATTACCATACTGTTACCTTAGTAAAATCCACCCTACAAAGGCAAATATTCTGACCAGAAAGTGACCATATTGTGATTCCAGTCCAATTCTAGACTCCTCATCCTTATGGTAAAGATGTAGCAAAGTGTAATATTACAGTTAACAAACTAAGTTAGTTTTGTTAATCTTTTATTTATGCTTTAAAGTTTGGGTGGTGCGTTATCTTAATTCTGTTGGTCACTACGATTATGGGGATAGTAAATTTAAATAGTTTTTTATGTTGTTGTGTTTTATTCTTTATGGTGTGCACCTTGCATGATAAATAACATTCTATTTTTATAGTTTGGGTTGTTATGGACGCATCAATGCAAATATGACTTTTTTATTTGTTTTTTACAAAAAAAAATATTGGGATGCAGGCTATTTATGTTGATATTTATGACCTGCACGTTCAGTCCTACCAGAGTACCTGCGATTGAAATATGCAGTCCGTTGATATACGGTTTTCTTTGACAGGTCTAAGTCGACAATTGACATATGCAAAAGAAGACTCTTCATATGCTATCTGGACCAGCAAACCTTCCAGCACATGGTATTATCCAATTTCCCAGAGTACCATCTGATGAACATGTTACACTAAATCCAGAAGCTGGATCTGTATTGTTGTCCATCTCCATTGTTCATCATTCCCAGTACCTGCTCCTCAGTCTGAAGCTCCTCTACTAGTCTAATCTCCTCCCACTGCATTATAAGCTCCACCTCTGCTTACCATACCATTATTTTGTGCCAAACCATTAGAGATTTTTGTGTTCTTATTATACGTGTTTCTTTTCAGGCTCACTGCTTACGTGGTCAAAGTATTCTCCTTGGCTTCAAGTCTGATAAATGTTGATAGAAATCTGATATGTAATTCAGTGAAATGGCTCCTTCTACATAAACAAAATCCAGACGGGGAATTCAGAGAGGATGCCCATGTCTACGCACAGGAGATGGCGGTATGTACCAAAACCAGGGCGTGAACACGCGATTATCTTGGTTCTCAAACCTAATGATCAACAAGGGTAACCACTTGGGAAAAACATTATCAATGTATTGCAGGCAATGCTCTTACTTAGAAAATTGATCACATTTTAATGTTTTTATTGGTGATGAGCAAATTGAAGCTGACGAAGTGGAATTCGATCCGAATTTCAGGGAACATTCAATTCGCTTCAAATCCGAATTTCCTCACACTTCATGCTAGTGAATTGCATTTTGTTCAAAATGGCTGCTGTACATGTTAGGACATGGGGCAAGGAACTCTGGGAACGTGGGATCGCCCACAATGCCATGCGTGCAGCCAATCTGCAGCCAGCCCTGTGATGTCACAGCCCTTTAACCCCTTCACAAGCACCCACGGCATGTTTGACCACTGCATCCAAGGTGTTAAAACCCCCGATCAGTTATGGAGCAGGATGTTAGCTGTAACTGACAGCTAACACCCTGCTCCATAACCGATAGGGGTTTTAACACCTTGGATGCCACAGTCAAACATGACCACGACATCCAAGGGTTTCCACCATTTTTCCGCCTACCCACCCACTCACCCCGGCTCTCTGCAGCCAATAAATAGCTGTTTTTTTAACGCGATTTGCCACGATTTAGTTCAGATCGAATTCTGCGAAGTTGCCAAATCGAATTTTTGAATACTTCGTTCATCTCTAGTTTTTATGCGTGGGTTATATTATTGTGATACCCCATCAAATACTCCATTCGGGGATTCTGCCCCCAAATCTGCTTGAAAAATGCAGAGTGAACAGCAAGCAGGACTTCTCTCTCCTCATATTTGGGTGGAAATCTGGCGGACCCCATTATGATCTATTCCGCAGGTAACCACTTTTTAAGCAGATTATGTTTCAGTTTTTTGGGTCCCCAAGGTCAAAGAACAGAAAGCCGAACGCTAGAGTAAACCTGGTGTAATGTGTAGAGATGAGCGAATCGAAGCTGCAGAAGTGGAATTCGATCCGAATTTCAGGAAATATTCGATTCACATGGAAACCGGATTTTCTGATGCTTCGCAGTAACGAATATTTAGTAAGGACCTTTGTGACATCAGACGATCACAAGATATTCTCTAGTGATGTGATTGGGTAGGCGTGTCTTTGATTGTTAGCAGATCCTTCCACATGAATAAAACTTATCCGTGCTGGAGAGAGAGAGAGAGAGAGAGAGAGAGAGAGAGAGGGAGAGGGAGAGGGAGAGGGAGAGGGAGGGGAGGGAGGGGTAGGGGGAGAGGGAGAGGGAGGGGGGAGGGGGAGGGGGGGGGGGGAGAGGGAGAGGGGAGAGGGAGAGAGGGAGAGGGAGGGGGAGAGGGAGAGGGAGAGGGAGGGGGGAGGGGTAGGGGGAGAGGGAGAGGGAGGGGGGAGGGGGAGGGGGGGGGGGGAGGGGGAGAGGGAGAGGGAGAGGGAGAGGGAGAGGGATGACTGTGGCATCCAAGGGCTTCTGCCATTTTGCTGCCCACCATGGCTTTCTGCAGACAGGAAATAGCTGTTTATTCGCTGCGAATTAATTCGGATCGAAGAGAATCGTATCGGAAAATTTGGCGAAGTTGCTGAATCGAATTTTTGAAAACTTTGCTTATCTCTAGTAATGTGTCAATAAACTTTGATTAAATCAATGTTGTAAGCAAATGCATGAAACTTAGTGATATATCTTCTTCTTTTAAGGCGGAGATCCCACATTGCGAAAACGCAGAATTTGCTACGGTTTTTGAGCCAAAGCCAAGAATGGCTACGAAAGGAATGGGAAATATATAGTAAGTTCTTATACTTCTCCCTTTTGCTCAATCCACTCCTGGCTTTGGCTCAAAAAAAAAAAAAAAAAAAATGCAGCAAAATCTGTAACAAAAACAGCTGCGTTTCCATAATGTGGGGACTCTCTGGTGCAGAAGAGGGAAAAAAAAAAAATTATCAGTGTGAAAAGGTAGCATAGTAAAAAAAACTCTGACCAGTCCTGCATTTCCTTTTGTTAATACATTGATGTTGGTCACCAAACAAAAGGATCCTATACACTTGTTCCTTCCAACTCCTCTTGACTTGAAATTTGTACGACCGGGGCCCCACGTAGCGTAAATGCCACAAGTTTGACCGATTGACCACGATTAGAACTGCAGAATTCTACAGTATCTGGCTAATCCCATCCACACATTGCAGAAAAAAAGCATCCGCAGTGGACATGCTGCAAAATTGTCCGGTTAAAAATCGAACAATTTGGAACATTCAGGAAGAACCCAACTTGTTAGAAACCAATTTTCCCATCTCTAGTAATGAACTGTGCCCCTGTGTGTCCATCACATGATCATGGAGCGATTTTTATCCACTGGGAGTATGCAAAATGTATCAAATCAAGAAAAGATGGAGGAAACCATGAGGACTTGATACAAAAAGTTGAATGGAAAATTCCATAACTTTTCATTATCCAAACAATGAAATTTGTCTCTCAATATTGGCCTGAAACTGGGCAACCCCTTTAAACCCCTTTAAATTGTTTTAGTGTAAAATCTAATTTTATTATGGGTTATGTATTTATTTATTTTCGGCAATAGTGTTTTTTGTTAACCAATACATTAAAAAAATTCTAGTGTAATACTCATTTATCAGAAAAACTTTTTAGTGCTAAATCTTATATTCTTTTTATGTATTTTTTTAAAATGCAGTTTTTTGTCAACAAATTAAGAAAAACTGTTATTATTTATCATTGTAAAACTGTAAAAGCTGACTCACACCGAGTGTTACAGTTTGATAGTGCCCTGGTTATCCTTTCAAGGCTAAATTTAATTTCTTTCCTAATTTTCTTGAATTAGAGTTTTTTTGTTATAAAAAAAAACAAAAAAACAAAACAAATGCAAACAGTTTTATAATTGTCGCCAATCACTATTATATATGCAGTGAAGTAAAATGACTGGACAAAAAAAACAGGTCAGGGGACAGGGTAAAATAGTAGGAGGAAACAGCCCGAGGCTCTTCCGAGGGGGTTACTGATGCTCTGTTCTGTTTCAATAATTATAGCGCAAAAAAAAACAACAAAATCTGAAGCCACTCTGCCTGCACACTCGATCGTGTTCAGGACTCCGTGGTTGTCATTAAGTGTTGGTATATACTGCACCTTTTGGTACCTATAGTTCCTCCTTTCCTGTGTATGGGGTCTGTAGATGCTTGTATCTTTATTCCTTTAAAAAAAAAAAAAAACACTGCAGGGTAAATATCAAGGTGGTCTGGGAGGAGGGAGCTGATTGGATCAGATTAAAACACTTCTGATATCACACCAGAGATGGCCCGCCAACCCAACAGGCATGGGGAGACAATGTGTACTTTTCAAAAGTATAGGGATGGGACCAGCACATGACACAGGTTAGATATACAGTTTCTGGTTGTAGTAGGGAGTAATTTTGAAAGCTTTTTTTTTAACATTTCTTTGTAATTGTAACATTTTTTTTTTTACACAGGGTGGAATAAAAAGTGGTGCTACTGAGTTGGATTCTAGTCTCACAGCCTTTGTCCTCATTGCCATACAGACAAGCGAACCATTCTGTAGCGACCGAGTTGCTGTAAGTTTCCCATTCCAAATAAAGCATTGTCTTCAGATCTCTGTCATATATTTTTATCTTCATGAAGTATGTTTGAGATTATAATAACATTAATGACATTATCAAAATATTATATACTGATCCCAGTACAGCTGTTTGTAGTACCCCTCTGCTTCCAGTACTAATTCTCATGGTATCCCACTGCTCTCAGTACAGATCCGTAAGGTACCCCTCTGCTCCCAGTACAGCTGCTTATGGTATCCCGCTGCTCTCAGTACAGATCCTTATGGTACCCCTCTGCTTCCAATACAGAGCCTAATGGTACCCCTCTGCTTCCAGTACTGATTCTCATTGTATCCCGCTGCTCTCAGTACAGATCCTTATGGTACCCCTCTGCTTCCAGTAAAGATCCTTATGGTACCCCTCTACTCCCAGTACATATTCTTATGGTACCCCTCTGCTCCCAGTGCAACTGCTTGTGGTACCCTCCTCTGCTTCCAGTACAGTTCCTTATGGAACCCCTCTGCTCCCAGTACAGCTGCTTGTGGTACCCTTCTGCCCCCAGTACAGATTCTTATGGTACCCCTCTGCTCCCAGTACAGCTGCTTGTGGTACCTCCTCTGCTTTCAGTACAGTTCCTTATGGTACCCCTCTGCTCCCAGTACAGATTCTTATGGTACCCCTCTGCCCCCAGTACAGATTCTTATGGAACCCCTCTGCTCCCTGTACAGCTGCTTGTGGTACCTCCTCTGCTTCCAGTACAGTTCCTTATGGTATCCCTCTGCTCCCAGTACAGCTGTTTGTGGTACCCTTCTGCTTCCAGTACTGATTCTTGTGGTTTCCCACTGCTCTCAGTGCAGATCCTTGTAGTACCCCTCTGCTTCCAGTACAGATTCTTATGGTACCCCTTCTACTCCCAGTACAGATCCTTGTGGTACCCCACTGCTGACTTTAGCCCATTTTAAGTATGTACCATTTATAACAACTCTATTTATGTATTTTAACCAATGCCCTTCTCATTTATATACAAGTATACTGTGCTGCTAAGTCTACCTGTGGCTTCAAAAGTATATTTTCACATATGTATAAGTCCCTATAAGAGACTGTTATTAGCTTAGTAACCACAAAGCAACTGACAGACTACCTTTATAAGAAAACCAACCCATAAGTAACATGAATCTCAAAACACAAACAGGGAAGATATAAAACAAGTATATTGCAGACAATCTGCCTGTGACCTACGTATTTACGGTGGTTCTGCAAATTACAATAATAAAGGGGTTTAATGAAAGACGTTTGTGGCATATCCACAAGATAGATGTGGATCCCTCTGGTGGGACCTGCACCTATCTCTAAAATTAGATCCCCCTACAACCTCCATGCCACACTATAAATGACCTCTCTGAGAAGACTTTCAGCTATGATCGGCTGTATGGAAACAGTGTAGCTCTGAGCTATGCTGTTTCTGCAACTCCCACAAAAACCATTGTTTCTGTAACTCCCATCTTCTTCTATGGGAGTTATGAAAACAGTGTAGCTCAGAGCCCAACCATAGCTGAAAGTCTTCTCAACAAGGCCACAGCCGGGTAAGTAGGAGGCACAGAGGCTGAGGGAGCTCATTTTAGAGATAGGCACAGGTCCCAGAGCATACTGTATATCAGACATTTATGGAATATCCTGTGCATAATATCATTTGTGGAAAAACTCCTTGAGGCCAGGGCCGCTTTAACCATAGGTGCAACGGTGCAGCCACACTGGGCCCTATGGTTGCGGGAGCCCCCTCAGCCTCCCCAGATCGAGCGGGACACTCCCACATTTCGGCTGTTGTTCCGCTGTTCCAGGCGGCAGGCAGTGATTTCACCTCTATCTGTGTCCTTAGGACACAGATAGAGGTTGAATACAATAGTGGAGAACGGAGCTATCACAAAGCTCCATCATTCAGCATTCGGCTGATGTCTGCGGCAGGGAAGCGCAATGAGCACCGAGCCGCAGACATTACAGTCAGAGCCTGCAGGTCCGTAGGAATGTAACATTGGTGGTTAAGGGGGGCAGGGAAAATTTAAGTTATGGGAAAAGAATTGGGGGGAGCCCTCTTTCAGGGTCCCCCAATGCATTTAAAACGACCCTGCTTGAGGTTGGGACCACATGTTGTGGAAAAGCTGCATTTTTTTGTTGCAGTTTTTGCTAAAGTCAGATAAATGTCCATGAACCTCCAGCCAGGCATTGTAAGTTGAGTCTGGTTTCAAGTTAAAATGGTCCAGAATAGACAACTATGTGGTGAAAATATTGTATCTTGGGGCCGTTGTAACTTGAGGGACCACCGAACATACATATGTATACTTAACAACCTATAATATTTATTTATTTTACATCCAGAGTCTACCTCGAAGCATTTAGAAATCCATACAGTATTTAAATAATATGTATAACTCCCTGAGGACACCCTACTCCATAGCCATCACGTCCTATGCATTGGCTAAAGCCGGCAAGATCAACAATATCTGGAAACTAATGTCGGCATCTACAGGTAAAGTGCCCGTAATTGTACATTGCACTCCAAATAATATCTACAGTATAATATATACCATAAAGCAGCACTCCAATTATAGTTAAAAATAGTAAATGGATTTATTTCATAAGCAACATTTTGGTCCGCCAAAATTGGGACCTTTCTGAAAACTCGAAGGTTTCTCAGAGGTCACAATTTTAGTGAATCAAGATGCTGATATTTTTCACCAAAATTGGAGTTCTGCTTTATATTTGGATATAACAAAGGATTACTGAGACAAATTTTGGGGGCTCATGTCTTCCCCGAGGGAGAGTTTCTTTACACAAGGCTGTTCTGGATCTCCATTGGATACAATACTGTATATTTTCCTAGAGGTTTATGACCATTGTTGTATTTTTGCTTTTTGGTGGCCTAAATGACAGTATCTTCCAGATAACACCCACTGGGATGATTCTGGCTCCCACTTCTTATCCCTTGAGGCCACCTCCTATGCACTTCTCGCCCTTTTGAAAATGAAGGAGTTTGAGAAGGCTGGACAACTTGTGAAGTGGCTAACCGAAAAGAGATACTATGGGGAAGTTTATGGATCAACGCAGGTATTTCATTCAATTATGAAAATGCCGTAACTTTAGTCCCCTTAAAGGGAGTTTGTCAACCGGAAAATGGGTATAGATGAGTCTCCTGTTTTCAAAGATGTTTTTGTTATGCTTTTGTTTGAGGGTAAAGGTCTTTCATTTTTTGTTACCTGGACTTTGGTCTCTGCTCTATCTTCCCTCTGCAATACGCTGCCCATCTCTGCCCTCCAGGACTGGATAGACAGTATACCTCTCACCCCATCTCCCAGCATCAGTAGCATTCCTGGCTTCAATGTTTTGAAGCCACTATCCTGAAGCCATCAGGCATGTGCAGTAGAGGCAGTAAAGTACAGCCAGGAAAGCTGCTGATGTTGGAAGCTGATGGGGCTGTCAGTCAAGTCCTGGAGGACAGAGTTGGTCTTGGGTATTGAAGAGGGATGCTAGAGCAGAGACTGTAGTCTGAGACAGTGGAAACAAACTTCTAAGCACTTTACTAGAGATGGGAGAACAAGATGGACATCCTTGTGGCATCTAGCAGTCCCATGGAATCCTCTTCATGCCTTTTCCAGCTTCAGACTGACATCTTGTGCCCTGAGATCACAGCTGAGACTTTTAAGACTTGGGTCTTAGTGGACACATTGGGTGCGTCAAAGTCACAATGCATAGACTCAGCGTTGTGATGTTCACGCTCTCTACATGATCTCTGAGGTCCAAACACAGGTCTCAACAGTAACCGTGGGGCGTGTGACATCAGCCAAAGGCTGGAAGAGGCCTGAAGAGGATGGTGAGGGACTGCCAAACTCCCAGGAGAGGTGAGGGAAAGTGAGTATGAGTTTTTGTTATTTGCCCTGAGCCTCCACTTATTATACTCTGTGGTCTGAGGAGACCCCAGACTATAATAGTGTTTCAAAGATGAGGAACCCCAAAAGTTTCGTGTTCGGACAAACCCAAATCTTCTGAAAATTTCAGATCGAATCTGGTTGCAAACAAATTGGTTCAGCCATCCCGACACTTTACTCTTATATGCATATCACAAAAATTGCTATTTTTTTGTTATTCCCAAAGGAACTTCTCTAATCCAAAGTACATTTTAATTTAATTTTTTTAATTTTTGTAAGTATTTTCCCACAATCTTCTAAACATTCTTTAAAGAGAATTTTTTTTTCTGATAAATTCAGCATAGTGGTCATTCTTGTGACTATTATTATTAGAATACGGTTTTGGCCACCGATTTATTGGATGGTTGAAGGCTCTTCAAAGTGTCTTTGTTTAGAATTTTGAGTTTTTTTCATTCTTTCCCTTCCTGCCTCCTCAGTTTTTGGCGGTGTATTTCTGGTTAAGTTGAGATGCTGCACTGTATTCTTTAGATATCTGTTTCACATGTGATTTTTGGTAAGAAATAAAAAAAATATTGCAGTTCCGTATGTTGGAGACACGGTTGATGTATTGACCATGTCTATGTTCTTCTCTATCTCTTGGGTTTTAGTCAACTATGATGCAGTTTGAAGCCCTTGCTCAGTATATGATAGATGTGCCAACCTTTAAAGACTTGGAGATGGATGTTTCCGTCACATTTCCTGGAAGACAAAAAGACACAACTTATCAGCTAAACCTACAAAATGCTTTGCTGGCCCGATCAGATCAGGTAAGAATCCAGGCTTGTGTTAGGGTCAGCAAAAGAATCCTCACTAGGCTTTGTGTAGAAATAAAATTCCACTGAATTCTCGTGTTTTCATCCACTTCTTTGCAGACAAAAGAAATCGGAGACTTTGTAATAACTGCGAAAGGAAGGGGTCAAGGCACTTTGAGGGTAAGGGATAAATGTACGGTATTTTGCCAATATTTAAATTGGACGTCATTTTCAGACAACCCCTTTCCATATGCCCTATGGAAGAAATAGAACAACTTCACCAACCTCATTATCTTATTCGGCTCACATCTGGAGATGGGCAAACAGATTCTATATGAAAAGGGGTTGACCTGAATATTCCAAATTGTTCGGTTTTTAATCAAACTGAATAAATTGTGATTTGTCTTGCACGGACTAGAATGGTCACTGCCACATATATTGGGCAAGAAAACTACAGAAGAGACCCGTGTCTTGTGAGTCACTGTGACGTCGTGGCGCCACCTGACTGCAGCGGTAGTACAGACACGCAAAGGAAAGTTAAACTTTTTATTGGTATTAACCTAATTTTCACACAACCCCAGCTGATGCCTCTGAATAGTAGTGCCCCCGTCATCCTGTATCATCCTCCATTTACTGTACTGCTACTGATACTGCCTACTTCATCTAAACAGCTACCAACACTGCCACCACCACTCGGACCAGCCAGAAATGTCCTGCAGCCTGGTCCGCCATCACATTCCACTATACCACACTGTCGGTGCCACTATCACAGTGGTAACATCAAAAAAATAAAACCTTTTTGATTTCACATCTGCTTACATAAAAGAAGTTTTAATGACTTTTTTTTTTGAAAAGCCAATTTTTCATCACTTTTTGAGTGACTCACAGCCACAAATTTGCCTCCCAAATAACAATAAGTCCCCATAGCATTACAAGCCATCAAAATCGGTGATTTTTTTTTTTCTATAAACCACTGCTTTTTGCAATATAAGTGCCATGTGCATGCCCCTTTCCCCCAAAAAAGGTAATTGTTAAATGAGTAAAAGCGAGTGTCAGCGCAGTGTATGGTTAAAGAGGGAGTTTGTATCTTCTGCTTACCATCTGTTTTTCCATAGACATACATGTCACATTCACTTTGACATAACTTTGGCTGTGTTTACCTTAAAGAGATAGAGATTGAATACATAGGTTCCTAGGAACCCTGACAGTATTCTACACTATGTTTTATAGATAGGTTCCTAGGAGCCCTAAGAGTATTCTACACTATGTTTTATAGATAGGTTACTAGGAGCCCTAAGAATATTCTACACTATGTTTTATAGATGGTCCTAGGAGCCCTAGGGTTCTCCTAGTGAGCCCTAAGAGTGTTCTACACTATGTTTTATAGATAGGTTCCTAGGAGTCCTAAGAGTGTTCTACACTATATTTTATAGATAGGTTCCTAGGAGCCCTAAGAGTGTTCTACACTATGTTTTATAGATAGGTTCCTAGGAGTCCTAAGAGTGTTCTACACTATGTTTTATAGATAGATTCCTAGGAGCCCTAAGAGTGTTCTACACTATGTTTTATAGATAGATTCCTAGGAGCCCTAAGAGTGTTCTACACTATGTTTTATAGATAGGTTCCTAGGAGCCCTAAGAGTATTCTACACTATAATTTATAGATAGATTCCTAGGAGCCCTAAGAGTGTTCTACACTATGTTTTATAGATAGGTTCCAAGGAGCCCTAAGAGTATTCTACACTATGTTTTATAGATAGGTTCCTAGGAGTCCTAAGAGTGTTCTACACTATGTTTTATAGATAGGTTCCTAGGAGCCCTAAGAGTATTCTATACTATGTTTTATAGATAGGTTCCTAGATGGCCGTAAGAGTATTCTACACTATGTTTTATAGATAGGTTCCTAGGAGTCCTAAGAGTGTTCTACACTATGTTTTATAGATAGGTTCCTAGATGGACGAAGAGTATTCTACACTATGTTTTATAGATAGGTTCCTAGGAACCCTGAGAGTATTCTACATTATGTATTATAGATAGGTTCCTAGGAACCCAGAGAGTATTCTACACTATGTTTTATAGACAGGTTCCTAGGAGCCCTGACAGTATTCTACACTATGTTTTATAGATGGGTTCCTAGGAGCCCTAAGAGTATTCTACACTATGTTTTATAAATAGATAGGTTCCTAGGAGTCCTAAGAGTGTTCTACACTATGTTTTATAGATAGGTTCCTAGGAGCCCTAAGAGTATTCTATACTATGTTTTATAGATAGGTTCCTAGATGGCCAAAGAGTATTCTACACTATGTTTTATAGATAGGTTCCTAGGAGTCCTAAGAGTGTTCTACACTATGTTTTATAGATAGGTTCCTAGATGGACGAAGAGTATTCTACACTATGTTTTATAGATAGGTTCCTAGGAACCCTGAGAGTATTCTACATTATGTATTATAGATAGGTTCCTAGGAACCCAGAGAGTATTCTACACTATGTTTTATAGACAGGTTCCTAGGATCCCTGACAGTATTCTACACTATGTTTTATAGATGGGTTCCTAGGAGCCCTAAGAGTGTTCTACACTATGTTTTGTGGACAGTATGTAGTGAAGAGTCAGGGACTCCTAGTATCATAGATAAATATAATGATAGAAGTCTGTGTCCCAGCATAGTGTACAGGCTAGTAAATTCAACTCACACTTGGATCCTGCATCATGTCTGAGAGTTGGTTAGTGTGAGACTTAAGCTCTCATATAGCAAAATGCAGCTAAAAAATGCTGTTTGAAAAAATGCAGTAAAAATGCATTGCATTTTTTTCTGCAGAATTTTTCATTTTGCAGAAGTTTTCTTCTTCTATTAAATGTATAGGGAAAACCGCCACAATTTCCACAGTTTTTTTTCTGCATCGTGTAAATGAGACGAAATGAAATCTTATTCACTTGGCTGGTACTGAGAGCAACATAGAGAGCAACAGTATATAAATTGGCGTTGATCTGAATACCATGAACAGCTGACTTTATGGACATAACCGGCTGTTCTGAGCAATATGATTGTTAATGCAAGTGCTGTAATATATTTTTTAATAGTGCGTATGATAAATTTTAACAAAAATGTGTTTTGACCACTAGGTATTTTCCATTTATCAAGCCTTTCAGACAGAGAAAGAGAAAAATTGCAACAATTTCAATCTCTCAGTGACAATAAACAAAGAACCTCAAGGTAATATATTCTTCTGGGTATTTTTATGTATCTATTCTGCTTATATAGTATTAAGGGCTGGTTCACATCTGTGTTCGGTTTCCATACAGGGGAGTCCGCTTGAGGACCCCCTGAATGGAATCCTATACGCAGAGTGAAGCGGGTTACATAAGGAAACCTGCGGACCCCATAGACTATAATGGGGTCCGTGTGGTTTCCGCTCGGTTTCTGCATGTTTCAGCATGTGATAAGTGATGTTGGAGGGGGCGCAGTAGGAGTTGAAGGTAGTGAATAGCTGTTTGGGGTTGCGGGATAGGGCAGATATTAGTGTGGAGAAGTAGACCTGCTTTGCAGAGGTGAGTGCGTTCTTGAATGTGAGAACTGCCTCTTTATACCTAAGGAAGTCCTCCTGGGAGTGGCTTTTCTTCCAGAGGCGTTCAGCAACCCATGAGGCACGTCTCAGTTTTTTAGTCAGGTCAGTGTGCCAGGGTTGTCTATTGATCGGTCGGGCTCTGGTGTTAGTGAGAGGGACCACAGAGTCAAGGGCTGCAGTGATGGTGGTGTTGTAGAAGTCAGTGGCGGTATCTACATCCTGGAGTGAGGATATGTCAGCGAGCTGTAGGAGAGAGTCTGAGAGCGTGCGGATGTCAAGGTGATTAAGGTTCCTGCGGGGGCGTGTTGGTTTAGGGGTTGGAGGGTCTATTACAGAGGAGAGGGAAGGGAGGGAGAATGTCAGCAGGTTGTGCTCAGAGAGCGTGGACGGAGAGATAGAGAGGTAGACTAGAGAGCAGACGCGGGTGAATATGAGGTACAGCGTGTGCCCCTTTGTGTAAGTGGCAGAGGAGGACCATTGAGAGAGACCAAAGGAGGCAGTGAGGGACAGGAGACTGGAAGCGGGGGGTTGGTTCACCCATGATGATGGTGGGGGGTGTCAGTGGATAGGAAGTGCATTAGCCAGGTGGTGAAGTGGTCGATAAAGGCAGCAGTAGGTCCTGGCGGTTGCTATATGATAGCCAGTTGGAGGTTGGAAGGTGAGTAAGTATGATCTGATTCCCTGAGTGCTGGTACTGGAAATTGGGCGCAACAGCATATTTTAGGTTTGGGATTTCAGATGTTTAGGAAAAATTTGCCTAATGACAGACCTGTCTTGTCTGTGAGTTGTGTGTAGTATTTCTGTGCAGCACATATCACATGATACAACCCATGAGTAAGAGTAATACTGCAGAGAGGGTGTTGCTGCTTACCTCTTTGGAGCAATAGCTTATTTGCATAATGACAAAAATGGTAATATCTCGGCAATGGACTCAGCGAATTCTAAGGGTAAAACACAGTTTAATTTAGATCACCCCAACCTATTTATCTGCAGAACGGGGTTGATATGTTGGGTCCTGGTGATAGACGCCCTTTAAGTAATCTGGGACAGGTCGGTGTGGGACAGACACAATCTGGGACAGCCCTGTAGACATGTGGTATACCTAGCAGCATAAACCTAGGTACTGTAATATCAGAGGGGCGCTATGAAGGTAAATCATTGTTAATTCTTCCCTACAATTTCTCACACAGCTAAAAATGCAGAAGGGGCCAAATCGACTATTTCCATTACTATTTGTTCCAGGTAAGTTCCAGAATTTTCTAATAATGTGATCTTATAAATAAAATTGCCCCACTGTCTAAAAGTTAGGCAGTGAAAACTACCTAGAGAGTCTTAAAACATGCCAGAATTATCAGTATCTGATGCTGTTTGATAAATCTGTCATATTCTTAGACTGCCTAGCCTAACTGTACCCCTTCTATTAGTTGGCTTAGTTCATGCTAGAAAAATGTGCCAAATTTTGGTGCCATTTTGGCGCACACATTGCAACAAGGATGTAAACTGTAATCGTGAAAGTGCCTAAATGTGTCTAAAACACTTGGTAAATGTGTCACAAAACAGTTTTTGGCACAAATTACACCAGAATTCTGGTGCATTTTGCTTCATAAATCTCGCAGAAAATGTCTGCTTTTTAGCACCCACTGCTATCCCACAATAAGTACCACAATCCCTCCAGCTTTGAGCTCTTTGGAGTTATGATACATAGGACTAACCGTGGATGCCTGGGCCATAGAAGGATGTCATTTCCATATGCGGATGTTCACCGATTAAGTCAGGGGTGCCACGTCTGGAGATAACGAGAATGTGAATGGCGAATCCAGATGATCAGTTCTTCAAAATGGAAGATTTGGTCAACTTTAATAATCCATTGAGGGGGGTGATGTTTGGAGCCAGTTTATCGAGATGAAAGTTTTTGTTGCTTTTAATAAATATGCCAATAAAGGTTATGATCTTAAATTAACAATAGAGGTGGGTTTAGCCAGTGGTACCGTTTCAGTTGCCAGAGTGCAGTCCTTAAATCCAATTCTTTGTATCTCCACCTCTACTGAGGACAACAAGACAGTTATGAATGGGTGGTGCCACCAAATCTGCGATGATGTTCTAATGTCGCCTTGTATCTCCAATACTTGTTTCAATTTGACAGACTGTGAGCGTATAACCAAGCAGGGGATTTAGACCTCTAGTTAAAACTTTAAGACCGGGGCCCCCATGGTGCAAAAAAACGCAGCGTTTTACAGTCCCTGCAAAGTAGGTGGGATTCTAGCAAATCCCATCTACACATTGCGGAAAAATTTGCACAGCGGACATGCTGCGATTTCCAAAACCAGCTCAGTTTTGGAAATCGTAGCATGTCAATTATAACTACGGAAACGCCTTAGGTATGCCTGGTTTCCCTATAGGTATAATGGAATCAGAAAATAATAATGGAGGTTTCTGTGAAAAGCGCTGCCGGAAAAAAACGCGATGCATTGATGTTGCGGTTTTTCCTGCAATGCTTTTTTGCTGCGGCCTGCTACGTAGGGCCTTATCCTAAAGTGCTTTTTCTGTATCCGGACACATGTGAATTTGCTAACATTTCTTTGACCTTCTTGCAGGATAAAGTAATCCCCAGGTCTGTCTCTAGTGAGAAAAAAGGGTTTAATGGTATTGATGGAAATTTTTGAGTAAGAATGAGTCTCCTTGTTGGGCCAACCTTAGCCATAATTTTCTCAAAGTCTATATATGGTCTATCCAGAGTCTATCAGAAGTATTGCAATGTATTATAATATATTATAATATATTGCAATACTTACTGTATATATATTTATATATATATTTAATATATTAAAACAAATATTGAGAAAATAGTCTTTTTCTCAATAATTGTTTACATTTTTCCCAATTGGCATTTAATATAAAAAATCTATTCATTGTTTTCTTTCCTGCAGATACCTTATGAAGAAAGATGCCACCATGTCCATCATTGATGTGTCTATGATGACTGGTTATGCCCCAGATGTAAATGACCTCAGAAAGGTGAGATCCAATCAGATTTACATTGAAAGTTCTGCTTTATTGTCCTTTAAAGAATGGTCCAACCAGGTCTTTAGAGTAGATCTTGTGAAGATTCTCCAACTACAGTACTGTATGAGGAGTTGATGTATAAGGAAATAGGTTAGGGTCACCTTGTGAATCGGTGTCGACATATAGCTGCTTGTGTTAATATGTAAATGAGCTCTTTGGAGCAATGAGGGTGTGGCTGTTCCCCTAAGACTTGACCACTTATTTCATACTTGACCAGTTTAGAAATGAATCTATGACGTAGATACTGATAAAGATATTTACCTAGGATCTATAGTGTTCACTTGGATCCTATTATATTTGCAGGTCCCATATGTCATCTATAAGTGTATCTAATGTATACATCTGTCAATTGATTTTCTTGGACATTTTATGTGAAGTTTTCGAAAGTAAAAAAAAAAAAGTCAATAAATGTTTCCTTTACCTACAGCTTGGAGTAGGAGTGGACAGATACATCTCCAGCTTTGAGATCAACAAAGGTCCCTTTGATAGAAGTACAATGATTATCTATGTTGACCGGGTAAGACGTTGCTGAGGAGGAGGTGAACTCCACCTCTATAACTTATGTAGCCCTATTTGGGGGGGGGGGGTATGAGTATTATCCCTCCCGCAACAGACTCTGGCGCTGACCTGTGTGTATAATGGGACCTGAAGCCTTCGCTGAAGGGAAGAGTGGGAACATATATGAAATATATCAGTGCCTCCACCCAGGATAGAGCCTCTGTATTACAGGGAGGATCTCTTCCTGGGACTTACCCATGAAGTACAGTTAGTAGCCTTAACAAGGATCACTGTACTAATCTCACAGTCTGAAGAATACATACAGATACCACATAAGGTTATAACAGTAGCTTTATAAGAATCAAAAGGGTAATAATACATACATACAATATACTCAGAACACAGCAGTACTACAACAACCAGCAAGTCCTCAACCGTCTTAGGTTATATACCCGGGTATATATATAGATATATAGCAAGAGTCCAGTGCACAATACCTCCAGGCAACAGAAGAGATGCAGGGGCCCCTGTGGATGACTGTGGATCCTCGGATTCTTCCAGGAGATGACAGACAGCCGATCAGGAGATGATGATGATGGTGAGATTCTTCACAGGCAGCAAACAGGGCGACGGTGACGGCAGTAGATGCAGGCCTGACTACCCTAACACTGAGTCCTTAACCTGCCAGCTAAACTACTAGTGCAACCGGGCCTCTAACTAGCTAGTTGGCCTTCGAAAGCCTAACCTATCACTGCCCTGAACTATATATATATATATGGATCCCTAACTACGGTTACTAGCTAGGTCCTGTGAGTATATAGGGGGTAACACATACCTAACTATATACTCTGAAGTAAAGAGGAACAAGTGGCTCTTAGACTCCCCCAGACATAACATGTCTGTCTCAGCAGCTCTGCTCACATCTCTCCCCCCAGCAGCTCTGCCTCACATGTGTCTGACTCACTGTATTTACAAAACAAAACTTGCACTGAATGCCTGGGGTCTCTGAAGCCAAACTGCAGGGGCAAAGAAGCCAGATACATTATATACTAGTAGAAATGGCAGTTCCCTACACTCTCCCTCTGGTGAAATCTTTACGTCACGTCAAAGACATACAAAGTCATGGTATACAGTCAACATTACCAATGACAATATCAATATGGTTGCTTTCGCATTTACAGAGTCACAACAGGTTAATAGATATACATGCCAGCAGGAGCGAAAATTGGTAACATATTGACCAAAGTGGACACTGCACCCACCCAAGCATGGTATAAATGAGGCTGAGTAGCAATTCTGGGGTCCCCCAAACTATCATATGTCAGCATAGGTGGAGGGTGTCTAATTCTCTCTCCTCTCCGTACCTCTCTCTGAGGTAAACTAGCATGTCCAGGCCCTAAACTAGGGTTGTCTGCCATGGGAGGGGATGGTGCTGGTGGCGTAGGAGAGCTAGATCCCTGCTCATCTGTAGACACAGATCTAGGTACGAATTCTGGAGTTTGAGGGTTCATAGGTCTCCCTGAAGGAGAAGATACTGGTGATCTAGGAACTTCAGGAGCCACAGTCCAATCACTCTCAGGAGTTTCAGGAAGGTCAGGTGGAATATCGGCTAAGGACTGTGGAGAATCGCAGGCCGAGCCATCATTGGAGATATCCATACCATCAATCTGAGGTACAGGCAACAAATGATTTCTATGCCAAGTCCTGATCCTCCCGTCCCGTCCTTTTATCTTGTAGACTGGTATTCCAGGCAACCGATCAACCACTGTAAAGAGTTCACTCCGCCATCGATCAGCCAGCTTATGTTTTGCAGATGCTCCCAAATTCCGTAGCAGAACATGGTCCCCAGGGTTCAATTCTCGGTATCTTACTCGAAGATCAAATCTCCTTTTATTTCCTTCATTCACTTTGGCCGCATTTTCCTCAGCCAGCTCATAAGCACTCTTAAGCGTTTCTTTCAAACGTGCCACATATCGGTAATGATCTCGATGACTGATACCATCGGTAGAGACTCCCAACAAGATGTCAATAGGTAGCCTAGGCTCTCTTCCAAACATCAGAAAGTATGGTGAATATCCTGTGCTCTCGTGCCTTGTACTATTATAGGCATGCACCATAGCCTCCACTTTTCGACTCCAGGATCGCTTATCCTCAATTCGTAAGGTACCAAGCATATCAAGTAAAGTCCTGTTAAATCTTTCAGGAAGGGCATCTCCCTCTGGATGGTAAGGCGTCGTCCGACTTTTGCGGATGTTCAACAACTGAAGTAACTCTTTGATCAGGTTACTCTCAAAATCCCGGCCTTGATCAGAATGCAACCGGTGTGGTAAGCCATAATGGATAAAATACTTTTCCCAAAGCACTCTTGCAACAGTGACTGCTTTTTGATCCTTAGTCGGAAAGGCTTGAGCATATCGTGTGAAGTGGTCAGTCACCACCAATACATTTCCAAATCCTCTGGAGTCGTTGTCAATACAAAGGAAGTCTATGCAGACAAGATCCATGGGGCCTGAACTCTTCAAGTGTCCCATGAAGGCCGCTCGAACCGGGACAGTCTTCCTCTGCAAACATCTGCGACAGCACCTACACAGACGAGTCACGGTATCTCTCATTTTGGGCCAGTAGAATCGGTCTTGTATTAGGCCATAAGTCTTCTCAGGTCCCAAATGACCATGATAATCATGCAGACTTCGGAAAATCATCTTCTGAAAGCAGCTTGGAATAACTAGTTGGCACCTTCCAGGGTGATCATGATACAGCACCACACGATAAAGTAGGCCATTGTCTATTTCAAACTTCTCCCAATCTCGTAGAAGTTGACTGCATTCAGAGGGTAGGGATGTCTTTAACATTTCTCTGTCTTGAGAACTCACTGCTTGATAAAGAGGTCCAATTAAAGGATCAGTCTTTTGACTCCAGATCATTCGCTTTGAAGATATAGAACAACTCTCAAAGGATCCTAAAGCGGCAGGGTAGGCAAACATGTCTGGTACAGCTTCGGGACCTCCCCCAATAGAGTCAATAAGCCGAGTTTCAGAAAAGGCTACTCGGTCTTCAACTACAGCAGCCATGGCACACAAAGCTCCTACTCCAGGACTTGGCACTTCTTCCCATTCATCCACTACTTCTGGACTAGGTAATCCAGGTCGTCTTGATAGAGCATCTGCCCCAATGTTCTTAGGCCCCGATTTATACTTGAGTGTGAATTGGTAGTTGGATAAAGCCGCCAACCAGCGATGTCCTGTAGCATCGAGTTTAGCGGTTGACAAAACGTATGTCAGTGGATTGTTGTCTGTTCTTACTTCAAACGTGGCTCCGTATAAATAGTCATGTAATTTATCAACAATGGCCCACTTGAGCGCCAAAAACTCCAATTTATGTACTGGATAATTTTTCTCGCTGGGAGAAAGACTTCGACTTATGAAAGCTATGGGCTGTAACCCGGCCGGGTATTCTTGGTGCAGCACGCCACCTAATCCTTCAAAGCTGGCATCTACATGTAGCACATATGGCTTCTGTGCATCAGCATAAGCCAGAACGGGAGCTTCTGTCAATTTCTTCTTCAACAACTTAAATGCTTCTTCACAATCCGCAGTCCACCTATCGCCAAAAAGGCTTTTGGAAGACCCTTTCTTCTTTCCCGGATCTCCTGCATCACTCTTCAACAGGTTGAGGAGGGCTCGAGCAATTTTTGAATATCCTTCCACAAATCGTCGATAGAATCCACAAAACCCCAAGAAAGATTGCAACTCCGTAATATTTTGCGGTCGGGGCCAATTCACCACAGCTTCAATCTTACCAGGATCGGTAGCAACTCCTTCAGCAGAAACAATATGACCTACATAAGTGACCGAAGATCTACAAAATTTGCATTTGTCAGCCGACAACTTCAGCCCCTCTTCTTTTAAGCGTTGGAGTACTCTCATGAGTCGTTCTTCATGTTCTTCCAGCGTCTTTCCAAACACAATAATGTCGTCAAGATATACAAGGCATTCCCGGGGCACTAAATCACCTAACACTCTTTCCATCAACCTTTGGAACGTTGCTGGCGCACCTTTTGTACCTTGCGGCATACAAGTGAACTGAAAGAAACCCAAGGGGCATATGAAGGCTGTCTTTTCCTGATCCTCAGGTGCCATTGGGACTTGATAGTATCCCGATCTTAGGTCCAGCACTGTGAACCAACAGTTTCCATTCAGAGCTTCCAGAGCTTCTTCAATTCTCGGCAGTGTATACTGATCAGGTAAGGTTCTCCGGTTCAGAGTTCTGTAATCCACACATAGGCGAATTGCTCCAGATTTTTTTTCTTACCACCACAATAGGTGAGGCATAGGGGCTCTTACTGTCCACAATGATCCCCTGACCTTTCATTTGCTGTAGAGTCTGTCTTAACTCATCAACATCCTTTGGAGCAACTCTCCGTGGTCGCTCCCGGAAGGGAGTAGAATCGGTCAATCGGAAAGTGTGTTGAGCACTTTTAGCACAACCTACATCCATATCATCCATGGAGAACACTTCCAATAATTCAGACAACTTCTGTGTCAGTCGCTGATTCCAGGCCTCTGGTAAATGTGGATCACTCAAGTCAAGATTGAGATTAGGGATTGCATCTCGGATTTGAATCCTGCACACTTCAGCGTATGGATTTACTCCAAGCACAGGGTAGCAGTGGGCCACATTCTGGTATGGTCCAATTACGATCGGATGCGGTGAACAGTTCCTCACTGTCACACAGGTAGATAACTCCACTTTATTTCTCCAGTCCTTTCTCTCTGGGATCACCATCCAGCCATTCTGGTTAATCATTTCTTCAGGGGTTTCCATAAGGACATAACTCCCCCCTTCAAGCAAATCGGGAGCAATGCTGGAGGCTACTCTCAGAACTCTCTCCCCGCCGGCAGGAACTTCCACGGTTCTCTCACCGATATGATATACCATTCCATGTCGATAGCCAGTAGACAGGGCATCACAGAGTTCTCTAAGATCAGAAGATATATTCACCGGCTGAGCTGCAGGGTTCCAATCTCTTCCAAGAAACTTCTGAAAAGCATAATGCACTGCGGGACAATTAGTGCCAAGTATCACAGGAGCTGCACAAGAATCCCCTGTATCAGGACAGAAAAGAGCCGTAATCTTCATGGGAGCGACACTCTGATCTTCTAATTCAGGGACAGCTATAACTACTTGCAGGCTGCCATCTACAGGATATGATCCTGAATTAAGCCCCCACAATTTCATTTGTCCCGTAGACTGAAGAGGTATATCCCTCAGATACTTTTGGTAGAACGAGCGATAAATCAGGGTCACTTGAGATCCTGTATCAAACAGGGCAGGAGCAGCATGACCATTGACAGTGACTTTGACAACGGACCTGGAGCCCGCGATAGCGCCTCTGGTCTTTACTCGGCCCGCCTTCCTTCGGTGTCTTTGATTCTGAATAGAGAAGACAGCACTGTGTCCCAATCCCTCACTGTCCTCCGTACACTGTCTGGCAGTATGGCCCGTCTGACCACATTTATAACAGGTTCTAGCATCCTTCCTCCATTGAGTGGCAGTGGGTGGAGTGGCGGACTGTCTAAGTTCTGACCGCTCCGCTGGTTTGTCCTTGTTTGAATTAGGAACAACATCTTCTTTAGAGATGCTTTTCGCTTTCTTAGGGGTACTAAAACTAATGTCAGCTTCTTGTTTCTTCACTAACTTCATTAAGTCAGGAAATGGAAGGACTCTATCAGATAGTAAGACCTTGAGTACTTGAGCAAGAGGATGATGAGGTTGTAACCCTCTCACCAACTGACTGGTTCTCATAGCGTCTACCTCTGAAGTAGATATAGCTGCGTGGTACACCAAACGTGAAAGAAGTAGCTGTAAACGGTTAATAAAAGTAGAGACATTTTCCCCTTCTTTTTGACGAACCATTCGGTAATCAGCAACCATCTGAGCAAGGTCATAGTATGGCTCAAAGTGATCAGACTGTACTTGTATATAGTCCAATGCACTCACTCCTTCATGAGAGTCTCTGTACAAGCGGATCAATTCTGCAGCAGGAGACCGCAAACTTTCACTGATACGCTGCCGCTTGCCTTCTTCAGAGCAAGACCATTCCTTCAGGCATTGGAGAGTATGTTCTTTCCATATCTCAAAGTTTTCCTCCCCTTGTGGTACTGGGACATTACCAGAGAATACCTTTAGTTTCTTGTAGTGAGTGGCCTGCAGGCCCTGAGCTAACATTTCAGTCAGCCTGGCTAAAGTGCTAATAGCACTGTCACTAGAGGAACTGCTAGCGACGGCCATACTGGGGGGGTAACTGGCTGAGCGGGGTTCTTCCTTTACCTGAACCAGGGGAGGAACAGGAGGTCGGTAATCCCATGTAGTAGCTAGTGGGAGGTTCCCCTCTGAGCTATATCGCTTCTCCATATCAATGACTATTCCCACTTCTAAATCTCAGCAGTGCCTCCAAATGTAGCCCTATTTGGGGGGGGGTATGAGTATTATCCCTCCCGCAACAGACTCTGGCGCTGACCTGTGTGTATAATGGGACCTGAAGCCTTCGCTGAAGGGAAGAGTGGGAACATATATGAAATATATCAGTGCCTCCACCCAGGATAGAGCCTCTGTATTACAGGGAGGATCTCTTCCTGGGACTTACCCATGAAGTACAGTTAGTAGCCTTAACAAGGATCACTGTACTAATCTCACAGTCTGAAGAATACATACAGATACCACATAAGGTTATAACAGTAGCTTTATAAGAATCAACAGGGTAATAATACATACATACAATATACTCAGAACACAGCAATACTACAACAACCAGCAAGTCCTCAACCGTCTTAGGTTATATACCCGGGTATATATATAGATATATAGCAAGAGTCCAGTGCACAATACCTCCAGGCAACAGAAGAGATGCAGGGACCCCTGTGGATGACTGTGGATCCTCGGATTCTTCCAGGAGATGACAGACAGCCGATCAGGAGATGATGATGATGGTGAGATTCTTCACAGGCAGCAAACAGGGCGACGGTGACGGCAGTAGATGCAGGCCTGACTACCCTAACACTGAGTCCTTAACCTGCCAGCTAAACTACTAGTGCAACCGGGCCTCTAACTAGCTAGTTGGCCTTCGGAAGCCTAACCTATCACTGCCCTGAACTATATATATATATGGATCCCTAACTACGGTTACTAGCTAGGTCCTGTGAGTATATAGGGGGTAACACATACCTAACTATATACTCTGAAGTAAAGAGGAACAAGTGGCTCTTAGACTCCCCCAGACATAACATGTCTGTCTCAGCAGCTCTGCTCACATCTCTCCCCCCAGCAGCTCTGCCTCACATGTGTCTGACTCACTGTATTTACAAAACAAGACTTGCACTGAATGCCTGGGGTCTCTGAAGCCAAACTGCAGGGGCAAAGAAGCCAGATACATTATATACTAGTAGAAATGGCAGTTCCCTACACTTATTTTGCATCAACCCCTTTAAATTAAAGGTAACGTTCCAACAGAAACCAGCCTTGTAAAAAGATAGTTTAGGATCACCTGAACCAAATGGTGTTTTCCCCTTGTGAATTGCTGCCTCAATTGCTGAAATATAGTTGTTTTTGTCAATATGGAAATGAGCTCTTTGGAGCAAGGAGGGTGTTGCCACTTTGGAGCAATGGCAACTCCCTCATTGTGCCAAATAGCTAATTTGCATATATTAACAAAAACAGTGATATCTTAGTAATGCAAGCAGTGATTCACAAAGCGAAAACATTGTTTTATTCAGGTGACCCTAACCTATCTATCTATGTGTGTGGGTGATGTGCTGGGTCCTCAGACTCCCTTTAACCAGTTCTGGACTGCCCATTGTCTATATGCGTCAGCCCACCAAAGGTTTATTATGACCTTATTCAGAGTAGGATGTATAATGTGTGGTATGATGTATTTTTCAAAAAGACAAAAAAAATTTAAAAATATTATATCTTGCCACTACCATGCCCACGTCACAGGTTATTGCCCCACCCCAGCAACGCAATAATATTTGTTATGCTAGGTTCACACCTGCATTCGGGTTTCCGCTCTTCAGGTCCACTTGAGGACCCGAAGAACGGAAACCTAATCCACTTACCCGCGTAAACCCGCAACCCCATAGACTATAATGGGGTTTCCGCCCTGTTTCCTCCTGAAAAATGCAGAAAAAAGCGGATTCGGGGACGGACACCCCAAATGGACTCCAGGAGCAGGTGTGAAACTAGCCTAACCTATGTAAAACTATAAGGGAGAGGGAAAACAATTTTTTAAAAATTTGTATTAGCACTTTGTATTTTATTTATCATTATTTTACCATAGATTTCTCATACGGAGGACGACTGCCTGAAATTCAAGCTTCATCAGTACTTTGAAGTCGAACTTATTCAGCCTGGATCTGTTACAGTGTATGACTATTACACACCAGGTAAGATCCTAATCTCACTGAACTCTTTAGCCACTACAGCTATGTAAGTCATGAAAAAACAAAATACCTTTGCTATTCACGTAATCCGCTCATTACATAAAGTCAATAATGGAAATCTTTTGAAACTTTTTGTTTACATTTTTAGTAATAATAATAATAATTGTCAGGAATCTGAACACTCACTCATCAAACAAACAATTGTGACCCTGGATGTGTCCACAAAGGGGGACTTTGTTTCCACACTAACTTTCACTCTCACCTATAACACTAGGCTACACAAGACACTATATACCCAGAACAATGAAATCTGTGCCCTCTGACACATACTGGCAAACAAAATGGTAACAATGCAAAGCAGTATTTTCATTATTTTCGAGATTTTGGGGATCTTTAGAGCCGCAGACAATCTTATTCAATTTTAAAATTTAATATACACAAAAAGTACAGTGCTTATATACAAAATATGCAATAAAAATGCAAAATAATATACAAAATAAAAAGGATATAAAATACAGAGCCTCTTACAAGCTTGGCTATGGAGTTCAGCTGGAAGTTTGACAGAGTAGGTCTCTATGTATCTGACAAAGGTAGGTCCTGTACATTACCTATTTGTAGTACCCCTAACCCAGCCCCCTTCTCAGAGTGTTAAACCTGTGGCTCGGGCTTGCTAATTACATCTGCCATGTCCAGAGAGATATGACATATTTTTGGAATATTCCGTAATGTTGGGTAGGTTCCATATACACACGTGGACAAAATTGTTGGTACCCCTCGATTAATGAAAGAAAAACCCACAATGGTCACAGAAATAACTGACAAAAGTAATTTGCCAAACTACATGTTGACAAACCACAAAGCTTCTGGGAGAATGTCCTATGGACAGATGAGACAAAAATTGAAATTTTTGGCAAGGCACATCAGCTCTATGTTCACAGACGGAAAAATGAAGCATATCTTGAAAAGAACACTGTCCCTACTGTGAAACATGGAGGAGGCTCTGTTATGTTCTGGGGCTGCTTTGCTGCATCTGGTACAGGGTGTCTTGAATCTGTGCAGGGTACAATGAAATCTCAAGACTATCAAGGGATTCTAGAGAGAAATGTGCTGCCCAGTGTCAGAAAGCTTGGTCTCAGTCGCAGGTTACAACAGGATAATGACCCAAAACACACAGCTAAAAACATCCAAGAATGGCTAAGAGGAAAACATTGGACTATTCTGAAGTGGCCTTCTATGAGCCCTGACCTAAATCCTATTGAGCATCTTTGGAAGGAGCTGAAACATGCCGTCTGGAAAAGGCACCCTTCAAACCCGAGACAACTGGAGCAGTTTGCTCATGAGGAGTGGCCAAAATACCTGCTGAGAGGTGCAGAAGTCTCATTGACAGTTACAGGAATTGTTGGATTGCAGGGATTGCCTCAAAAGGTTGTGCAACAAAATATTAAGTTAAGGGAACCGTCATTTCTGTCCAGGCCTGTTTCATGAGTTTTTTTTTTTGTTTTTTTTTTTAAATTCTGTTGAAGCCTGGTTGAAAAGCAATGTCTGACTTTCATTTGTTCATTTTCATAGAATTTTTATATATTATTACTTTTGTCAGATTCAAGTTATTTCTCTAACCATTGTGGGTTTTTCTTTCATTAATCGAGGGGGACCAACAATTTTGTCCACGTGTGTATAGGTATGATATACTAAGCAAATCCAGGCATATCGAACATGATGATTAAATCATACTTCCCTCCACAAATACATAATTTGGGTTGCTTATTAATGATGGTCTAGATACACGAAGTCACTGACTGGTCGGGGGTTCCCTGGACATATTTTGATAAATGGTTGATTATAAAACATGAATTGTGACATTAATGCTCTTGAAGTCACATTTTTTTACTTTTTTCCGTAACACAGTTTTGGCATGGAATGCTTCCACAATAAACAGGTAGCAGTGATTTCTGGTCTACAAGCCACACACAAAAGCCCTGAGCTGTGAAATGGAATTACCAAACACATTAGACCCACGTAAGACATAACCACAAAAATTCATAACTACACAGTACAATATATACATAATTCATCACGATTATAATAATAGCAACGATTTTATTCACATCGTGGCAACGTATTTCACAGCACTTTAGAATTCATAAGGTACTAATGTAACAAAGTACAATCTATGAAAAATGGGTTAAACAAATTAGAGTGATTGTTAAAAAAAAAAGTTCAAGCCATCTATGTTATATCCCAGTATGATCTGGTTTTCACATCAGTACAAAAAGGATAACATGTCCAAAGAATCAATAAGACACTATATATATATATATATATATATATAGAGTGGGTATGGAAAGTATTCAGACCCCTTTAAATTTCTCACTCTTTGTTTCGTTCCAGCCATTTGCTAAAACCAAAAAAGTTCATTTTATTTCTCATTAATGTACACTCAGCTCCCCATCTTGACAGAAAAAAACAGAAATGTAGATATTTTTGCAAATGTATTAAAAAAGAAAAACTGAAATATCACATGGTCATTCAGACCCTTTGCTGTGACTCTCATATTTAACTCACATGCTGTCCATTTCCTTCTGATCCTTCTTGAGATGGTTCTACTCCTTCATTGGAGTCCAGCTGTGTTTAATTAAACTGATTGGACTTGATTAGGAAAGGCGCACACCTGTCTATATAAGACCTCACAGCTCACAGCGCATGTCAGAGCAAATGAGAATCATGAGGTCAAAGGAACTGCCCAAGGAGCTCAGAGACAGAATTGTGGCAAGGCACAGATCTGGCCAAGGTTACAAAAGAATTTCTGCAGCACTCAAGGTTCCTAAGAGCATAGTGGCCTCCATAATCCTTAATCCTACAGGTCTGTAGCCGTTAAGGTCCATCGGATGAGGTGTCTTTGGATCTGGTACCACACATGATGATTTCCACAGTTGTGGTACCTTTCCCAGCTTCAAGCTCATATTGAACATATATGTAATAATACCACACAGCTGGTCTCCTCAGGTCTTAATTAGCCTTGCACTGATGCCATCTGGCCCTGCAGCTTTCCCAGACTTGATCCTTTTCATTTCCTTTCTCACCTGGGAACGTGTGAAGATCAGACTGTAGCCAGATGATTTATTGCTAGATTTACTGATCTGGAGGTGAGAACTAACAGCAGGAGGTGAGATCAGTGTGGGAAAGGGGGTTGAATGACATGCTGGATTGGGAGGAGCTGGTGTGTGATCAAATCTATTGATTTAGTTCCTTAAGCCACTTTGTATCTCCTTCTACCTTGGAGACAAGCTGTCTGTGCCCAAATATTGACTTAATACTTTTCCAGACTTCACCAATATTTTTGTGTGCCATTTGCTGTTCCATCTTTCCCTTATAATTGGCTTTTCCCTCCCGGATTTGGCGCCTCAGCTCCTTTTACACATCTCTCAGCCTTTCCTTGTCTCCTGATCTAAATACCATCTTCTTCTCTTTGAGAAGAGCTTTTATATCAGGATTAATCCATGGTTTGTTGTTAGAGAAGCACCTCACCACTTTTGTGCGTACTGTGTTGTCCACACAAAAATTAATATAGTCCGTTATGCAGTGTGTGAGACCTTCCATGTCCTCCCTATAGGAATCCTGCAGCTGTTCCCATGCAGTTGTGTCAAAGCAATCCCTAAGAGCTTCATCACTCTCCTCGGACCATATACTCACTGTGAGGGTGACAGCTGATTCTCTACGTACAAGTGGCTTGTACACAGGTCGAAGTTGCACCAAGTTGTGATCCGATCTTGCCAGGGGCGGTAGGGCTGATGAGTTATATGCCTCCCTCGCGTTGGCAAAGAACAAGTCCAATGTTTTGTTGTCTCAAGTTACATACTGTGTGAAACTGATACTCTTCAAGTCAACCGAGAATCAGGTTGTGCTTAAAGGGGCTGCCAACTTTTTCTGGCCCTACAATGTGACTTTGGATCATTCCCTGTGACATCCTACCCAACCTGGATGAATCATGGATTGGCATAAGACAATTCATGTAGATCTGCCAAGCGATTTTACCGGTCCTTTTGACCACTAGTTCACTTCCCTTCAGGGAATTTACACCAAACCACCCTCAGTCACAAGCATTGAAATGTGTAGGGCACCCAACTCTGAGCGCAACAGGTGCAGGTCACAGTCTTAGCTCAAGTCCTTATTTGCAAAAGGGCATCAGCTCTTAGACCACCCATATTCATCTTGTAAGAGCCACAACACAGAGGTATAATTGTAACAGGACAACACTTGACTTTATCTTTGCACGGATCAAGGTTAACTTCACATAGACAACTGTAAATTGATAAAGGTACTTGCAAGGTATCATGCAATACATGAACTTTTTTACTTTACACAGGATTAGAGATGCTCTCTAGTCACTTCCTTCAACAGTCATTGGGTTAACTTAACTCTCTAGCTTTCATCATGATGCTGACTACACAGGAATGGTATACACAGGCCACTTTACAGGTCACTCACTCTCTAGTCAAAAGCTGAAATTTCAGGCAGCATATGTTGACCCTTCTGTGACTCTTAAAGGAAGTCTATCACCAGTAACCCAGTATCACCAGCCCCACGGACAGATAGAGTCACCCAAATTAGTGTTTTCACCTTGTGAATCGGAGCCTCCATTGCCAAAATGTTGCTGATTTTATCAATATACAAATACATTCTTTGAAGCAATGAGGGTTGCAACGCCTTTGCAGTCCCAAAAAGCTCATTTGTCTATTGACCAAAAAGGAAATATCTCACCAGTAGAGACACCAATTCACAAGGGGGAACATTGTTTGATTTAGCTGACCCTAACCTATCTATCTGCAGGGGCCCACACTGTTTTTGTTATGTCTTCTTATATGGTTTCTATATTTTGATATCATTTTTCTACCCAACAGAAAACCGTTGCACTAAATTTTATCACTTTGAGGAAGATAGCAATCTTCTGAGCAAGGTCTGCAAAGATAATGTCTGTCGCTGTGTAGAAGGTAACAGGACATTAAAATATTGTTCACTAATTATATGGAATTAATAATTTTACCAAATAGTGGAACTTATTGTTGAAAGAGACTATATTTGATTGATATAGTGTATACCTGCTGTTTGTTCACTTTTTTGTAGAGAGGAGCAAACCGGTTTGTAACAAGTCGGATTTGCTACGAATTTCATTGGGGTTCTCCACCCACGAATCAATATTAATTCTCTTCAGACCCCAGAGTAAAATAATCAGTAGCCAAGAAAAGGTGATCGGCTTCTGGCCTCTTCTGGCCTCCTGGATAATGTCATGCACCCCAGGGGGACCACTAATGCCTGTGATTGGGCTTCAGTGCTCATGTGGAGTATGCCGACATCATTAAGCTTGCGTTAAAGTGCCATGACATCAGCACACTCCATATGACTGTTGAAATCCAATCACTAGCATCAGCAGTCCTCCAGGGCCCGTGACACCGAATGAGGCCAAAAGACGACCGAAGAGGATCCCAAAGGAGCCCAGAAAAGGCAAGGGAAGGTCAGTGTCAATATTAAGGGCGTCCGCTGAAGAAACCTCAAAATATAAAAGTAGAACTTCCAACTTAAAACATACCAGGCAGACAAACCTTGTGAATATTTGTGAAACAAATCTCACGACATTCGCTCATCTCTTCTTCTTTTCTATACAAAGAGTTTTGTTAAAATTTGATATTTTAATAGAATATTCATTGTCCCTTTTTTCAGAGAATTGCTTTAAGGAACAAGAAGATGAATTTGATGCTCGTGATCGACAAAAAAAGGCTTGTGAAACTGGTGTGGATTTTGGTGAGATCATTACGGTTACATATTTCATTTGACATTTAAACTTTATTCTATATATATGAATTTTTTGTATTTTGGGGGGGGGGGGGTTAATTATGTGATTTTTTTTTGAAAATGTAGCTTTTTACCAGTTCCTAAACACTCATTTTCTTAAAACCTTTGAAGATTTTTTTTATGGTTCTTTTGGAGGTTGTCTAGTTGACACCAGTAGTATAATGTTGTACTGTGTTGGCCATGGAAAGTAGTGGAAGAGTGAAGAAATCAGGAGATACCTTTTAGAGGCTAACTGAGTATATTTGATAGTAAGCTTTCGAGAGTGCTAGCTCTCTTCTTCAGACATGGTATAATACTAGAAACTGAAAATTCACGCTATGTATATTGCATTTTGTTATTCCAAGATCCTTTTGATCCATGTCTTCTGTGTGTATAAATAGTGTGAATTTTCAGTTTCTAGTATTACACCATGTCTGAAGAAGAGAGCTAGCACTCTCGAAAGCTTACTATCAAATATACTCAGCCTTTAAAAGGTATCGCCTGATTTCTTCACACTTCCACTAGTTGACACCAGGAAGGGGACAAATATGTCTGCATTTTTTGGACTATGGTCTGTTTTAGGACATCAATACAGAAAAATACTGACTGAGGTACTGTATTTTTCGCCACATTGAGGCCCTACCCTGTCTAGTCTAATCCTATTGTCACTTGTCTCATTTCCATTCAGATTATTAACCTGCAGCTCACTTACAGTGTACCAGTTGTAATGGAGAGCAGTAATTTTTAGGGGAGTCTTCTTATGTGGCATTTGGGTGCCTGCTACTCCTGCTCATCCTGTAGCTAAACACCTGCTTTCATTTATCTTTTACTGTTTGCTAACATGCATTCCATAGCAGAAGAAAGATGACTACATTATCAGACTACATATGGAGCTTGTAGTCTGTTGCCATAGAGACACATAGGTCTGCATAGGAGCTGTATATTCAAAATGATAGAAAAGTTTTAATTAAATATTTTTGCAAAGTAGCTATTGGCCTTTAGATGCAGTGATCAAAATGGTTATAAAAGTCAACCATGCCTTTAAGGCAGTCTGTCAGCAATTTTGAGCGTGCAAATCTGCTGATGGAGAGAGGTAGGGAACAGGAGGTAAAATGCCTTTGATAACGCTTTCAATAAAATATCAGCTGTAAAAACGGACTTTGGTCACCCTGGGTGCTGCTTCCAGAAGTGGGAGGTATACAGTACCCTGTGCAATGAGTTGTTTTACACTCCCTCCACACAGCTTTGAGTGGCAGCTGTAGTTGTCTTATGGTTGGACACTACGACCATCACACAGTAGAAACTGTGGAGCCGCTCAATATAAAGCCCACCTCTATTGCACAGGCATGAGCTGACAGACTCCCTTTAGGCATATTTCTTGCGACTATATCATGTAACGTTCATAAAATGTTCTGAATTGGTTCAATGTATTTCACTTCCAGTCTTTAAGGCGACACTGACTGAAATTAAGAAAGGTAAAGATAAGTACGACAACTATGTGATGACGATAAAAAAAGTCATTAAGGATGGTAAGTAACACATAGAATGTAATTCATGTATTGATATAGTTGTATATGAGCATCACATTAGAAGGTCCTGCAAGCAGGACTTTTCTCTCCGTTGACTTCAGTATAAAATTGGTGGAAACTGGTCGGAAACCCAATGTACCCCATCATAGTGTATGGGGTCAGCGGGTTTCCACAGGTAACCCCTTTTTAAGCAGATAGAGTTTCTGTTTTTCGAGTCCGCTTGGAAACCCAAATGCTAGTGAGAACCTTGCGTAACCTGTATAAAGACAATGGGGGGAGATTTACTAAGCCATCTTTGGCTCTTTTCTAGATGGGTATAAATGTGTTCTCTTTGGCACATGGCCCTTTCTTGTGCCAATTTGCCACATTGTTTCTTCTGCACCCCACTTGCTTCAAAAGTGGACAGAGCATGGCGGAGAGCAAGGGATAGGATGCTTTGACCTAACAAATTTACTATAACTCATGCCAGAAACCTGGCATAAGTTATACCTACAATCTATTCTAATTCCTCACTGGTGTAGGTTTCAATCCTGGAGCTGACGTCATGATGCTGGGCATGCCCATGTGAGTGCTGTGGCCCAATCACAGGCCTCAGCAGTGACCCCAGGCACATGACGTCACCAGCAGAGCGCCGGATCTACGAGGAGGCCCAAAAGAGGTGAGTATGAATATTTTTGATTTTTTTTTTTTTATATCTCTGCTGGGCCTACACCTATTATACTCTGGGGTCTGAAGAGACCCATGAGTAGAATAATTTACCACAATGCATATTGCATTGAATTGCATGATGAATTTCCATTTCATTAAAAAATGAACAATTTGCAAATATTTGGCTCGAACCCGGCTCAGAACTACTTAGTTCACCCATCTGTAATGCCAATCCACTGATCAGAGCAGAGAATTTTTTTTCTCTAGCCAACACCTTTCCTGAGCTTTTGATGCTTGATATGCAAATAAGGCTCTCCACTGTTAAAGGGATTGTCTGGGCAAATAAATTTTATTTATTAAATAGGCCAGATGAGGTGAAAAAAAAAAAATCATAATCACCTGTCCCCGGTGCTCCGGTGCCTTCCAGTGCAGTCTTGTCCTGCTGGTCCCTTGTTGTCCTTCAGCAGAAGACCCTGTCGCATGTGACTGCTGAGGCCAATCAGCGGCTTCAGTGTAAGGGACCCGAGACGTCTTAGCCGGAGAGGAATTTCACTTCGTGAAGACAGCTGAGCAGCAGGACTGGACCGCACTGGTAGGACACCAGAGCACCGAGGACAGGTGAGTATGATTTTTTTTTTTTTTTTTTTACCTCCCCTGGCCTATTTAAAAAAATAAATTTTTTTGCCTGGAAAACATTTTTAAGTGGATGAGGACGTGGTTCAGAACTCTGATACTGTCCAATGAGAAACACAAAGCTCAGAATCATTCCCCCTTGTCTGCTCTGTCTCCAGCAATAATAAATCTATAGACCAATCTTTTAAGGAACTTTCTATATAGAATTGTACAAGGATTTGGAAAAAATGATGTATTACAGTTGGAATAAGATAGAAACTATCCGTAGTTCTATATCTCTCCTGTACACAGAACGACACCTGCTTTCATTATATTTCTATTACTAGTCTACTCCTATGTCTATATATGTTAATATATTCCACTTTCTACTTCTAGGTACAGATGACGTTATCCCTAATCAGAAACGCATTTTTATTAGTCACAACAAATGTAACAAATTCATAAAGTTGAACATAGGCCAAGACTATGTGATCTGGGGAATGTCCAAAGATCTTTGGAACACTGCGTCTGGGTAAGTAACAGTAAAAAGTTTGGGCACATGGGAACAGTGATCATGTCTTTACACAGAAATCATAGGACCCCATAACCAATCTCAGAAGAGGTGTGTCCATTACATATTACCCTAAGGCTAAGGCCCCACGTAGCGGGCCGCATCAAAAAAAAAGACTGCGGGAAAAACTATGGCAGCAACACATCGTCGTTTTTCCCGTAGTGCTTCTCACAGGTTTCCTCTGCAGGCTTTCTGCTTCCATTATACCTATAGGGAAATCGCCGGAGTTTCCATAGGTATAATTGACATGTTGAGATTTTCAAAACTGTAACGGTTTGGGAAATCGCAGCGTGTCCGCTGCACTTATTTTTTGCCATGTGTGGATGGAATTCACTAGAATTCCATTCACTTTGCAGATACTGTAAAACGCCACTTTTTTTTCTGCAGCGTTTCCGCCGCGGCCAAAACACGGCATTTATGCCACGTGGGGCCCCGGCCTAACCGTGCCCCCAAAAATATATTGCACCTCATTAGTGCTCCCCACACAGTAAAATGCCCCCTTAGTTACCACCACATAGTATAATAACCCCTCACAGTATAGTGGCCCCACGCAATATAATACTCCTTTAGTTGCCACCACATAGTATAATGGCCCATAAGTGCCCCTACACAGTAAAATGCCCCTTTTGCTACCTTCACATAGTGCAATAACCCCTCACAATTTCCCCAGACAGTATGATACCCCTTTAGTTACCTCTACATAGTATAATGGCACATTAGTGCCGCTACATAGCATGATGCCCAAAATGATCTCCCCTCCTGCATGGTGTTGTTTATAACTGATGATCACCCCACCCCCACTCTGTGAGCCTCTGTCACCTGCAGACACAATAATATGAAGGCAGATAGAGGACAGTGTGATCATACAAGTAACTCCCCTACTACACCTGCACCAGTTTGCAGGGCACAATGTGCTATCGTAGAGGCGGCTTAGTGGTTTGCAGTCCTCCACCCACCTTCATGCTATGGATGGGATTGATGTCTGCTGAAGTTGGAGACTGAGTGAATGGGGTGGGTCGATCATCAGTTATAAAGAGCAAGGCTCAGAGGGGGAAGTAAGTAGCCATATCTGGGAGATATGCAATTTAGGCTCTCTGTCAACACTTGCACTACATCATAGCAAAAATAAAAATAAGAAATTATAAAGTTAAATAAATAGAAATTCATGTTAAAGGTCAAACTCACAATGTAGGTCTATGGAAGTCAGATTGAGACTTTAATAGACTTAGTGTGAGTATGACTTCCTGGTGATACAGTAAACACTGTGTGTATCGGAGGAGCAGAGAGGAGGCCAATGCTCCGGAGTGGAGCATATAACTTCATAATAATTCAGTAAGTTACTGTATTTAGTAACATTACACTACACACGCACTCACTTTCAAGGGAGGGGGGGGGCAAAAATGCTTCTTCAGGATTGCTTCATTGTATATGTACCATATGATATCATATATCAAGTCTAAGAAGCACTGGAGAGAGCCGTCTATGTTAAAGGGTTAAAAACCAAACTTTCTGGCATACAGTACATCTGCCTCTTTACCAGTTAAAGCCGAGGCAGGATATCTGATATCAGTATACCACTGGTGACATTATTGATATATAATCATCATCATGACAGTCACGTCATCTGTTTTCCATGGACCTTCCTTCAATCGGACTAGGCAATAGACACAGTAGGTTGGCAAAGTCTAATGGACTTCAACCCTTGAGCCCTGTACCTAGATTCTGAGGCTGCAAATACTCAGGTTGTATTTGCAAAGTAGTCCCTGGTCAACGGAGAAAATGGGAGAGCGTAACCATATGTAGTAAGTTTACCATCCTGGGTAAAACATAGAGAAGTCATCAAGGAGAAGCCAAGACACGTAATGATCTGCTGGAGTGATAAACCAAGGTCTCTGAGGTCAAGGATTGTAGCTCCCTCACTTTGTAAAACCTTATGGCTTATCCTTGTTGGTGTTGCAATTTCAAGGTTGAGGAGGATATTTGGCCTTTGTGGTGGATAATACCGTTTTACCTTTAAGCAACAATAATATAATGTTATATTACAATGCCTTTGTACAACTTTCAGAGCTGTGACCCCATCCAATTGCTTGAAGGAACGTGTTAATACGCCCAAGTGATTTCACACAGGGTGCCAACATCCCTAGAACTAGTCTTGCCTTTACCTAAATAATACAGTCTTGTCTTTGATTCCCCCACAGATATTACTACATGATAACCAAAGACACATGGATTGAGAAGTGGCCAAGTGTCAAAGAATGCGAGGAAGATAAGTATGAGGAAATCTGTGAAGAATTCTCCAAGTTTGAAAAAATACTGTCACTTCGTGGCTGTAGTCAATAAGTTATTTCAGACCCCTCTTCATATATTACAATTAAAACGTCAATAAAGTTTCCTCCTATCCAATGGTTTCATGTTATTATAGTAAAGCCCCTATAACATAGGTAACTACCTATGGAATCGGGAGAGGAGGGAGGGGTGGAGCAACCAGGGATCAGGGTTGGTTCTGATCATGTGACCTGGAGGAGGATGAGATGGGAACCCCCAGGTCCAGCATGAAGAAACTGCTGGAGGAAGCCAGGTAAGTTTAACTCTCTGGACAAGCCCTTTAAGCATAGGGTGGTGTATGTTCACACCACAGTCTCTTTTCGCTACCACCGTTGAGAGCGCCGCAAATGTATTACGCCCCTAGGTGAATCGAGACATCACAGCTAAATGCTGGGACATGGCTGAACATGCCAGGATGTATATGCTCTACTATCTACCATATTATACTCCTACAACTGTCTATCCCCTAGACAAATAATACAGCGCAACAAACATATACCAAATATACAAGAACCTCCAATGAATGATTACACAAACCAACACAAAACATCATAGATAAAGTTGATACCATTAAAAGCACTTAAAATATAAAAAAGGGGAGATAGAGGTTGCGGCAATCCCCAAAGCAAACACAAAAATAACAAAAGATAACAAAAATAGCAACATATCAATAATTCATACCCGTAGCTATATAAATAGATATACTCTCTCTTATTATATAAAAATGAGTTTCTGTCGGTCTGTTATTAATGCGCGACCAAACGACTGGACTGATCCTCACCAAATTTGGCACACAGGTACATCAGGTGTCCAGGAAGATTTTAGACCTGGTCTCAGCGCTCTAGGACATACCATTCCTGAGATACAGTATTCCCAAAAAAATAGCCAATACAAGCCTGCAAGTCTTTCACTTATATTCCAACTACCATACACACGGTCACATGTCCCTTATCAGCCAATAGAAGCTCGCAGGCGCTTAGTCTTCACATGCACACAGATTTACTCCAGGTTTCCATAGCAACTCAGCCATTTGTCTTCACTGCTGTAGGTCAGCTTTAAAGGCACAAGGCATTGTGGATGACACTATTACACAAGGTCACGTACACACAGTTTTACTCCAGGTTTCCATAACAACCGATGGCAGGTTTTTCACTGATATCCAAACTGAGATACACATGATCACATGGCACTTATGGACCAGTGGAAACTTGCAGGTTCTTCAGTCTTGACAAACACACAGCTTTACACCAGGTTTCCATAGCAACCAAACTATTTATGTTCTGCATTAGTCAATAGCAGTTCGCAGGTCCTTAAATATTCAGTCATATGACATGTATCAGCCAATATGACTGCCACACTGGATGTCAGCATTCTTATAAATTGAAACATATTTAAGCTACACACAAACGACATACAAAATAGAGCAGTGCCAATTCTTATGGGGCCACTAAACAAACAAAAAATGAAATATACCCGTGCGAAGCTGGTTCCATATGCTAGTATCTTATAAAATGTCTGGTGTATATGCAAAAAATAAATAAAGCAATATTACGATACACAGCTCTATAATGTCATATGCATGTTAAAAAAATAAATAATAAATAATACTCTTTAAATAAGTTACTGCAAATAAAACATAATAAGACCTGTGAATAAATTCATATGCACTATGAAAATGTGCCAAATAACATAATAATGCACATAATAGAAGAGAAGGCACTACATACAGAACCTATACTGACAAGGATTGTAACAATTCAAAAAAGTGCTATAGAAAATACTAATGTATGTGTATACCAAGAGTCCAACCCCAACATGCGTTTCGACCCTGCTTCCTAAGGGGACTGTGAGGTGGAGGCTGATAAGTCCGTATATAAAGACCAAAGAACATGTGTACCTTGTTAAATGACTTGTGGTGCCACATTGTAGTTGGTATCAGAACGCCGCACTGGCTGCAATGTGATCTCTATCTAGAAGTGAGTGTCATTATAGATTTAGGGTGCGCATGCGCAATATACAGGCAAACTGTTAAAGGGAATCTGTCAGGGCAATTTGGGACACTAAACCACCCACACATTCATATGGACCTGGGGTTTAGTGTCCTAAATCACCCTGTTATAACGCAATCCATGGCCGCATTAAAAATAAAAAAGCTTTATACTCCCCCGGCCGCTGTACTACCCGCGCCTGCGCAGTTCTTCAATGAAGCCAGAGGAGTACACCTCGGCTTCAGTGCACATGCCCCACAATTGCGCAGTGAAGCCGGGGTGTCCATCTTTGGCTTCACTGAAGAACAGCGCAGGCACCGGGAGGCGTGCCAATGAAGAAGCTCATGAATAAGCCGGACTGTTCTCACCGATCAGTGTTCATCAGACCCTTCTCTAGGTAAGTAGAAAGGTTTTTTATTTTTAATATGCCTGCGGATTGCATTACAACAGGGCAATTTGGAACACTAAACCCCAGGTCTGTAAGGATCTGTGGGTGGTTTAGTATCCCGGATTGATCTGACAGATTCTCTTTAAGGCCATACATTAAAGCCAAACCCTGCAAAGTGGATGGTATTCTAGCGAATCCCATTCACACATTGCAGAAAAATACCCGAAGGAAATGCTGTGATTTACAAAACTATTGTGTTTATGGAAATCACAGCATGTCAATTATACCTACGGAAAAGCCGGCAGTTTCTCTATAGGAATTGATGCAAAAATTCTGTAGAAGAAAATTCTGCCAACTTTCTGGGAAAAACTGCAATGCGTTTCTGCTGCAGTTTTTCCCAGAGCTTTTTCGCTACAGGCTGCAAAAGCCTGGTTCCCCAACCACTATACATACAGCTAATGGAGCAGGAACTGGCGATCGCCGGGCCCCTTTTCATTAGATCCCATGCCAGGGGAGGTGACTAAAAATAAAAAAAATACTGATACTCACCTGTCCTGGGATCAGCATCCAACTCTTCCGGCCTGTGATTGGTCCCCAGCGGTGACATGGAGCGTGCCGCTGTAATGACGTCATCGCGCCCCACGTGACCGCTGTGGCCCAATCACAGGCCCCAGCAGTGACATCTGGGGAACAGGACCTCAGTCGCAAGAAGAAGAGGAGCGAGGAGGACATTGCAGACTGCAAGATACTCAGAAGAGATGCGGTTAAGGTGAGTATGAGTGTTTGTTATTTTTAATCACTTCCCCTGGGCCTCTGATTATTATACTCTGGGGTCTGAGGAGACCCCAGAGTATAATAATAGCACCAGCTCTGGGGAGGGAGGGTTTAAACACTTTTTTTTTTTTTTACGTTTTTTCTTTTTGTCCCCATAGGGGATTGAAGCAGTGATATTCTGATCATATGGTAGTCTGCCCATAAGAAGAAGCAAATCTATTTTTGATGTTTTGGCTTAGATAGGCAAACCTCTGAAAATTTGTTTCATTTTTGCTTTGAGTGTTTCAAAAATTTGTTTTGGGTCTAATACGTTTGTCATGAACCAGAAGTGAAATTATTATACTCTGGAATCTCTTCAGACCCCAGTGTATAATAAGTGGAGACCCAGGGGAGGTGCAGAAACATAACAGACATACTCATTCTTGCGGCATTCAGTTCCTTTTCTGGCCTCCTGGGTGAGGGTCACCGCTGAGGCCTGTGATTGGGGCTCAGCCGTCACATGGTGTGCATGACATCACCAGGATGCCCAGGAGAGGTGAGGTAAGGTGAGTATAACTGTTTGTTATGTTTCCCGAGCCTCCACTTATTATACTATGGAGTCTGAAGACACCTCATAGTATAATAGTTTCTCTTTTTGATTGCAGGTGACAAACCCCCAAAGTTTCAGGTTCAGGTCAAATCTGAAACTTTTGGAAAATTCATGTAGAATGTGGTTCAATCCGAACTGGTTTGCTCATCTCTATAGCTGTAAAAGTTGGAGAACACATGGATTCTGCAAAGGTTTAGGAGGGAAGAGAGAATATTTTTGGGAAAATAAAATGCGATAAACCATAAATTTCTCCTTGACCACTTCATAGAGATGTTTTATTTTTGAGTTGCGCTTTGTCCTAATGCACCTTCAACTTAGATTTCCCATATGGAGGACGACTGTCTGAAATTCAACCTCCATCAGTATTTTGAAGTTGGACTTATTCAGCCAGGATCTGTCACAGTGTACGACTATTACTCTCCAGGTAAGATCTAGTTGCAACTTCTTTAATCAGTGTAGTACCTATACTGTACCTAAGCCATGAAAAAGAGACACTGCACCAGTTATGTGATACTGTTTTTGTAATGTCATTTCAAATTCAACAATAGAACATTTTTGAAACATTTTATCTTCATCAAATTTGTTTTTCATGTATTGTACTTGCCCTAATGCTAAACTGCCAGGTGGAGTTTTCCACTGAAGTATACATAGTGTGTATACGACCTAAGGCCCAGTTCAAATAGAGTCTTAAGTCATATATGGTAGATCCAGCATTGCCCTGATGCTGGCACGGAGAGCACTACGAAATGTTTGTGGTTGATTTATGCTGTATATGGCCTATTCACCCTGTAACACGTGTATAGTGTGTAGTTTCCCCTTAAATGGGTTGTGCCACTGTGAGTTAGGAGCTGAGGTTTGGTACAACCCACCTACAGAGTTCTGGAAAGGAGACGGAGGTCGGAGTCATCTCCAATCCTTAGTAGAGAGAGGAAGTGCAGTGTGGGATAAGTGAGACTGAGTCAGGACACTAGCTGACCTGGAGTCCATACAGCTGGAAGAGTATTGTCTACTATCTGCAGATATAAACAATCCCTTCTTGGCTTTTGTAACAGAGGAGTGTGTGCCATGCAAGCATCTGAATGTGTTATGGGCCACAGAACAGACAGGGCACTGTGCTGATCTACACCCCACAGTGGGTACCTGTACAGACTTTATGGATTTTTGTGAGTAAGTTACACATACATTAAAGTGGAGACTGCCTCAGCAAGGTACAGACTGCCGAAAGGATTGACTAACTGCCATCTTAGTCCCAGCCTGCAGTGGTAACCTTACAAGTACTGTACCTCAAGGAAGTGGATGCTGTTTGACTTTGCTTTACTCAAATAAAATTGCAAGTCACCCTTTTTCTGCATACCTTATGTCTCCTGAGTTGTATTCCTGCATGATCATCATGGGCACTCCAACCTCCATCTGGCTCAGGAAGGCTGACTACAACTAGGATGTGCCCTGGGAGAAACACTTCCACTACTATCAGGTACCCTGCAGGACCCTCCTTATGATAGGCCATAAATAACTGATCTGTGAGGAGGGGGGGTAGACAGCTATTATCATCCCCTGTGTGAATCAGCTTTATGGAGCCACACAGGGCACTAAGCCAACAGGACAACATCATCTCTAAACATACAACTTGTAGTTATAAATAATATTCTGAAATTTTATCTATTGACAAAATGTCTTTCAATTCCAGTGTTTAAGACGACACTGACCACCATTGTGAAGGGTGATGATAACTATGACATACTTTCTCTATGGTTCTATAAAAAAATAGCTTTGAAAGAGTGGGCCTTACTATATAGACGTAGCTAGGTAGGCCGAGACTACCTGATCTGGGGAGTGAACAAAGATCTTTGGAACACTGGGTCTGAGAAACCTTCCACTACTTTCTATGGCTAACAAGGTACAACATTATACTACTGGGTCTGAGAAAGTAACAGTACACAGGTTATTAATTGGCGCATTCCAAATTATAATTTTCTCTGATTTTCCTAAATGGTCTATGCAAATGACAGACAGTGTAATCTTCAAATGACTTCCTTGCTGAAGTGGCAGCCTTATTGGGACATGGTGGACATTCATCAACCATCCACTACTCCATCCAATGGACCATCCAGGGTTGCACAGCAAGTTTTCGAGAACTATCTAATGTTTTCATACCTAGTCCAAGGCATCTAACACTTTTCAGCAGCGGAGAGATCCTTTTTCTTTCCCATATTGCTTGAAATCTGTGGCCTGCTTAATAATGTGGAACGTCCTTCTTAAGGAGGTTTCCTTTAATTGGGCTTACCTGGCAAACTAATTATCCCAGGGGTTTGAGATGGATTTCAGTGATCCAAAGAGCCCCAAGACACAAAACCAGCCATGAGTTTAATTGAAAAACAAAAATTTGCATCTTTATGTCACTTAAATCTAATCTGCATAATAATTTGGAACACAATGTTTTTTTTGGTTTGTTTTGTTTTTTCTTTTAGATGCAGTTGGTGGAGGTGGTGAAAGGCACTCTATAAGGACAAAATAGCTAAACACTTTTACTTAGATATCATGGACTTGTCACACACTAATAATTTATCTTGCTGGTTCCCCTACAGAATTTCCCACATGATAACCAAGGATACATGGATTGAGATTTGGCCAAATAACCCTGGGAATGCCAGGAAAATGAGTATAATGAACTCTGTGATGAATTCTTCCTGTTTACAGAACAACTGAAAATACGCGGCTGTATCAGATAAATTATTTCGTAGCCCCCCTCCCCATCCTCATTTTCATATTCTTTTCATATACACTTATAGATACATGAATAAAGCTTCTTCCTGTCCAGTGATTTTGTTACTTATCTATAAACTGCATTCCCTAGTAGAGATGTAGCATTCAATAAGAGAACAATGACACTGCAGTCTCACTATGTGCTAACAATCCTTAGAGTTCAGTATACTTCTGAGGCTGGGTAGAGGGTACACTGGTTCACTTGACATGTAAAAACTGAGATTCTCAGCTTTTATATGCCACTAAAATCAAAGTTCCAGCTGTGACAAAACCAGAGATCATCTTCTGAATATAGGGGAGAGTTAATGCTGCATATATAGCTCCCATTCCCATCTGGGCAATCAACTTGTAATAGCTCTGTTTTTTTCATATCTAGAGATAACTACTTAGTAGTACATGAAAATCATGAGAATCAGATTGTATATGACACCAGAACCACCGTTCTAGTTTGTACAAAACTGGAGATACAGCTATTTGAACTGTCCCTTCTGCCTCAGCCACTTTCTCCAGTATAAGAAAATTGTGAATTGTGTGTTTTTTAATCCTTTGGTAACTGTGCAAGTGAACATCCCTGGTCGTCTTCTTATTGGATCAGCAGATAAATACAGACAGTAGATTTATGGTACAAAATAATCCAGAAGAATTTAGAGGAATATCTCATTGACAAAAGTGTTTCCTCATCATATGGGACTAGAGATACGCAAACCAATTTGTCACAAGCCGGGTTCGACCCAAATATCCCAAATTGCTTGGTCTTTAATGAAACTGAACAGTTGGGGATTCATCCTAAAGTCACAAAAATGACGGTCACAGCATGAATTACGGTAAAATATTATACTCTGGGGTTTTTCAGACTCCTCACTGTGTCCCTGAGTGATTTCATGTTGCTGGGGTCACCACTGAGGCCTGTGATTGGGCCATAGTATTCACATGGGCACATTATGACGCTCTGCAGATGCATGTGACCGCTAAGGCCCAATCGCAGGCCTCAATGGTAACCCCAGGCTCATGACATCATCAAGGAGCCCGAAAGAGAGTGCTGCAATGTTTTGATTCATTTTATATTTTATTATTTTTATTAGAGTTCAAAAATGGGATGAGTGTTAGGAAAAGTGAAGTAGGGCTAGGGTTTCAGGAAGGTTTAGACTGCTGCAATAAATAAATGATTTAAATGGTACAGAGTTAGCTTTCAAATTAAAGTGTGTACAATTTCTTAATAAAATTCTCATTTTTTTGTTTTATCAAAAATATATTTATTGGAGTTTCAAAAATATTAAAAAACTTGGGAGGAACAAAAGTGGCATTCCAGAATTAAGGGAAAGAAATATAATATCTGCCAAAAGATCACTTAAGCTTAGACCGCTGTGATAATGACTAAAATGATGCAATATTTGGTTGGAAGTGTCAGTTTGTTAAAAAAAAAAAAAATCTTAAAAAGGTTACTATATTTGAATTAGTTTTGGATTGAAAAGTTTCAATTTCTCAAATAAATCAGAATAGTTTTATAAAGTTTAAGGTTCATAATTTTATTTTATTACTTAGGTTTAGGATTAGGAAATTAGATTAGAGTGAGGAAATGTGTACAGATTAATGTATTAGGGTTAGAGTTACCTAAGGCAAAGTTTATTCTACTGCAATAAATAAATTACTAAAATTATGCAATGTTAGCTTTCAGATACCAGTTCATTAAAAAAATCTACTTTGTATTAGGTTAGGTTTTACATGTTTATTAGTATATCAGATAGGAGACTGAGTGAGAGGTGTTTGTCCTACCACAACATTGTTAGAGCAGGCAGCAGTACATTGTAAACTGTGTGTAGTCAGTGACTTGTGCAGCAGCTGCATCAAAGAATCAATCACAAATTCTCAGTGTTAAATTCCAAACCAATCTGTACTGTGTCCTACTGTACTGTACTATGCAGTAACTGCAGAAACCAACCGTTTCTGTCTTTTAATTGCATTTTTACTGCATGAGACTTATTCTCACTTGTGTAAGGGTTAAAATATAATTTGTACTATATCCTATACACTGTATATACAGGGAGTGAAATAGTCTGCAGATAGCCTGCATAGCTTAGAGATAGGAAGCAGACACTAAGTCTGGGATAGCACCCGAGAGTTTTGCTGTTCTCAGGAAAGATAAGGGAAAACATCCACATAATCAAGGAGAGGAAACAGATGTTGTTATGAGTAGCTGAGTAAATCTGCCTAGTAGCGGAACCGGAAGGACCAAATATGTACATTGGTCACATGATTGTTGTGTAACCAGCTTGTCTTTAAATACTGTATGAATTATGCAATAAACGAAACCATTCTTACTAGATACCTGGGTGTGTCTGTATGTTTGTTTCCCAAGCTCGATACCTGTTCTCTACCTAATTAGGATTACGGTGACATTCATCCCGGGGGAACTTGCCCCCCCACACTTGTTCATTAAAAAATAATTTTAAAAAATCCTACAGTGTTGTGTGTTATTAAACAGAGTGCTTGCTATGACTGGCAACCATCTGCTTACCCATAGCCATATCTGTAACTGTCACTTTGAAACTACTAATAGTCTGTTTGTGAGCTAGAAAGGAGTTAAATAGAATTCTAGGAGCCCTGACAGTGCATTACACTATGTTTTATAAATAGAGTCCTAGGAGGCCTAAGAGTATTCTACACTATGTTTTATAGATAGGTTCCGAGGAGCCCTAAGAGTATTCTACACTATGTTTTATAGATATTGTAGAATACTTTTAGGGATCCTAGGAACCTAAGTTTTATAGATAGAGCCCTAGTAGTGTTCTACAATATGTTTTATAGACAGAGTGCTAGGAGCCCTGACAGTGTCATATGCTGTGTTTTATAAATAGAGTCCTAGGAGCCCTGACAGTGTTATACACTATGGTTTATAGATAGTGTAGAATACTGTCTTGATAGCGTAGACTCTATAAAACATATCATATAATGTTCTAAGGACTACTAGGAACCTATGTTTTATAGATAGGTTCCTAGGAGCCCTAAGAGCATTCTATACTATGTTTTACAGATAGGTTCCTAGGAGTCCTAAGAGTATTCTACACTATGTTTTATGGATAGGTTCCTAGGAGTCCTAAGAGTATTCTACACTATGTTTTATGGATAGGTTCCTAGGAGCCCTGACAGTGTTATACACAAGATTTTAACAAGTAATGATAATTTTGCTACATTTCACTACATAGTGCACCAGCCTATTGTCAACTTGTGGATGAAGGATGAGTCACACCAACAGTGTTACCAGACACTAGCCCACACTAACTGGATAAAAGATTGTTGTTATTGCCCATTCCACGCACATAATGGCAACTCTTCTCAATTGCACAAAAAATTGAAGCCACAGCTCTGCTTCATTATTGTCCTCCTGTATTATGTTTTAGTACATTATGTAACAGGAAAAACATTCCTTAAAAATAAAAAAGATAAACATTATACAACTGCCAAGCTCACTAATTCCTCTGGTAGACAACATAACCTTTGTATTTGACCCTGCTGCCAGTTCTTTGTTTGGACAGTGTTCCCAGGAAGTCTACTTACTTTATAAATGACCACTTTTCTTGTTGGTCTCTAAAGGCATCATGGAGTGGAGAGCTGTGTGTCTTCTATTGTTGTATTATCTTACTGGGTCTTATGCACAATCGTGAGTATTTTTATTTTATTTATGTATTTATTATTTATTTATTATGGTTACTTATATAGCGCCATCATTTTCCACAGCGCTTTACAGACATTGACAGTCACTTATCACCGTAAAAGGAATATCAAAAAGATGAAAGATGTGCAATAACTTTATGAAATATGTAAGAAAAAAAATTAAGGCTACACAAAACAGTGAAAAAAGGGACATTAGGGCTAAGATCCCACGTTGCGGAAACGCTCCATTTTTTTGTTGCAGATTTTGCCTCAATTTTTTGAGCAAAGTCAGGAGTGGCTTTAACAGAAGGGAAATGTCTAAAATCTTTCTTGATATTTTTATTTTTTTTTTTTTGGCTCAAATAACCGAAGCAAAATCTGCAACAAAAAAGGCTGCGTTTCTGCAACATGGGGCCTCAGCCTAAAAGTTTATGAATCTGTCAATTTTTAACATCTGTTTTCCATCAGTGTGTCTTTTTTTTCATCAGTTTTCTGGCACTATATTCAGTTAACGTTCGTTTTGCATCAATTTTTCATCCAGTTTTAATTGAAGAAATGGATGAACTTCATCAGTCTTTTTTTACCCAACCCACTAATCGATTTTTAATGGTCGTCACATAGATGCAAATCCATTTACTTGTATATGTCCATCTGTCTGTTAAAAGAGACAATATGGCACGTCCACATGGGGACCCAAAAGACGGAGACCCTGTCCACTTAAAAAGTGGTTACCAGCAGAAATCCGCAAACCCCATAGACTGTAATGGGGTCCTCCAGGTTTCCGCTGGTTTTATACTGAAACTGGCAGAGAGAAGAGACCTCCTTGCAGGACTTTTCTCTCTCCTACGGAGACTCTGATGTAGATGTGGCTGCAACATCAGTCTTTAGTGTTTTCATTGTCAAATATCAAGAGCCAGAACTTTTTTTTTATTTTTCGGTTGATGCAGGCTTGTTTATGGTGAGACCAGATGTGTTTTCATACGGCACTATTTTGAGGTCTAAATTTATTGATTAGCTTTTATTTTATGCTGAAGGTGAGAGGGATGGAAAAAAAATCCTACAAATTACACTTTTTTCACCACTGTTTATAGTAAAAATGTACTTTGTTTTAATCACACACTGACCCATAGAATAAAGGCAAGTATGTATAGTTTTATTTCTATTTTAGTACTTTAGGTTTTAGTATTGTGTTGCTGCATTTGAGAACCATAACTTTTATTTTTTTTTATTTTTTGGGATTCCAACATGTACAATGAGCTATAGTTTTATTGGTACCATTTTGGGGTAAATATTTGGTTATATATTTTTATATATTTACCCCATACAATGTGTGGTATAAATTATAAGTTAACTTTATTCAATAGGTCATTGAGAATATGGTGGTGCCAAATATATTTTTTGCATGTGAAACTTTTTTTTAATCTTAATTTTACCTGCTTGCTCAAATAAGGAACTAAAAGCTAAGATGGTCGAATAATCAGATGGCTATGGCAGACCTGGGGTGGGGGTAGGGTTCTTTTGCCAGGTTCTCAACTGCCATGGACACAATTGGTTCCAGCAGTTTCAGGGCACCAGTGTAGAAATAGATGGTTTCTTTCCTTTTCCAAGCTCCTTAGAGACAGCATTTAAGAAGTTAAATGACTTAGATCAGAGGTTTCCAAGGCGCTACAGTGAGAACTCTGTTGTCAATGAGCCACAGGCTCTTGCTGTTGATCTAAGGCACTGTTTCCCAAACTGTGGGTCACAATCTCCTGTGGGGTCATGTAAACACCTCTCGGGAGCCATAAACCTAATTGAGAAATTTCTTCCACACTACAAACTGCAGGCAATACATTGCTGGTATTTTGCAGTCACGGAAAAAACCTTGGCTAATGTCACAGTCGTGTGACCAGTCACATGCGGGGGTGGAGCTTGAACAATAACTTCATGTATGGAAGCTGTCCAGAAGCTTCCTGTAAGAGAAAAACAAGGATGTAGCAGTGCTAAGTGTGTAGGGAAATATATAAGTAGCATAGCTGAGTGTGTGGGAGGAAATGTGTATGTAGCAGAGCTGACTGTGTGGGGGAAATTTGGATGTAGCAGTGCTAAGGTTGGAGGAAGTAAAACATATAGGCAGAATTGTTGCGTGTGTATGGAGGGGAAAACATGGAGGTAGCACAGCTAGATGTGTGTGGAGATAATGGAGGTAGCAGATCTGTGTGTGAGAGAACATGGAGGTGTGTGTAACAAGTCTATGTGTGTGAAGGAAGAATAAGCAGAACAGAGGCAGTTCAGTAAAGCTGAAAAGAATTATAGAGGCTGAATATAGCTGACTTTTATTTTTTGAATGGGACTAAGTATGGTAGTGGGGGGGGGTCTGAAACTAAAGTCTTGTCTGAAGGGGGTCCCGCTTTCAGAAAGTTTGGGAACCACTGATTGAAGGGGGCAGCTTTTCTTAATCTTGTGATGTACCGTTCATTCCTACACAAGGCATTTCATAATGTACATGTTTGTCACATTTATGTAAAAGGATAAATGGGTGGTATAGGATTAGAGAGGCATGGCTACTTTATATTAGAAACATATTATATATTATTAGAGTTGCATCTGGTATTCAAACTCCACTTCATTGGCATTAATGGGGCTAATCTGCAATACCATTCACAGCCTGTGGACAGGGTTGGCGCTGTTTTTTGAAGAACCCCTTTTAAACAAAACTACTATATACTTAAAAACTGAGATGTCACTCCAGTTAGACCCTATAGTAAAACCCCAGCAGGGTCCAGGAGCTACGTTATAATGCCAACATACCTGGTGTTGTACTGTCAGTATAACTATCCATCTAGGGAAATGAAGTGGTTAATAACCATATTCTTGGTGCTTGAGGGCAGTAAAAGGATTATTGCCAGTATATAATTGGTGGTTAAGGGGGTTAATTTAAAGAACCCTGGTGGCCTAGATCAGTGAAATGGTTAAAGGGAGTCCATCAGGTCCAAAATGCCTCCCGAACCCATAATAGTGCCATGTAGGAGGCTCTAAGAAATATGCTACATTATTATTAATTTGGGGGGAAGATTTGGACCTGACAGATTCCTATTAGTGTTAATATTCCTGAGAGGGAAGGCAGTGGAAGGGTTAATGCTGCACACCTGGAGTCCAGTGGTTGCTCGCCTTTCCAGTTTCAGCATTGCCTCGGCTTCCTGTTTTCTCCCTACCCTTATCATAGAGATGAGTATGACTGCAGAGTACTCTCTAATATCAGGAAGAGCAATTCAGGAGCACTCTGCCCGATCAGTATTTGTGTGGTGGCAAGGACTTGTTTTACCCCACCTGTTTTAGGGGCCTGATCCTAGCTGCGAATGATGCAACCCCTATAGTTATTTCAATGCTAGGACTACACAATAAAGGTCACCAAGAATAGAATATTTTGTATTCTAATAGATGATACTGTACATGATTATCTCCTATGTTAACTCAGAATTTCCCAATAGGGGATATGAAAATAATTTTCTCAACTAAACAACCCTTTCACTAAACCTAGTCAAATCTGAGCACTGAGCAGGTTTCCTCTGCATCTAGAGCTGCTTCTGAGGGTCTTCTCGTATAGTTTCCACTTGGCTCACCAGCTTACAACTTTGTCTCCTCTGAACAGATGCACTTTGATCACTTCCAGCGTCCTACGTGCAGACACTAAGGAAACCATTGTACTGGATGGACACAACTCTGGATTTGAGGCTGATATCATAGTCCAGGATTTTCCAGTGAAGAGACTTGTGTTTGCAGAGAGCAAGATCTCTGTCAATAGTAGTAATGAGTACTTGGGAATCGCTACCATTAATGTAAGTTATCTACGTGAAACAAACTTGTAGGATGTATAGGTTTGTTGGTGACTGGTTCTTTAAATAGACTTCATCTCTACACAGGGTCATCCAAAGGTATGGAGAAACCAGGGTGATCCAATGGTATGGAGACACCAGGGTGTTTCCAAAGGTATGGAGACACCTGTATAGATGGAAAAGGTGTTTAGAAATGTCATCTTATGTGTGGCATGTTGCTAGGGTTATATATGTGTATCTATCTCTATCAGATGCATATCTCACATGCACCTCTTCCCATTTGAAAAAAATCGACTTGGTTCCAAGATGGCGGCTTTCAAACACCACCCCAACCAGATTTGCCTCCTCCCCTTGGAAACATGCCACACACAGGATGGCATTCCCAACCACTGTTTTCCATTTATTCAGGTGTCTACATACCTTTGGACAACCCTGGTGTCTTCACACCTTTGGACCACCATGTACACATTATACATCAGTGGAAGATACCCATGTTGTAACATTCATGTACAGGGAAAAATATGGTCCTCTGATCACCATTCTTCAAGTAAACTAAGTTGGTTGTTCATGTAGCTCAAATAAAAAAAAAGCTGCCTATAGCTACAGTCCAGGAGCATAACTTGAGGGGCCCAGAAGCCTTTTGGAGCCCATAAGTTGTCTCTTTTCAATATGAGTACTATAAAATATTCATTATCGTTCGAGGCCTGGTACAGATTTTAGGTTGGTGCCTAAGAGATTCATGTTACTCTTCTGATACACTCACCCATCTACTTGCACAACTATTGGTTACAGCCGTCAGCCACCTTTACTTTCAGAATATGAGTCAGGGAACCCATGATCTCCTGACAGCTGGGGATCCCAATCTTAAGCTTATGGCATGTCATTTGGGTATCTTGTAAATGGATTCTGAATCAAGAAAACTCCTTTAAGGCTCTGTGCACATATTTATACTAAGCATGCATGACTGGGGAAGGATCATATCCTGTTTTGTTAGACCCCAATGTTCCATAATGTCCAATAGAAATTATTTTTTTATTTTTAGAGCACCATTATTTCCATTTGATGGAGTTAGGGATTTTGATTTGCCCCAACTAATTCTAGAGTTACTTACTGTAACAGAGTCGGAGAGCTGAGAAACACACAGCTTGGTAGGTTCCAAAGTAGCTTTGGGGTCCCCATGCCCATGTGGACCCGAACGACGAAGAGAAGAACCCTAGTGTGAACCAAGTGTATCTTATGAGTCTATCTTAACATTTATTTCCAATGGTTTACATACAAAACACAAAAACAAGTACAATAATATCATAGTGACAAATTGGTACAGTGGGATAGAGGGCTCTGCCCACAAGGTCTTACATTCTAGAGGGTACAAGCTGTTCAGATGGTGGTGTGGTGGCAGTAGGGTTATTTCCTGAAGTCATGACGCTTCAAGGTCCTCTTGAAGGTTGGGATTGTGGAGGATAGTCTTATTAATCGTGGTAGTGAGTTCCAGAGTATGGGGGACGCATTGGAGAAGTCTTGGAGGCAGTTGTATGAAGAGCGGATAAGAGCGAAGTAGGAGGTCTTGTGAGGATTGGAGGTTACGTGTGGACTGGTAGCGGGAGTCAAAGATGAATGGACGGGACAGGTTGTGGGTGGTCTTGTATGTCACTGGTAGTGGTAGTCATGGAAGAGATTGGCAAAAAGGGAGATGGTGATGAATAACAAGGGGAAAGGTGGATTAAGGGAGTGGCAGAGTTGAGGGTGAAATGTTAATGGTAAAGAACAACAAATTCTCCATTTTTTTTCCTATGGCTTCATGCAGTGATGCTATATATGTATAGATTTATTTATTTTGTTTTACTACTTTTGTATGACAAAAGCATGTTGCATGCGGGACATAAAACATCTTTTTTCAGTTATAAATTTTTTTTATTTTTTTCAAAATAAAAAAAAAAAACAGAATAAAAAGCAAAACTTTCGATGGTAGTTTTTATTTTTATTCACACCTGCCTAAAATAAAATATTTATAATTTTATTCATTTCTGGTTTTTACAAGTACACCAGTATCAGATACAGTACATTCTGGGTTTTTTTTTATTGAATAAAGGGATTTATTTAGCTTTATTTTTACTTTGACTTTTTTAAATTACACTTTATTTAACCCATTAAGGACAGTAACAATTTGGCCTTAAGGATGCGACAATTTAGTTGTGATTTTTTTTTTTTTAGTGTCGCCTATTAAGACTGTATGCTTATGATGATACCAAACTTATATATTATTTTTTAATGTTTTATCGTTTTTGACAGTAAAAAAATAACTTTAAAAATAATTCATCTTGGTGTCCCCCATATTCTGAGACATACAAAGTTTTTATTTTTCCATCAAGGGAGCTCTGTGAAGGCTTTTATTTTATGGGATGAGCTGTAGTTTTAATTGGTACCAATTTGGTATACATATGAATTTCTGATCAAGTTTCATTTAGGTCTTTGTGAGGCTTTGTTAAGCCCTAGCTCCAATAGAAACCCATCCTCACCCATCCATTGCATTTCAGGTGCACTAATGCGGCTACAGAGGGAGCCACCTCCCTCTGTCCATACCCTTAAATGCAATGATAACTATTGACTGTGGCATTTAAGTGGTTAAAAAACTGGTATTGGGGTTCATACTGGACATTACAGTAAGGTGTCACATGTATGTTACTGTCAGGCATTCTTGGTATTGACTTTTGATTGACCACTTCATATAATTTATGAACATTATGGAAATTTTGTGATAAATTGACTAGCACGCTATTGGACTATAGCTCATAAAATCTATTTGGCAAAGTTTTAGGCCTTATTCACACAATAGTGAAAAAAAAAACATGCATTTTTCTTAAAATGATGCAAAATGGATGCACAACATGTACTTCACATGTATTTCACTGACATTAGACCCTTCAAAAAAGGCACAGTTGTGTGCATAATGCCTTAGGCTAGATTCAGTTGTTTTTATCGGATGTCATGCGGCGGCATTAATTTCACCGTCAGTGAATGGTGGTTATGGTCATGGTCACAGACCAACAAAATATAGGTCATGTCCCATTTTCTGCCATTTTCACAGAACCCTCCATATATTGATGTATGGGGAATCTATGAAAATGGCAGCCCCTGCAGTGCAAGATGTTTTTTAGCGCATTTTTGCACCACTTTCGTGTGCATCTAGCCTTAGTCTTTTGGAGAACTGTACAAAAAAAAAAAAAAAAAAAAAATGTAAATTACAAAAATATATAAAGTCTTACAAAAATGTTCTTATAAAAATATACATACACAGAAATAAATAAAAACAACCATAAAGCAAAGCCAGAAGGCGGGAGGCAAAAAGAAAAATCGGATATTTCCATTAGAACAGTATTTTCCATTTATTTCCTTTAAGTTTTACTTTGAATGCCAGCTGGTGTTTTAGGTATTGTAAGTGAGCTGTCCATACATATCCATATAATGTATTAATAATGTATTTTTGCTGTTTTTGTGAATTAAGATTAAATCTCAGGACCTCCTAAGTGAACCCAAGAAAACCTATTATGTATCTGTCCAAGTGAAATCACCACAGTGTAACTTGGAGAAGGTGGTTATTGTATCTTTTCGTAATGGATACATCTTCATTCAGACCGACAAAACTATTTACACCCCATCATCTAAAGGTAACAAACACTCACTGTTATCTTGTACATACCAGGACCCATGGGCATAAACATCATGCTGTAGGTCCTTTACCACTCATGGTAACATTTTGGGGTTTTTAACACTTTTAGCCTAAAGTCCCACATTGCGGAAACCCAGTGTTTTATGTTGCAGATTTTGTTGCGGTTTTTTTGAGCCAAAGCCAAGAAAGTCTACAAAAGGAATGGGAAATATATTAAAAGTTCTTATACTTCTACTTTCTACTCAATCCAGTCCTGGCTTTGGTTCAAAAAACTGCAGCAAAATCTGCAACAACCAAAAAAAATGTGTTTCCACAACATGGGACCTCAGCTTCAAATAAAGTTGCCCCAGAAAATGTTTTAAACATTTTTATCATCAAAATTAATTGTGTTACCCTCATACCCTGCTAACAGCTCTGTACACTTCAGTGTGATCCTTTAGTAGATATAGGATGACCTTGCAAGATGTGTTTCGATGAACTTTCATGGGTTTGCCCACCTGTTTTGTTTCAGGCCAAATTTGATTGGCACCAAACAAGAAGGGCTTTTATTATACTGTGGAGTCTCTTCAGACCCCAGGGTATGATAAGTAGATGCCCAGGGAAGGGGCATAAGCATATCAAATACTTATCATATACTCATCTCGCCTCATTTCTCGGTGTCTGGTGGGTCCTTTGGGATCCTCTTCCAGCCTCTTGATTTGACATAACAAAAGCTTGGGAACTCGGAGGATTGTGAGGACGTCATCATATTTTGGCCTCACTGCTGACATCACCCAGGAGGCTAGAAGAGGCCGGATGATGCCTCAGAAAGAACATTGAATGACACAGACCCCAGAGTATAATAAGTGGATGCCCAGGGAAGGTGCATAAACATAACAAATACTTATCGTCTACTCATCTTGCCTCATCTTTCCTGGGCTCCCTCTTGGTGTCTGGTGGGTCTTTCGGCATCTTCTTCTGGCCTCTTGGCTGACATCATACATGCTTGAGGACTGTGAGGACGTCATGACATTTTGATAACACTAGTAACATCACCCAGAAAGCCAGAAGAGGCAGGAAGATTTCTCAGAAAGAACACTGAATGCCACAGAGGAGGCCAGGAGAGGTGAGGCAAGGTGATAACATTTCAGCACTTCCCCTTTGGCCTCCACTTATTATACTCTGAGGTCTGAAGACATGTAGACTGCTCTAGTTATAATGAGATAAGGAGCTACTTTATTAGCACATTATGATATTGTGTCATCTTGACAATATCTAAAAAATCTAAACTTAACAAATGCATTAGGTCATGGTTAAGAACTGAAGGACACGGGTTATGATTAAGGACCTAAGAGGTATGAAATACTTAAAGATACTTGATAGCATCCTTGTTTCTCATCAGTTCTTTACCGTATTTATCCTCTGAACTTCATGATGCAGCCAACAAAACAGACGGTGAACTTTGATGTTAAGGTGAGTCTTTTCTGTGACCATTCATTTACCCCACATTGCAGAAACGCAGCCTTTTTTGTTGCAGATTTCTCTGCGTTATTTTGAGTCAAAGCCAAGAATGGCATCAAAAGGAAGAGGAGATATCTAGGAAGTTCTACTACTTCTACCTTCTTCTCAACCCACTCCTGCCTTTGCCTAAAAAAACGCAGCAAAATCTGCAATCAAAAAAAGCTGCGTTTCCGCAACGTCAGATCTCAACCTCAAGTTGTTTCTTAATTCAAGTGATTGTCTCAAACAATTGTGGCTTGTGCTTTTATCATATTTTTGTTTATTAATAACACATTTATATCTAGATTTGCATATTTGTGTTTCTTTTAGAACCCAGATGGGATTATTACATTAAAAAGTCAGCTCGTCCCTGATAAAACTGGCATCATCTCAAAGAGTTACGAACTGTCTGAACTAACAAAGTAAGTACAACCTTAAAACATGACTCCTTTGCCAAAGACTTTCTTTAACCCTACCCCGCTGCAGCCCCATTTTTGTTTCTTACTCCCCTCCTTCTAAAAACCATGACTTTTTTACTGTTCCTGTTCAAAAGCCATATGAGGGCTTAGTTTCTGCAGGACAAATTACGCTTCGTAATGGTACCGTTTAATATTGCATAAAATGTACTGGGTAGCTGGAACAAAATTCAGAATGGGGTGTAATTGAAAATTCTAATTTGGCTCAAAAAAAAAAAAAAAAACCTCAGCAAAATCTGCAACAAAATAAGCTGTGTTTCCACAACATGGGGCTTCATCTGACAGTATTTCAGTAGTATATGGGGATACTTCATGGGTTTAATTATATGTATTTGGAATCTAGGGAAAAGAGGGTTTGAACTGCAATTGAATTTTATTTTTTTAAAACTTTTTTTTTTTTTTACTTTATTTTTAGCCCCTCTAGGTGGCTTGAACCTGCGATCAACAAATCCCTTTTCCATAGACTGAAATACAACTGCATTGCAGTCTATAGCAAAATGCTGATGTATCTATTGAAGTTTTCTACAGGCAAGACTCAATGGATATAATATTATGACAGACCGGAGAGCCATCACAAGGCTCCAGGCTTTCATGGTAGTAGGATGGCTTCTGTGATATTGCCATGCGGGAGCCGTCCAACTAAACTAAAGTGGAAGAGCACAGGGGGAACCAGAAGGGGGAAAATAGGCACATCGTACATTGGCCCGTGATCAAATATAGCGTTCAATATGCTTCTGAGTGGGTGCCACATTTAAAGACCTCAAATCTGCCATAATAGTGCTGCGGATGTGGGGAAGGGGGTTAAAAGATACTGTATCTGCCACGAATATCTTTCTTTTTGATCATTTTAACTCAAGTAAATTTATGAAACCACGTTCGAAGGGGCTGTTCCAACTTGGAATTTTGATGGAACCTTCTGGCCATCAGCTGATAGTAGGTCATTGGGGCACTATTATAGTCATATTAGGATATGGGGATACTTAATGGGTTTATTTACTGTATATGTATTTGGAATCTAGGGAAAAGAGGGTTTGAACTTCAATTGAATTTTATATTTTCTTAATATTGAATCAGAACAAAAAAAAAAACCTGTTCAAGTTAGTAGAGTCTAAATATTGATATCATCTTCCTTTCTCACAGAGTTGGCACCTGGACCATCACAGCACATTATGACGACTCACATGAGGAGTTCTCTGCACACTTTGAAGTGAAAGAATATGGTAAAGAGAGGTTTTTCTGGTCAGGTGGATGACTACCAATATGGTCACCACTCCTACAGGAATTATTAACCAGGCTTTCTATAGTCCAGTCATATTACATGCATATTAGGATGAAGACATTGATAAAAATAGGTTGATTTGGTCTTTGTGAGTTTAGAAAAACTTGGAGCAAGTGTAATGGTGGTTATATTGTTAGCTGCCTTTTTGGGAAATAGATAAATTGCATTTTGTCTTTTTAAGGAGGGGAAACATGGCGGAACTCACTGGTTATAATAATGGTCTTATATTTATACTGATCCTTCTTCCCTCAGTATTACCAAGTTTTGAAGTTACAATAAAGGTGGACAAAAATTTCATGTACCTAGATGATGAAGAATTTTTTGTAACAATTGAAAGTCAGTAAGTAAATTAAGTATTCATAGTGACTTATTGACTAAAATTTTGGATTGGAGGTATGGGATGATGTATTTTTGAACCAACCTAAAGGAACAATGACTTCTACAGAGATGTCCAGACTCGACTATGTGAATGGGAATTCCCACTTCCAGTTATCATGACCCACATTTGTCATAGATGCAGGTCTCCCCTCTGGACTCAGCCCCAAGTGGTGAATGGGGGTCTCTCAATATCTGACCTGTTTAATGAAGACTAAATAGAAAGGTGACGTCACATGTGTTTGGATCTCTCCATTCACTACTGTAGGACTAAATAGCCAAGAGGATCCAGGTTGTTCTTCATGGTTCTGAGAAGAGGGATTCACATCTATAAGGCATTAAATATCCTAGGTGGGAACACCCCTTTTATCTTGTTTGAAATATGTGACTTTAATGGACAAAATTGATTGATGTGAATTATACATAGAAGTCAATGGACACTGAAAAATAGTTATGATAAAAGCAATGATGTGCAGTCTAAAGGACCGGGCAGAACCAAAGGCTATCCCAAGACAGTGAACTTACGAGACTGGAGAGAGTGGAAAGAGCCATTGTCTGTTATTAATAGTTTAGAGACAGAGAGAGTACAAAAAGAGAAGGTGTGTGTGAGTGGGAGGCACTGAATATTGCCTTGGTTCTTGAGTCGATTTTCTCAGCTATGTGTGCTCGTAATCTCTGAAAAAAATAAGACATTCTCTCTTTTATCAAGGGTCAGGCTCTCGGGTCCTTTTTTACAGTTCCGATCAGTGTCAGAGTGCAATTCCTTGGACCTGCCAGATAAAATTATTCTTGTGGCCCAACCTCAAAAAAGTCCTATGAAATAGACTATAGTAACCTTCAAATTTGAGTGTCCTCTGCTAGACCATTGTTGTGTTAGAGCCTGGTACTTGGACTGGCCAGTTCGATGCTGGTTCTGATTCCCCTGTAGAGGAGAATGGGTCAGTGAAAAAAAAAACAAACAGATCCCACACCGATCAAATAATCACATAGATAAGAAATGGCTAGGTTGTATGAAGAAAGTCTAAGAAAGGATATGTTTAAAAGAAGGAGTATACCATAGTGGTGGGGTCCGAAGAAAGATAGTCGATGGTCAAAACAAGATTTGAGTGAGAGTTATGAGGGAAGTTTAGAAAAGTTAGCCCATCAAATACATTTATCCACAGGATAGGTTATAAATGTATAATCTCTATGTAAAATACCCCCACACTCCTTGATTTATGACACAGAGTGCACTTGGGTGACACCAGAGAACAGCAGGAGTCCGTTGAGTGGATCAAAGCAAATAAAGGTTTAATCAAAGCAACTAGTTAGGTTACAGAAAAATCTATTCCTAAAACATAGGTTAAAGTTTAAACAGAAGATCAAGAATTAGAACAAATAGAATGAGAGCTGTTGTGAAAAGGTGTTAGTGCTCTGCCCCCATACTCCTAAAGCCTGCTTATAAAGGCTGAGAGAGCCTTATCCCTGTCCATCATAATTCCTCATATGGATAAGTTTTTGGTATGATCCTTCCATGGATACTGGATCATTCCCTATATGAACATAGTCCTAAATTTGGTTACTATGACGTGTTGTGTGTTATACTGAGACCTTCCTTTTTCCATCTACTCAGCACAGGGCCACTTTAACCATAGTCTGTCAAGAATGACATGCCACACACAAATGTTACTTCATGACCTTTTCCATTCTTAGACTCTAACTTTAGACCATAAGATTTAACACTCTACAACCCACCACTGGAACCCTGACTAATCACTAGTCCTAAGCCCCAATATATAGGAGTCTGAAAGAAGCATAAGGCTAGGTTCACATCTACTTTGGAATCTCAGTCGAAAATCAGTAGAGAGAAAAGTCCTGCACAGAGGTCTTTTCTCTCCCCTGGTTTCAGTATAAAAACGTCGGAAACCTGACGGACACGCTGTGAACCCTACAGACTATAATGTGGTCCACCAGGTGTCCATCGGGTTTCTGCCATTTTTATACTGAAACCGACATAAAGAAACGGCTGTTTTAGTGGATAGGTGGACCAAGTGTGAACCTAGAGTTAGTCTATTGCTGTACTTTGCTATTTCCTTCAGTCCCAACAACACTGAATGTCACGTGCCTGACCAGTGGTCCATTCTAATGATCGGTGGTTGTCTCAACAGGGTAGGTGATTAATATTGTCCATAAAATATTCCCTTAGAGATAGACAGGTTGTTCAATAAGTATTAAGTCAGCGAATACCTGAATATTGGTGTCTGACCTAAAAACTGCACTTCTCAAAGTTAAGGTGTCATCTGTTGCCAAACCTACAGTACATTGTATGCCAAAAAGGAACTCTACAAAAATGAAGGTGTTTTGACATGGAACTTGTTCTTTTTACCATTGTTTTAATGGAAACAAATTAGATTTGTTAGTTCTTTTTTCAGTTCAGATTAACCCAATGTTTCCCCATTGTTTAGGTATCATTATAAGAAACCAGTTAATGGTAAAGCGTTTGTTATTTTTGGCCTAAAGAAAGGCGATGAAAAGAAAAGCCTTACAGACTCACTGAGGAGGATTGAGGTAAAATAGTTCTGTTCTGACATCGTATTACTAAACACTTCTCTCTAGGAATGAATGAATGGATATCAATATTCATGTGAAATCTCAGATATTATATCTAATGTGATTGATCACCTTGACCAGAGGTTCCCAACCTTACGTACCATGTGAGCCACAGTCAACTTTGTGTAATGGTCAAATATACAGATACATTAAATGTGAAGAAGGAAGAAATCATGAATTTGCCAAAATTTTTTAATTGAAATTTAATTCTCGTGTTATACCACCCAAGTGGGCGCTTTCTGGTGGTTAAAGCGGTTGTGCCATTATGAACACTTATTCCCTGTCCTCTGGATAGGGGATAAGTTTCTGATCACTGGGGGGGGGGGGCGAATGCTGGGGTTCCCTACTGTTCAGGAAGACTGAAAGTCCCCCTAAAGCTTCCTTGTGCTTGCAGTGCCAGTGTGCTTGTGTGACCAGTGCTCCATTCACTTCAGTGGGGCTGCTCAGACTGTAATCTCTAGCAGCGCCTGCGGCCCCATAGAAGTGAATGGAGCACCAGTCACACAAATACGCTGCCACTCCATTCGCAAGGAGACTTTATGGTGACTGTCGGTCCTCTGTGCTCCTGACCACTGGGGGTCACAGCGTTTTGTGGATAGGGGATAAGTGTCTATACGCCACAACCCATTTAAGATATGTTTGTAATAATGTAAATTTCTAGTGCATATGCTCAGAACTTTTATAATTAATCCCACAGCATGTGGTTGGAAGCTACTAGTTAAGGACCACCTTAATAGAAACACCAGAAATGCACAAAATAACTATGAAACAGGCATACTGATGTAGGATTCTTTATGCTCTCCTCCTTATCTTCACTCAGACTATTTATTTATATAGAATCCATATCCAGCTCACACACAGAAGTCTATGGAAAGCGGAGGGGGGAGACTGTTAATTCATTTTTTGCATTATTCTTTGCAGTGATAGAGTCTTATCCTAAAACCAGATATAGACATACAGTATCACATGTGCAGCCGTTTTGGCTGCACAGGGGCTAATGGAGGGAAAGGGGCCCACTCAGCTGTTACAAATGCCCGGTGGCCTCTGCTCTATACCTTTAGAGCAGAGGCTGGTGGGCGGCACTGAGAGCATTTGTTGGGCACATCCCGATAGTTTCATTGTGTAAGGTTCACCCAGCGGTTTTGTTTGGACCAAAGAGGTATGAAAGGAAGCTGCTATTATACTCTGGGATCTCTTCAGACCCCAGGTTATAATGAGCAGAGACCCTGTGGAGGTGATTAAACATAATAAACAGTGTTACTCTCCTCTCCTGAGCTCCTGTGTCAATCTTCCTGCCTCTTCTGGTCTTAGAGATGTCATTAATGACATCAGAGGCCACTGAGGCTTGTGATTGGGCCTCAGCGGTCAAGTCGGCATCATGACGCAAAGTATTGGTGGTGTAACCCACGTGATGTTATTTCAGCCTAATTTTGTGTCAGGACCAGAAGAGGCCGTAAGACCCACACTGGAGCCCAGAAGAGGTGAGAAGCACTGTTTATTATGTTTAATCACTATCCCTGTTTGTGGCAAACCCCAAAACTTCATAAAGAAAACAGTTTGGGCCACTATGGGACATTATAATGTGTGGAGGGGCTGCTATGAGACAGTATACTATGTGGAAGAACTACTGTTGGATACTATACTGTGTGGAGGGTATACTGTGAAAAATTTTATTGTATGGAGGCCACTGTGGGACATTATAATGTGTGGAGGGGCTGCTATGGGACAGTATACTGTGTTGTGGGGCCCCTATGGGACATTATAATGTGTGGAGGGGCTGCTATGAGACAGTATACTATGTGGAAGAACTACTGTTGGATACTATACTGTGTGGAGGGTATACTGTGAAAAATTTTATTGTATGGAGGCCACTGTGGGACATTATAATGTGTGGAGGGGCTGCTATGGGACAGTATACTGTGTTGTGGGGCCCCTATGGGACATTATAATGTGTGGAGGGGCGACTGTGAGACATTACATTGTGTGGAGGGACCACTAAAGGACATTATACTGTACGGGCCACCGTGGGACTTTATATTGTGTGCACTGAGGGACATTGTACCGTATGATTGCTATTATACTGTATGGGGGTCACTGTGGGACATCATCCTTAAAGAAGTTGTACAAGAATTGGACAAACTTCGGAGGAGCCAGTGCAGGTGTAAAATTAAGATAAAAACATACTCAGCTGTCCCCAGCATTCCAGTTTCCGATACTGCAGCCTGTTCGGTCACGTGCTATGCCTCATTCCCCAGAAACCCTGCACTCCACGTGACCACTGAGACCAATTAGTGAGGACAGGGTGCCCAGACGCATTATTTGCACAAGGGCCCTTTGAAGTCTGTGTCTGCCCCTGCCTAAAACATAGCAGTGTCATAAGAGCTCACAGTATAGCAGAGAGTAGCAGCTACAGTTATTTGTGTATCTACTCCAGCAGCCTCCCCCTCTCCTCCCCTCTCCATTGACTTCTATGTAAAAAGTAACAACCTGATAAGTGGAGAAGGAATCATATTTCTTTTATATGATATATTACAAAGTTTCTTATATTCATCTGCACTATTCATTTATGAAAAGTGCTATTATAACTGGAGGTACACTTTAAGTCTATCCAAAATGTCGGCTCTTTGACAAGAACTTACCTTTATCAAGGCCAGATTTTTTTTGTGGCAATTTACTTCTTCAGTCACTTCTTTGGGAAGGCCAACCCTTTAGAAAGTGTAACATTATACTAGGATTAGACGTTATTTGATGCTAGCAAATAGAATTATCACTTATTAACCCTTGAAGGGAATTTTGTGTGAATACTGCAATACATATTTTTACCACTAGACGGAGTATGTGTCAGATTCTCTTACAGCAGTCCATGTGATTAGATGTGGAATTGCAAAATAAACTCCACCATGATTTTGCGATTTTTGATTATGATGTGAAGTCTCATTAAAAAGCTCTTGTTACATGTACTGCTATCTTTGTTTTATATCTCATATTGTATACTTAGTTTATAGTTAATCCTCACATTTATGTTTTCTCATGAATTATCTAATAATTTTCTAGATTTCTGAAGGTATCGGACAAGTAAAACTATTCAGAAAAGACTTAATAAAACCTTTCAAGGACGTAGAGGAGTTGCTGCAGTACAAACTCTACATTTTGGTGACAGTCATCACCGACTCAGGTTAGGAAATGAATTATAAAAGAAATGACCATAAAAATATTATAATGATTTGTAAAACACTTTGTGGATCTAAAATCTGGATAGTAAAATGATATACTGTATTTTTGGTCATCTGACTTGTGTAGTAGCCCAGTGACAGGAGTACTAGTATCCTAGATTACTGTATCTTGCTTTCATATAATACAGCAAACCTAAGAATGCAAATGCAAATATACAATAAAGCCATGAAGTTATAGTATGGGCAAGTCTTATCAATAGGTTTTGTCATTTAAACCATTGTTGCTACATGCTAAAACTTAGGGCCCCATGCACATGACCACGTTTCGTGTTAAGGTTTGGCGGCTCAGGTTCCCAGTTCGTTTTTAGACGAGCAAGTTCGGTATGAACCACATTTTAAATTGGCTTAAAACATATTGTAGAATACTCTTAGGACTCCTAGGAACCTATCTATAAAACATAGTGTAGAATACTCTTAGGACTCCTAGGAACCTATCTATAAAACATAGAGTAGAACGCTCTTAGGGCTCCTAAGAGCCTATCTATAAAACATAGTGTAGAATACTCTTAGGGTTCCTAGGAACCTATCTATAAAACATAGTATAGAACACTCTTAAGACTCCTAGGAACCTATCTATAAAACATAGTGTAGAATACTCTCAGGGCTCCTAGGAACCTATCTATAAAACATAGTGTAGAATACTCTCAGGGCTCCTAGGAACCTATCTATAAAACATAGTGTAGAATACTCTCAGGGCTCCTAGGAACCTATCTATAAAACATAGTGTAGAATACTCTCAGGGCTCCTAGGAACCTATCTATAAAACATAGTGTAGAATACTCTTAGGAATCCTAGGAATCTATGTATAAAACATAGTGTAGAACACTCTTAGGGCTAGTAGGAACCTATCTATAAAACATAGTGTAGAATACTCTCAGGGCTCCTAGGAACCTATCTATAAAACATAGTGTAGAATACTCATAGGGCTCCTAGGAACCTATCTATAAAACATAGTGTAGAACACTCTTAGGGCTCCTAGAAACATATCTATAAAACATAGTGTAGAATACTCTTAGGACTCCTAGGAACCTATCTATAAAACATAGTGTAGAATACTCTTAGGACTCCTAGGAACCTATCTATAAAACATAGTGTAGAACACTGTCAGGTCTTCTAGGAACCTAGCTATAAAACATAGTGTAGTACACTCTTAGGGCTCCTAGGCAACTTCGCCGAATTTCGCAAAATGATTCTATTCGATCTGAATTAATTTCCGGCGAATAAACAGCTATTTCCTCTCTACAGAGAGCCGGGAAGGGCGGGTGGGCAGCAAAATGGTGGAAACCCTTGGATGCCGCGGTCATGTTTCTCTCTCTCCAGCACGGACAACTTTTATTGATGTGGAAGGATCTGCTAACAAGCAAAGACATGCCTACCCAATCACATCACTAGAGAATATCCTGTGACCGTCTGATGTCACAAAGGTCCTTACTAAATATTTGTTACCGCGAAGCATCAGGAAATCTGGATTCCATGCGAATCGAATATTTCGTGAAATTCGGATCGAATTCCACTTCTGCAGAATAGTTTCGCTCATCTCTAGTTCCTATCATTGAAACAAAGACCCAACTTGTCATGTAACATCACTATTTATTAAATTTAAAGGGAAACCAGCCCAATTTTCCACATCTTGGTTATCAGTCCAGTAGTGTTTATTGGTTATTTTCCTGTTGGTGTTTTTTGTGTTTTCCTTTTTGGTCTTCCTTACTTGGATTACTTGGATATGGAGATTCAGCCAGGCCTGAATTTATGATCCTGACTTCCAATATCAGCTTTGTACCTGAAGCTGACTAGGTTTCATTTTGGTTCGTGTGGCTTGGGTCCAAGATTCATTTTGTGTCGAACAAGTTTGGTATGAACCACACTTTAAAATGGCTAAAACATAGCATAGAACACTCTTAGGGCTCCCAGAAACCTATCTATAAAACATAGTGTAGAACACTCTTAGGGCTACTAGGAACCTATCTATGAAACATAGTGTAGAACACTCTTAGGGCTCCTAGGAACCTATCTATAAAACATAGTGTAGAATACTCTTAGGGCTCCTAGGAACCTATCTATAAAACATAGTGTAGAACACTCTTAGGGCTACTAGGAACCTATCTATAAAACATAGTGTAGAATACTCTTAGGGCTCCTAAGAACCTACCTATAAAACATAGTGTAGAACACTCTTAGGGCTCCTAGGAACCTATCTATAAAACGAAGTGTAGAATACTCTTAGGGCTCCTGGAACCTATTTATCTAATTTCTAGCTCTCTAAGGCAAACACAACAAAACATTCATACTCACCAAAACCCCATAATTTTTCTATACTGTATTAGAAAATTTGGAGTTAATAGAGGGGGTTCAGAATAGAGTGTGATTACAAAGAGTCTCTTTCTCTGCAGGACTTGACCTGTCCTACATTACACAGACAACCTATTGAGTGGGATTTTATATAACTGTAATTTTATTGAAAAATTTTTCATTAACAAGGAATAAAGAAAAAACAAAAAAACAATAATAATCAAACAAACAGGAAGCATTGAGGTAAATAGAGGCTATCTGCCTCCTCCCCCTTAAGCAATATGCATTTAAATTAAGCAGTGAACAAGGGAGGGGGGAATGGAGGGGTTAAGAAGACAAGGGTAGGACCAAAGGGAAGGGGGGGGGGAGGGAAGGAGAGGACTAGAGATCAGAGACCCTGTAATGTACAATACATGTCCCAGGGTGCCCAAATAGCCCCAAAGGCTTCCCGTGAATTATGTAGGCCAGCAGTCAGGTATTCAAGACTCCTCACATCCTTCATTCTAGCCACAAGCTCAAGACTAGATGGGGGACTCACCTTCTTCCAGTTTCTAGCTATGAGAGTTTTAGCTGCAGTACAAAGATGCAAGAAAAGCCTGGATGACTTATTGCTCAGGTGTCTGGGGGGAAGGTTCAGGAGATAAAGAAGAGGGTCAAGAGGAACCTCTTGCAAAAAGAGAGCAGTCGTCAGAGTCCTGACCTCCCTCCAAAAACCGAGGATGAGAGGGCACGTCCAAAAGATATGGTGCAGGGTACCCACCGCAGCTCCACAGCGCCAGCACCATGGGGGAACTAATGGGTTTAAAGTATGAAGGAGAGCCGGAGTATGATACCAATGCATCAACAGCTTATACTGCGTTTCCCTAAACGTAATGCACTGAGATGATTTCTGGGCCCGAGACCATACAATCCGCCACTGTTCCTGGGAGATGGGTCTACCCACCGCCTCCTCCCATTTAAGCACACAGCGATGATTAACAGGAGAGCCTGTAGTTTGTGAGTTAAGAAGTTGGTAAATAGAGGATATAAAGCCCCCAGTGGACGTGCCTGCACGGCAAATCTTTTCAAAAGCGGTGGGGAGTGACACCTTAAGAGACCCATGGAGGGAGCGGACAAAGTGAACCACCTGCAAGTAATGGAACCATTCAGTACTTGGCAGGTTTTGATTAGCTGTAAGATAAGCAAAGGACCTGAGTTCCAAGGTTCCAGGGTCAACCATATCAGCAATCCGGTAAAGGCCAGCTTCAGACCACACTTTAGTCATGGCAGAAGTCAGGCTCTCTGGGAGAAGGGGGTTGTATAGTATGGAGACCATAGATGAGCGCGGGGACATCAGGGAGAATCTAGCACAACAGGTAGACCAGATAGATCTAGTAAACCGAATGGGGCCCAACAGGTACGAGGCAGGGGGGGGTGGGGGGGGAGCTGACCCACAGAAGCGCGTTAGGATGCATGGGTGCCAGCCATAGCTTCTCTACCTGCACCCATCTGGTGTATGCTGGCATAGCCGCCCAGAATGGGATATGGCGTAAGTGGGCCGCCCAGTAATAATGTAACAGATGTGGGACAGCCATACCCCCCAGACCCCCTATCCGCCAGCATAACAGATCTAGGTATTCGGTGTCGTTTTGCTTTCCAGATAAACTGGAAGATAGCTTTCTGTAGGTTTCGTAATTCTCCCCGAGGTATCGCGACTGGGAGAGTCTCGAAAAAATACAGTAGCTTCGGGAGGAGAGTCATCTTGACCGCAGCAATTCTCTCCAAAAGGGAGATAGGCAAGGGTTGCCATTTGTCCAATAGGGCTCTTAGCTCACAAAACAACCGCGGGTAGTTTGCCGAGTAGAGGGTCGCATAGGAAGTGGATATATGGACTCCCAGGTAGCGGATAGAGGACTCCCGCCACTGGAAATCGTAATTACTGCGGAGGAGAAGGAGAAGGTCCCGTGGGATGTTAAGTGGGAGTGCCTCAGTCTTCGCGGGGTTCACCTTATACCCTGAGAGATCACCATAGGTCTCTAGCGAGCGCAGCAAGTTTGGAAGGGTAGCATGAGGGGAGGTGAGAGTGAGGAGTACATCGTCCGCAAAGAGAGATATCTTAAATTCCTTATCTTGGACCATGATGCCCTTGATATTAGGGTCTCGCCTAATCTTGGCCGCTAGCGGTTCAATGCAGAGGGCAAATATGATGGGTGACAGGGGGCAACCCTGCCTAGTGCCATTTCGAATAGGGAAGGAGGGCGAAGATGCATGGGGAAGCTTGATTGCTGCTGAGGGTAAGGAGCAAAGGGCCTGGACAGCTGTGAGAAAAGGTCCCGTAAGCCCGAACGCCCTAAGCGTAGTATGCATAAACGACCAATTTATGCGGTCAAAAGCCTTTTCAGCGTCCAGGCTCAAGAGAAGGGCCGGGGGTAGAATAATGATTGGCCACCTCCACCAAATCCACAGTCCTCCTGGTGTTGTCACCACCCTGACGACAGGGGATGAATCCCACCTGGTCCTTATGGACAAGCAGAGGGAGCCAAGCATTCAGTCTATTGGCTAAGAGTTTGGTGAAAAGTTTCAGGTCCGTGTTCAGCAAAGCAATCGGTCGGTAGTTAGCACAATCCTGCAAGTCCTTACCCGGTTTAGGGACCAATGTGAGTAGTGAAGAGAGCATAGTCGGGGGTATAGGGGAACCTGAAAGGAAGGAATTGAAGAGGGACAATAGATGAGCAGAGAGTTCACCCTGGAAAACCTTATAATAATTGTAAGTGAACCCATCTGGGCCTGGGGCTTTCCCATTTGGGAGGTCCCTCAGGACCCCTTCTAGTTCCTCCCTGGTGATGGGGGTGTTCAGGGAGGTTAGGGCCTCAGGAGGAAGGCGTGGGAGACAACAATCCTTTAAATAGTCTTCCAGTAGTGTTGAGTCATCCCCAGGGAGTAGTGCTCGTGGGGGGGGGTAAGTCATACAGCTTATAGTAGTAAGAGTGGAACGCCAGCGCCACAGCATCAGGGTGATGTTGAAGAGTACCCGCGGGGTCACGGACAGAGTGTGGTGTGGAAGAGGCCCGATGATCCCTGAGGGTTCCTGCCAGGAGGGTATGAGATTTATTACCTCGTTCAAAAAACCGCTGACGGGTATAAAGGAGAAGTCGTTCCACATGGCGGGTCTCCAAATCACGGAGGTCCGCCCGGGCCAGGACCAAACGGCGAAGAACCCCCAGGGATGGATGCGCTGCCAAAGTCGTCGTAAGGGACCGAATACGGGCTTGGAGGAGCTGTTCCTGGGCCTGTCTGTCCCTTTTAAGCCTAGAAGCCAATGCGATACAGCATCCTCTCATGACCGCCTTATGGGCTTCCCAGAGAATGGCAAGAGAGTCTACCGAGCCTAAGTTGTCCCTAAAATAATCTATCAAGTGTGTGCGCAGGGTCTCGAGGGAGGTCGGCGAATTGAGCAGTGTTTCGTTAAGACGCCAATGACATTGGCGAGTAGGCACTGGAGTCGTAGATAAGGTAACCACGACTGGGGCATGATCAGACCAGGTGAGAGGGCCAATGTTCGTGTCCCTAAGCAAACGAAGAGCGGGAGCATTTCCAAAGAAGTAGTCAATGCGGGTGTGAGTGTTATGAGGGTGAGAAAAGAAGGTGTAGGAGCGCGCCGTAGGATTGTCCACTCGCCAAAGGTCATACAAAGAGTGGGCGCGGATCAGCCTGCGGAACTCCCTTGCAAGTTGGGCCAACCTATGGGGGGTTGGGCCCTGGGGTAACGCCAGACGATCCGCCCGTTCAGAGAAGACCATGTTAAAGTCTCCCCCCACCAGCCAAGCTGATGGTGGGAGAGCGCGCAGACGGGAGAATACCCGGCGCAAGAACGGGATCTGTGCTGAATTGGGGGCATAGACATTGCATAAAACAATCGGGGCACCATAAAGGAGCCCCTCCAAGATAACAAACCGGCCACCTGGGTCTATGTGGGAAGTCGTCACTGTAATTGGGCAGGATCGAGAAAGAAGGATAGCCACCCCAGCTCTGCGTCGATTGTGGAAGGCTGAAAAAGCTACGGGAAAATAATGCTTAGCGAAGGCAAAAGTACCAGCGCGGTCAAAATGAGTCTCCTGAAGAAACACCACATCCGCTCGTAAGGAGCGGAGTTCTCTAAGGACATGGCGCCTTTTAATGTTGGAACCCAGGCCCTTGACATTAATTGTCACGCACCTAACCATTGGGACCCAGGATTGGAGGACAGTGGCGGATTGCAATAAGCTCACCCATCTCACATGACGCTGGCAAGTTTCCCTCGGAGAGGCAAAAGGGCAATCCACAAACAGGAACCCAAAGTCGAGGCAGGGTCTCTAGATCAGGGAGGGGGGGGGAAAGAGAGGGAGGGAGGGAGGCAAAAGACATCATAAATGACAAAGTAAAAATAAAAACAGTTAAACAATACTTTGTGGGCGAGGCTAAGTCACTCGCCTGGGGACCAATGAGGGCAGCCAGAGGTCCAATCAGGATCAATGGCCGCACAGTCCAAGTATCCCCTTAGGGGGGGAGAGCGTGGACAGGAGGTCGGAGGGGAGGCGGTGGATCCCCAACCACCAGTAAAAAGAAGGAAGGAAGGGGAGTCACCGGAACCCCACCCCGCCCCACTCCGCTAAAACAATCCAATAATAAGCATAATAGATGAGACCCGTAGACCTAAAAAAGAAAAAAAAAAGAAGCAAACATAACATTAAGGCATGCAGATTCCAAAGCACCACCGAGAAAAGGGAGAACGTCTCAAGGGGGGGCAGCCTCCTCAGGGATCAGTCTCCAGCCGGGGCCTCCGAGTGGTCACCACCGCGGAGGATGCATGACGTCGTCTGGGCTCCAATCGTTGCCAAACCGGTGGTGGGGGAGGGGGTGGAGAGAATAGCTCCCAGTCTGTTAAATCCGGCAGGGGAACATCCAATAGGTCACAGAAGAGAGGCAAATCCGCAAAGGAGCGAAGCGTAGCGGAGCGACCATCCCTACGAGCAATGAGAGCAAACGGAAATCCCCACCGGTAAGGAATTTGGTGCTCCTGAAGAATCTGGAGGAGGGGTCGGAGATGGCGGCGTTTCTGGAGGGTGATTAGCGACAGATCCTGATAGAATTGTAGTGGAGCTCCCTGAAACTCGAAGTCTTTGAGTTTGCGCACTTTGCTCATTATAGCCTCTTTAAGGGTGAAGTCGTGGAGGCAGCAGATGACATCACGGGGTGTGGCGGAAGATCCTCTGGGTCGAAGGGCTCGATGTGCCCTATCAAACTTAATTTTGTGGGACGGGGGCTCCTGCAGTATAGTGTTGAAGACAGCCTCCAGCAGAACAGGCAGATCCTCAGATTGGTCAGCCTCTGGGAGTCCCTTGATGCGTATATTGTTGCGCCGGCCCCTGTTGTCAAGATCCTCCAAGTGGCGTTGCATGTCCCGTATAGCTGAACCCTGTTCAGTGGTAGTATCATGCAGTGAGGCAACATAGTCTCTGGTAGTGTCATGGTCATTCTCCAGCGTGTCCATTCGGTTAGCAATGGAGTGTAAATCAGTGCGGAGGGTAGCAATTTCAGATCGGAAGGACGCTGTGATTTCCGCAACCATACTTTTAAGGTCTTGTTTAGTAGGAAGTTGAGGAAGAAGGTCCGCCATGGATGATGGTGCTGAAGATGGGCCTGGAATGCAGCTCTGGGGGTGCAGGACTGGAGGGGGGAGGCATAATCCTTGGGAGTGTGGGGCGGAGGAGCCCCTACGCCAGCGCCTTCCACCGCGCCATCCCCCCCTTAGCTATGGAGGGGAGGGGCGATGGGGGAAGATAGTAGATGGGGGGCCACAGAGACCAGCTCTGTGGCCACAGGCTGCAACTCATCAGCGGTGTAGGAGGGAGCAGAGCCACTGACCTCAGAACTCCTTGAGAAGCTGGAGACATCCGGGGTCCTCTCATGCCGCTCTGCCAGGAGTGCTGGTGAAGCAGAATGTAGTTGCTGGGACATCCCAGGGTGAGGAGACTGTGGGAGTACTCGTGCTGGGGAAACTCTGGGTTGCCCAGGCGCCGACAGGGATCTCTGTTGAAGCGGCGCTCCGCTGGCTGACAGGGGGAGCGCGGGAGGAGAGAAGCTGCGCTGCGACCCCTGTGCCTGGAGAGCGGAGGAAATCCAAGATGGCCGCCCCGCAGCAGCCTGGCCCGGTAGAGAAGGCCGCTGGGCCAGAAAGGCGTCCAGGGTGGCCCCCCCAGACCTCTCCACGGGCGCTGGGGTGCCCGGGGCCACCTTCCTCGGTAAGCGCTTGCCCATACTGCGCCTGCTGAGGGGTCCACGGGTCTCAGTAGCGAGCGGAGGAGCGGAGAAGGACCTGCGCGCGTGCTACTCCATGCGCGTCCAGGCCACGCCCCCCCTCGGGGGGGGTTTGGGGGGAGATAGGAAATGAACACTTGCCACCAGGTTATAGTTTACAGCTGATCAGGGAACCTGTCAGGTTTGGGGACACTAAACCTCCACCATGTTCTTATGGACTTGAGTTTACTATCCCAAAATCTCCTGACAGGTTCCCTTTAGGGTTTGATATGAGATTAATAAATTATTCTACCATTTGAAAATATATGGCAATAAAGAATTTTTTTTATGAAAAAAAATGTATATATGGTTATGTAATGTTCATGGGAAAACCTCTTTAATACAACAAATGACTGCCATTTTTTCCATTGCAGGAAGTGACTTTGTGGAAGCTGAATTGGATGAAATTTACATTGTGAAATCTCCATATAAAATTCTTTTCAACAAAAAGTCCAAATATTTCAAGCCCGGAATGCCGTTTGATCTAATGGTTTGTATTTCTTTCCCTACATTATAAATCAAGGCTTGACTTGTCCCATGGAGCTCTCCAAAATGTTCTTGTCTTGGACTTTACCTGTTGTTCTAGGCTACAACAAAAGCCAATTGGAGTGGCTGACAGTTGTTGGCTGACTCCCTAGATAGCCTGCTAGGTGATGCTACTACTCCGTTGTCATGTTGTGAAGCTCAGCACAGGCTTTACTACATTTTATTGTATTTTTGGCTTTCATATAGGTCATGGTAACCAATCCAGATGGTTCTCCTGCAAGAAACATCTTGGTGGTGGCAAACCCAGGTGGTGACAACAGCTTCACTTTAAAAGATGGGTTAGCGAAACTGAAACTCAACACCGCATTAAATATAAAATCTTTGACCATAAATGTAAGTTTTACTATATTGGTATTTATACAGTAACCTGTGAATCTGCTTTAGTTACCGTGTATACAGACTATTGAAACATTATCATATCCCTTTGAATTGTTGCTATTACATATATTCCTAAAAACTTGAAAGGTTATGCAGATGCCATGGCATTCATTCTCAACCTTTTCTTTTACCTTGTCCCTTACGACTTAAAATTCAAGTCCTGCTGTATGGGAGGTAAAAACACTAACAGGAAACCACAGGCTGCACTGTAGTCTATGAAAGGATTTTCTATGTCTAAATATCTCTATACTTGTCTTCTTTATAAGAATAATATGTTCGTATATACAGACATATCTCTATTTTCTTGCTTATTATAGGTAGAAAAAAGGTGAAAATAAACACTATATAAAAGCTATATTGCCCAAGGGTCCCTATAACCCTATAAAATTTTGTGTATGTATATATCGTTCACCGTTTAATACATTTTAACATATTGTATAAAAACAGTCATTGTTCCATAAGACGAAAATATTTTTAAAAAAGCATAAAACACTGAGTAAGTTTTAGTGGATTTTGTTTTGTTTTCTGCAGCGGTGCATTTATTATTAGTACATCTCTCTGGTGACAATTCAGATTCTCAGATTCAGCGAAAGTCCATCTTGCCTTGCGGCAAGCTCTGGTGAAGTCGTCTGGTTAGGGGTCTTGGCTTGCAGAAGTGTGCTAGTTTTAAATAGCCGTCTCTACTGCTCGCAGTTATCAGCCAATCTCCTGCTATTGCTTTTATTGTGGCCTTGCATAAAACCATAACACCATGTTCTGGCAATTGGTAGAGGTCACAGCAGATGGACCCAAAACCTACATAGCTCTCTAAAAAGTCTAAAAAAACACCTGCCTCTCAGAGAATGATTTCTTTAATGGGGTTTTACCATCTATGTAACTTGTTGCTGAGATAGGAATATCCATCATATACCTTGGCTAGAGATGGGCAGTATTATGGAAAAAGTGGAGTTGGCTGTGTTACACTTTTTCTGTGACTCCTATTTCACTTCTATGGGAGTTACAATGTGTATCAAGTGTCTCTTTATTTTATATTGTTCCAACCCTTTAAGGTTGTAAGAGACAGCCAATGTTGTCTTAAGCTTCATTTGTCTGTATAAACTGTTAATGTTGAATGTATTTCTGTGATTCTGTTCCTTTAAGACAGCAGCCATTGTAATTGTGACATGATGCTGGAGTGAGACCCCCCCCCCCCTTTTATGTCAGCCTGCCTGTTCTGCAGACAGAATGTGACAGAGAAGCAGGAAGTGACGAGACAGAGAGCAGCAGCCATCTTAGCAAGTGTTGTATTGAACTGGTGTGGATATTTTTCTGTACAGCTAAGCTGTATCTTGGTCCAGAGACAAACAGAGTGTAAAGAGACAACAGGACTAGTGAGTCCACGTGAAAGGAACTGTGCTCAGTGGCTGATCAGTGAGACTGACATTGTGACTGTGTATATGGATACCACAGATAGAGACTCGCAGTGCTGTTGATGTACTGGACGGCACCTGCTAAACCCCGGCTTACATCCCAGCTCAGTGTATGGATTCGGCAGGACTGTCAGTGTGCTGAGTGGAATCTGCTGTTGGATTACATTGCATTCAGTTGGTTTCCCTGTCTGTTAAAGAGGACTTCATTTCTCCCAAGATCCTGATAACAGTGAGGAGAGGACGCTTCACTATAAAAGAAAGGACCGACTTTGGGCCCCACCGCGCGCTTCTACGGACTGTAAGCGGTCCACCTGGACCACTGGGGAAAAGGGGGTGCACCCAAATGTGAAGTCAGGGTCAGTTAGGGATAGTTTTGAGTATATTGTTCATTCAGTGTCCATACTGCAGAAGTGGACAGAGTAAAAGTAGAAACCATTGCAGAATTTGCCTTGAAATTGTTCATGCTATATTGTATATTTTGCTTGTCTTTAGCCCTGTCATTTTACCTTTAACTAGCCTTTATTAACTTATAGTAAATATATATTTTTTTCTTGAACTACCGCGGGTGCGTTCATTTCTGGTTGCGGAGTCCAAACCACCTGCCTTGCTCTCGGTTCACAAATTGGCGTAGTCGGCAGGATCCGCTTACCAGAATGGACGGTGACGCACCCGTTCGGGAGAATGGTGCTGGAGGAAGAATGCCAGCAGGGGCTATAATGAGTCAGTTAGCTAAATTTGATGGCAATAATATGTCAGTGAGTATGTGGGTGGAACAGATACGAATGATACAGCGAATGTACCAGACCGCACCAGAAGTACTAGTAGAGCTAGCAATATTGACATTACAAGGGGATGCTAAGACCACGGTGATACTGAGGCCATTTGAACAAAGGCAGACATTTTAGCAAGTAGTCCAGATTCTAGAAACCATCTATGGAGAAACTGCATTGCTGGGGTCTCTGCAGGCTCGGTTCTTCCAGAGGGTACAACAGGAGAATGAAAGCCTTCCCCAATATGCAAATGCCCTACAAGAACTGCTCCGAGATATTCAAAGGAAGGAAAGAGGGGGCTCGCCAGCCTTCTGTAACCCTGATCGGACTCTCCGTGACCAGTTTGTCCTGGGGATACGTGACGGCAGTTTAACTGTGACTATGCAGGATTTTATACGACGAGAGACTGATGCTAAATTCCATGATGTACAGGTAGAGGCCATCTCCCGTGCCAATAGTATGGTCCCGAGGCCGCAGACCGCAGTTGGAGTTACTTTGTCACAGGGGGCTAGTTCTGGCTCAGAGACAGTAGAAAAAGGGACGGTTAAAGAAATTCTCACAGTAATGCAGAAACTGCAAGAACAAATGGAACACTTGCACACTCGTTGTGATGAGCAGTCTATGAAAATTGCAGACTTCCAGAAGACTGGAGATGAAAGGGTGAGCCATCCACACCCAGCAAGTCAGAATCACCCACCACCCCGCTGGAGGGGTGAGGATAGGACCTACCGAAGGGGTCCAAATCATTTAGTGCAGTGCTCAGGAGAAATCGAAGGGGCTTACCGAAGGGGCCCAAACAGATGGCCAGAACGACGGGGGATACGCTGCTGGGAGTGTGGACGGATGGGCCACGTTGCTGCTAGATGTCCAGAGCAGCGACAAACTTATGAGAGACCGCCGTTAAACTGAAGTCCCCTGCTGCTGAAGGGCGTGTAGTAGGGGAGACTGACAAGGAGACTATGTGGGGAGAATGCCCTGATGATGACCTGATCGCTGCAAGTCCTGTCATACAGGTGGAAATGGAGGGTATTCCGGTTACCGGGATGATTGACACGGGTTCCCAAGTAACGACCTTGAGTAGAGACTGTTATGAACGGTACTTCCGGCAACATGTGAAATATGATCCCCATACATTCGTACGAGTGGTCGCAGCTAACCAGTTACCAGTTCCGGTCGTGGGAGTGGCCTGGATGAATGTCCGGGTATGTGGCCAAGATCTAGGTAGGAAAGGCATTGTGGTGGTACAGGAGTCACATGAAGTAAAGGTCCCTGTCATTTTGGGGATGAATGTGTTAAAAGAATTAGATCAGATCCTCTTTGAAAAGAAAGGTCACGGTTATTGGAAAGAAACCACCACCCATCGGCCTACTCAAACAGCTTTCCAGCGGCTGATCCGGACATGTGGCTTACAGAAAAGTTCAGATGCACAGCGTCCTCTGGCTCGAATTTCAGTTCCTTTGCATACAAAAGCTACACTGCCACCCAGTCGGGAGACAATAGTGTCCATGCCCGTAGGCACCTGTCGGAAACTAGAGGGCATAGCTGTGTTGGTAGAACCACTGCAGGCAGCCGAAGGAGGTGTTGATCCGCTAGTGGCCCGTTCCTTGGCAATAGTTCGCAATGGAAGAGTACCACTTCGATGTGTAAACACTCAGGACCAGAGTGTGGACCTGACCCCAGGGAGGCTGCTGGCTAACATCTATGTGACTCCGGAGGAAGTAAGGAAAGTAACTCCAATGCAGCTGAAGCCGACTGAAAGGGATGAGTGGACCGTAACTGTGTCCATGGGAGAAGATGAGGAACCCACCTCTGAATGGAATGGCTGTGCAATTCGAGAACAGATGAAGATGGATGTAAGTTCATGTTCTCTGGAATGGGTGCAGAAGGTAGATGAGCTGTTGTGGGAGAACCAAGCCACCTTTGCACGGTATGCTGAAGATTTTGGATGTACCACAGGGATCTACCATGAGATTCCCACAGGAGACACCCCTCCAATTAGAGAGCGCTACCGACAAATTCCTCCACAGTTGTATCAGGAAGTGAAAGAACTGTTAGCTAAGATGCTACTGGGTGGGATCATCCAAGAAAGCCAGAGTCCCTGGGCGGCTCCTGTGGTGTTAGTAAGAAAAAAAGATGGGTCCATCCGATTTTGCGTAGACTATCGGAAGTTAAACGCTTGCACCGTACGAGATTCCTACCCCTTGCCACGGATTGAGGAGTCCCTCTCAGCGCTAGGGAGAGCCCGGTACTTCTCCTCACTAGATCTGGCTAGTGGGTATTGGCAGGTGCCGATGGCCACAAAAGACAAGGAGAAGACGGCATTCATCTTGCCCATGGGACTATACGAATTTAACCGGATGCCCTTCGGGTTGACAAATGCACCCGGAACGTTTCAGCGGTTGATGGAGAAATGTCTCGGTGACTTCAACTTTGAGTTCACTCTCATCTACTTGGATGACATTATAGTGTATTCTGCGACCTTTGAAGACCATCTCCACCAGTTGGGGCAAGTATTTCGAAGATTGCGGGAACATGGGCTCAAATTGAAACCCAGTAAATGTCGGTTGTTCCAATCTGAAATTGATTACTTGGGTCACCGCGTATCAGGAGAAGGGGTGAGACCATCAAGAGACAAGATAGCGGCTGTTCAAGATTGGCCGATACCGACTACCCTGCGAGAAGTGAGGGCGTTCCTTGGAGTAGCCGGTTACTATCGACGGTTTATTAAGGATTTCGCCAAGGTAGCAGCACCACTTAATGCTCTCCTACGAGGCACATCCGGTGGTCCAAAGAACCGGTCCGTGAAGTGGGGACCTGAACAGGAACAAGCCTTCCAGGCATTGAAGGATGCACTGACAACAGCCCCAATCTTGGCATATGCTGATTACCACTTGCCGTTCCAGCTATATACAGATGCAAGCCTGTATGGTCTTGGAGCAGTGCTTTCCCAGCTTCAGGATGGCCAGGAGAGGGTCATAGCGTACGGCAGCCGGTCTTTGAGAGATTCTGAAAGAAACCCCGAGAATTATAGTTCATTTAAATTGGAGCTGTTGGCACTGGTATGGGCCATGACCGAGAAATTCTCTGAATATTTGACCGGTGCTGAAGTTTTAGTACTGACTGACAACAACCCACTAGCTCACCTGGAAAATGCCAAGCTCGGGGCGTTAGAGCAGAGGTGGATAGCCCGAATGTCTACATTCAATTACCGCATTAAGTATCGGTCCAAGACAGAGAACCAGAATGCTGACGGACTTTCTAGGGTAACTGCCCAGACCCCCACAGAAGACGTGGATCATGAGTTGGAGCATGTGGAGGTGCCCGATTTCAGCAGATTTTCACAGGCCTTGACCGCCACTAATCAGTTTGAGATGGAGGGGACTGAAATGGCTCCTTTCTTTGGTCCCTCACGACAGGAATGGGCACAGATACAACAGACCCATGAGGGGCTGGCGCAGATGATCAAGTGTGTTGAGAAAGGCCAGAAGCCCTGTACAGAGGAAAGAGAACGACTGACACGTGAGATATTATCTGTTTTGAGTCAGTGGGAAAAGTTGGAGATGAGAAATGGAGTGCTATGCCGAAAGGTCTATTTACCTTCTGAGATCGACATTCGATACCAAATTGTGGTGCCTAGTGAACTGGCTCGCTCCTTGGCAGTTGAGGCTCATAATAAGAATGGACATTTTGGTCATGAGAAGACCTTTCGTTGGTTACAGCGACTGATTTACTGCCCTGGTCTTCGTCAAATGGTCGAAGAAGTATGCCGCAGCTGTCGAACTTGTGAGATCCATAAGGCAATAGAACAGAGAGCTCCCCTGCAAACCATCGTGACCCAGGAACCTTTAGAAATCGTCATGATAGACTATCTAATGGTGGGCCCATCCAATAGCGGACACCAGTATTGCCTCGTAATGGTGGATCACTTCACCAAATTTGCGGTGGTAACCGCCACAAAGGACCAGACAGCTGAGTCAGCAGCTCGTGCTCTGTGCCAAGATTTCATTCGAGTATATGGGTGCCCCCAACGCATCCACTCCGACCAGGGCGCCTGCTTTGAGGGACACGTAATGAAAGAAGTTCAACGTATCTACGGGATAAAGAAGTCGCACACGACTCCATACCACCCTCAGGGAAATGGGGCCTGTGAAAGATTCAACAGAACTCTGCTACAGATGCTGCGGACTCTGGAGGAAGACAAGAAGTTACAGTGGCCTCAGTTCTTGTCTGAAATGGTGTGGGCCTATAACAATCAGGTCCATTCTACAACGGGGTACTCTCCTTATACACTTCTCTTTGGGCGGTCTGGGCGAAGTATAGGAGAATTACAGTTGAATGATGTGGATGGGTTCCCTCCGAGGGATCCAACCTCTTGGGTGCGGGCGCATCGGCAGAGACTTGAGACGATCCATCGATTGGTGCGGCAGCGCCTGCAAGAACATCCCCATCCTGATAAGACCCCAGTGCAAGAAGCACCATTGCAACCAGGCGACCTGGTGCTAGTTCGTGTCAAGAAACCCCAAGGGAAATTGGAAAGCAGATGGGAGGCTTTGCCGTATCGTGTTGTTGGCCGCAAGTATGCGAATGGGCCAGTGTACCAGGTCCAGAAAGAAGGAACTGATTGTGTTCGAGTACTTCACCGAAATATGTTGCGCCTGTGTCATTCTGAAGGGACAAATCACGATGGGCCTGCCAATGTGAATGAGCTCCCACAGTCAGAGAATGGAGGTGCGGAATGGGCCTCCGACGAGGAGGATGATTGTTGGCCGATCCCTGCTCCTGGGGATGTACCACCTGTGACTACTGTATCTCCGGCCTGTGCCCCCTCTGGTGCGGAATCCGCTGGTCCTTCTCAGCCCATAGCTGCAGCACCCCATAATATACCACCGGTCCTCAGACGGACCACTAGGCCAAATGCTGGTATTCCCCCTGTTCGGTATGCACAGGATGAGTTTGTTTGGCCTGCCATACATCGGTATACTACCACCCTGTGCATAAAAGTACAACCCTCTGGATATACAGTCATAGGCAGGGACTGCCACTCTTAAAGTGGGGGGGAATATGTAATAGACAGCCAATGTTGTCTTAAGCTTCATTTGTCTGTATAAACTGTTAATGTTGAATGTATTTCTGTGATTCTGTTCCTTTAAGACAGCAGCCATTGTAATTGTGACATGATGCTGGAGTGAGACCCCCCCCCCCCTTTTATGTCAGCCTGCCTGTTCTGCAGACAGAATGTGAGCAGAGAAGCAGGAAGTGACGAGACAGAGAGCAGCAGCCATCTTGGCAAGTGTTGTATTGAACTGGTGTGGATATTTTTCTGTACAGCTAAGCTGTATCTTGGTCCAGAGACAAACAGAGTGTAAAGAGACAACAGGACTAGTGAGTCCACGTGAAAGGAACTGTGCTCAGTGGCTGATCAGTGAGACTGACATTGTGACTGTGTATATGGATACCACAGATAGAGACTCGCAGTGCTGTTGATGTACTGGACGGCACCTGCTAAACCCCGGCTTACATCCCAGCTCAGTGTATGGATTCGGCAGGACTGTCAGTGTGCTGAGTGGAATCTGCTGTTGGATTACATTGCATTCAGTTGGTTTCCCTGTCTGTTAAAGAGGACTTCATTTCTCCCAAGATCCTGATAACAGTGAGGAGAGGACGCTTCACTATAAAAGAAAGGACCGACTTTGGGCCCCACCGCGCGCTTCTACGGACTGTAAGCGGTCCACCTGGACCACTGGGGAAAAGGGGGTGCACCCAAATGTGAAGTCAGGGTCAGTTAGGGATAGTTTTGAGTATATTGTTCATTCAGTGTCCATACTGCAGAAGTGGACAGAGTAAAAGTAGAAACCATTGCAGAATTTGCCTTGAAATTGTTCATGCTATATTGTATATTTTGCTTGTCTTTAGCCCTGTCATTTTACCTTTAACTAGCCTTTATTAACTTATAGTAAATATATATTTTTTTCTTGAACTACCGCGGGTGCGTTCATTTCTGGTTGCGGAGTCCAAACCACCTGCCTTGCTCTCGGTTCACAAGGTCTTATTCCTATCTTTTCAATACATAGATATTACTGTACAGTATGATGCAATTTTTGTAATGAGTCGGGTTCGCCCTGAATATCCCAAATAGTTTGTCTTTAATCAAAATTAAACAAATGGCGATTTGCTTCGGACAAACAAAAATGGTCATGCTACAAGAAAATGGCCGCTGCCACATGTTTGACCAGGAAAAACAGAGCAGACAAAGTCTTCCTCTCAGATAATAGACAGTGGTAGGTGGACCTAACGCTAGGTTCACACTAGTGTTCAGCTTTCTGATCTTCGGGTCTGCTTGGGACCCGAAGAATGGAAACCTAATCTGCTTAAAAAGCGGTAACCCATGGAAACCCCATAGACAATAATGGGATCTGCTGGGTTTCCGTCTGGTTTGCACCAAGATTTTTCTCTCCGCATTTTTGAAGTGGATTTGGGGACGGACACCCCAAATGTAGTTGAAACGCTGGTGTGAATCCAGCCTCACAGTGCCGATGTCATATGGTGTATAAATAGCTTGGACACGTTGCTCATCCTTTAGTTCGCGTAATGGTTGATATGCAAACATATCTGTCACACTGCATCTCATAACTATTATTTAGGCTAGTGATGGTGAACCTTTTAGAGACTGAGTGCCCAAACTGCAACCCAAAAGCCATTAATTTATCGCTAAGTGCCAACACAGCAATTTAACCTTAATACTTTGCGGATCCACAATTGCGGACAGTTATCAACCCACAAAATACGGTCATGTGAATGGGGCTTTACAGAGCTTTCAATGACACAAAACAACTTTGTACTGAAATTTTGCATTTGGTACTTTTGAACAATTAATGTTCATTATTTACTTTGCACAGGATCTGTTTTATAATGACCGTACAATGTTATTACAGTCCGTACTAATATCACATGTGCTATAAAACAGATACTGTGTAATATAAATAGTGAAGGGGCCCCCACACAGTACAATGCGCTCCACAGTGACCCTCAGACAGTACAATGTGCTCAACAGTGACCCCCAGACGATACAATGTGCTCCACAGTGGCCCCCAGGTGGTACAATGTGCACCACAGTGGCCCCTAGACGGTAAAATCTCCTGCACAGTGGCCCCCACACAGTGTAATATACTCCACATTGGACCCTACACAGTATAATATACTGTGTGGGGGCCACTGTGAAACATAATATACTCTACAGTGGTGTCCATACAGTATAACATGCACCTGTAACTACCTGCACTCCCATGAAGACCAACCAGACGGCCTCTTTCCATTGCAAAGCAGGCGCTGATGAATGACATCATCGCACTTGCGTCGGGGCAGAGGTACAATCCTCAATCAGTGTACCCTGCGATCCCATGGACCCGCAGACTACACTGACAGTTTTCATGTGTATGTACATTTACAAATACACCTGAAAGAAGCACTGGATCGCTCGCCGGGGAATCTGGGACAACTGTTCCAGATGCCTCATTACCGAGTGATCCAAGAGCCTGACTGGGAGGACAGCGCTCGTGCCCAGAGGGCTCTGAGTGCCCCCCTGGCACGTGTACCATAGGTTCACCAACAGGTTCACCTACTGTAGGCTATAGGCAAAAGTAAAAAAACTGAACAATAGTTATAGGAGGACTTAGAGAATCAAGCAATAGTTATACACAGGCAGATTTGTAGTGCTAGAATAATCTGTATAACTAATCATATGCTAAACAGTGGCAAGTCAAATCTATGTATAAGATAGCCAAGATGAATGTCTATAAAATGATGGTAGTCTCATGTACGAAGCTGTAGTGGATGGTGAGATATGGAGCATGACAGTCACAAGTTCAAAACACATTGTTACCCTTTTGCTCATCATTGTAGAATTACATATGTGCACCTGAGTATACAGAGAAATGCTTAAAATATTTTGTTCAGATTAAGAACAATGCTCCCTCACAATATGTATGGGTCAGACCAGACCGGAGCGGAAAACAAACACACTAAATTCCCAAATGTTTTTTTTTAGGATTTATGCATGCTAGACTGTATTGCAGAAACACACTAAAGAAAACGCTGAAATAATGGAGATTCTTTATTTACATTAGTGAATAATGCACTACTAGTACCATGGCTACCACTACTACTGTACTATTGTGTATGTTGTATATCTAAAATTAGAGTCCTTAGCCAAATAAAAGCTAAGTTAAGGGTGGACGCATCTTTATTGAATTTTGTATATATTTTGCTTTGAACTATTATAAACCTAATTCATTGGGCAAATCATTCATTGACCGCACCACTGATTCCAGTGCAGTTGGAAATTTTTCTATAGCCCCCACCATTCCTGAGCAATCAGAGCTGATAGTTTCAGCACCCAATATGATAAATAGGCTCTCTACTGTCAGGTGGGAAATCCTAAGCTGGAGCAGACAGTTTGGGACCGCCAACCTAAAAGACGAAAGATGTTGGAGTTGGTGGAGGTTGTTAAAGGTCTTCTTTAAATCGAGAGTCTTTTTTCTCATTCTTTTATATCAAATGCTCCTAGGTAAGGACTGCTGTTCCCAGGTTACCCAACCATCGGCAGGCAACTGGAGAAGCAACAATAGTAGCATATAAACCATTAAGTGGACAGGACAACTACCTGCACATTGGCATCACAAATGTCCTGGAAACCAGATTACAATTCTACATAAACTTTAATAATATTGGCATCACAAGCAATGCCCTGGAGCCCAGAACACAAATCTACGTAAACTTTAATATCTTCAATAGCAATGCTGGAGTTCAGAATCAGATCACACACTTCACCTACTTGGTAAGTAAAGCTTGAAACAATCATTCACTGACTGTACTGATAAAGGCTGACAGCAAACAGGTAAGCTTTAGAGATGGGGAAAATGACTCCAAAACCGGGTTCAAACCAAATATTCCAAATTGTTCATTTTTTTTAAACAAAACCTAACAAATGGAGATTCGTCTCAGGCAAACTAAAATGGCCACCAGATTATACACTGGGATCTCTTCAGGCCCAGGGGAGGTAACAAAAATAAAAAAACATTAATACCTTCCTCGCGGCGTCCAACACTCTTCTGGTGATGTCATGTGCCTGGGATCACTGCTGAGGCCTGTGATAGGGCCACCTGCAGTCACATGGGCATGCCGAGTGTCATGACGTCATTGTGCTTGCCGTGCCCATGTCGCAGCTGAGGCCCAATCACATGTTTTTTTTTCATTTTTTTTACACCTCCCCTGGGCCACCACCTATTATATTGAGTCTGAAGAGATCCCAGAGTATAATAATGACACTTTCACTTTGACATAACTTTGGCTGTGTTTGCCTTAGAGAGCTAAAAATTGGATAGATAGGTTCCTAGGAGCCCTAAGAGTGTTCTACACTATGTTTTATAGATGAGTTGCTAGGAGCCCTAAGAGTGTTCTACACTGTTTTATAGATAGGTTCCTAGGAGCCCTAAGAGTATTCTACACTATGTTTTATAGATAGGTTCCTAGGAGCCCTAAGATTATTCTACACTATATTATAGATAGGTTCCTATAAGCCCTAAGAGTATTCTACACTATGTTTATAGATAGGTTCCTAGGAGCCCTAAGATTATTCTACACTATATTATAGATAGGCTCCTAGGAGCCCTAAGAGTATTCTACACTATGTTTTATAGATGGGTTCCTAGGAGCCATACACTATGTTTTATAGATAGGTTTCTGGGAGCCCTAAGAGTATTCTACACTATGCTTTAGCCATTTTAAAGTGTGGTTCATACCAAACTTGTTCAACACAAAATGAATCTTGGACCCAAGCCACCCGAACCAAAACGAAACCTGAGAAGTTTGTCGATCTCTAGTCAGCTTCAGGTACAAAGCTGCTATTGGAAGTTAGGATCATAAATTCAAGCCTGGCTGAATCTCCATATCCAAGTAATCCAAGTAAGGAAGACCAAAAAGGAAAACACAAAAAACACCAACAGGAAAATAGCCAATAAACTCACTACTGGACTGATAACCAAGCTGTGGAAAATTGGGCTGGTTTACCTTTAAATTTAATGAATAGTGATGTTACATGACAAGTTGGGTCTTTGTTTCAATGATAGGAACTAGAGATGAGCGAAACGATTCTGCAGAAGTGGAATTCGATCTGAATTTCAGGAAATATTCGATTCGCATCCGCATCCGAATCCGGATTTCCTGATGCCTCGCGGTAACAAATATTTAGTAAGGACCTTTGTGACATCAGACGGTCACATGATATTCTCTAGTGATGTGATTGGGTAGGCGTGTCTTTGCTTGTTAGCAGATCCTTCCACATCATTAAAAGTTGTCCGTGCTGGAGCGAGAGAGAGACATTACCGGGCCATCCAAGGGCTTCCACCATTTTGCTGCCCACCTGCCCTTCGCGGCTCTCTGTAGAGAGGAAATAGCTGTTTATTCGCCGGAAATTAATTCGGATCGAATAGAATCATATTGCGAAATTCGGCGAAGTTGCCGAATTTAATTTTTTAATACTTCGCTCATCTCTAATAGGAACCATTGAGCCTTTGTTTCCCAAAGGGCTCTGGAGGGCCTCATGTCATGTGTCATGGCACAGAATGGTGCTTATTACATGTACTGTTTGGTATGTCTACTTAATGACTCTATTTACCTATATTACCTATTTTTCCAGATCCTGAACAAAGGACGGATATTGAAAGTGGGCAAGTATACACGACAGGTGGGCCAAACCCTGGTCAGCATGCCGCTGCTCGTCACGGAGGATTTGATGCCATCTTTCCGTATTGTTGCATATTACTTTGTTGGAAGGGAGCTCGTATCTGACTCCGTAAGAGTGAATATGGTGGATGATTGTATGGGAACGGTAAGAGAATAAAATGAAGTGCATGAGAAATTCTTTGGAATTCTGTTCACAATGGGAAAACGTTACACATCCTGTTTAATATTTAGACAGTATAACCTTAGACTGGATGAATGCAACCAGATCACAGTGAGCTAATGCTGGATCATGCATTTAGACTCACCTATTAGTTGGCTTGCTTCGAGTAAGAACTTTGTGCCACAATTTTAGTGTAGATTGACACATTTAAAGGGAATATCCAAGTCATTATTATCAGTGAGGTGGAGATCAGTGGGGGCTCAGCAACATGCAGTATGCTGTGCACCAGTCAGCTAGTATGCTAGTCGTTGTATCAACAGTGCTGTACCATTTCATAAGGACCAGTGGGTGGCTTAGTGTCCCAAATTGACCTGACAGGTTCTCTTTAGGTGATCAAAAACTTACCAAGTTTTATAAATTGACATATACTACTGATAAATGCAAAAATGTTATGTTTCATACTCTAATCTTTGGCAGAGCCACAACAGGGGCCAGTCTTGTCCTCCACATTGGGATCTGGCAGTCATCTTCTTTTCGTTCTTGCCCAGAGTAGTAGAGCTTGCATCAGCATTCAGCTAATACAGTGGTGGACATGTTCGACAACCACTAGGTGTAATTCCAAGCTAAACAATAATACCCAATATACCCAACTAACAATATGTACAAATTACCAAGATTTTACCAAGTCCTCAGCATAGAGCCATGTGTATGGAGGCTATGTGTCAGCTTTGTACTCTCTGTATATCACCATCGGGTGCTCAGGACTTCGATTACGACTCCTGGTCCTCTTTCATTAGAGGCTGTGTGTAATGCACAGTAGTCTTTATGGGAATAACTACTTATTTGCTAGAAATCCAAGGCATGAAAACAATAAAACAGGTTATCCTATATTTTGATGAGAGAATCCAGAAAACCACCAAAATACTATACCTTTAATATTTAGAATCAGGTAGGAAGGAAAAGTACTTTTAGCTCCTGTCCCTTCAGTCTTGGAATATTATAGCTTGTTGTGTTTTCTACACTTGTGATACCTAGCTGTCATTGGAATCTGAAAGAAACATTGCCAAACCTCAAGAGCCCATAAAACTGACCTTAAAAGCGGACTATAATTCCAATGTCGGACTGGTGGCAGTGGATAAAGGTGTCTTCACATTAAACAGCAAGCATAAGCTAACTCAAAGCAAGGTTGGTGTCTGTTGCAGTTTAAGACTTATTTATAGGTGTGTCCTTATTGTGATATCTCGATACACTGAGACAACTGTAGGAGATGCTTCAAAAAAAAAACATGATCTTGTGATACTCTCTTGATAGATGTTTATGCTATAGTATATTTTCGGTCATTCAGCGACTGTAAAGTGAATTACTGCCAGCTGACGATTTTGAAAGTATTTCACTATTGAATTGAGTTAAATTAAATTTGTATCTTTAGAGACTAGAGTGCCCATTCAAATTGAAAGAAGGGCAAAGGTGGTTTTATGGAATTGTTGCTAAATTCATTCCCCAGATGATGGAATTGCTTTTTAAATGGTTTCCTAGTATGCAGCAAGTAATTGGCAGGACAGAAGACAGCAAGTAAAACAAGTGTAGCCCTATTTGGGGGGGGGTATGAGTATTATCCCTCCCGCAACAGACTCTGGCGCTGACCTGTGTGTATATTGGGACCTGAAGCCTTCGCTGAAGGGAAGAGTGGGAACATATATGAAATATATCAGTGCCTCCACCCAGGATAGAGCCTCTGTATTACAGGGAGGATCTCTTCCTGGGACTTACCCATGAAGTACAGTTAGTAGCCTTAACAAGGATCACTGTACTAATCTCACAGTCTGAAGAATACATACAGATACCACATAAGGTTATAACAGTAGCTTTATAATAATCAACAGGGTAATAATACATACATAAAATATACTCAGAACACAGCAATACTACAACAACCAGCAAGTCCTCAACCGTCTTAGGTTATATACCCGGGTATATATATAGATATATAGCAAGAGTCCAGTGCACAATACCTCCAAGCAACAGAAGAGATGCAGGGGCCCCTGTGGATGACTGTGGATCCTCGGATTCTTCCAGGAGATGACAGACAGCCGATCAGGAGATGATGATGATGATGGTGAGATTCTTCACAGGCAGCAAACAGGGCGACGGTGACGGCAGTAGATGCAGGCCTGACTACCCTAACACTGAGTCCTTAACCTGCCAGCTAAACTACTAGTGCCACCGGGCCTCTAACTAGCTAGTTGGCCTTCGGAAGCCTAACCTATCACTGCCCTGAACTATATATATATATGGATCCCTAACTACGGTTACTAGCTAGGTCCTGTGAGTATATAGGGGGTAACACATACCTAACTATCTACTGTGAAGTAAAGAGGAACAAGTGGCTCTTAGACTCCCCCCAGACATAACATGTCTGTCTCAGCAGCTCTGCTCACATCTCTCCCCCCCAGCAGCTCTGCCTCACATGTGTCTGACTCACTGTATTTACAAAACAAAACTTGCACTGAATGCCTGGGGTCTCTGAAGCCAAACTGCAGGGGCAAAGAAGCCAGATACATTATATACTAGTAGAAATGGCAGTTCCCTACACAAGCTACCCATAAACCAACATTATCCTGGTTTGCGGAGTCAAAGGTTTCCCCAAAGTGTGAACCAGAGCTCGCTGCAAGGCAGGATGGACTTGGCTGCTTCAGGACCCAGGTTGCAACCCCATAACAAGATACCAGAAAACAGTTGCACTTACAAACTAAGGACCAATCCAGAAACCATATTGCGACAAGAGAGCAATACACAAGTCAAAGACCAAGAGGATACGGGATTAACCAGAACAACAGTAGAGTCCAAGCCAGGGTTTAGTCTAGGAATACACAGAAAAAGCCAAATCAGCAATAGAGGAGATAACCAGGAGAGTAAGTCAAAATCAGTCACCATTGAGAAGAGCTACTTCCTGGGACACAAGAGGCTCTAGGTAAAAGTAGGAGCACAGATATTGAGATTCTTAACAGGTGGACATATCTATAGATAAAATCGACCAATGATTTTGAGAAGTTCTGAAAAGTATTGATAATGAACATTTTAGGTCTGCTATGTCTAGAAATGATGTTATAGATAAAATCTAAGATGTCAGGTTTATGTGATACTTATTTGTCTTTTAGGTCTGGAATATTGTGGAAAAATCTGATATTGGATGTAGCCCGGGGAGTGGTGCTGATAATATGGGAGTATTTTACGATGCCGGACTTGCTGTAAATACTAATTTTGGAATGAGCACTAAAGAGAGATCTGGTAATTGTGAATGTCGTCTCTTTTTTGTAGGGTTTGTTATGGTGACTCAGTGGTGTACTCCCTCAGACCCTGTATTAGGTATACAGTAATGGGGAGACTTTACCAATTCTGTTTAAAATTTGATTCACTTTCCCTTTAAGCCATGTCCCCTTGTCAAGCCAGGGGCCAAAAGTGTCTAGAACACATGATTGAAGTGAGGTTCACAATCTGTAGCCAGAATGCTGGAGCATTTACAGTATCTTACAAAATTTCTCCCAATTTTTTAGATTTCCTGGAATATATCTGCCTGCCCTTTGATAATTCTCATCCGATGCAATGTCCTCTTTTATTCTCAGATGCCTCATGTGAGGACATAAAGACACGCAGGAGAAGAACCTCAGCGGCTTTGTTGGAATCCAAAGCTCAGAAGGGTAGGAGGAGAATTTTTGTATTTTAAGTCTTTTTCTCTGTTTAGCAGTTAAAGAAATAGCCTCTCACTCTTTTCCTATTGGCAGCTGCTACTTGCCATTTTGGATTTCAAAAAGTGGGGTGACAGTACCCCTGATCTCCTAAAAGGCAGCACATTATGGCATATCCTCGGAATACATGGCCAGTCATGGAAGCATAAACACAACTACCACCAAGGACTTAACTTGTGGGGGTGCAGAGGGTGCATTTACACCTGGGCCCAGGAGCCTTAGAGGACCCATGAGGTGTTTCTTCCTCCCGAACACCAATGTATACAAATTTTGGGATGTTTGTCCATCCCTAGTCACTGGTTTGGAATGTGACCTTGACTATAATTCATGTGGAAGAAGCACCAAGATTAACAAAATGAATCCTTTCCCATACAATTCCATAGCAGTAGCCACAGAGAAGTTACCTCTACTGCAGTTCCGTTAAGCTCCAGACACAATACCACTATAAGGGTCCATTCAGACATTGGAAAATATTATTTTAATCTTATGGGACGCAAGGACCTAAGCCTAGAAATATCTGATATTGAGACTAATGTTTGGTCCTGGTTAGCTGGTCCTTCATAGGGTGGATAGATACATTTTGCCTCATTTATGTTGATGTGTATTGGATCTAACGTGTTTCTTCTGTTTAGCCTCTAACTACTCAGACCTGGAGAAGCAATGCTGCCATGATGGCATGGTTATCAACCCCATGGGCCACAGCTGTGAGCAGCGTGCTCGTCTCATCCAAGAAGGAGACAAATGTGTCGAAGCTTTCCTGGACTGCTGCCGATACATTGCCCTGAGATGGAAGGTTGATGATATCGACGCTAAGGATGACCTAAGAAGAAGTGAGCAGACATAGGGCAGGAGAATTGATGGGTTAGAGCAATACTGGAAAGTATGCATCTATTCTTCCAAAAACGATGCCACACCTGTGCACAGGTTGTGTGTGGTATTGCAGCTCAGCCCCTTCACTTTAGAATGGAGGTTGGAACCGTCAATCTAAACTTAGGTGTAGAACCCAAGGGTGAGACCTGTATCCATCAGATTATTGGTATATCCTGAAGATATTTCATAAATCTATTGTTTTAACCCTTTACTTTGTGGCCTGTTTTAGGCCTTGATGACCAAACAATTTTTTTGTGTTTTTCTCACATACTATGTTTGTTTGTTTGTTTGTTTGTTTGGGGGGGGGCCTCAGGCCCCCCGGCCCCCCCCTGCACGTACCTAAAACACCCAGCTCGCCGTTGCCCTATAGCATTTTAATTTTTTTCATCTATGTACCTGTATGAGAGCATGTTTTTTTTTAAACAAATGGTAGCGTGTAATGACACTATTTTGTGGTAGATATACCTCATTAATTAACTTTTATTAACTCTTTCAGGGAAGGAACAAAAAAAAAACAGCAATTTTGAATTTTTTTTGCTATAAATTTTCCGCCATTCACTGTGTCCCTTAAGTAACTTTATAAATTTATTCATCGGGTTGATACTAGAGATGAGCGAAGTTTTCAAAAATTTGATTCGGCAATTTCACCGAATTTTCCGATATGATTCTCTTCGATCTGAATTAATTTGCGGCGAATAAACAGCTATTTCCGGTCTTCAGAGAGCCGGGGTGGGCGGCAAAATAGCGGAAGCCCTTGGATGCCGCGGTCATGTCTCTCTCTCTCTCTCCAGCACGGACAACTTTTATTCATGTGGAAGGATCTGCTAACAAGCAAAGACACGCCTACCCAATCACATCACTAGAGAACATCATGTGACCGTCTGATGTCACAAAGGTCCTTACTAAATATTCTTTACCGCGAAGCATCAGGAAATCCGGATTCCATGTGAATCGAAGATTTCCTGAAATTCGGATTGAATTCCACTTCTGCTTTGATTCACTCATATCTCTAGTCGATACAAATGAATTGATACCAAATTTGCATAGTTGTTTTTTAAGTTTTACTACTTTTGGTAAGTAAAAACCCTTTTTGTAATATTTTTTTATTCCATGGCCGCTTTCCATGCCATAACTAAGGCTAAAGTCCTACGTAGCAAGCTGCAGCCAAAAAGTGTTGCGGGATAAACCATGGCGAAAACGCATCACATTGCTTTGTTTTTTACAGAAAGTCTGCAGAGTTTTCCTCTTCGGACTTTCTGCTTCAATTATACCTATAGGGAAACTGACGGGCTCTTTTAAGCTGCCCATGGACTGGAGTGCATTTGCTCAATTTTTTTTGCCCTTTTTTAAGTCGCAAGTCATAAATATAACGTAAGGATGGGCCCCACGTTGTAAAAATGCTGCGTTTGGCCGCGGCAGAAACACTGTTGCAACAACCGCGGTGTTTTACAGTACCTGCAAAGTGGATGGGATTCTGGCTAATGCCATCCACACATTGCAGAAAAATATCTGCAGCGGACCTGCTGCGATTTCAAAAACACTTTCATTTTTGTAAATTGCAGCATGTCAATTATATCTACGGAAATGCTGGCGTTTTCCATATAGGTATAATAGAGACAGAAAGTCTGCAGAGGAAAACTCTGCAGATCTTTCTGTGAAAACCACTACGATAAAACACATGATGCGTTTCCGCCGCGGTTTTTTTCCACAGTGCTTTTTGGCTGTGGCTCGCTACGTGGGGCCTTAGCCTGAAACGGATCTCGATTTAGGCCATACCCCCTTTTCTAAACAAAAAAGCAAAAGTGGCGAGGACAGCATAACATCTGGAAAGAAGGCGTAAATGCTTCATAAATGAAACACAGGGTAGAAAAAGACCTCAAAAAGGCACAAGAAGCTTAATAAATGTGCCCTGTTCCCTTTAACCTTGTCAACTGGTTCTTTCTTACAGGTGAGGCTGAGATTGATTATATTAAGGAGGCTGACATTTTGGTTAGGAGTGAATTTCCAGAGAGCTGGTTATGGAGCATTGTTAAAATGGACGAGAAGCCGAATGCAGAGAAGTAAGTGCTGTAAAGACTTTTTGACTGTTTTTTATTTAAAGAGATATTCATGTGACAACATCTCGCCAGGTACACGCTGAGTACCTGCCACAGAGTGGGATATAAACTTGGTCACAGCTCGCACACAAACGCCACAACCTCTTCAAACAAGCAGGGGTCCAGGGCGTTATGTCCTTGCTGAGGATAGGTCATCAATAAAAATGAACTAGAAAACCCCTTTTCGAAGGGCCATCACATGACTGTTTTAAAACCCATGAATGTCGATGAGTCTACTCACATGGCCATTTTTATGTCCATCAAAACAAAGGCTATGGTCACACTAGCGCTGTGTGACCATTTGGGGATTCCATCCCCCATTCTGCTTGAAGGCAGGACTTTTCTCTCCAAATTTTTCCAAGTGGACCTGAAGAACAAAAACCCCAACACTAGTGTGAACCTAGCGTAAGATAGAGCATGTTAGTTTTTGACGGCCGTGCAGAAAAGGGTCCATAAAAAAAGGAAATGTGAATAGACTCATAAACATTCATGGGGATTAAGACGGCCATGTAAATAAGGCCTAACAATTTGGGGGTTCTTTGTTCAGGGTCCTCCTCTATTGGTCAGAGTGTAGAGTGGTTACAAAGAACATCTCTCAATCTTTAGGATCTGACCTGTGTGGCCAGGTTTCCCCAAAGATCACTGATCGATTAGATTCCTAGCAGGAGGATCCTTTGTGATTAGCTGATTGCCAAGTGGTCCTTCTAACTATTTGGGATTATATAAAGCAGAGAACCCTTTTAACATGGCATTTATCTTTCATCAGTATCTCTACAAAGGTCCTGCAGAATGTATATCTTAAGGATTCCATCACAACATGGGAACTACTGGCCGTGAGTGTATCAGAGAATAAAGGTAAGCACCTAAAAAAGATCAGCCAAACTTGTGTGAGGAACCATCTGGGAAGACTCTGGAGGGACTGGAATACCTTATTCTAGGAATTCAGGATCCACTTTTTGAACTTAAAGGGTTATTCCCGTTTGGCAAATTGTTGAGATGGGAACATCTGCTTACGGGAACAGCCAAGCATTGCTGCTAAGTGCCGTTTCCATATCTTTCACTGAGCTACACTGTTTCTGTAACTCCCATTTACCTCTATAAGAGTTACAAAAACAGCAGCTTTTGACTTTCAGTGGCTCTCATTCCAGGGAATGTGGAGTGCTCTTCAGACCCCAGAGTATAATAAGGGGACGCCCAGGGGAGGTGTAAAAACATATTAAAGGGATTCTATCAATGGGGAAACATGTTTTTAACTGAAGCCACGTCGTAATAGCCTTTATAAAGGCTATTAGTCTCCTGCCTTTGTCGTTTCGCTCCTCGCCGCCATTTAGAAGAAATCTTGATTTTTATTTTTATGCAAATGCATCTTCAGAATGCACAGGGGGCATCCCCTGTGCTCTCCTCAGACGCATTTTTGAGCTTACTGCGCCGCCTCTCTTCTTCTTTAGCAGACGCCTCTGCTTGACGTCATCCTTCCGCCGACAGCGCATGTCCATTCGGCCATTTTCCTGTGGCCTATTACATGAGCGTACTGCATGCGCTGTATGTAATAGGCCACAGGAAAATGACCGAACGAAGAATTGTACAAGGATGACGTCAACAAGAGGCGTCTGCTAAAGAAGAAGAGAGGCGGCGCGTAAAGTTAAAAAATGCATCTACTTCCACTGATGCAGCACTGGACCGCCACCATTTTCCGGTAGTCTTTCACAAGAGGCGCAGTACGGACCACCAGAAAATGGCGGCCCGTCATGCGCAGTCGCTGCCGTCCAGCGCTGTGTCAGAGGAAGTAGAAGAAAGAAGATACAGAGAAGACCAAGATGGGAGTCACCACAACAGACTAATGGGTGGTGACAAGCGATGACGCGGTGGGTGCTCGCTGCCAAGGAGGAACGCCCCGGGTACTCCGTGAGGATCATTTCCATAATTGAAGAAACGGATTTTTACAGAAACGGCTGGGAGAAGACAATAATTCCAACGTGCCATTAGCTTAAAAGTTGTTTTTTTAATGACATATTGCCTTTAAACACTTATATTGACCTTGCCCCATATCTCTTGGGCTCTCTCACTGCATCCAGAAGTCCCCTGGCGTTAGCTGCCGGACTTTTTCAGTTACCTGAGTGGCCTCACAGGCCATGGAGGACTGCAGAGACCTGTGATTAGGCCTCAGTGGTCAAATCGGGCACGCAGATCTCATGGCGATTTTATGCAAGTTCTGACCGAACTTAGACGAACCTCACAACTCATAAGGTTCATATTTAACCATCTCTATTATTGATCTATGCTTAGGGTAGGTTGTCAATAGCAGAATGGTGGGGGTCAGCACCCACAATGATCGGAAGATTGCACAATCCTTCAATTTGACCAAACTGCGGTAACCAGGCACATCCACTACAAAGAGTACAGTGGTGTTTTCTTTTTCTTCTTCCTCTGCCTCTTCTTCTTCTTCTTCCCATTGTGCTTTTCATGTAAAAAGTAGAGATGAGCAAACCAGTTTGAATCGAACAGGATTCGACCCAAATTTTCCAAAAGTTTTGTGTTAGTCCAGACATGAAAATTTGGGGGTTCGTCACCCACTTCCCATAATTGAAACTGTTATACATTGATATAGATTTGTTTCATTTTGGGCTTGGGTGTTTCAAAGATTTGGGTCTAATAAGTTTGTCATGAACCAAAAGTCAAATTATTATACTCTGGGGTCTCTTCATCCGTGAGTCCTGTGATTGGGCCTCAGCAGTCACATGTGGTGCGCCATCCGAACCTGACATGAAGCGAATCTTCAGAGGTTTGTTTGCCCATCTCTGAAAAAGAGGAGAGAGATAATAGGTGAGGTTACAATATGTTCAGATAGTGGGGTAGTGGCAGCAGTGTTAATGAATGCTGTAGACTTTCCTGACGAGGCAAATCTTCAGGGTCCTCTTGAAGGTTGTGATTGTGGGGGACATAGTATAGAGGATGCAATGGATGAGTCTTGGAGGTGGTTGTGTGCAGAGTGGATAAGAGCAGAGCGTGCTGTGTAACTGGTTATAGTTCATGGCTCTGCAATTAGAAGGGGGTTTTGGGATTTGAGCCCCCACCATTGTGCTATTCATGATCAATCCTAAAGATAAGTCATCGAGAGTGAATTCCCAGAAAATATGGGCAGGAAGGTACAAATTGCAAAAATGACTGATCGCCTGGCATAAATGTAGAGTGCTGAGCGCTAAATACTGGATTCCATTGTTGTACATTAGTAGTGCATGGTGCCAAAGGAATAAAGGGATTGTCCTGGATCAGAAAAAATGGATCCCTTGACCCTCTTGCCTATTGGCTTTAACTGGTATTGTTCCAAATACAGGAATAACACTCCTTTTCATATCTGCGTCACGGGATTTTATTTTGCATGACTTTGATCCATTATACACTTCTTGTACTTTACATGAATTACAACATTTCAGGTGAATACCCTTCCTCAGGCTAAAACAATATGAGATAATAGTGAATATCATCAAAAAGTTATTTATTTTTTTTTGTAATTCAATTGAAAAAGTGAAACACATATATAATATTGAGTCATTACAAACAAAGTGAACTTTTTCAAGTGTTTATTTATGTTAATATTGATGATTATGGCTTACAGCCAAGGAAAACCCAAAAGTCATTATCTCAGAAAATTACAATAATTAACCCAAAACACCTGCAAAGGCTTCCTAAGCCTTTAAAAAGGTCCCTTAGTCTGGTTCAGTAGGCGACACAATCATGGGGAAGATTGCGGACTTGACAGATGTCCAGAAGGCAGTCATTGACACAATCCACAAGGAGGGTAATTCTGATGATATTCTAATTTATTGAGATGCACTAGTATATGTATAAATGCATATCAGTGGTGTCAATAGACAGATGCCCCCCATCCTTACAGTAGGAAGCCTACAGATAATTGTCTTGTAACACCAATAAAGTTCATACGGGAACATCCAAAGTCCAAATTTATAGTAAATATGACAATAAAATGATGGTATGACATGCATCATAGCACAGTACTACACAATATGCCATGAGATCAGTCCTGAGGGACTCGACGCCCATGTGTGGTCCTGATAGGCACCCACTGTATTATTCTTATGAATAGGATTATGTGACATATTGACTTGAAGGACAAGTGATATTATGTCCTATACCATGTCTGACATTAATAAACGTAGGCTTGCCATAGGAATATAGCTATTGAGATCTGTCTACGGCAGGTGTCAATAGCAGCACAGCAGTTTTGCAACAAATGTATATGTGCACTAGGTGGGGCTAAAAAAAGTAAAAAAAAAATAAATAAAAATCTATAAAAATTAAATTCACCCCCTTTCCCTCTAATGTATATTTATGAAATAAACAAAAATAAACATAAACCCATTAGGTATCCCCACGTCCAAAAATGCTGAACTATAAAAATATACAGATATTTATCCCATGCAATGAATGTAGTAGCAGTACAAAAAAAAGTGATCATGTTGTTAAAAATTTCCAAAAATGGTATAAATAAAAACTATATCTTGTCCTGCAAAAACGACACGTTGCACAGCTCCAAATATGGAAACATAAATAAGAGAGCAAGAGGAGTGCAAATTAATGGTAAATATGTCCACATCCCCCCAAAATTTGAATAAAAGTGAACAGCTCATCAAACATTTCCCAAAATGTTATAAATAAAAACTACAGCCTGTCCTGCAAAAAAGACACCTTATACAACTCTGTACATGGAGACCTAAATAAGGGGACATCTGGAGTCTAAATTAATGGAAAATATGTCAACATTAATAAACCAGCTTAGATCATAGAGTCTTTTGTAAAAATGTACGGCTCCCATGACATCAGAGGATAATACTCACCATCTGTCATACTCCATCATGTAGGCATCTGTGTGGCTAAACCATATGAAATCCAGGCCTTCCAGAGCTTCTTCATTGACCTCAGACTTCCATATTCTGTGGTGAGGAATGAACAGGTTGAAATTCGAGCCATCATCTACAATTACGAATCAATGGATATTCAGGTAAATCAGTTCACGACAACCTGTGGGATTAGCTATTGAATTGTTTTTTGCAGTGAACCTTTGTAATATACCTTAGTAAAGAAATCTGTTTCCATCTCCAGATATCAGACTGCTCTCCATTTCCTTATCTCCACAAAATATTTATTTATATAGAATCCCTCTCCTACTCACCTCACACACAAAACTCTATGGAGAGGAGAGGGGGGAGAAGGAGGTTGCTGCCGGCAGATTTGTTACCTCATTCTGTGCAGGTCTTATCTTGAAGATACAGCAGCGTCAGAAGATCTCACTGTAACAGAGTGTAGCAACAATAGTTATTTGTGTATCTTTCAGCATCCTCCTCCACCCTTCTCCATAGACTTCTATGTAAACCGTCACTCAACCTAATAGCTGGAAAAGGAAACAGATTTCCTTAATAAGATATATTACAAAGTTTCATTTCTGAAAAGTTGTTTATTACTGAAAGTACGCTTCAAAAACTCCTTTAGGCTATGCACACACTTAGAGGATATGTTGAGGCTCTTCCACTGGTGAATAATGTGGGAAAAATCTGAACCGTATTGTAGTACTACCAAAAACCTCATCTTCATACTGAAGAAAAAATCCATGATATAAGTGAATTTGTAGGATGTCAATTAATGATTGAACGTGGTCCAGAGATCGGGACTCCTTGCTTCATTGCAATCTACGATGCTAGGAGTCCCTGCTTCACTGCAGTTTCACTGTTTTGCACTGTATATAATACAAGACAGATGAGTCTTGAGGAGGCATGGTCTTCCAGTATCATAGATCATTATGATGCTTGGAGTCCCGCTGTCCTGACCGGGTTCACGCTGGGAGATCTGGCCAATGTACAGCAGACCTAATTTTCCGGCCTGTATTCACCCATGTACAGGAAGCCTTAAGATAAACTCACTGTGTTATCTGTGTTCACATCACATTGTGCCACTTACACACAGTTTTTGGGCATGGAGTTGTTCCCGCCATCTTGGAGAACTAAGCACAGATCTTCTGTGGATGTAAGCTTGCTCCAATCCGTCTGTCTCTTCATGTCATCCCAGACAGACTGGATGATGATGATGAGATCAGGGCTATATCTGTGGGGCCATATCATTACTTCCAGGATTCCTCCTCCAAAGGGCAAAGGTCACACCAAATATTGATGGGATTTACATTTCTCATCTCTTCATTCAGTTCATTTAATTGACAAAAATAACTAAGACAAAGCTATTAACTCTTCTGTTTCTGAAAGCATTCTTACTGTGCAGCATGTTTTTCTATATCTACATCTATCCATCCTTCCATATAAAAAAAAGTAAAAAATAGAGTGGTTTAAGGTGACAAAAATAGTGGATTTATTCACCCAACCCAAACCCAGCGATTCAGTCCAACTCTATGGGACCTTTCTCAAGCCTTTTTTTGGTTTTTGTATGCTATGGGCTACTGCTGTCGCAGAGGAGCTGATTTACAGGGGTCCAAGGTACCAGACCCTTGCACATCTAATATCGATAGCTTAGCCTAAGGATAGGCCATCGATATTAGAAAGTGGATAACCCCTTTAATCTTTTTGTGGCTCCTGACCTAACAACAGGCCAGAGTAAGGTTACTTAAGCCTCCGGACAAAATCTTTGGTGAAGTCCCTCCTCCAAGGCACAGTGTCATATAATGGGACTCTCTACAATGAATGTCTTTATGGTCTCATTTTAGGTGCGAATGACCCTATCATACAACCCTCAGTTCTGCAGCAGTTCTACAGCCAGACAGCCATACACAGTTGTGGTAAAAGTGAAAAGAAACTCATCCTTTGTAGTTCCCTTTGTCATTGTTCCGCTCACTACAGGAGAACATTTTGTTGAGGTGAAAGCTTCAGTCTTTCAAAGATTTGTAAGCGATGGCGTCAGGAAGGCACTGAAAGTTGTGGTAAGAGAACATAGCTACCCTATGAATTATGTCACTAATGTATACTAATAACCACAAGCAACCATATAACCATAACCAAATGACCATAAAAATTTTGTGTTGAGCAAAAAGTTGACTCTCACGATAGTTTAACCTATGATAACACTTTCTTCATTGTTCACCATTGGTCACTGATTTACACTGATTGGATTCATATTACCTTCTACATCATTGACCATGCACTATTTTAAATGGGATTTCCCATATCTGGGTCTTCTCTCTTCTCCTGTCCACGGTTACGCTAGGTTCACACTAGCATTCGTCTCTCCATCGTCCAGGTCTGTATTGGGACCTGAAAGAAGGAGAGCCCATCCACTAAAAAAGTGGATACCCTTGGACACACTGTGCCAATTTTAGACAGAATTTGCGGTGGAGTCCAACGCAGAAGTGATCCTAGCCAGTTCAGGACAGTTCAGGCCAGCAGCATGCTCCCGAGACTAAACTGGACACTATTTACATTCAGAGATAACAGAGGTAGGGCCGACATCAGCACCTGGTCAACCTGAGCAGGTTCTTTGGCCCATATCTCCTGGGGAACCCACTGAATGTTCACAATGTACACCTCCATCAATATGGATGGAATCGCTCAATGCCTTGGTAACAGTTGTGGAGCAAGCGGTGCTATGGATTTCATTGTCACTGACCTCTCTAAACGTACTGGACTCCCTGTTCCTTTGGTTTTGGCGCCAGTGCTGATTGGGTTATGTGTGGTGGGGAGTCCGGGGAGATGAAAGCGGTGAGTGATAATGAAATCTTTAGCACCACTCACTCTCATTTTGAGAGCTGACCACTTTAATGAAAAAGTAGAAGCGTCTTTAAATTATCTTACCGAAACCCCACAATTCATGGACTCAGCCATACAGTGGATACTGTATTGAGTAGGGGAGCACAGGCTTACTGGAGTCTATAAATTAGACCATGACTATGTGTGAACGGCCATCACAGGGCTGTAAAAATCTAAGGGTGTATTCACATGTCCATTTGTTTAACAGACTGTGAAACCAGTCAATCAAAAAAAAAATAAAATTGACGAGCCTCATATTTGTTCACACGGACTTAACAGAAGTCCCTGCGTCCATTTTTACTAGTTGTCACTCGGGTGATGATCTGTTTTGATCGCTGTTAAAAATGGACCATTACGTCACTTTTCTTGGAAGTTTGGAACTTAGAAAATGGAACAGTTGTGAATAAGGCCTAAATTGTAATGTGCACAACCTCACAATTTTTGGGAAAATAAATGATGGGTTTTCTTAGCCTCACATGAAATATCTGCTTTCCATTTCAGCCGGAAGGTATCCGTAAGACGGAAATGATATCATCAGTCATACTGGAACCAGAGGCAAGAAGTAAGTGACCATCTTTCTAGATACATTTTTTGAGTTCGGATGGATTTTTGATGTAGTTTTTCAATTTAACAAAAAGTTCATCTGTCCTTTGCAGATTAGTTACAGGTTTTGATCAAAAACTGCATCATAAAAATGGATCGATTTTCCTTACCCTTAAAGGGGTATCTGATATTGATGACGTATCCTTGGGATATGTCATGATAATCTGATAAGAGGAGGTCCCACAATTGGAAACACACCTGGCATCCACAATCAACTGGTACAAAGAGAACCAAACAGGACACAGTAGCCCAGGTGGACACATTCTGTTCATTTCATTGGGAGCGCTGGAGATATCTGAGAGCTGTACTTCGGCAATTTCTGGGGCTCCCATTGAAATGAATGGAGATGGGGGAGCATCTGTATCCTCTGCTACATTCTCAATGGAAGTAAAACAACCAACTTTCTCAACCCACATCAATCAGCAATGTATTCTCTTTCCTACGGATAGAGGAAAGATATTTTTTGTGGAATAACCCCTATAAAATATTGTCCCCTCTACCAATGTGGCACTTCAGTTTCAGAGTTCCTTCTAGCTTACAGACTTAGCAAACTTTCATTTGGCACAATGCGTTAAATATATAGTTGCAGCAATCTTTAACCTGACTTTTTCAAGCTTTTGTTAAACTTTGTTACATCAGATTTGCTTCAGTTTGGAAGGTTCAGCCCAAAGTTTTGTTTTGGGTTGAATAAGTTCATCACAAAATGGAAGGGAAATCATTATACTCTGGGTTGTCTTCAGACCCCATAGTATAATAGGTGGAGGCCCATGGGAGGTGACAAAAATAAACTGTTATACCCACCTTACCTCATCTCTTCTTGGCATCCTTGCAGCATCTGGTGCTCCCTCTGGGTCCTCTTCTGGCCTCCTGAGTGACGTCATATGCTCCAGGGTCACCGCTGGGGCCTGTGATTGGGCCTCTGCAGTCACATGGGGCACACTGATGATGCTACGTCATGATGCTACACAATCATGACGTAGCATCATCAGTGTGCCCCATGTGACTGCAGAAGGGGTGGCACCAGATGCCGCCAGGTTGCCCAGAAAACCTGAGGGAAAGTGGGTATAAGTGTTTGCAATTTTGTTTTGAAGGGACCCCAGAGTATAATAATTTCACTTCTGGTTCACAGGTGATGAACCCCCAATTTTTTAGAAAATTTGTGTTGAATCTGGTTCAATCCAAACCAATTCCTTCATTTCTACTTATCTTAGCGCTTCTAAATCAGTCCTGTCCTGCAGTCATTGATTTGCCATATTATTGTAAATTTTTGCAATACAGCCAATGAATTTGTTGCAATGCTTCCCCTAAGCAACCTCCAAATCTGAGAGGCATACAATATGCACTTCTCTACAGTGGCAGAGTATGCAGCAGGTTTGTCTTCAGGCACAATGGGGCAGATTTATGAAGACTGTCATTATTATCGCCAATCTTCAAAGCCCCATTGCTGGAGCTATAAATGAGACGCATCGGGCTGTGCACCTGGAGGTACACCAGCTCATAGCACTTGGGAGAGTGCCACTTCTGGTTAACAGGCCAGTGATGTCACATTCATGAGTCTGCTCACAGCTCTGTTCCATTCAAGTAAATGATGTTCAATACCTAATCTTTCCTAACATTAGATCATCGACATTTAAGTCCAGGAACCAGATTCAATCCAAATTTTCCAAAAGTTTCTAAAACTTTGGGGGTTCATTGGCAGCGTATTGGAAACTAACCTAATATACTCTGGGGTCTCTTCAGACTCCAGAGTATAATAGGTGGAGGCCCAGGGGAAGTGTAAAAAATAAAAAAACAGTTAAACTCACCTTTGCTCACCGCATCATTTTGGCATCCAGTGCTCCGTCCTCTTCCAGCCCCCTGATTGGACCTCAGTGATCACATGGTGTGTACCGACATTGTGATGCTTTAATTTTATTATAGGAGGAAGGGGGAGCAAGAAAAGAGCCTGATCCGTGAAGAAAGAAGCATTATTCTCTAAGATTATATGACAAAGTTTCTTATATTCTACTGTACTGATTTATACAAAGCTTCTTGAAAAATTGGTGATTTTTTTTTTAGTAATCATCATTATCAGGGATCGGGTCACATACAAGATATATCCGCTCACTGTATACAAGTTCTGGGGTGTATCCGTACAATTTTCTCACCAGGCACACAAATGTAATCATAACAAGGGTTACTCCGCTTCCATAGTCCCTTCCAGCTCAGCTATCACCCTAGGCTACACAGCAGTGAAGCAACCCCTACAATCACACATCTACACACAGAGCTGCCACCCCTCACTACTTAAGGTAGACGAGACACCAATATGCCCAAACAACTCACAACTAACACACAAAAGGGTAAACAATATTTACTCTCTTCTAAAATAAAAAGGAATAATGTACAGACCTGTTTGTTTAGCCGCAAAAGAAGAGACTGTTACAGACCTCATGCTAGATGTGGCTTCAAAGAATCTGATCCTGAGGTCCTATATGGATCTACTAAAGCCTCACTATAAATTCTCTAATATAGAGTTGGTCCTGAGTCCTTTGAGGTTGCTCGCTGAAGTTGGTTGTCCTCTACAATAGCATTTCATGGCACCCCATAACATAACTGTTGCATTGCCATGATCCTTCAATGTTTTCCGGTGTCTCTTTTAGGTGGAGAACATGTGGTGAAGGTGTCAGCGCTTGCGAATAAGAACATTGTTCCAGACTCACCAACCATAATTATTGTCAATGTACAAGGTGAGATCCTGAGAATGACTGTCTTGTAGATGGTCATTGTAGATGTTGAGATTAAAAAAAAATCTATCTTAGACTTGATTTTCTGAAGTGATATTTCTTTCCATAGGAATTCCAATTGCACAATTTCTTGAAGATGCCATAGATGGTTCTGCTCTAAGCCATCTTATCGTTGTACCATCTGGTTGTACCGAGCAAAACATGATGAGTTTGACTCCAGTTGTCATTGCTACACATTATCTTGACAAAAGCAACCAGTGGGAACGAGTAGGATTGCATCGCAGGGAGGAAGCCATTCGAAATATTAACAAAGGTGACATACTGTTTTTTCCAGGGGTAACTTTACTAGAAGGTCAATCTCCATGTTGTATCCATTATAGTAACCATCCTATAATTTCTCTAACATGCTATATCTTTCCTTTCCTATTAGGTTATGGCAATCAACTCAATCATCGTAAAAGTGATGGATCTTATGGAGCTTTCTCTGGGGCAAACTCTGGCACTTGGTAGCTATGTCTTCTCTTTTTAGACTTTTCTTATATTCTACTCTAGAATGTTCCTCTTTTCCATGATAATTTTCTTTCGCCATTGCCTTGTCTCTAGGATCACTGCTTATGTTGTTAAGGTTTTTGCTATGGCTAAGAGTTTGACATTCGTTGCTGATGATATGCTGTGTGGATCTGCCAAGTGGCTTATAATGATGAGACAAAAGCCAGATGGGATGTTCAAAGAGTTAATTCCTATTGGTGCTCAATATATGAAGGTAAGGGCTTCAGATAAACACATATATGGGAAGATACCCATTTAAGTCAGATAGTTATGATGAGTACAATTCAACAAAAGGACTTTTAGGGCATATTCCCTAGATAAGGGGTACGCATCTACTTTTAGTAAAGATTTGCTGACCTGGGTTTGACATCAGGAAAAGGCCCAGTAGATGAGTCCAGTATTTACAAATATTAAGCTACATCTATAACTCTACCCACACCCACCCGTGTCCTCTTTGACCACACCCACTCTCTCTGTGCCCCCATACAGTAATTGTGCCATCCACTGTGTAACATACAGTGGTGATGCTTTCTTAGTGTCCCCCATACAGCATAATGCACTCAACATCTCCTTCCGCCTCAAACTCAGAAACATTCAAGAGAGGCAAGAGATAAGGAGGGGCTGAGGTACAAAATGAGCTGAGGTGTCAAATCAGGCAGGAAAAATCCAATTATAAGAGAAAAATTGAAGAGCAAATGAAAAGAAAAGACATAGGTGCAGACTGGAAGGGTCTTAAGTCAATTTCTGGTCATAGACAGTTTGTCTCCCAGGTAGAAGCAGATGTTAATTGGCTTAATGAACTAAATCTATTCTTCAATGGATTTGATCACACACCAGCTCCTCCCACCCCATCATGTGTCATTCAGTCCTCTCTACCACACTGACTTTACCCCCTGCAGCTATTTCCCACCAGACCAGTAAATCAAGCAATCCGTCATTATCTGACCACAGTCTGACCTTCACACGTGCCCAGGTGAGAAGGAAGCTGAAAAAGATCAAAGCAGGGAAGGCTGCAGGGCCGGAATTACATCAGTGCAAGGCTAATTAAGACTTGTGGGGACCAGCTGTGTGGTGTTATTGCATATACTGTATATTTAATATATCCAGGAAATAGTACCTGATCTGTGGAAATCTTGTGCGGTATCGGTTCCAAAGAAACCTCATCCTATGGACCTTAACGACTACAGACCTGTAGCACTGACATCCCACCTGATGAAGATCTTAGAGAGATTGGTTCTCACACATCTTCGCCCTCTAGTGAGCCCCGCTATGGACCCTCTCCAGTTTTCTTATCGGCCGGGCATTGGGGTAGATGATGCCATCATCCATCTTCTGCACAGGGCTCTGTCTCACCTGGAGAAACCAGGGAACACTGTGAGAATAATGTTCTTTGATTTCTCCAGTGCTTTTAACACCATACAGCTGTGGTTACTGAGAGACAAGCTGGGCCTTGCTGGAGTGGACCACCACCTCTCCAACTGGATCCTAGACTACCTCATAAACCGACCTCAGTATGTGAGAGCCCGGGACTGTGTGTCAGATACCGTGATCTGTAATACGGGGGCACCTCAGGGTACAGTTCTCGCCCCTTTCCTCTTCATACTGTACACTGAAGATTTTAGGTGCAACTTATCTAGCTGCTGCCTACAGAAGTATTCTGACGACTCTGCAATAGTAGGCCTCATCACAGATGAAGATGACAGGGAGTACAGAGAACTGAACTGGGATTTTATGGACTGGTGCCAGCGGAACCACCTTAGGATTAACGCAGGGAAGACCAAGGAGATGGTGGTGGACTTTTGTAAATGCAGATGCCCTCCTAAACCAGTGGATATCCAGGGGAGGGGCATCGAGATTGTCAACACCTCGGAGTCTAGGGGGCACTTCTTAGGACCTTTTTCAACTCTGTAGTGGCATCAGCCATCTTCTTCGGAGTGGCCTGCTGGGGGAGCAGTATATCAACCAGGGATAGAAATAAACTCGATAAGCTGATTAGAAGGGCCAGCTCTGTCCTTGGGAGTCCCCTGGACCCGAAGCAGGTGGTGGGTGACAGAAGGGTACTGTCCGTGGTGAGCGCCATGTGGAAGAATAACTCGCATCCCATGCATGAGACCGTGATAGTGCTGGGCAGTACTGTCAACTCTGCCACCGCTCCTCCCATTTTTCATTAGCTTCTCCCCTTGGCCAATCCCTTCAATGACTACCTATCGCCCAGCAAATAGAGAATAAAATATTAACATTGACATACAAAGTAATCCACAACCTGTCCCCTCCATACATACATCTACCTGTCCACACGTAATCTCCAATCCTGTCAAGACCTCCTTCTCCGCTCTGCTTTTTTCTGCTCTTCACACAACCATCTCCAAGACTTCTCCCACACATCTCCTGTGCTCTGGAACTCACTACCAAAATATATAAAACTGCCCTTCGCAAATTCAGCCTTCAATTGCCTGCTCCAACCACACCACCATCTGAACAGATTTTACCCGCACCTAATGTCTCTGCCCTCCTTCCTTCATAGATTGTAAGCTCTTGTCTGCAGGGCCTTCTATCTTACTTCACCAGATAATTCCTAAGTCTATTGTACTTGTTTTAGTATTTGTTTATTTTGTTTTGCACGTACACCCGCTTTAAACTTTATGGAACCATGGAGTCAATGGTACTCTAAAGAGAAATAATAGTAATGTGTTATAACACCATATAACACCCCATTAATGCCTCACACAGTATAATGTCCCTTACTGCCCACACAGTATAATCCCCCCTTATTGCCCCCACACAGAATAATTCCCAAATCTCCCCCATACAGTACAATGCCCTCTTAGTGCCCCGTACATAAAAATTCTCCCATAGTGTCCCAACACATAATAAAGCCCCCATAGTGTCCCAACACAGTATAATGCCCCCATAGTGACCTCCACATGGCATAATATCTTATTGCTGTACCCACCCCATATAATGCAAAATTAGTTCCCCCCAAACAGTATATTACCCCCTTAGTGTCCCAACACAGTTTAACACACCATTAGTACCTGCACACAGAAAAATGCCCAGTAGTGACCCCATAGAGTACAATGCCCACAAAGTCCCTCTACTGCAGGGAACTCTCCCTCCATATACCAGCAGTCAGGCGAAAGAGCACTGTCTCTATTGAACTGATGGATTTCAGTATCGGCTGTAGATATTGACACTTGTCCATGCCACTGTTGCTTATATCCAAAAGTGCTGAAGTCCAAGAACAGCAAAACCCCATGGCCAGTAAATAAATACACTTATTGTATCACTTACTGTGGAGTGAAAGCAGCCGGAGACTGGATGCCAGATGTGTACAGCTCTCCACCTCCCAAAATGTTATTTAACTCAATGCTGTCATACTAGATATTCTCTAAGTTCCTCTTCCAGGAATCTACTGCCTGTGCTGACCTTGACAACATGACAACCAGGCATTGATGTGGTCAGCATAGGCTTCAGCTGAGGCCCAGGAAACAATAAAGATTTATGTAAAATGTTTCCTCTTACAAAATTTTTTGTCTTTTTCTCACTCAGGGTGGTCTTGCGGGTTCTTCAGATCCTGATGTTGCCATGACCGCTTTTGTTGTCATTAGTCTACTAGAGAGCCAGAAATACTGCACCAATTTTATAAATGTAAGTCTGGTAAACTGGTAACTTACACATATATATCATCCAACTGGACTTATATTCCCCATTGGGCAACGTGGGGTTGTTGAATTGGAGTAGAAGGAAGAGATGATTCCCTGGAAGTAGACTGTAGATGCTCCATGTGTTCTTGGGTGAACTGAAATGGCCAAGTGACATTCATTGCACAGTTAAAATACAGAGAATACAGAGAAGAAGAAGGATCACATGTGCTCTGTGGTATAGGCTGCCTTCTGACCTCACAAGTTGAACTAGATATACTTAGGTCTTTGTTTAACCTTGCAAAGTTACCTTAGGGGGCATTCACACGGCCCTTGTTAAGGTCTGTTGCAGTCTTCCATCATAGGATGACAGAAATGGACATTAAACTGTTGCAGAGAATGGTCGTGCATGCAGGACTTTATCTTCTGTTACAAAGGTAAACAAACTTGACAGAAGACAGCGTTCATCGTGTTGTTTACATTAGTGTCAATGGGAAAGGACACAGAATCAGTCTGTGACCATTCTGTGCAACATTTTATTGTCCGTTGCTGTCATCTTATGATGGAAGACTGCAACGGACATTAACAACAGTAGTGTGAACGCTCCCTAACAAAGGTATTGTTACTATACTGCTGTGCAACTGTTGCTACTATGTTACTATTGGCACTATATGACTGGTGTCATATATAGTTTTTTTTTCATGGTGCACCCAGTCTTTTTTTTTTTTTTTTTTTGCAGTTTTCTTGCACTAAAATCAGAAGTGGATCCAGGAGAAAGGAGTAGTTTTTTCATGTTTTCCATTCCTTTTGAATACACTTCTGGATTTGGCTGAAAAGACTGAATCAAAAACTGCCACATAAAGACACTAGGGGGAATGTATTAAGACGTGAACATTGTGCACTATTCTTCATAGCGAGAGTACTGGAGGTAGATGTGCCAGAATTATGTAGCGGCTTTGGCGATCCATGGTCACACTATGGGAGGTCTTGTGTGTCCGAATTGAAATCTTTGACTTTAAGTATAAGACATGCCTTGATCCCTACCCCACACTGACCCCTTTTCAGAAAAGGGGTGAGCTCAGATGAAAAAGTAGTGGATTTTCTAGCACAAACAACCGTGCAAGAAAAAATGTGCCACTTTACACACAAAACTGAAGTGAAAACTTGGATAAAGTTATGTGTGACATCAGCCTTCTTACTAGGATATTGTTCTAGTCCAGGGGTCGGCAACCCCTGGCATGCGAGGCTTATTTTCCCTGGCACGGCAGCGGAGCCCTTGACCAGCAGCTTCGATCGGACGAAACATGGCCGAAACGAAACTGCCATTATTATACTGTGGGGGTCTCTTCAGACCTCGAGTATAATACGCGGAGAGTTAGGAGAAGTGATAAAGCATAAAAAATAATGATACTCACCTTGCTCCTTGCGCTACACAGCGGCTGTGCGATCTGCAGGCGCTTCTGAGAGCTGACAGGGCCTCAGGGCATTGTTTTTTATGTTTGTCACTTCTCTTGGTCCTGCATTTATTATATTCGGGGGTCTGAAGAGAGCTATGGAACATAATACCGTGTGCAGGGGCCGCTACGGGACCTAATACAGTCTGCGGGGACCGCTATAGGACTTAATACCGTGTGCAGGGACCACTATAGGACATAATACCGTGTTCAGGGACCACTATAGGACCTAATACCGTGTGCAGGGACCACTATAGGACCTAATACCGTGTGCAGGGACCGCTATGGGACCTAATACCATGCGCAGGGACCACTATAGGACATAATACCGTGTGCAGGGACCACCATAGGACATAATACCATATGCAGGGACCGCTATGGGACCTAATACCGTGTGCAGGGACCACTATAGGACATAATACCGTGTTCAGGGACCACTATAGGACCTAATACCGTGCGCAGGGACCACTATAGGACATAATACCGTGTGCAGGGACCACTATAGGACATAATACCGTGTGCGGGGACCGCTATGTGACATAATACCGTGTGTAGGGATCACTATAGGACCTAATACAGTGTGCGGGGACCGCTATGGGACCTAATACCGTGTGCAGGGACTGCTATGGGACATTATTCTGTATAACGGTGTGTTTTCTGCATTAAGGATGTGTTTTTGCACAGAAAACACAGGCATTTTTTTTTGTGCAAAAATGCCCCATGTGAACGCAGTTTTACATTGAAGTAAAAGTTCCAGTGGCCTAAGACTATATCTGCATGCAGATACATAGTGTGTATTCACCATAACGTGCCGCCATACGGAGCTCCTGGACACATTTACCACTAATTGGGGGCTGCACATGGACTTTCATTGCTTCTAATCAGAAAGTACAGGAGTGTCCCAGGAAATAGCAGTAAGCGCATGTGTCCTAAAGCATCTGGTGGCAGCACTTCTGTGTTATGGTTTGTGGTATATGACTTTAGTTTAGGGGTCGTCAGACTTACAATTATTGACCGGCACTCCGAGTACCTCATCTTTGATTTTTTAATTAAAATCGGCACACTGAACAAAAAAGGTTGCCTACCCCTGGTCTAGTCACTTGTCTCTGTATTACTACACTCCTCAACATTGAAATTACAAAAGCACGAAAGACAAGCCATAAGTTTATGCAAATTGAGGAAGTAGTCGGTGTCGCTAGGACCTGCAAATGATCACATTTTCAAGCACCTAGGTCTCTGACATGTGTGAGGGGCATAAAAAACAGATTGAAAGCAAATTTTGTAGCCACATAAACCCTCAAAAATCAAAAAATCAGATCAAATGTTAAGAGTTGATTGTACGATGTCTCCTGTCCATCGATGTCTCCACAAAGTTATTACCACCTCTCACAAGCTGAGAGGGACAGAGAGATCTTGGTTTATTACTCCGGCAGATTGCTATACGCCTACTCCGACATGTCCGTGTTGTTCAATGTTGTGTGTCCCAGTGGTAAGGGGAACAACAACAAACTGGAATGACAGCAAGACGTGACCACTGCATGGATGGATCATCTAAATAGAAGAATTATGCATAGTCATCCATTCTCTACTGCAAGTGAAATTGGGCGTCACATTCCAAGCCTTGGGCGGCAAATAATGTCGACACAAACCATGAGAAGATGTTTGTATTACACTGGACTACGAGCCAGACGTCCAGCTACAGGTGTTCCATTGACCATGTGCCAATAGTTTCAAAGGCTATCATGGTGCATGGCAAGACAGCAACAGAGGCTACAATGGAGGTCTATCCTCTTCAGTTATAAGTCCCGCTTTATCTCAGATTCAATGATAGCCAGAGATTGTCATGGAGATAATGTGAGCAACGTCTTGAAGAGGCCTTCACAATGGAATGTCATACTGGTCCTCCTCCCAGGATTATGGTGTGGGGTGACATAATGTACAGTAGTTGGACCCCTCTAGTCTTCGTTTCAGGTACACTAACACCTCGACATTACATTGTTATGATTGTGGAACCAGTGGTACAGCCATTTCGCCAAAGTGTCCCAGTAGCGGTTTTTTCAACAGGCCCAAACCAGACTTCATATTGCTTGTGCTACGATGAGCAGCCTGCATATCCTAAACCTGCTACCATGGCCTCCAGCACCTCCACACTTGTTTTCACTCACACACGTCTGGGGTGTCATTGGTCAGCAATTGCAAATGGAGCAGCCAGTAGCCAATCTTGATGATTTGTTTGCCCAAGTGCATCCATTGTGGTGTGTTTTTCCTCAGACAACCATTAACAACCTCACTGATAGCATGGCAAGTCATGAAAGTGCGGGAATTTCTGCACATGGTGCTCATACTCCATAATAAATTGAGATGTGTTGGATATTTCTGTTTCCATTTTTTATCATTTGCATATCTATAACATGTTTGTCCATCCTGGGATTCCAGAATTCCAAGACTTGGTGTTGCAATTTCAATGTTGGGGAGTATATATTACTATGTTATTTTTATACTTGAGGATACTTTTGAGTGATGGGAGAATGTAGAAGAGTAGAATTGCTTTTTTATATAGGTTAACTTGCACAAAAACATTTCTAAAGTATCCCTCCCTTCCTTCATAGAATCTGCAGCCAAGTATTGATAAAGCTGTAAAATTCGTAGCAGATAACTATGAACAGCTGAAGAGACCACATTCTGTTGCAATTGCATCATATGCCCTTGCTTTGGCTGGCGCACTAAAGAATCCAGATAAGTTATTATCTGCAGCAAAAGGTAATGTATATGTAGGCGGATTAATGCTGGCAGAGAAATCGCCCTAATATTGCAATTTGTTATTAATTCCTCTAATGATCCAAACACCAGTCTACAAAGTATTGCAAGGAGAGAGGAAAGATCCTCTATATACTACACCAAACAGGACAGGTCCTCTATATACTACACCACACAGGAGAGAGGACAGATCCTCTATATACTACACCACACAGGAGAGATCCTCTATATACTACACCACACAGGACAGATCCTCTATATACTACACCACACAGGACAGATCCTCTATATACTACACCGCACAGGAGAGAGAGGACAGATCCTCTATATACTACACCGCACAGGAGAGAGGACGGATCCTCTATATACTACACCACACAGGACAGATCCTCTATATACTACACCACACAGGAGAGATCCTCTATATACTACACCACACAGGAGAGAGGACAGATCCTCTATATACTACACCGCACAGGAGAGAGAAAGATCCTCTATATACTACACCACACAGGAGAGGGACAGATCCTCTATATACTACACCACACAGGACAGATCCTCTATATACTACACCGCACAGGAGAGAGAGGACAGATCCTCTATATACTACACCGCACAGGAGAGAGGACGGATCCTCTATATACTACACCACACAGGAAGGGACAGATCCTCTATATACTACACCACACAGGAGAGAGGGATCCTCTATATACTACACCACACAGGAGAGAGGACAGATCCTCTATATACTACACCACACAGGAGAGAGAGGACAGATCCTCTATATACTACACCACACAGGAGAGAGGACAGATCCTCTATATACTACACCGCACAGGACAGATCCTCTATATACTATACCGCACAGGAGAGAGGACAGATCCTCTATATACTACACCACACAGGAGAGAGGACAGATCCTCTATATACTACACCACACAGGAGGGACAGATCCTCTATATACTACACCACACAGGAGAGATCCTCTATATACTACACCGCACAGGAGAGAGGACATCCTCTATATACTACACCACACAGGAGAGAGGACAGATCCTCTATATACTACACCACACAGGAGAGAGGACAGATCCTCTATATACTACACCACACAGTAGAGAGGACAGATCCTCTATATATACTACACCACACAGGAGAGAGGACAGATCCTCTATATACTACACCACACAGGACAGATCCTCTATATACTACACCGCACAGGAGAGAGGACAGATCCTCTATATACTACACCACACAGGAGAGGATCCTCTATATACTACACCACACAGGAGAGACTTATATATACACAAGGACAGATCCTCTATATACTACACCACACAGGAGAGAGAATCCTCTATATACTACACCACACAGGAGAGATCCTCTATATACTACACCACACAGGAGGGCAGATCCTCTATATACTACACCACACAGGACAGATCCTCTATATACTACACCGCACAGGAGAGAGAGGACAGATCCTCTATATACTACACCGCACAGGAGAGAGGACGGATCCTCTATATACTACACCACACAGGACAGATCCTCTATATACTACACCACACAGGAGAGATCCTCTATATACTACACCACACAGGAGAGAGGACAGATCCTCTATATACTACACCACACAGGAGAGAGAACAGATCCTCTATATACTACACCACACAGGAGAGAGGACAGATCCTCTATATACTACACCGCACAGGAGGGGGGCAGATCCTCTATATACTACACCGCACAGGAGAGAGGACAGATCCTCTATATACTACACCACACAGGAGAGAGGACAGATCCTCTATATACTACACCACACAGGACAGATCCTCTATATACTACACCACACAGGAGAGATCCTCTATATACTACACCGCACAGGAGAGATCCTCTATATACTACACCACACAGGAGAGAGGACAGATCCTCTATATACTACACCACACAGGAGAGAGGACAGATCCTCTATATACTACACCACACAGTAGAGAGACAGATCCTCTATATAACTACACCACACAGGAGAGAGGACAGATCCTCTATATACTACACCACACAGGACAGATCCTCTATATACTACACCGCACAGGAGAGAGGACAGATCCTCTATATACTACACCACACAGGAGAGATCCTCTATATACTACACCACACAGGAGAGGGACAGATCCTCTATATACTACACCACACAGGAGCAGATCCTCTATATACTACACCACACAGGAGAGAGGACAGATCCTCTATATACTACACCACACAGGAGAGAGTCCTCTATATACTACACCACACAGGAGAGGACAGATCCTCTATATACTACACCACACAGGACAGATCCTCTATATACTACACCACACAGGAGAGAGGACAGATCCTCTATATACTACACCGCACAGGAGAGAGGACAGATCCTCTATATACTACACCACACGGGGGGGACAGATCCTCTATATACTACACCACACAGGAGAGAGGACAGATCCTCTATATACTACACCACACAGGACAGATCCTCTATATACTACACCGCACAGGAGAGAGGGCAGATCCTCTATATACTACACCGCACAGGAGAGATCCTCTATATACTACACCACACAGGACAGATCCTCTATATACTACACCACACAGGACAGATCCTCTATATACTACACCGCACAGGACAGATCCTCTATATACTACACCACACAGGAGAGAGGACAGATCCTCTATATACTACACCGCACAGGAGAGAGGACAGATACTCTATATACTACACCACACAGGAGAGAGGACAGATCCTCTATATACTACACCGCACAGGAGAGAGGACAGATCCTCTATATACTACACCACACAGGAGAGAGGACAGATCCTCTATATACTACACCACACAGGAGGGCAGATCCTCTATATACCACACCACACAGGAGAGAGGACAGATCCTCTATATACTACACCACACAGGAGAGATCCTCTATATACTACACCACACAGGCGATCCTCTATATACTACACCGCACAGGAGAGAGGACAGATCCTCTATATACTACACCGCACAGGAGAGAGGACAGATCCTCTATATACTACACCACACAGGAGAGAGGACAGATCCTCTATATACTACACCACACAGGACAGATCCTCTATATACTACACCACACAGGAGAGAGGACAGATCCTCTATATACTACACCACACAGGAGAGAGGACAGATCCTCTATATATAACACCGCACAGGAGAGATCCTCTATATACTACACCACACAGGAGAGAGGAAGATCCTCTATATACTACACCACACAGGACAGATCCTCTATATACTACACCACACAGGGAGAGGACAGATCCTCTATATACTACACCACACAGGAGGGGACAGATCCTCTATATACTACACCACACAGGAGAGAGGACAGATCCTCTATATACTACACCACACAGGAGAGAGGTCCTCTATATACTACACCGCACAGGAGCAGATCCTCTATATACTACACCACACAGGAGAGAGGACAGATCCTCTATATACTACACCACACAGGAGAGGGACAGATCCTCTATATACTACACCACACAGGAGAGAGGAAGTCCTCTATATACTACACCACACAGGAGAGAGGCAGATCCTCTATATACTACACCACACAGGACAGATCCTCTATATACTACACCACACAGGAGAGAGGCAGATCCTCTATATACTACACCACACAGGACAGATCCTCTATATACTACACCACACAGGAGAGAGGACAGATCCTCTATATACTACACCACACGGGGGACAGATCCTCTATATACTACACCACACAGGAGAGAGGACAGATCCTCTATATACTACACCACAGAGGAGGCAGATCCTCTATATACTACACCACACAGGAGAGAGGACAGATCCTCTATATATACTACACCACACAGGAGAGAGGACAGATCCTCTATATACTACACCACACAGGACAGATCCTCTATATACTACACCACACAGGAGAGAGGACAGATCCTCTATATACTACACCACAAAGGACAGATCCTCTATATACTACACCGCACAGGAGAGAGGACAGATCCTCTATATACTACACCACACAGGAGAGAGGACAGATCCTCTATATAACTACACCACACAGGAGAGAGGACAGATCCTCTATATACTACACCACACAGGAGAGAGGGACAGATCCTCTATATACTACACCGCACAGGAGAGAGGACAGATCCTCTATATACTACACCACACAGGAGGCAGATCCTCTATATACTACACCACACAGGAGAGAGGACAGATCCTCTATATACTACACCACACAGGAGAGAGGACAGATCCTCTATATACTACACCGCACAGGAGCAGATCCTCTATATACTACACCACACAGGAGAGATCCTCTATATACTACACCACACAGGACAGATCCTCTATATACTACACCACACAGGAGAGAGGACAGATCCTCTATATACTACACCACACAGGACAGATCCTCTATATACTACACCACACAGGACAGATCCTCTATATACTACACCACACAGGAGAGAGGACAGATCCTCTATATACTACACCGCACAGGAGAGAGGACAGATCCTCTATATACTACACCACACAGGAGAGAGGACAGATCCTCTATATACTACACCACACAGGACAGATCCTCTATATACTACACCACACAGGACAGATCCTCATATACTACACCGGACAGATCCTCTATATACTACACCACACAGGAGAGAGGACAGATCCTCTATATACTACACCGCACAGGAGAGAGGACAGATACTCTATATACTACACCACACAGGAGAGAGGACAGATCCTCTATATATCTACACCGCACAGGAGAGAGGACAGATCCTCTATATACTACACCACACAGGAGAGAGGACAGATCCTCTATATACTACACCACACAGGAGGGCAGATCCTCTATATACCACACCACACAGGAGAGAGGACAGATCCTCTATATACTACACCACACAGGAGAGATCCTCTATATACTACACCACACAGGAGGGGCAGATCCTCTATATACTACACCGCACAGGAGAGAGGACAGATCCTCTATATACTACACCGCACAGGAGAGAGGCAGATCCTCTATATACTACACCACACAGGAGAGAGGCAGATCCTCTATATACTACACCACACAGGACAGATCCTCTATATACTACACCACACAGGAGAGAGGACAGATCCTCTATATACTACACCACACAGGAGAGAGGACAGATCCTCTATATATAACACCGCACAGGAGAGATCCTCTATATACTACACCACACAGGAGAGAGGACAGATCCTCTATATACTACACCACACAGGACAGATCCTCTATATACTACACCGCACAGGAGAGAGGACAGATCCTCTATATACTACACCACACAGGAGGCAGATCCTCTATATACTACACCACACAGGAGAGAGGACAGATCCTCTATATACTACACCACACAGGAGAGAAGATCCTCTATATACTACACCGCACAGGAGAGGCAGATCCTCTATATACTACACCACACAGGAGAGAGGACAGATCCTCTATATACTACACCACACAGGAGAGAGGACAGATCCTCTATATACTACACCACACAGGAGAGAGGACAGATCCTCTATATACTACACCACACAGGAGAGAGGACAGATCCTCTATATACTACACCACACAGGAGGGGACAGATCCTCTATATACTACACCGCACAGGAGAGAGGACAGATCCTCTATATACTACACCACACAGGACAGATCCTCTATATACTACACCACACAGGAGAGAGGACAGATCCTCTATATACTACACCACACGGGACAGATCCTCTATATACTACACCACACAGGAGAGAGGACAGATCCTCTATATACTACACCACAGAGGACAGATCCTCTATATACTACACCACACAGGAGAGAGGACAGACCTCTATATACTACACCACACAGGAGAGAGGACAGATCCTCTATATACTACACCACACAGGACAGATCCTCTATATACTACACCACACAGGAGGGGCAGATCCTCTATATACTACACCACACAGGGACAGATCCTCTATATACTACACCGCACAGGAGAGAGGACAGATCCTCTATATACTACACCGCACAGGAGAGAGGACAGATCCTCTATATACTACACCACACAGGAGAGAGGGACAGATCCTCTATATACTACACCGCACAGGAGAGAGGACAGATCCTCTATATACCACACCACACAGGACAGATCCTCTATATACTACACCACACAGGAGAGAGGACAGATCCTCTATATACTACACCACACAGGAGAGAGGACAGATCCTCTATATACTACACCACACAGGACAGATCCTCTATATACTACACCACACAGGACAGATCCTCTATATACTACACCACACAGGAGAGAGGACAGATCCTCTATATACTACACCACACAGGACAGATCCTCTATATACTACACCACACAGGACAGATCCTCTATATACTACACCACACAGGAGAGAGGACAGATCCTCTATATACTACACCACACAGGAGAGAGGACAGATCCTCTATATACTACACCACACAGGAGAGGGACAGATCCTCTATATACTACACCACACAGGAGAGAGGACAGATCCTCTATATACTACACCGCACAGGAGAGAGGACAGCTCCTCTATATACCACACCACACAGGAGAGATCCTCTATATACTACACCACACAGGAGAGAGGACAGATCCTCTATATACTACACCACACAGGAGAGAGGACAGATCCTCTATATACTACACCACACAGGAGCAGATCCTCTATATACTACCCCACACAGGAGAGGTCCTCTATATACTACACCACACAGGAGAGAGGACAGATCCTCTATATACTACACCGCACAGGAGAGAGGACAGATCCTCTATATACTACACCGCACAGGAGAGATCCTCTATATACTACACCACACAGGAGAGAGGTCCTCTATATACTACACCACACAGGAGACAGATCCTCTATATACTACACCACACAGGACAGATCCTCTATATACTACACCACACAGGACAGATCCTCTATATACTACACCACACAGGAGAGAGGACAGATCCTCTATATACTACACCGCACAGGAGAGAGGACAGATCCTCTATATACTACACCACACAGGAGAGAGTCCTCTATATACTACACCACACAGGAGAGAGGACAGATCCTCTATATACTACACCACACAGGAGAGATCCTCTATATACTACACCACACAGGACAGATCCTCTATATACTACACCGCACAGGAGAGAGGACAGATCCTCTATATACTACACCACACAGGACAGATCCTCTATATACTACACCACACAGGGGACAGATCCTCTATATACTACACCACACAGGAGGGACAGATCCTCTATATAC